>CM034315.1:14752990-15492603 GCA_019925795.1 Dendrobium chrysotoxum
CTCTGCCTGCTTCAGGAGGAAGCGAAAGGAGTCAGGTTCTCTGCCTCACTGGGTTGGTGGAAAGGAGTTTTGTACAGGCTTCTCCGCCTTGCTGTGGGAGCAGAAGGAGAGTCACTTTTGTGTTAGTGCAATACCCGGAGGAGAGCCTCTAGGGAGTGGACGTAGGTCAAGTTGACTGAACCACTATAAAATCTCGTGTGTTCTTTTTGATTATTTTCTGCACTTTATTTTTCTGTTATTATCTGCTTGGGTGAAATCTGTGGTTAATCTTTTTAGTTCTGTGTTTATTTATTTCCACTATAAATTATCAAAAAGATTTTTTCTGTTGCTCATAAATTTTTTAAATAACCAATTCACCCCCCCCCCTCTTGGTTAGCCTCGGGACTAGTTCATCAGGGCTTAACATCCCTATCGAACTTTCATGCA
Source organism: Dendrobium chrysotoxum (assembly GCA_019925795.1). Lineage (NCBI taxonomy): Eukaryota > Viridiplantae > Streptophyta > Magnoliopsida > Asparagales > Orchidaceae > Dendrobium > Dendrobium chrysotoxum. The sequence continues at coordinate 14,753,417 of CM034315.1, forward strand.
GGCGTCGAGCGAGCAGTGAATTTGTGCATTCATTTCGTCCGTAACTTTTATCTAGGGTTTCTTTTCTCTCTTTCTCTTCGATGCTGGAGCTCTCGTCGAGCCCTTAGTCATCTACACACGACTTCCTCGCTTACATTCTGGTTCTGATGTTTCATGACCTGTTTATATCTCATTTCTATTACCATTTTTTGCTATTTTAGAAGATGAAGGTGTTAAGATTTTGTGTTATTCACTTATTCTCTACTAGGATGTTGAGATTTTTATTTTTAATAATTACATGGTTATTTAGGATTCCATTTTTAGAAGCATTGAATTTGTTACTTGTTTGGTTGTCGGGGTGTCAATTCGGGTCAACGGGTCGGGCTCGGGTCCAACCCGAGTTGACCCGGGCATAAACAGGTTGACCTGAACCTGACCCGTTTAGCTAAACGGGTCAGGATATACAACCCGGACCCGACCCGCGCGGGTTACTAGGTTGACCTGACCCGACCCGCGAACCCGAACCAGACTTAATGGGATTTCAAAAAATTTAGTTACACGACATCAATTGGATGTATTTTTTTATCTTGTAGTATGCGTATTATAATCCCATTGATTGGATGTATTTTTTTTGTTAGTTTAATGGTAAATATAGATGCATATCTTGATATGTATTGCTTTTTTCAAAGAATTTTTTTATAATCAAAAGAAAGTTTATTAAAATTTAGACTATTTAGTTACACGACATTAATTATTTATATGTTTAAAAAACTCAACGAAGTTTAAATAATTTCTTAGCCATCGTTTAGAACAATTATACATCGTTATTTTTTCTTGATTTCAAAAAAAAATTTACTAACGGGTTAGCCGGGTCAACCCGCGGGTTTACGGGTCAACCCGAACCCGACCCGTTTTGCAAACGGGTCAAAAATCCCAACTCGAACCCGACCCGTTTAACAAACGGGTTGACCCAAACCCAATTTTTTCGGGTCGGGTTTCGGGTCGTGTCAATTTTTGACACCCCTATTTGGTTGTTCTCGGCTAGGGTTTTAAAAATTTATATGATTATTGGTCAATTTGTGCGATTATTATTAGCTAGGGCGTTTAAAATTTTGTTATTGTTGTCTCTACTTAGGCCAGTTTGAACTTTGGCATATGTCAGAAGCACTGAGGCAGTTAGGGCATCATGTTTTTTTTTTTTTCATTCTTCTTTGGGTTTTTAATTGGTTTGTTGGTTATTAACTCATTGACTGGTTAGGGCATCATATTTTTTGCATTTTGCATCTGCCCCTTTAAGATGTTCAAGTGTTAAATGAAAATACGCTTTAGTTCACTTCATATCAAAAATTTCCTAATTTACTTTGTCTTTTACTTCCAATTTTACATGCAAGAGCAAAAATGGCATTGGTAATCTAAGATAACACTTGAAAAATTATAAGAAAAGAAAAATGCATGATATTGGACAACTCATTTTACAAATAAACTCTAAATTATCCATTTCTATGACTGATAGTAAGTTTGATTAGTCAGAATTTTGTGACATGTTTATTACATGTATCATAATGCATGACTTGCCCTTCCAGTGTGTTGAGTGGGTTGGAGTTTGAGATCTTCTGACATATCTTCATCGGGACTTACAGTTATTTTCTAGAAACACTGCATGAAGTGATTGTAAGAAATTATTTAGTAAAGAGAAGTGTAATATACATTCACAGTTAGCTAAATCTATAAGTAGGGTGTGCTTAACATCGGACCTTTAGACTTCCATTAATACATATGGGTTTATTTGTTTAACAATGCATTTTATAGATAATGATTGGCATTTGCAAAAAAAGATCATTAGCTTTAGTTTCATGCCACCCCCTCATAATGGCATTGCATTGTTTAAAAAGTTACAGTCTCTTGTTATGGAATGGAAATTGATACTAAACTTTTTAGCATTACTTTGGATAATGCGTCAACAAATAATATCTCAGTTGAATATCTAAGAAATCATTTATGTTTGCGTGGTGCTTTGCTTTGTGATGGTGAGTTCTTTCATATTCGTTGTACAGTAAATATTGTTAATCTCATAGTTAAAGAGGGTTTGAAGGAAGTCGATGGTTCAATAATTAAAATCAGGGAGAGTATTAAGTATGTAAAAGGCTCTCAAGCGAGGAAGAAAAAGTTTCTTGATTGAATCAAACAGAGTTGTCTAGATGGAAAGAGAGGTTTGCACCAAGATGTTCCAAACAGATGGAACTCCACTTTTATCATGCTAGATAGTGCTATCTACTATCAACAAGCTTTTCAGCATTTAGAATTGGGTGATTCAAATTATAGGAATTGCCCAAGTAGTGTTGAGTTGGAGAAAGTTGAATCTCTTTGCAATTTCTTAGCTCCTTTCTATGAGATAACATGTGTTATATCTGGATCAAAGTATCCAACAGCAAATTTATACTTTCCTTATATTTTTATAGCTTATGTATCATTGAAACATGAACTCTTAAGTGGACATGATTACATCAAAAGAATGGCGACAGGAATGATTGTTAAATTTGATAAATATTGGTCCGAATTTTCTATTATATAGGCTATAGCTATCATTTTAGATCCACGATATAAATTTACTTTTGTTGAGTGGTGCTATAGGAGACTATATGAAGGTGATTACCACCATGAACTATCAAAGGTTAGAGAAAAGCTATTCTCTTTATTTTCAAACTATAGTTCAGGAGGTAATGGATTAACAGGGCAACATTCATGTGCATCTCAAATGGTTGAAGTTGGTACATCAAGAAGTACATCTACAATTATAATTAAGTCACAATTTCTTCAGGTATTACATTAAGAACTAGTTATATCTTCATTAAAGGTACTTGTATTGTTTTATAAATTTTATATCTTCACTGAGTCTTTTCAAGAGGAAATTGTTATGCCTAGGAAATTAGAGTTAGAAATACATTTGGATGAGCTAAACCTAGACATAAAGATTGATTTAGATATCTTGCATTTCTGGAAAGGCAACCAATATAGATTTCCTGCTATATCTGCTATGGCTCATGGCATTTTGTGCATTCATATAAGAACAGTGACATCAAAAAGTGCTTTCAGTAATAACGGTAGAATACTAGATCAATATCGAAGTGCACTGAAGCATGATATTGTTGAGGCACTTGTCTATTCAAAGGATTGGTTGTATGCAGAACAGGGTGCTTTATTCTTCAACCTTCCCCTATTTATGTTTATAGCACATTTATAAGTTGAGCTCAAATCCTTTTTTTTTTGCAGTAGTTCTGATACAGAACTTGATGCTGTTACGATGATATCCTTGATTTACATGTCAATCAAATTGATGCAAAACTGATTGAAAGTTTAGTTATTAGATGATTTTAGTTTAAGATTTTATTTATGTCAATCTAATTAGAATTTCACTGTTGAGTAACATACTTTTAGACTAGCTTGTGTTCCAAGAGTCTTGGTGTAGCTTTTTTTATTTGGACATTTGGTTATCCCTCTTGGTGGAGGTATTTTATTTGGTTTGGCACATGTGAATATGTGATGGAGCTGTGATATTTTGTGTTGGACCTGTGGTAGTCTTGTAGTGTATGAGTCATGAACTTGTAGTTACATTTTTGCTGTTTGATTTTTTTGAATCATTTAGAATTTTCATTTGTCGATTTACAAAATAGAACTTGTTGCTGGAGTTCTTCTTTACTCTGTAGTTCACTAAAGTTATTGACTGCTGCTTGTAAATTCTATTCTGTAATTCGGTTCCGGGTTTTTCTTATGTGGTATGTTTCTACTATTCAGTTGCTGGCTACTATTTTATGTTTTCTCAAGTTGAAATGCAAGGAAGTGAAAAGAGAAATTGAGGCTTTATGTGGGTTTACACTTTACAAGCCATGAACTTGTTGTTGCATTTTTGCTTTTTGTGGGTTTGCTAGTCTCTAAAGTTCTATTTCATTGATAAGTTAATTTTTGTGATTACACATTTACACAATTTCTCTATTTGAGGAATTGAAGCTTGGGATTGGTGGGTTGATGATTCATTAATTCTTAGAACTTCACTACTTCTAAAGTTCTATTTCATTATAATTTGGTTGTTGGCTACTGGATGCTGTCATTTGCTCATATTCATATGCTATATGTGGTTTTATGAAGCAATGATGATTAACCTTCTAAATGAAGTAGGCACTAGGAGTCGTATAATTGTAAGTGCTTATGTGCTATTATAATTTACAACTAGGTGACATTTATATTATCTTAGAAATTAGAATAGAGGCAGATACTATCTTACATTCTTATTCAAAGAACAGATATTAAATTAATACAAATTGTCACCTTGGATGGTATTTTGTAAATAATTATTAGACTTACATCTTACAACGTAATGACCTCATTATGAGATTATGATTTAGAGGGTTTAATTTGAGTAATATATTATTATTACATATTAAAGCTTATAACCGATATAATTGCTTTTGTTGCAAGTCATTGGGTTTTGAAGCCATTATTCTAGGAGCATTTCATTAAATCATTATAGATTTATTGTAAACTCTTTTGCAATTTAAAAATTGAATTGAGTTTGTAATTGAAAGGATTAATTGAATTGAAACTTGTCAGTAATTTAATAGATTTGTAAATGAGTTGAGTTTATAATTTAGTTATTTAAATAAGCAATTTAGTTATTGTTTAATTGTTTTCAAATTTACATTTGCTCATATTTTTTTGCTTGAAATTCTAATAAGATTTACTGTACATCCGATTTATCGGGTCGGGTCGGGTTGACCCGAACCCGAGATGGGTTGGTTTTGGGTCACAAAATTTGACCCGTTTATAAAGACAGGTCAGGTTGACCCGAACTCAAAAATTTTCAGGTCAATTTTGGGTTTGACCCAAACCCAACCCGTGACCCAAAATTGACACCCCTAACTATTAGTAAGAAGAGGTTCAATGGTGAGACTTCTGGTAGTGGCTTTTATGGGAAGAAGAGTATATTTACACCTGGAGATTCCAGGAGAGGTGGATAGTTAGCATCTACAGTAGTCTCTGGCAGTGGCAGCATAGCCAGTTCTGGTTCTATTAGTGGGGCACCTGTGTGCCAGAGTTGTGGTTGATGTCATTCTAGTCAGTGTTACAGGATGACTGGACAGTGCTTCAAATATGGTCAAACAGGGCATTTTGTAGTAAAGTGTCCACAAGCAGGATTTGACCGATTTTCTGAGTCTAGATCAGAGAGCTTTATTCAACCAACAGGGAGACCGAGGGCAGTTTATGTCTGTACTTTTCTGAGGGACCATCTGGCAGAGCTGGTGGTTTAGGTTTAGTGGCAAGGAGACCATCTGGTAGTGGTTAGAGATAGCCTAGTAATTCTGTAACTCCTGCTCCAATTCAGCCACGTGTATACAGTTTGACTCAGCAGGAGGCCCGTGATGCTCTAGATTTTGTGACATGTACTATTTATATTTTTGAGCATCCATATCAATATTTTATTCAATTTTAGAGTTAGTCATTCCTTTATTTTGAGTGTTTCTTTGATTCACTATACTTGGCTTCAGTTGTACTGCCTGTTTCTCTTCTGTTATTTTGTCAGCTGTAGATAGCATTATATGCAGTAGATTTTATTTTTGTGATATTGAGATTTCTGATAAGAAGTAAAAATTCAGATTAATTTTATTACATATTTCCTCATATAATGTTATTCTGGGTATGAATTGGTTGAGTCAGTATGGGGCTCAGATTGATTGCCTAAAAAAGTGAGTTATATTATTTATGGTAATGAGAGTTATGTATTCTAAGAAGTTAGAGGTGTTTTATATTGTTTGATCTATACATTGGAAGCAGATAGATATGGAAAAAGGGTTGTATGGTATTTCTTGTATTAGTCTGAATAAAAGTATAGATGGTGGTTCTCTTTCTGATATCTCGGTAGTATGAGATTTTTTAGATAGTACTTCCTGAGGAGTTAGTCAGTTATCTCCAAATAGAGACTTAGAGTTCTATATTGACATATTTTTGGGTATAACCCTGATATTTAAAACTCTGTATAGGATGGCACCAAAGGAGCTTCAAGAGTAAAGGTTCAACTTCAGGAGGTTGGTTGATAGGGGATTTGTTCGTCCTAATATTTCTCCCTGGGAGCACCTATTCTATTTGTGAAGAAAAAGGATAGTATAATACATATGTGTCTTGACTATATGGAGTTGAATAAAGTCACTATCAAGAATAAATATCCACTGCCATAGATTGATGATCTATTTGATTAGCTTGTTGGATCCTCTATATTCTCATAGATTAATTTGCAATTAGGTTACTATCAGGTGAAGGTGAGAGAGGCTAATGTGATGAAAGTAGCTTTCAGTACTTGGTATGGACACTAAGAGTTTAGGTTATGTCATTTAGGGTAACTAATGCCAGCTGGCTTTATGAATTTGATGAATAGAGTATTCAAAGATTCTTATGATCTGTTTATGATTATTTTCATAGACGATATTTTAATATATTCTGCTTCTGAGGAAGATTACACTAGACATCTAAGGAGTGTCTTAGAGACTTTGAGACAGCACTAGTTGTATACAAAATTCTCCAAATATGAGTTTTGGTTGAGGAGTATTTATTTTTTAGGACATATGGTGAGTGGTGATGGTATCTCTATTATCCCTAAAATATTCAGGCAGTCACTGATTGGCCAAGGCCTACTGCTGTGTTTGAGATACGTAGTTTCTTGGGTATGGTGAATATTATAGGAAGTTTGCGAAGTGATTTTCTCAGATTTTTGCACCTCTGACGAGACTGACTCAGAAGTCAATAGCTTTGTCTGGACACCAGAGTGTGAGGCTAGTTTTCAGAGATTGAAAGACTGTTTTACTTCTGCTCCAGTTTTGACTCTTCCCTCGGGTAAGAAGGATTTCAGGTATTCAGTGATGCTTCACTGAGAGGTTTAGGGTGTGTTTTGATGCAGCATGATTGAGTGATAGCTTATGCTTCAAGATAGTTGAAGTCACATGAAAGAAACTAGCTTACTCATGATCTAGTGTTAGTTGCTGTTATATTTACTTTGAAGATTTGACATCATTATTTATACGGTGTCATTATGAGATTTTTACTGATCATCAGAGTCTGAAATATATATTCACTCAGAAGGATTTAAATTTAAGGAAAAGGAGGTGGGCTTGACTTGATTAAAGACTATGATCTGACTATTTAATATTAGTCTGGTAAGGCTAATATGATGGTAGATGCTCTAAGCAGGAATTCTTCTGGATTATCATGTATACAGCTCACTTCTGATGAGTATTTGATACGAGATATGGAGAGATTACAGTTGAAGGTGATTTCTTCTAATGATTGGGATTCTGATATAGTGACTTAGATGACCATTCAGCCTTCTTTAGAAGAAAAGATTCAGGAAGCTCAAAAAATTAGATGCTGAATATTCGAAGTTGATTGACCATATCTGGTAAGAAATTTGAACTATGTGTTTCTGATTTTGGTGTTATTTTCTTCAAGGATAGATTTTGGGTTCCTATTTTTGAAGATATGAGGATAGGAGATTCTACATGAGGCTTATTATTCAGGCTATATTATTCATCCAGGAAGTAGCAAGATGTACGGAGATCTGAAGGGTATATTTTGGTGGCCTGGATTGAAGAAGAATATAGTGGAGTTTGTAACAAAGTGTGAGGCCTGTCAAATAGTAAAGGCAGAGCATCAGTGACTGGGAGGTCTTATGCAGTCGTTACCTATTACAGAGTGGAAATGAGGTAATAATGAATTTTGCTATGGGTTTTTTCCAGATAGAGGTAGGGGCATGATACTATTTGGGTTATTATCGATTAACTGATAAAATCTGTTCATTTCATTCCAATTTGACAGACAGATCTGGCGGACAGGTTAGCACAGATCCATGTTAAAGATATTATCAGGTTGTATGGTGTGTCGAATGTGATTATATCTGATCGGGATGGCAGGTTTACCTCCAAATTATGGAGAGATATTTAGCAGGGATTGGGTACAAAGTTACATTTCAATATAGCTTTTCATCCGCAGACAGGCGGACAGTCTGAAAGGACTATTTAGGTACTGGAAGATCTTTTGAGACTATGTGTTTTAGATTTTGGGGACAGTTTGGAGGATCATATCATGTTATAGAGTTTGCATATAATAATAGTTATCAGTCCAGCATAAGCATAGCTCCTTACGAAGCTCTATAAGGTAGAAAATGTAGAACTCCTTTGACTTTAATAGAGGTGGTAGATAAACAAGTGATAGGTTCAGCCTTTATGGATAATACTACTACAAAGATTAATTTTATTAGAGAAAGGATAAAATCTGTACAGGACAGGCAGAAGAAGTATTACAATCAGAAGTACGGGTTGGTTGAGGTTTCCCATTGGCGACCTGGTTTATGTTAAAGTTAGCCCTATGAAAGGTGTCAGTAAATTTGGGAGAATTAACCAGCTTAGTCCAAGGTATATTGAACCTTTTGAGATCATCGAGCAGATTGGTAGTTCCACTGACAGGTTATTGTTACCTAATCATATGTCTGATATGCATAATATGTTTCATGTATCTTCTTTGAGAAAGTGGGGTGTCTGATTCTGGAAAATGATTATCTACTGATGATGTTGAGATTCGTCTGAATCTACAGTATAAGGAAGAACCCAAAAGGATGTTGGCATATGATGTGAGAAAATTGAGAAGCAAACAGATTCCTACGGTTAAAGTACAGTGGAAGAATAGAACTGTTAGAGAGGCTACTTAGGAGAAGGAATCTGATATGAGGCAGTTGTATTCAAGTTTATTCTGACTCATTCTATTTTGGGAATGTCGAGGATAATATCTTTTTAAGGTGGGTAGATTGGAAACCCTAAAATTTTTAAGATTTTTTTGTTGACCTAGAGAAGTCCAAATTATAAACCATCTTTGCTAGAATATTTATAATGTTGTATTTCAGCTTTCCTAATTTTTTAATGCTTTTTGGGCACTGTTGAAATTTCTTAAGAAATCTGCACCTATCGATACAAGTAGGGTTTTGGGGACCGTTAGGTGTCCGTTTGCAAATTAATTTTTTAAATATGATTAGCTAATTTATATATTTTTTCTGTAATTTTGGATTTTCGGATTTAAAGATATAAAAGAATTTAAATTAAATTAATATTTTAATATTAAATAATTAGAATAATTATTATTTTAATATAATATCTAAATCCACTATGTTTATAAAATGACTATTTATCATTTCCTAAGCTAAATCGTTTAACAGAGAATTGATTAAGGGATTTAGGGAAGAAAGAGAAGTGAGAGAAAAGGAAAATCCAATTTTGGGCGACTTCGAGTCGTCTCGTCCGTCGACGCAGTCAAGAAAGTTATTTGTCTCAAGTTAAGGCACATTATGCCCATCCCAATTTTAAAAATGTGCAAGTTTTAATGAATATTTTGATTAAAATTTTGTATCCATTTGTGAAAAATGGAGAAACTTTGCACAGGTAAAACTTTCATCGCATAACCTTTTATATGTTATAGAGATTATGATTATACACATTTTGAATATTTTTGAAAATTTTAAATTGGAATTTTGAAATTTACAGGATTTTAATTGAATAGAAAATTATCTGGATATTGAAAAAAAGTGGTGTAGTATAATAAAAGTCTTAAAATATAGTTTTACATGATCCTTGATAATTTGATAATTTTTTTAATATGTATTTTTGCCTAGTTAGATTTTATGTTGTCTACCATTATATAACACTTTAAAATTTTGACACATACCCAATTACTCTTTAATTATTATAATGTGATGATATATGTGATATGTGATTAAATTATAACTGTTGGAAGCAATAAGAAGCCAGAGTCCTTTGAGATTTTATCTATATCAGGGAATTGCTGGGAGTTATAAGGGGCCAGAATCTTTTAAGATTCTGTCTAAGATAGGATATGTGAAATATTCTGGTGTTATAAGTACAAACAAAAAAGGAGTCATAAGGGCCAAAATCCTTTGAGATTCTGACTAGGTCTGAGAAGTGTGATCTGAACTACTCTATGCTATGAATTTTAATTTATTTATTTATTTATACTGTTATTTAATCAGAGAATAATTATTATGCATTTATCACATTTTTTAATTTAGTGTTTCTAAGTTTAGTAATTTATTTAAACTACATTTAATTACTTTTAAATATTCAGCAAAATTATATTATAAAAGAATATTTGAAAATTTAGATTGATTTGTGTGACTTGCTGAGTTGTTAAAGCTCACTATGACTTTTATTTGATTTTCAAGATCAGAAAAAGGGATGGAGATTATGGACTAGCAGTTTAAGATCAGATTTGAGGTCGTAGGTATTTTATTATTTAAATTTTTGTATAGTCATAGCTAGTTAAATATTCAGTTATGTAGCTCTGCATATAGCCATGTACTATAGTGTAGATATTTATTTTGATGAAATGAAAGAAACTTTGTGGATGAATTTAATTTCAGTATTTGGATATTTTAGTAGCTCAGTGGTCTGTAGTTTATTTCAATGAATATTAGAAAAAAAATTGAAATAATTTCAAGACTAGATCTTGGGATTTGTTTATCACTACTCAACATGATAGGACTTGTCCTAGTCAGGTTGGGTTATGACAGAGCAGGAGTATGAGATTGATTAGATCCTTCAGATTCAGATTCTTATTATTTTAATTATTCTTTTATACTTAGGACAGTGTAGTTATGATATGATTATATCAATCCTGAGTATTATACATGATTTTTAAAAAATAAATGCATATGTATATAATGATGTTTTGATCAACAGTTTTATTTTTGCTGATATATTTATACTGAAGAAGAAATTAAATAGCTCTATTTGTCGTATTTTAAAAAGATAAAAGAAAGAATTCTTTCAAATTAAATTCTGGTGTGTATCAATACCAAGCCTTTTACACACAGAATTTACACACACACACACACACACACATATATATTATATATATATATATAATATATATATATTATATATTCAATAACAATAAAATAATTTTTATTGGGCTAATTTTTACAAACTCGGGAGCTCTAATACTGTGGTTGTTATTTCCACTTGATTGGGAGTTAACTTAGGATACTTGCAAACACATCCCATGGATTAGTGGCATGGTTAATCATACAAGTAAGAAAATTAATTTAAATTAAAATCAAGATAAAACTTACAATTTTAGCCAAGGAAAAAAAAAAGGAAATTGGTTCAATCTTCCTTCATCCTTGATCCTTGAGTGGTTGACTTTGGAACCTTCGTAAGGAATTTTACATTTTTTCATCAATTTTTTTCTTTTTTCGTTTGGAGAGAATGGGATGCTTAAGGCTTGTATAGAAAGTGGGTTGGCCTTAAAATAATGCATGTGCATGATTTATTTATGCAATTAGCATTCCTTGCTTGATTCCCTTAAGGCTTTAATTTGTTATTTTTTATGATGATGATGATAATGTACTCTTCCCTCTTAATTTCATTCTCTTATTCAACCATTGCTCATGCATTTGCATTGCATTAAACTCTCCCTATAGGCCATTTAGTGGATGAATCTTGAGGAAAGCTTTTACTTTATCTAATTCATCTTAATACTTATGGGGGTAAATAAAAACCTCAAATTTGTCAAACCTATCTCCAAAAGTGCATTGTAGAGTGTTAAGAGCATGTTTTATTTCTTTGAGGTTGTGAACATCTCTTGCAAATCTAGAATTTTGTAGTGGAGGAGTTTTACTTTTGACTAATATGTTATCAACATAGGCTTCAATCTCCTCCAAACCTTCTACTCTTTCAAAACATAATCCATAATCACTTGAGACATCATCCCTACATTTATTAAGCCAAATGATACAAAATTATAATAATACAAATTACCATCAATTATAAACTTTCTATTCTCACAGTCGATTAGATACATTTTAATATGATGATAATCTAAAAAGGCATAAAAAAAAGATATAATTAGAAATTCAATTCAATTGTAGAGTTGACTAGTGCATCTATTTTGTGAAGTGTATGGTTATTTTTAGGATAAGATGAATTCACATTTGTCAATTTTACATATACTATCTATTTTTCATTTGAATTTTTAACCATAAGGATATTCAAAATCCAATTTAGTTAGTGCACCTCTCAAATAAAGTCAACTTATAATGATTTTTAAACTTCATATAAAATGAGTTTAGCCAAAGTAATGTAACTTCCTGAATTTTGATTTGATTGATAGATTTATACAATAACTTTACAATCATCTTTACAAAAAGCTGCAACCAACTCAAACAGACCATTAATGAGTTATCCCCTCTTTTCTAAATCAAAGAAAGTACAAAATCTAAGAGTAACAAAATGTCTTTAGAAACAAAGACTTCCTTAACTATCTTTGAGGACTCAATTATAGTCCCACTCTAAAAATGGAGTTGAAACTAGTTGCACACCTTTTTCATCATTAAAAAAACATATTAATATTTGAAATTAGAAAAAATGTTTTTAAAACTATGAATTTATTAGATATCATAGTTTGGTTAAATATAATTAAAATTAATATAAACTATAAACTCTATAAACAAAATTAAAATTTATAAAGAATGGGAATTAAAATTTCACACTAAAATTAAATTATTAATTTTTAAGTATACTTTTCATCTACAAAAAATTAAGGATTTATTCGTGACATTTTCTTACTGTTTTCTAAAGCAACTTTTTAGTACAAAAAATTCTTGAAAGCAACGAAAAAATAGTAGCCAAAAGTTGCCCCAGGCTTCGTTTGAAACAGCTTTCTTACTACTTTCTAAAATAAGTTCATAGTACAAAAATGTCAAGTTAAAAAAATTTTGTACTAAGAAGTTACTTTAAAAAATAATAAAAAAAAAACGTCCCAAATAAAACCTAAATAAACCCTAAGCTAAAAATCACTTCTAAGTACAATAGCTCTTTATTGTTCCAGCCTAAATCAATCTCACAAAAGGTGTGTATGTACTCTCTACAAACATGATGGGCAGACCTTCAATTGCAGGCGTCAAGTTTATGCTCCAATTCGAGTCAAGCAGCAATATAAATTCATGAAAGGACCATAGCAATTAAAATTTTGTTTGTGTTATTTTTGGGAAAATACATTTGAAATAAATAAAAAAATCAATGAAATTTTTGGATCAACTATGAACCAAAGTTTTTACACTTAATTTTATTTCAATTGTGTACTTTTCATTTTGGTAATTTTGATAATTTTTATGATCTAATTATTTAGGTTAGTTTTAAGATTTTGATTGAATTTTAGGTTTCGTTTGGCACAGCTTTCTTACTGCTTTCTACAAAAGCTTTCTAGTTCAAAATTTTTTTCTTCAAAAACTTTTTGTACTAAAAAACTGCTTTAGAAAGCAGTAAGAAAGTTGTCACAAACGAAATCTTAATAATTTTTTGATAATCTAAATTAAGCATAATCCATGTAATTAATTATAAATTAATTGTAGTTTTAAGTGTTTTAGGATTCGTTTGCGACAGCTTTCTTATTGCTTCTTAAAGTAGCTTTCTAGTGTAAAAATTAATTTTTTTTACTAGAAAGCTGTTTTAAGAAGCAATAAGAAAGACATCCCAAATGAAGCCCTAGGAGTTGTTTGGTTTGAATTAAAAGAAGTATAAAGTATTCCAAATATAGGAGTTTTCAAAATATTGGTGTTTGATTTGAAGTAAATAAAATGCGGAGTAAAATTTTAGTGTGTTTGAAATTCACACTGAAGTTCAATTTTGGCGTATTGAGATATCATTAGATTTGACCGATTTCAAAATACATTATAATTTCTTTGTCATTGCCAAGGCAAGCCGCTCTCACCGCCACCTGCCAAACGCCACCGCCAGTAGTCTCCCAATGTCAGCTACCACTGTCGGCCACTACTATTGCTCGCCACTACCGACAACCTGCCACAACCATTATTGAGCATTACACTTCAATTATTTTACTTCGTACTAAACAAAAAAGTAATTACATATATTTATTTTACACTCACCCAAATAACTTCAATTATTTCAAATACATTCTATTTCCTTTACACTATATTTTATTTATTTTATATTTCTTTTTCATCTAACTCAATTTTAATAATGTCACTTCTAAAAATATTTCAATTATTTTAAAAAATTATAATATTTCATTTATCACATGCAAATCATCGCTAATATATCAAATCACAATCAACTATCCACTGATTACTATGTGCTGTCTTTGTGGTATTATTAAATTGCTACCACAAGTTTGATTGCATTTAATTAGCTTAATGGTGCTATTATTATCTTATGATGAGCTCTAATTCAAATGATATATTGCATGATTTTTAGGATAATGATTAGTGATTCAAGTCTAGCTCATGCAATATATTGCTTGTGCATGTGGTTATATTTTTGTTTTTTTTTTTTTTTTTTTTAATGTGTGGAGTTTATGGGTATATAATTGGCCTTTTGTCTAACTTGTCGCAAGTAAAATATAAGAGATAGTTTCTCTCTTAAAAAATAATATTGACAATCAAATCAAAATTTATGAATTTATTCTTAAGGTTGACAATTAACACCACTGAAATTTAATAATTTCATAGAAGTCATTCGAACTTTGAGAATTTTTTTTATAATTTATATACAATCATATTTGTTTAAGTTAGATTGATCAAGTCATTTCTATAAGCATGAATCTAGCTGAACAAGTCATTATCCAATAGTCAATTAACTCGCATAAAGGGTTGAAAAGCCACCAAGAACTAGATCTGATTAATCTACCTAGAGTATTTGTCAAAGCTAAATAAGAGGTTCTCATCAATAGTGTCACAACTCAACCCAATATGACTCATAGACAAAACAAGTGCTATCATATTGAATTGAGATAGGGCAACCCAAAATCTGAGTTTTGGGGGCTTTTCATGCACACAGACCCCAAGAACCCACTTCAAAATAGATTCAGAGATTCACAAGCATACATAACACTTACAGACATATGAAAAAGGTGTTAAATATAGAAATTTAGTGAGTTGCCTTTAACAAATTGGGTCATAAAAGTTGAAATTAGTTACTGTTTAGTAGGTATTACAATCCTCTCCTTCTTAGAAAAACGTCATCTTTGATATTTTAAAACTCAAACCAACGAAACAAACAAGAATATAATTATTTCATTCATATTCCTTCTCCCAAGTAGATTGTCTTTCTAATATGTACTTTCACCGCACTTTGACCATTGAGATATGTTTATTCCTTATTCTCCTAACATCATATGCCAGAATCCTTTTTAGTTCTTCTTTATAGCTCAGATTAGGACATATCTCAACTTTCTCTGCAGATATTCTGTAACAGCCCAAACTCTTAATTATCGAGATATTGTCCACTTTGACCTAATAACCTCATAGTTTTATCCTGTTGGTGTAACTTCCCAGGAGGTCACCCATCTCAAGATTTCTCTGAGATGAGCAAGCTTAACTACAAATTTTCTTAATAAAATTTTAACCATTACACCAAAAGGCTCCTTGATGTTTAAGAGTTTAGCTTCTTTTACTTAAGGGGTTTCACAATCTCTCCCACTTAAGTAACGAACATCCTCGTAAATATCCCTATCCCAGAATCATCCACCAGGCAGATAGGATTCTAGAGTTAGCCCCTACAAGTTCAATTGTTAACTCCCACCACGTAGCACTTTGTCCCACATAGGGTTGAAGAGGTGGCTCCCATGGCATAATATTTTGTCTTGTATGGCACTTAGTTCCCATCTTTCAGCTGGTGTATTGCTCTAATACCATTTCTAACAGCCCAAACTCTTAACTATTGAGATATTTTCCGCTTTAACCTAAGGGCCTCACGATTTTGTCATGTTGGTGTAACTTCTTAGGAGGTCACTCATCCTAAGATTTTTTTGGGATTAGTACGCTTAACTACAGAGTTTCTTAATGAATTCTAATCATTATACCAAAAGGCACCTCGATGTTTAAGAGTTTGGCTTCTTTTACTTAAGATTTTTCAATAATTTGATGCCAGAATCAGATACATATTTTCTCAGATAAGACACATGAAAAATATATGAATATTAGGCATATGCTCTAACAACTATAACATGTAGGGAGATTTTTCAATCCTTTCAATTAATTCAAACAGTTCAACATACCTTAGACTCAACTTTCATTCTTTTTCAAACATGTTGATGACTTTCATTGGACTAATCTTCACATATATAAAATATTCAACCTAACATTCCATATTTTGATGTTTTATATTATAATACTATTTCTATCTATCCAGCCCTACTTCAATTTATCTCTGATCAGATGAATCTTTGCAATAGCATCATCGACTAAGGCTGGCCCAATTAGACTTCTTTTACCTACCTCTATCCATGATAAAGGGTTTCTATACTTTCTACCATACAACGATTCATAGGGGTTATACCTATACTTAATTGAAAATTATTATTGTAGGCAAATTCAATCATTGGAATTTGATCTTTTCAACTTCCACCAAAGTCCAAAACATATAATCTCAGAAGATCCCTCTAGTACTTAAATAGTCCTCTCAGACTATCTATCGATCTTTGGATGAAAATTTATAATAAAATTTAGTTTAGTACCTAGATCTTGCTGAATGCTGAATATCTCTTTACAACCTGGAGGTAAACCTATCATCTCTATCAAAAACCAACACTTTTGATATTCCTTATAGTTGGACAATCTCTCACATATATACTTGTGTCAATCTATCCACTAAATCAGCCTGTTGAATTGAAATAAAGTATACAAATTTGGTCAAATGATCTACTACGGTCTAGATGGCATTATATATTTGCCTTGATCTAGGGAATCCCATTACAAAGTCCATCATCGCCTCTTCCTATTTTGATTTTAGAATCAATAATAGTTGCTAAAGACCTCCAAGAGGTTGATGCTCTAGTTTTATAAACTAACAGGCTTCACACTTAGTAGTAAAATCTATCACATCCTTCTTTAATCTAGGCCACTATAACATACCTTTTCAATCAATGTACATTTTTCTTCTCCTTAGATGAATAATATAACTTGAATAATGCACTTCATATAAATTCTTATTACAATTCAACCCGATAAGACCCATAGACAGGACAAGTCTTATCGTGTTGACTTGCAATAGGTTAGCCCAAGATCTAAGTTTTGAAAAAATTTTAGATTTTTTTTTATCTTCTTCAAATTAAATTTAAAACAAATAATAGACCACAGAGCTGCTAATAACTTTCAATATATAAAAAATAACTCATCCATAATATTTTATTTTATTATTCATCAAAATATATATATAATAATTATACTATAATACATGGCTTCAAAATGAGCTACAAAATAGAGTAATTTAAATAACTAGCTATGCTTGTACCCAAAAAAATCATAAATAAAAATAGATATACAACCTCAGACAGATTAGATCCTGACTCAGGTACTTAGCAAGATCTTCCCCTTCCCATACACTAAATTAGAATATAGATAAACTCTAAGCCAACACAACTTAGTAAGTCTCGTTTATCGATCTAAATTTTTAAAGAACCATTTATTATACATTTAACTAAAATTAAATAGAATTTATAAGAAATGTCATAGATTGAGCATGATATTACTTATAGATATCTGAATTAAAATAGAATGTTCATTGAAAGTAAATAAGTGCATACTTTATATATGAGAGCAGAAAATAATAAATTTTTCTCAAGCCCTTATATCTTCCATTAGAATAGCATTTAGAGAATTATGGCCCATATGACTTCCATCCTCGCATATCAGAAATATGCCCTTATGACTCCTAATGCCCAGCACCAGACAAAATGTGCATATAGCACTAGAATAAAATATGTGTATAGTCCTAGAATGTGCCTTTAGCATCATAATTTATATTTAGCACTAAAATAGAACATCCTCCACCCACACCAAATCTCCTCAAAATCACATATTTCAATCAAATAAGCATATAATTCATTTCATTATAGTAAAGGGAATGTAAATAGCTCATTTTAGAATTTAACAGAATGCTTTAACAGTGGGTAGCAGAATATATTACTGAGTAGAAATGTGTTGTTTCAGAATATAACTAAATTATCATAGTTTATTCAAAGCATTATTTTGAAGCTTTAATTGAATAATAATATTATTTTTGGGAACTAGATATATTTTCTAATTTGCCAAAAAATTCCATATTTTCCAATTTACCCAATGAATATTCTCGCAAAAAATACCTAAATATTCAGAACTATCATATTGATAAATATTCAAGAAGTTACACGGTGAAAATTTTGCATATATCAGGTTATCCCCATTTTTTTGCTAACAAAATTATAAATTAAATAAAAAAATTACAAATTTTATTAATTTTAAAAAATGGAGATAGGCAAAATACAACCTACCTTAAGCTCGATAATTTTTAATACTGAGTTGACAGCTCAAAATGGATTGGAGTCACCCAAAAATAGCTCTCTCTCTCTCTCTCTCTCTCTCTCTCTCTCTCTCTCTCTCTCTCTCTCTCTCTCTCTCTCTCTCTAGCTAGCTACCTTGATTGGGAAGAAATGGGATTATTTAGTGGAAATGATGTTTTAATATAAAATTTTGGCTAAGCTTCACAGCACCCAATAGCATGCGCCACAATGCTCCCTTTAGGAGCCCACAATATCACAGTGCCACCTAGTACCGCAGCATGAATTAATTGCCAAAATTCTAGAGAGCTTTATATTGTGATGTTGCCTACCCTAGTGTGGTGGCCCCCAAGGAAAAAATTTTAGATTTTATAAACATGTACATAGATCATTGAGACCCACTTTAAAAAACATATAGACCTTCATATGCATATAAAATCATCCCAGACACATGTAGATGATTTTAAATACAAAAATCCAGTGAGTTGCATCTTTCATATCGAATAAAAATAAGTGCAACTATATCATGATTCAGTAAGTGTTACAATTCTCCCCTCCACAAAAAAATATCGTCCTTAACATTTCAAATTTTTTATCAATGAAATAGATCAGGGTACAACTAGCTTATCTCAATTTTGCTCTCCCAAGCGATTTCCCTTTCAAACTTGTGCTACACCTTGAGCATTGGAATCTACTATTTCTCAATTTTTTAACATCATATGCAAGAATCATTTCTAGTTCCTCTCTATAGCTTGGATTCAGACGTACCTCATCTTCATTTTTAGATATTAAATTTCATGCCATAGAGGGCTTCGTAAAGGGCCATACCTATGCTTAACTGAAAGCTATTATTTTAGGCAAATTCAATCAGAAGGATATGATCCTCTCAGCCATGGCCATAGTCCAGAACACATAATCATAGAAGATTTTCCAATACCTAAATAGTCTTCTCAAACTATCTATTTGTATGTGGATGAAAAGTTGTACTAAAAAATAATTTAGTGCCCAGATTTTGCTAAATCCCCCTCCATAATATAGAGGTGAAGTAACCATACCTATCAGAAACAATCACTCTCGATATCCCATGCAATTGAATAATTTCATGCATGTAAACTTGTGTTAATCTATCCATTAAATTAGAATATCATATTTGAATAAAATGAGTAAACTTTGTCAAGCAATTTAATACAACCCAGATTGCACCATGCCCTTGTCTCAACCTAGGAAAGCCCATAGTGAAATCAATAGTTACATCTTCCCATTTAGACTATGGAATAAGCAACGGTCGTAAAAAGCTTCCTGGTCACTAATTTTTTCACATTTACTAACTAACAAGACTTATATTTAACAATAAAATATATCATATCTTATTTTAATCTAGGCCACCATAATATATATTTTAAATCACTGTATATTTTGTTACTTCATGGATAAATAATATAGCCTAAATAATAAGCTTATGCAAAATAATTGATCTCAAATCTTCAAAACTCAAAACTTATAGTCTGTTCTTGCAAAAAAAAACTCCAGAATTAGATGCTCAAAGTTTAGATTTTTTACCAGACTTTATTTATTCAATCAATTTTAAATATTTTGTATCTGACTTCAAAGCTTCCTAAATTCTTTCTTGTAGAGATGGTTGAATAATTATCTGAGCTGGAATACTAAAATTTCAATCCATAGAAGGAAACACTTCTAACTACAGTCTTCTCATATCCCAAATTAAATATTCATCATAAGTGAGCAACATACTTGATATCCCAAAAGACTTTCTACTCAAATCATTTGCTACCACATTTTTCTTACCAGGCCGATGCTAAATAGACAAGTCATAATCTTTAATCAGCTCAAGTTATCTTCTTTGCCTTAGATTCAAATCCTCTTAAGTGTACATACTTCAAACTCTGATGATCGATAAAAATCTCACACCTACTTTCATATAGATAGTGTCTTTAAATCATCAAAGTAAATACAACAGTAGTAAGCTCAAAATCATATGTCAAATAGTTCCTCCCATATGGCTTCCTAGAAGCATAGCTATGACTTTCCTATGTTGCATTAGAATGCATCACACTCCTTTCAACGAAGCATCATAATTAAAGAAGATAAGATCATATATAATTAAAAATAATTACCTGATTCCTATTATATCTTGTGATCATATTGTGATGCCTCAAATTTTAATTTGGAAGAATTAATATTTTATCTTTAAATAAACAATAACTAAAGCTACCTAATTTCTGTTATCAATATTAATATCAACAGAAATAAAATTATCGATCAAAACATCAATATATGCATCTTTATTCAATTTTTAATAATTATATATACTACTCAGGATCTATACAATCATGTCATAACTAATCTATCATGAGTACAAAAAAATAACTAAAATAAAAAGAAATAGAACTTGAAAAATCCTGACCAGCCTCACACTCATAATCCTCTACCCTGACCTGAAATCATTTAACCACATATAATAAGCTAAAAATCTTAATAGGTCACCAAAATCTATAATTGAATTCAAAGCGCAGTAAATGAGCAATATACATGTTAGGGATTAAAATATTAATAAAGAGTATTAAAATTAAATCAATATAATAAAATTATATAGAAATATACACATGCTATCTAGTTATTATATATCAGTATTAAATCAATATCTTAATCACATGCTCAATATACATATATATCACATGCTCAATGAATATATCATGTTTTTTGTATAAATAAATCAGTAATATTATTAATAATAAATTCATATATTAATATGAATAATGCTTCAATAATATTCATTTTAGTAGTCATACTAAATAATTAAGAATTTTGACTATATGGTGTTTTTCAATATCATATCAGTGTCAGTAAACTGTCTGCTCAGTAAACAGAGTCATCACTCTTTACCCGTCAGTATAGTAAATATCTCTTTATAACTCTCAATCAGTGTATCACATGAATCAGTAGATGATAACACCAAATTATAATATTTAAAGGAAAGCTCGTTAACCCATCATCATGTATAGGTCAATCAATCTACAACCAACAGGTCAACTAATCTTTACTTATCTTTTACACACACATTATTATCACAGTACTATAACAACAATAGTGACTAGCTATTACTCAATTACATATTCACATTCATTTTTAATGCATTGTAGTAAATAAAGTATAATTGAGCTTAATTTAGAAAGTATCAAAATGTTCTAACGGTAAATAATAAAAATCATACTGAGGTAAAATTTATATTTTTAAAATTTAACCAAATTATTAAATATTATAGAAAATAATATTTAGAACCTTTAATTGAACTAAATCACTATTTTTAGATGTCAAAATAAATTTTTGAATGGGCAAAAATCATTGTATTTTTAAATCATCCAGTGAAAAATCTCAAATAAATATGTAAAATATTCATAATCTTAATCTCTATAATATATAAAAAGTTATGTAATGAAAATTTTACCAATATAAAATTAGTTTTATTTTTCGGTAATAAAAATACAAATTTGATCAGAAAAATATCAAAAATATAAAGTCCTTGAAATTAGATATAGGATAAAGATTCCTTACAGTGAAATGAGAAAATATTTCAACAACGTCGACGGACAAAAATCGCTCTATGGCCTCCAAATCTCAAGTTTTATTTTCTCTCTCCTTAATTTCTCTCTTATTTTCTCATTACCCTTCTCTGTTGCCAAAAATGAATAGAGATAAGCTTTTAAAAATATTTTACTGACTTAGGATATTTTAATTAAAATAATAATAATTTAATATTATATAATTTATTTAATTTATTTTTTAGTATAAAATTTATATAAATTCTTTTGGGGCTTTAAAAATTATAAAACAAATATTCATAAAATAGATTATTTTATTTATAAAATATTGTTGAAATTGGTTTGTAAAATGGAAACCTATGGATCTCAAAATCCCCATTTGTACCTATAGGTATCAATTTCTTAAGGATTTTCATGAGAGCCCAAAAATTATGAAAAATTTTGTGTAATTAAAATACTACAATATCAATGCTCTGGTGAGGACAGTTTATGCTTTGGACTTATATTAACTCCAGAAAAAAATATTTGGCAGAGTTAATATATGAGTTATTATACATATACAGTTAAAAATACTATCATTGCTAGGTCTCAAGCCCTGGATGACAAAAATGGATGATTACATTAGGTTGTCGATAGCCAATATAAAACTCATTGAATAATCATTATATGAATTCTTTAATGTAATATTTAATACTATGGG
This sequence comes from Dendrobium chrysotoxum, assembly GCA_019925795.1. Classification (NCBI taxonomy): domain Eukaryota; kingdom Viridiplantae; phylum Streptophyta; class Magnoliopsida; order Asparagales; family Orchidaceae; genus Dendrobium; species Dendrobium chrysotoxum. The sequence goes on from CM034315.1 coordinate 14,776,034, forward strand.
TGTTCCTTGGAAGTGATAAGCATATTGTATGACCTGGATACAATGAGAAGTGTGTAAGGTCATTGCACTGATGCCTAGGTGTAATGTTAAATAAGCAATGGTTCTCATATCATGAACGAATATGGGTAAAGAAACTAGTCCATGAATCTTGAATTACGATAGAAATTTAGAATATTAGTTCTCTTACTTATAAATTGTAGAATTAATAGATATTATAATTAATAGAAGATAAATATTCTATGCATTCAAGAAATTAAATGGGTTGGAAAGAAGGCTAAGGAGATTGATAGTTTAGAATTTAAACTATAATATTTTGGTAGGAGTTGTACTAGAAATATTATAGGTATGATTATAGATAAAAGTTTTATGGATAATATTATAGAAATTAATAGAATTAGAGATATAATTAAAAATTTAAAGATTATTATTATTATAAGTACTTATGCTCCTTCAATAAGTTTGGATATGTGTTCAAAATTTAAATTTATAATGATTTAGAAGAATTAATACAAAGAATGCCTCTTGAAGAAAGATTTTTTATTGGAGGAGATTAAAATGGATATTGGTAGAGTATGGAAGCTTTTAAAAGTATTCATGAGGGTTATGGATTCAGAGTGACTAATGAAGGTGGTAAGAAGATATTAGATTTTACTCTAGTTTATAATTTTATAATTGCTAACTCCTTATTTAAGAAAAGAGTATAGCATCTCATCACTTATAAGAACGAATATGATAAACTCAAATTAATTATTTTCTTATGAAAAATAGAACGTTTAATTACAAAAATTATAATGTCATTTCGATTAAAAGTTTATGTATCCATCAGTGTTTATTAGTTTTGGACCTTAAGATGAAGGAGAAAATATAAAAAATAAGGTAAAATATTATCCTAGAATTAGATGGGTCATTTAAATGATGCTAAATTTTTTTTTTTTTTTGTAAGATTTAATTAGATCTCAAGATTTTGATTATACATTAAGAAAATAATATTATGTGAGAAAAAATAGCTAGTGATAATAAAAGGAAAAGCTCCTACAAGTAAAAATAGTTAATAATGGAATCAAAAATTGCAAGAAAAGATTAAAAATAAGAAGCTTATTATAAAAATTGATTTAGATGTAAAAGCTCAAAAAATGGAAAAGATATAAAAAGGTATGTAAGGAGTCTAAAAAAATAATATGTGATGCAAAAAATTTAGCCTTTAATTATTTATATAATAGATTAGATACTATGAATGATGAAAGGTGTATGTATAATTTATCTAAATAACAAAACAGGAGAAGTAAGGATATAATTTAAGTGAAGTGCTTTAAAAATGAAGATCAAAAAGTATTTTTATTATAAGAGGATATTCAACATAGGTGGATGAGATATTTTGATAAGCTTTTTAATGAAGATTATGAGAATACAATTAACTTCAATGACCTTAGAGCCCTAAATAAAAATAGAGATTTTTATTTTTATCATCGTATTAGAAAAATTAAAGTTATAAAGGTTTTAAGAAAAATGAAGTTTGGAAAAGTGGTTGGATCTGATGATATTCCAATAGAGGTGTGGAAATACTTTGGATATGGAGTTTCTTAACTTACTAAACTTTTTAATATTATTTTGAAGACTAAAAAGATCCCGTATGAGTGGTAAAGGAGTGCGTTGGTTCCTATTTTTAAGAATAAAGGTGATGCACAAGAATGTACAAATTGTAGAGGAATTAAGTTAATGTATCATTCTTTAAAGCTATGGGAAAGGGTAATAGAGTATAGGTTACAACATGATACTAGTATTTCTTAAAATCAATTTGGATTCATGTCAGGCAGGTCTACTATGAAAGTTGTACATTTATTGAGAGGTTTGGTGGAGAAGTATAGAGAGAATAAGGAGGATCTACATATGATATTTATTGATTTAGAGAAAGTAAACTATAAAGTTTTAAGAGAAGTGCTCTGGAGAGTTCCAAGAAAGAAATGAGTTAATAATTCTTATATTCAAGTCATTAAGGATATGTATGCATAATTTGTTACTTGTGTTCAAACACAAGATGGTTTGACAAAGTATTCTCCTATTTCAATTGGATTACATCAAGGATCAGCTTTAAGCCCATGTCTTTTGCTTTAGTCATGGATGTTCTTATTAGACATTTTTAAGAGGATGCACCCTGGTATATATTTTTTGTTGATGATATTCTTCTTATTGATAAGACTAGAGAGAGAGTTAAAGAAAAACTTGAATTATGGAAGTCAACCTTATAGTTTAAAGGTTTTCATTTGAGAAGATCTAAAACCAAATATATGGAGTGTAATTTAAGTAATAATAGATATAGTGGGGGAATTGTGACTTTGGGCAATCAAGTTATTAAAAAGAGTACTCATTTTAGATATATCGGGTCTATTGTTCAAAGTGATGGTGAAATAGATGGGCATAATATTAGTAGTTCAAGTTGGATGGTTGAAGTGGAGGAATGCATTGGGCCTGTTGTGTGATAGAGAAGTACCCCTCAAACTTAAGGAAATTTTTTATACGATGGTGGTGAGACTTGTAATGCTTTATGTCGTAGAAGGTTTTCCATTAAAAGAGAAGCATAAAATTAAGTTAGGTGTTGCAGAGATGAGGATGCTCAGGTAGATGAGTGGCTTTACTCATAGAGATAGAATGCGAGAAATTAGTATAAACGTGAAAAGGCTAGAGTATCTCCAGTGGAACATAATCTTATAGAGAGTCACCTTAAATGGTTTGATCACATAGAACATCAGCCTTTTGATGACCCAATTAAAAGAGTAGATGTATTAGATATGGCTTATGTTAAGAAAGCTAGAGGTAAACGTAGAAAGACTTGTTAAAAAGTAATAGAAATGACCTATCTTTATTAGATTTAGATGAGAATTTGACTCTCAAAAGGGCACAATGGAGAAAAAGGATTCGTGTAGCCAACCTTACATTGTTGTTGTATTATAAAGCTTGTGAAAATTGGGTGTCCACAAGCAAACGATTAAATCCCAATAATATGGTTAGATGTTCACAGACGAGTGACAATATTCAAATAATACAAGTCTATTAATGGTTTTAATTATTGTTGATGGGGGTCATCAATGGTGATCAAATGAACTTTCTAGAGATGTATCAATATTAGTGTCCAAAATCTCGATGGTGTGATGTAAACAATTCAAGGACTCTTCTATCATCTCCATGAATTGAGTATAATCATCTATAATGACACAAATTAGAAGAAGGTTGCTCTTGGAAATCTTTGTCAAATGAATCTAACTTGATCACCACTTGGTAAACTTTCAAAAGAAATTTTCTTCTTTCAATTCTTAATTTATTTTCTAAACTAGTGATCTAAATGTTTTTTTAATAAAACAAATAGGCATGTCAACTTTGAAAGTGAACATAATATAAAAGAGATTGATGATCTATCTCTCCTTTTTTATTTGTGGAGCGGGGTGATGAAAGATGTGGTGCTCATGAAGAATTCAGTCACCTAATCCATAAAGAACATTTAGTAGTTAAAAATCTCTATGACTTTTAAGTCATTTTATGGAATCATTTATTATAAAATCAGGGATTGTGTGAAATGACTTAAAAGTAGTTGAGGCCCTTGAAAAATTATCTTCTTAATCTATATAGGAAAAATCATAAAAACCTCAATTACTTTCAAATCATTTCAAATTGAAACGTTGTACAATATCTTTGTAATCATAAAAATAATGAGGAAAGGCCTCACAATATGCTACTTTTCACATGGTGAATGCTAGCAAGTATGAATTTGATCAACTCTAGCCAAATTATTTTCTCAAAAATTGAAGTTAGAAATAGCTATAATTTTATTGATACCATTAGCAAAGCTCTACTTTTAGCAAGTACTAACCTAAAGATAGATTACAACTTACTATTTATAAGGTCAAATACACAAGTAAAATAATTGTGAGAAGTTGATCTAAACTTGATTCATGGTCTCATGAAAGCTTAGGAAATAAACTTTCATTAAATTACAAAAAAAAATTTATTGTATCAAATTAACATGAAAAACAAAAGAATAATTATTCTTATAACACAACTTACAAAATAATGAGGTCAATTTATAAGAGAATGACTCAAGAAAGATTGAGATTGTTGAATTCATCATTCAAATTAATCTAACTAATAATATTTGAATATCAGTTCAAAGGTGATCTCATGAGGAATATCACCAATCTAAATTAACTACATAATTTGAACTCAACACTAATAGAAAGTTGATTTATCCAATAAGTTTCTAAAAAATTTCTCATCAAAATAAGCTCCAACTTCATCTTGTTAACTTCATCAAGAATTTTCTTGGCAAACTCATAGGGAAAAAGGAAGGGCGACTGTTATAACACTCTCATCTTGATTAAATCATCTTGATTCTTGAATCAAACATAGCTCAGAGTGTTATTATTATTTTGTTTAGTAAGGTAACCTCTATAAATAATTCTTCAAATCTAGTTATCTGAGTCATTATTCTTAGCTATTTTATTAAATATCCTGCCACCAATATTTTTGCCTTGGAACTTTCTCTCTTGATTAGATCTTGAGGAGTTGCCTTATTATAAGAATCTGAATTTTATAAAGTAAAATACCTCACTACCATTATTGGCAACCTTATCCGTAATGTTTGCCTTCTTAAAAAATCTCAAACCATTTCATCATAGTGCTCTTCTTAGCAATATCTTCACCAACACTAATATCATCATTATCAATGACTTCTTAAATAACCTACCCTTAAGCAAGCATGATAATACTCTCCTCTTGTTCTTTCTATGGTTGGGTGGCTGGGGAATTTTCATCCTTAATACTAATAAAACTAGTTATTGACACCTACGTGATCTTCTCAATCAATTTTCAAAAGACGATAACATCCTCAAGATCACAAACTAACTTTTAGGAGCAGTGTTTTAGAATCAATACTCATCATTTTCTTCAATGAAGATCTAATTCTTGCTTCTATTGAAGGGATATAACCAAGAAGATTCCTTATAATGCTTATTGGGATGCTAAAACCCACAACATACACTTCAATATTCATTACAAGTACACTTATCTCTGTAATAACATTGTCGATAATAGTTTCAGCCATTGGCTGGAGAACCTCCTTAGATGCCAACATGCTTAATGTAGAAACTAGCATTTGACCAAATTTTGCTTCTTATAATGGTTTGGACTCACTATTTCTTAGTAGAGAAACCACTATAATGAAGATTACACTGATGATTTTTTATGATCATTGGGTTCTTTAGATTTCTATATCAATATAGCAAATATCTCAATGTTTGAAAGGTGGTCAATTTCTTGATTCTTATAAGGAACTCCAAAAAATTGTTAGAATAATCAAATAATTCAAAGAGTAATGATCAAAGGACAATCAACTAGAAATATTTGTAATGAGATCAAACACTTATATTTATAGACTTGAATGATGTTAGGTTCAGCACATGTTGCTTGTTAATAAATCAAGGTAACATTCGAGATTATAATTGAATTACACATGGGGAATAAGGTTCTAAGAATTCATTATTTTGCTCTTAAATTTACAAAAGAGATGCTAGAGTTGAGAACTGAATATACCCATATTCATTTGGATCAGGTTGACCAAGTCATTTCCATGAACCTAAACCTAGTTCAACAAGTTGATTGCCAATAATTAATTTTGGAACTCACTTGAAGCCACAGTCACTCAAAATTGGATGTTTGCATCTTGCCCATGACTACTCAGCAAATCTGACTAAAGATTTCTCATCAACATAACTTCTCAAGTTGCCTTACCAAAGTTAAATAAAAGAACTCACCCTCGATTTGGTTGTTATCCTTATATTATCATTTTTTATTGCACTCAGCAAGTCTCACTCGTTAAATTGCTAACTATATCAACACTTTCTTGTGTATTTTTTTTATACTTTATCGTATTATATTTTTTGTGCCATTGATCTTGGACTCCATTTATAAATAATGTGTTAAAGGTCAAATATGGACATATGATATCATTCCATATTTTTAGCTAAAATTCCATCAAATTAAATATATTTTAAGATTCATTGCCAAATCTATTTCTTTCTCTCCCATCATTCCCCTCTCTCTTTCGGTTTCGATCCTTTCCTATAATAGGGTTTGGTATTTCCCATTGGAAACATTGAATCTAACAAGTTACTTGTTAGAATTTTATATTTTCATCTAAGAAAAAAAATTTAGTTCAATTTATCTTGATATAAATTTTGCTTGGAGTATAAGATGCTTCTTTATGAGCCTTTCAAGCCCTTTTTTTTTTTGTAAGAATAATTATTTATAACTATAATTATTGTTATCTTATAAAAGAGAAAGTGATACATTTTAATCAAGACACAAATTAAAGTTTAAAAAAAACATCTTGAATCATGAGAAAAAGTGTAGTATATCCTAAGCAAATTTAGTTCATTGATCACATATATCTTAGCAAAGGTTTAGTTCTTTTTTTTAATCTTTCTCTCACATTTCTCCAACTAACCTCCAAATAAGTTTCATTTTGTACAATTAATTGATGTTTTGTTTTTACCATATTATGTAAAATACATTCATCATACATTAACATATAAATACATCCTTCACTCTAATTAAATTAGGTCACTAGCTTACAATATCAAAGAACATTTTCACTTGCAAAATAAAAGTTCCTATTCCCATTTTTTTTCTTAATCTAAAACTCCTTTTTCAAAAGAAATAATAAGAAACAAAGTTGTACAAAGCAAAGAAGATAAATTTCACTATGATATGTATATCATAAGCTATAAACTTTATTTCATGAAGTGGCTCAAGGTATCAAATAAATGAGCTAAAATGATTTTTTTTAATATTATTGCACTTTTTTTTTTTGTTAGGTGAAAGTTAGAAAGAGTAATATAAATCGGGCAATGAGAGGTGATGAGAGGAACAATTGAGAGATTTTGCTTAGCTTAGACTAAATGTCAGTAAACATGAAAAGAGAAGCTTGTTAAGGGTCACAACAAGCAAAGTATAAAGCGTGAGATAGATGTTTTTCTTTTTCTTTCCTTTTTTTTTTCAATGCTTATTGGAAGGCTCTAAAGCCAACCTTAGCTTTCTTTTATGCTGGAAAGAAGCTAATCATATACCTCTTTCACTTACTAGTATTGAACTCCTATTCTTTTTTATGAATGGTTCTTCCTTTTTGCTCTCTTTAATATGTTGAGTGCTCTAATTGGGCAGCAAAAGAGCAAAGTACAAAGACTTCATGAGGTTATCAAAGGGAATTAGCTCAGAGTACTAATTTCTAATTAAATATTAGCAATAAGAAAAAAAAATCAAAATGCTCTTAACATGCTTATTTTTAAAAATTCAAAAACTCATTATATGATTCAATATCAAAGATAAAAATTAAATTATATATAAAGATTATTTTAGTACATTTATATTATTGACATGTTACATTAATGAGGCTTGAAAAAAGGTAATTTGTAAAAAATATTATAATATAATATATGAAATACTTATTATATATAATTGAACTTTAAATAAGAATATGTTTTCATACTTTTGATAAATTACTTAAAATAAATTTCTTGTAAATAAATTTTGCATAACATATTTATGAATTTGCAAACTAAGATATTTTTTGCTATATATGCAAATCATAATACATATCTAAAATAAAAATAGTTATGAACTAACTTACTTAATAATCTCCTAGAAATAGAAAGCCAAACCTAATTGGATGGAGAAATATGGTAATTAAATGTGGCACATCATTTCAAAGCACATCAAAGTTGCTTTCAAATTAATTAATTGGTGCTACCAACTACCAACAAATGTCACAAATTGCATAGAGTTATAATTAAAAATATCTTGTGTGCAATTAAGTTGATGACATGTAGATCTATAAATAATTTTATTTTATTGGGAGTTAGACTTGGTTGGTGGAAAGCTTGAACTGATGTTTAACTTTTTATTAATTTTTATTTTACAATCATTCTCTTAATCTTTGACTCAAAATTTTATATAATTTATAAGTTTATATATTCATGAATGTAACATGCACAAATACATACAAATATAAAGTAATTTTTGTGTCAAATTCAAATTTATATGTGAGCGATACCCGAACTTTACTCGCAAGATGATTTTTCACAAAATTTAGAAAAGCACGCAGAGAGAGAGAGAGAGAGAGAGAGTAATATCATGTTTTATTGTCAAAATTTTAAAGAGCTCAAGATAATAAGTTATTCTGCCTCTTTAGGCTTATTTTTTGACCTCCTATTTATATGTAGGGTAGAGGAAATGCACTACAAGAAAATTACATTGAAAATAAGTATTTGAATTGCATGATATGAACTAACAAAATTTATTATAAAATGGAGATATGTTAATTACATATGTTGAATTACATGAGATATGCATTAAGATTTTTCAAATATAAGAGAAGCCCGTATGAAGCCATTGATATCGATCAAATTTGATCTAATTGACACATGAAACTAACCATTTCTAGTTAGTTGGGTTAACTCAAGTTCAGCATGAACGATTTGATGTATACAAATTGTGTGCCTTATAAATGATCTTGCCATTTAATTAATTTCAATATATATATATATATATATATATATATATATATATATATATATATATATATATATATATATATATATATATATATATATATATATAATATTTCATTAATTAAATACTACAATTTTTTTAAACATTGATGATTATTTATCATTTCATAATATTATAAATTTTCTTAAATTTATTTATTTTAACATATCATAAAATTATTGAATTTATTTTGAGATCGATAAATATAACACAAAATTGAATGATTTTTATATATCATACTCATATTATAAGATATTTAAAGTGAAAGATTAGGTTTGATAGTCGACAATCAGTATAAAATTTATGGAACAATTATAATATGAATGTTTCGTTTGGAACAACTTTAGATCATTGTTTTTTCTCTGCTTTCAAGATATTTTTGTATTAAGAAGTAGCTTTACAAAGCAGTAAGAAAGCCGTCCCAAACGAAGTCGAATACATTGAGTTCTCATATTATGAGGATCATCATAATTAAAATATGGTTAGAAATCAATTTATTTTTCTTTTTTTAAATATTTGACATATTGATAAGGACTTGATCTCTTCTCCATTTAGTAGATTGGTGCCCACATATGAGCGAAGGTGATGGAAGATGGGCCCTTTTGGACGGAAGGAAAATGATATGTCCTATCACCGTACCTTTATAATTCAATGGAGGGATCCATTGATTATAATGGAGAAGAAAAAAAAATAACTTCGTTCAGAAGAGATGTACCTTCTCTTGTCCTATAGTTTTATTGAAGTAAAGCCTTCATGCGGCATAGCAGCCATCTGTGTGTTCAGATTTGAATAACTGGCTTCACTGCACTCCACTTTTTTCATTGTATATGATTTAGCCATTAGTGGAAGCTTATATATGGACATATAAATAGTCCAAATGAGTCAAGTCAAGCACGTGAAGCTTAATCCGATATTAAATATTGGATGATCAAATGATTATCAAATCTTATATGATTATAATCAAATCAAGTATTTCGATGAGAGGGATCCAACGAGTCTAAAAATGGTTAATTCCGACATCATTAAGAGTTAAGACTTAAATGATGAAGGAACAATATTTATATGAGGGAATCAAAATGGGTCGTTAGATGGAGTGTTTCAGATTTTGGCTATATTTATGGAGTATGTCACTCTCAAAAATTTATAAATAAGCACATATCTCTACATGAATGGGAAGGATTTTGACTTGAGCTTCAAGAGAGCACATATGCTCTAAGAATTCTGAACATCCACCCGAGCAATACCACTGGACTAATGTTTGACCATCATCATTAGAAAAACGATTGATCATCGTGATCTAACCACCACCTGGCCTATATCAATAGAATACCAGATCATCATCTGACAGCCGTCATCAAACCACCACCCAATCATTGTCATCAGACCATCGCCTAAACACCACCATTGGACTAACACCTGATCAACATCATCAGAGCACCACCCGATCACAACGCTTGACTACCTCCATCAAAACACTGCCCAGCTGTCATCATCAGACCACCACCTTAACACTGCCATCAAAATACTGCCTGACCAACATCGACAAACCACCACCTTAACGTTGCTATACTATGACGCAACTAATGCACACTATATACACCAACTTTGACTTCCGACATCAACACCAAAATTTATGTTGGATTTCTTAGTCTCTGATCTCCTCACCTCAATGGATAATAACTCTTGAAGACAACTCCCATGCCATAATGCTTTTCCAACATCCACCACATAATTCAATGTATATAATTTGTATCAACACATTTCCCAATTACAAGAAATAATATCATTTATTACCAATAATAAATACTAGTAGGATCATTCCAATTGAGTCAGGCCTCCGATATAAGTTTTTCACGTAAAATATATAGCACCTCTTGCAATTCCTCTCTTATTTATATATATGATAGATCTTCCTACAAATGCTAAGGCATTATTTTATAGTCACTATTATATCTAATTATTCTAACATCATCTACTTACATATGATTATAATCAGACATAAAATAATAATAATAATAATAATAATAATAGATAAGAAAATACTAACTAATTATTTTCAGATAATAATCATTTTTGGAGTGTGAGATTCAGATTGAATTGCAATGGAACTTCGACGGATTTATATAATCTAGAAAATAAAAATGAATTTAACGTCAAAAATAATTATCTAATAAATTTGAAAAATAAATATTAATAATATTTTAATAAATACATTAAATGCAAAAATTCAAGAAATAAAATAAAGGTCCTTAAATAATTTCATCATTAATTTAAATGTTCGGAAATGGTCTTTCAGAACGTCCGAACTGATTTTGGAAATTATTTTGGACCCATAGCTTGGCCCGACTGCGTATATAATACTCATAAAGATGAAATTATTATTTAAATATTATTTATAGATAAATTATAATAAAATTTATATAAAGATATATTTATATAAATATAAAAATTGTGGTTACAAAAATCAATAGTTGCGAAAGCATTTGTGATCTAATAATTAGGGGTGTCAAAATGGATTTTCAGGTCGGATTTGGGGTCCAACCCAAAATTGACCCTTCACTGTTTCACCTGACCCGATTGAAGTTTCGGGTCAACAGCCTTAACCCGAACCCGGCCCAATTCGGTCGGAAACCCGGAATAGGGAGACTGGGCGCAGAACCGCGAACACAAGCTGGTGCGGGTGCGACTACTTGGCGCGGACGTGAGCCTGAAGGGGGCTGTGGGGGCGCGGTGGCAAGCGGGTCTAGGCACGATGCAGGCGCGCTACGGCCCTCATGCGTGCACGAGTCCAAGCGTCTGGATGCGGACACAAGCATTGGAGGGTGCGTCGGTGCAGTGCAAGCACTGGTCAGCAGAAAACGCGAGGTCAGGACAACATGGGTCAATTCAGGTCATTTTCGAATTTCTGGATCAACCCGAACCTGATCCAATTTTAAAAACGGGTCAAAAACTCGAACCCGAACCTGACTCGTATGAAAAACAGGTAGACTCGAACCCGAAATTTTCATGGTCGGATCAAATATTGACACCCCTACAATAATTAGAAGAGAAAAAAATTTCTTAAATCACTCATCTCAAAAAATAAAAATAAAAAACCAATTATTAGTTCTATTAAATAAACACCAATTTTTACTAAAAAAATAATCATATGAAAATATTTTGATCTATTTTATATCAAGTTGGGACTATTTTAGGACACCTATTTTTAATTTTATATGTGATGTACTATCCTTCAATATAAATAAATTAGCAGATAATATAACTAATTTATTGGACAATATAACTAAACTATTAGATATTCACAGATATAGACATTATAGAAAAAAAAGAATTGCAAATATCGAATTATTTTATTATATTATCTAATAGTTTACTTGTGTTAATCAAATAAATTAATTAAATCATCTATTTTTTTATTTATATATTGAGATAATAATATTTAGTATTTTAGTTATATTGACACATAATAAGTGACACATAAAAATAGAGACATGAGGTAAAAAAAAAACATAGTCATATCTAGATACAAAATGTTTTAAATCCCCTAACTGTTCATCTACTACTCTGTCGAGACTATAGATTACACTACATATTAAGTTCATGCAAGGTCTCTACATAAACTAAATTAAACGTGGAGATTTACAAACAGTATTAATCAATTTATGAAATTATAAATCTATTATATGAAATATATGATTTTTAAAGTCTCATAAGCTCAGATAAAAACTTCTAGCCATATATAGAATTAAAAATAAACACAACAAACATCTTCATTAAAATATATAAAATAAAGGTATAATAAAAGAATTAAGAATAGAAATGTCTCAAAATTCCTTGGCTAAGCAATACAAACTCCTTGCACTCGTTTATCCTCTCCCTAGACTTGTACAGGACTAACACAACAAGTACAAATGGCTAGCATCCACTAGAAGCAGCCTCACACGCCCTCAGGCACACTCCCTCACGTCTCTCCAACTATCCAACACTTTAACATGAGTAATAAGCTTCCTATTTATAGAATTGCAAAATAACTGGACTGACGCCTGACACTGATTAGGTAGCTCTCTAGTACTATTGAATCGATGTGTTGATTCATCATTCGTCGCATCTATTCATCGGTTCAATCGTTTCGAACTTTCTTCTACCGCTGCACTAGGCCAATTTGGCATAGCGGTGTTCGATTTGTCACTGCGAAGTTCCCTGGGTAGCGCCTCGTTGCTAATAAACTCTCTAGCAATCATCCGAGACTTCTATTGCTACGGCGCCGATCAGGTGGCACTAGGGGGCAAATTTAGTTTTGTGATACTTGATCTATGGCGCTATGTCGTTCCTTCAATTTTGAGAATTTTAAATTGTTTCATGTACAAAAAAAGGATTAACCAACATTTTTATAACAATAAATAGAATTTTGAATGTAAAATTTTTCGCTTATCAATACTTCATAGATAGAGGATTGTACTACCTTAGGATAAAACAAGATAATTAGCTTTGCAGACTTAGAATATATATATATATATAATGTAAACTTCAATAACTAACTACATCTTATGGGGAAGGCCCAAAAAGTTATCGATTAAAGGTGTCCAATTGCTTAATTTCCTTTTAAATTTGGTATAAAAGATCATCCGAGCAAGTTTCCTATCTAGCAATAGAAATACTCAAATGGCTAACTATATTCATGTAGAGGAGGGCACTATCAAGCACAAGAAATATGAGTGGTTAGAGAAAAAGAGAGAAAGCATGAAGGGCAAGCATACATGTCATACATAATAGTTCAACATATGAAAGGGCACTATTAACTACATATAGGCTGGTTTTATAATCTCCAAAGAATGAGCTAAACCCTCAACGATGACAACTAAGGCATCGGAGCGACGATGCTAGCCTCAAATCTAGAACTAAAGTAATGATTAAATGTACCGCAAAGGTACCACCCTCAATCTAGATATAATGCAGACATTATAATAGATCTTACATCTTAAAATCTCGTAAAATTTTAAGGAAGCCCGTGATCACAATCGCCCAGTTTAAATCAGATATGATGGGTATATTTCTACCCCATCATATAATCTCCAAGTTTCGATCCTCTATGATGGGCATATTCTTACCTCATTATACGATCTCTTAATTTCAGTCTTCGGTGATGGGCATATTCTTACCCCATCTTATGATTTCCTTATTTTGATCCTCTATGATTTGGATATTCCTACCCTATCATATGATCTCCTAGTTTCGATCCTCTATGATTGATATATTTCTATCCTATCACATTCCTACCCCATTATATGATCTCCCTTTTTTATTCCTCTGTGATGGGCATATTCATATCCCATCATATGGCAATTACTAAAAGATATTGTTTTTAAGATTTTTGAGCAAATTAAACATAAACTCTCACACACATCACATATACAAGCTTCAAACACAAGACTTCTTAGTTTATAGTCTAAGCTCCCAACTAACATATCAAAATGAGCTGCACAATAATAGGATTTTATAAACAAAGTCTAGAAAAATAATGGTGAGAGGAGAAAAGGGCAAAGAATACATGAGAGCAAGTTTTACTTACAATTTGATTTCTTCTAAAAAAACAAAAAAAATTTCCCATCTGCATCTGCCTGTATACTGCGTGTCTTGTCTTGCCCTGCAGGTCACTTGGCTCTCTCTCTCTCTCTCTCTCTCTCTCTCTCTCTCTCTTTGACTTTGGTGACTTTGGTTTGCCTTGCAGGACTCTGAAAACGTTGCTATTCCGTGAAGAGAAGGAAACGGATTAGTGCTCCACTGTTGTAATGATGATCCCTGCTGTCAACCTTACTGTTTACTTTTACTGTTTTCTAGTCGAATTCTTCAGCAGAGTGCAAGTTATTTTGTTGAAAAGAAAGCTAGGGAGATCGAGTATGCGACCGAGTGATCGGCGGAACACAAGTTCCTTTCATTTCATTCGGACTCAAATCTTCTAATTGTCCTTAAAAAAAAAAAAAGCTGGGGCTCGAAATAAATGAACTAAATATGATTATTTGGGGGAAGAAATGCAACATTTTGTAAAATCAAACTGGTAATTTTTTTATGATTTTTTTTTTTTTTTTTTGGGTGCCCGTGAATGTTAGAAATGGCCCAATGGCTTAGAATTGATTTTTTCATTTATACTGCGCAATGAAGGCGACGGCTCTTTATAAAAAAAAAAAAGTAGAAACAACAGCCCCCACATCACCATCTTTGCCGCCAGAAGAAATCTACAACTCCTACAGGAAGCAATTGTGGCCCTGCAACACGGTTACAAGCAGTAAGGTCCACTCCATAACTGAATATTTTTGCATATATAACTCTTTTTTTTTTATCAGTTGCAATCAGACGAGTTATCGCGAATCATCAGGGCAATATGGAAGAGCCCGCATGGATATTTTGCCTAGTAAATGTATCTCTTCTAGAAGTCAGGTTTCGATGGATCTATTCGCTCGATCTTTTGTCTAATAAATACATCCCTTCCGGAAGTCAGAGTTTTGGTGTATCTATTGGCTCTAAAATTACTATGATTATCCGAGTAGCATGTAACATCAATCAAACTATAATTAATTTAATGAGTCATTTTTAGTTTTACAGTTTGAAATAATTCATACTTAACATGCATGGCTTAATCTTTAATACAAGCATATGACTACTAGCAAGATTAACTACATATCAAAGCCTCAACACAACTATGACCTCGCCAGCAACAATCATAAAAATGACAGGAGGGGAAAGAACCAAAGTCGCATAGAAGAAAAGACATCATCACCTTTTAATTAACCAACTCGAACAAGGTGCTCGTGACACCAAGGCCCGTTTTTCAAAGGACCAACATTTACAATAATAAAACGAGACCCTAAGTTGACCACTTAAGTAACAAGATTGTTGTTATTACGACACCCTAAGTTGACCGCTTAATATCACAAATGAAGGGATTCACATTACAAGGAACCATCACATATTCATGATTGATCCTCAAAATATTATTGAGGACCATGAAAATGAAGGAACTATTACATTATAAACTTGATTAGTTGATTTTGATGTGCAACTTGACTTACAAGTAGATACATGAATAAACAAATTCAAACATTAATCTTTCATTTATTTAAATATATGAGCATCTTCTTAGTTGTTTAATGAGTATGTCTGGATTTAGTTTAATTTAATGATGACTAATTATTTATTCAATAATTTTTTTCTTATACTAGTAACAATCTTTTGTATTGTCTTGAAGGTATTAATATCATAAATACATTCAAAAAAATAGGTAAATATATACATCAAAATTTAAATTTTCTTTTTTAATTAAGATTTGAACCCCACTAAATGCTAACTTCAATAAAAAAATTTTAAATAAATTTATGTTCAATAATAAACAACCATCTTAAGAAAAAACAGTAGGGTACCATATCCATTAATTAGGCTCGAACAGCTCGCACTAATTAAGAAAATAAATAAATAAATAAATTTAAATAAAATTTAAAAATCTAGTGATGTTTACCCTAAGCCCAAACTTTATAAGAAAGTAAAATAAGCATCAATATGAAATTCAAACAATTAAATTAAGATTTTGTTTGGGACGGCTTTTTTACTGCTTCTTAAAAAATAATTTTCTAATACAAAATTATAATTTTTATACTAAAAAACTATTTTAAGAAATAATAAAAAAGCCGTCCCAAATGAGTAGTAACATCACGTTGCAAATACAACACCGTTAATTGCAGCACTAAGGGAAAGGAATACATTTCTAACTCCTATGAGTCAACAAATTCTAACGCAAACCGTATGTAAGCAGCACCTAAAAAGAAGTAAAAGTCTGCAAATCTCACTCATCTTTCATGGTAATTACATGCCTTCTCTTCTGCCCAACCTCCACAAGCAATGTGAGAAGAGCCTCACAGACCTGAGAAGCATCAGCTTCGCCCGGGCTGTCGTTGAGTGTAGAGTATACCATCCATGCATGATCCAGTTTCCGCTCTGGTCGGACGACGACGGAGCCCGGAACCTCAGCATCTCTCCTTGTGACCAGGCCGTCGCTCTTCTCCCCATACCTGACTTGAAGAAGTTGGGCGCAGGCAGCCATTGCAGCTGAGAGCGGCATGACGACTGGCACCTTTGTGGATGGACCATCGCCGATGATGGGTAGCTCGGCATGGGCCACTTGAGATAAGGTGGCAAGGACGCTGGGTCCTAAGCCGGCTTCGGTGTGGAAGGAGACGACAGGAAGATCGAGAGGCAATGGATGTTTGCGCAAGAATTCCCGCCTTTTTTCGTATGTTAAGTCTTCTAAGGCTAGTAGATCTCCCTGACATGAGAAATTTCTAAGCATTGGCAAATGCAAATAATTCAAGGGAATATAAAAGATCCAGGCAGCGTGTGTGAAGAGAATTGTATTGTAAAAGAATTTTTGAAATGAAGCAGAAAAGAGTGATCAAAATATGAACAAATAGAAGGTCCCTTGAAATGGCATTACACTATAATTTGAAGATTAAAAGTAGAAATAAGAAAATCAAGGAAAAGTAAATTCAATTGGATAGAGAATTCATTCTAATCAAATTTGAGTCAGAATATCCTAGCCCAAATTTTCTTGTAAGAGCATAAATGATTTGAGAATAGTGCATTAAAAAAAATTGGATTAAAATATCCAGACTAATATTTTGATAAGTTGAATTTATTTTAATAAGGGGCTGTTTGGTAGCAAGATTTAGGCCGGATTTGAGTGAAATCTAACCAAATGGCCTAAAATGCAAAACCAAATCTCACGGTAAATGAAAGCCGAGGTTGACGGAAAATTCCGCCTTTTCGTGGTAAATCCCGGATTTCCGAAATCCTCTCGTTCGGCGGATTTAAACGAAAGCCGCGTTGTTAACCTCATCTCCTCACCCTCGCCTCTTCAGAATAGCCAAACAATCACACCGGATTAAATACGATTTATCATGAATGTTACCAAATGTTTTTCAGGATTTAATCCCCCAGGATTTCCCGAATCCGGATTTAGAGGATTTACGAAATCCTACTTAAATGAAATCCTGGGTGCTACCAAACAACCCCTAAGAGTATAATACATGGATGCCAATCAAATCTTGCATTGCACTCATCTCAGAATAAATTCAATTATTTTGAAATCTATTCTGACAAAAAAAATCATTTTTTCCTGATAATGCGTGCACAGACAATTTTGGTTTTTATTTTTCTTTTCTTCCTGTCCATAAATCTCAATGCCAGAACTCATAATGCTCTAAAAGCGCAGCTGATTCACTTAAAAATGAGTTCATGGCCGTATATCACAAAAAAATTTTAAAAAAAAAAACCTTTCAATATTTAGAAAGAGATTGCTTATCGTCCACTTCAGAACAAAACTACAATTTATGCTAACACAAAGCAAAAAAGAATACCTTAAGGACTTTGCATATCAAAACTTCCATGATTTTTCTCAATTGGACATAATCTCCAAGCTGGCCTTCTCTCAAAATATCTGAAGCAATTGGGCTACCTCCATAGGGACTCTGAGCCAAGGCTAATCCAGCGACCTTATCTTTCAGATCAGGCCAGTACAGAGATAACGCAGCCGCAGAGTCAACCCCACCTTTGCTATGTCCAAGAAGCAATACGCGCTTCTTCGAACCCCAGTATATTTCTTCAATATACTCCTTGATCTCTCTGGCATTTTTATCAATTGAAGCCTAAAAATTCAATGTTGCGGTAATAGCAAGAATTAATTCAGTGAAATAAAGGGAAACAAAAGTATCCAGTCAGATACCTCACTGTGAATCTTAGCAATATGACAAGTCAGCCCCATCTTTGAAAAACATGTTTTTGTATTAACAAAATACAGTGGGCCATGATTACTAAACAGACCTGCCAAAGAAAATATATAAATCAAGGAATTGGCAGAAAAAGAATCAAATACTGTTGTGGAAGTTTAAATTGAACGTATTCTACCTGGAACTAACAAATAAACCAAAGAATCTGGCAACTTATGTTCATCGTTTCTGAGATAAGATTACAAGATTAATATAAATTGATGATGATGATGATAATAACTAATAAGCTGCCATAACATTAAAAATGTGACACATTTTTGCTTTCCTATGAAGATTTAATTCATATAGCATATAGATTAACCTGATATTTTCAAGCAACTCAATAAATCGTTTAGTTCCATCTTCTACAGGAGGCATGCCAGGAGCACGCTGAAGCCATCCAATATCATCTGCAGAACCAAGAACAGTCTTCCGAGCCCGAGAAATAAGACTGTAAATTAAACTTGTTATTAAGTGGGGTCGTAAACAAAGTCAGACTCCAAGTAATCCAGCTAAGAAGTGAAATTATCAACTCAGAAATATTTTTAATCTAAGTAATGCTCAGTCAGATACAGTCAAAAAAGTTGACAGTCATAAACATGGTAAAAGAAGCAATTTGATACTTACTCATGTCATATAAGGAATGAATTTAAATGAGTTTATGAAGAAATAATGAATTTTCAATGTATAGTAATAATTTAGTTTTGCATCACCAAGTTCTATGCTGATTGTATTACTACGCAAGCCCCTGTAATTAATTACCCCTCCCGATAGCGAGAGAGAACTTTCAATTAAGGCTAGTCGTCAAACAGATACATAGTATCTGGCGTATAATAGCAGCATGATTTAGGTATTTGAAAATCTAATATTTATAATTAAAAATTCACCACTTCGTACTTAAAGGACTTATGATGGATATTTATTTAAGGGAATAAATTTGAAACCACATTAGCTAACAGAGGACTTTCTACCCTGTCTATTATATCATATTGATTCATTACTCAAGGATCTGATGCCATTGAGGAACATACGGGCTCTGACTATGATCGTAATTTAATGATGACATTTGGCGGCAAAACCACCCGGTCAGAGGATCCTGGTGACAACCATTTACCTGTGGTGTCATTTGGCGACGAAACCATTGGTTTGAGGACACGTGTCACGTCCTTACTGGCAAAAGACGGTTTAAGAATAAATCCTAGTGATATTCTCGACCAGACATTCGCTCTTTGTGAACTGAAGTGATTTTCAAATTTGTCAAACTCGGCAAACTATTGCGGAGGGTGGATGTGTATTTATCCTTAAAGTGTTTAGGTGTTCTTATTTCAATTTTAAACATTTTAGGTTTTGGTGAATTTTAAGCTTTGAATTTTCATGAAAATTTGGGAGGCATTTTCGAGTATTTGGGGTCCCCTCCGATTGAGATTTTCTGACAACGCGATCATCATCGGGATACTTACGAGAAATTTCATTTTATTGGTTGGACCTTGTCAACTATGTCCACTTGTCGACAGAGGATCGGGCCTGTCGTCGACTTTATGCTTTTATCAGTGAATATTTCTTATAATAGACTTTGAAGGCTTAATATGAACATACAAATATCTCGGTCGGCACTATGACCGTATATTTTTTAGTGGTTTGAGCCATGTCGACTCCTATCTATTCATATAGAAGGATCAGACTCGAACTTAGGTTCATTTATTGACCCGCACAGCATCCTCAGACATCATGTGTGTGGTGTGGATACATCACGCTCATCGAGGCCCATGCGGGTATATGCTTTTACATGCATTTTATATGATGCATTTGTATAGTGGTCGTGTGTATGCAATACAATAGGTGTATATAACATATTTGCATATTCACATATACACTTATACTTTCATCTGTATGTTAAAAAACTCACGTATGCATTTGTGTATTTGTATGTATGCATGTATATTGGCATATGTATTTGCATCTTGCATGATGTGTGTTGCATATTGCAACATATATTTTGCATGCAGCAATGTATATGCATTGATGATATGCTTGTGTCGGACACTTCCACAGTGCATTATGTATGTTGGAGCGTGTACTCGCATGATGCATATTGTGTAGTGTGCTTGTTTTACATGATACATCTTGCATGTTAATATGATGCACTACTACAGCATAATGCATCCTGCGATGCTGGATGTCATGTTTGAATGAAACATTCTGCCTATTGCAATGCATGGGGGAGGGCATTATAGTGTTTGATACTAATCAGCTGTACGAATGATTGTCAATCGAATGTATGCAATGTTTTGTTTAGAAGCCTGTAGATGTCTTCTGTCTGCTCATACTAGTGTTGTGGATCCAGTGGCGTTGTTTAGCTCATTTCATCTTCTGCAAGCTGCTATTTTCTTCAGTATTCAACCTGCGAGAGTGTACTTCAACCTGCAAATACGTTGTACGACACATCAGGAGACTTCCACCTATTGCTTGCAAGCGAGCTAATTTATCTAGTGTGACAACCTGACGTTGCATATTTACTGACTTAGTTTACCAATGGCCCGCAATTTTTACTATGGATTCCCTGCTTTTAATTACAGGTGAATTGTAATGCATCCTCTTTGGATGATATGCATGCACGATGTGTACATGCATTGCCTGTTTGCTTGCATAATGCAATAGCATGATGATTCAGTGCTTGTATGTAGTGCATGATGCATTTGCATGATAACTGTCACGTACATGACGAGTTCTTGACTTTAGCCCGTAGGTAAACTGTGCTCAGCACATATGTTCCAATGTTGCTTGTAGTCAGGTCGTAGCACTGCACTACAGGTCGCTCATGGCTTCTTGCATACAAGCTGTCATGTACTGCAAACTTTGTTAAATTTGCTTTTAGGTCGTCAGTGGGCATTCAGAAGTCATCAGCTTAGCTCGCAGGCACTTACATTTGCTATGGTCTTGCATTTGTTGTGATCTTCGGTTTTGTTTTTAAGGGATCCATTATACCTGCAGCATATCTACTATCATCGCTTGCAGGTAGATTAATGTGTTCATTTACAAAATGATGTCGATTGATGAGTGAGTTGCATTCATTGTTGATTTCCCCACATACGTTCATCGACAACTTACTATGCTCATTGTATGTTGACCTTCAGTATTTACAAGGGACCAACGTATTTGCCTGGCATTGAATGGTTGTTGATAAGAAGGGTGTTATAGCATTCATTGTTTATTGTTGATTATCACTCGTAGGTGTATTACTGTGCATATGACAAATCTCTCATCATTGCCAGCAAGCATTCGTATTCATCGTATGCTGCACTAAGTATGTTTGCAAGAGGTTTTGTTGTTTACAAGCAAGTGAACGTGTTCGTTTGTGTGTTGATGTAGGTTGTCGGGTGCACAGCATTCACCACTAATTTCTTCATGCATATTGGTCAATAGGTTCCTGCATTCATCGTTGATTCTCCCTACGCACACTGATTCGCAAGTTGCTACATCTACCTGCATATTGGCTTTGTGTTCATAGGAGACTACTACATGCATCTACAAGCCCATTGAAATTGTTACATTCATAGCTTATCTGTTGTCATTACTCATAGGCAAACTAGTGCGCTTATCTACAGTTAACTATTGCTGATAGGAGGTAGATTATTCCCATGATAATCTTCTTCCCTTGCTTATGGATGTGTTACATTCCTTATACATATGACCATTGATGGATTGTTATGTTCATTGCATGTCTATTGATGCTATTTATAAATGATACATCATGTATATTGCAGGCTCTTTGCTACCCTTGAGAGTGATCTATAGCATGCTTAATGAATTTGGTAATGTTGCTTGTTGATATTTGGACTTCAATCATTATGACAACTCTTAATGCTCATTGGGAATTTTATGTTGTTGCTTGCAGGTAAAGTTCTTGTTGATCTTTCCTTGCAAACAAGTTGCATCTGGAGTTTTGTTCATCACAAGTCTCCTATTTGTTTATTTATAATCGTTTGAGTGCTTTGAACTGTTAGCATTTGTATTTTCAATTTGATTGTGCATTTTAGAGTTTAAGTATCTAGTTCCCTACGATTCAGTTCGAGTTATGTTCCCTGATTTATTCAAGTCAAGTCCCCTATCAGTTGAAATTTCGGCAACCTCCCAACGCCTCCCCCGTTTAGGAGAAATTTAGGAAGTTGGGCCTTCTCATCATGCTACAAGAGCGTGTATGATAGGTGTCAAGCGACACTGCATCCATGGTTCTTCAACCCCACCACGCTATGAGAGCGTACATGGGTCTTCGAGGTACCTATTTGAAATGCGCAATTTTTTCTCACAGGCATTGAAGCACGTACATAGGTACTTAAAGTTGTCCCCGCCACTCTACGAGAGCGTGTAAAAGGTTTACCCAACTCGCCGCAAGAGTCACACCGGGCTTCCTCCCACCTCATTACAATAGCGTGTATAGGTGATCCCCCGGTGCTTTGCGAGCGTCAAAAACGGGGTTTGGAGCTTCGAGTTTGGAAGTCATTATACCTTGCGTGAAAGAGGTCAACGACGGCGGTGATGTCGAGGGCACGAAGGACCAAAACAACAATCTCTCTCTCTCTCTTCTTTTTTGAATTTTCTTTCTTTTTTTTCTTTTTCTTTTTCTTTTTTTCTCTTTTTTTATAAGAATAATAATAATAATAGTTTTAGTATTAACAATAATAATTTTAATATTAACATTACTAATAATACTATTAATAATAGCCCTGATAGAAATAGAGAAGGCAATTTTAAGATTGGGGGGAGAAATTACCTTAAGGTTGCTAGAGGAAGGTTTGGGTGAAATTTTTTAGTGAGGTTGTTGTGGATGGAGCTTGGGTTTGGGTTTAAATTGAAGTGAATGGGTTGCAAGTAGAGTGATTGGTTTCAGCAGAGGGATTCGACTTCAGCATGGAGGTTCAGCCTATGTTCAAACAAGAAAGAGATGTAGGTGCTGGGATCGAAAGATAGAGAGCTCGTGGGCGTCTGATCGGAAGGCTTTAGCGGCTTGCTGGCGTTGGATTCTACCTACAGACTTGCAGGGACAGTCAGCAGGAGCTACAGACGTTGAGGTCGGGAGTCCTGGATGGTCTGAACCGTAGAAATCGAAATTGGGAGGTTTCGGCCAGGATTTGCAGCTGAGTTAGGGCCGGCTGTTGCTAGGGTCGGGCTTGGTACAGGTTTGGTTCGAGTGCAGGAAGAGGGAGATCGGCCCAGTGAGGAGCCTTGCTTGAGGAAAGAAATGGGATTAGAGCTGGGAAGGGATTGGCAAATCGGTGTTGTGGAGTCGAATCGGAAGGAGGCCATGCGGCCTGGTCGACGGATGGGAGGCCTAATCGAATGGGTGGTTCGGCTACACAGGAGGAAGGCTAGAGATCTTGGGTCGGCGTGGGCTTGCTAAGTCGTGAGAGCTGCGGGATTTAGTTCGGCTATGGGGAGGGAATCAGAAGGTTCGGCTAAGAGGAAACGAGAGAGAGCTGGAGTGGGAGAACATAAATGAAGACTTTGTTCATTTCTCACTTTATCACTTTATCAGCGCGACCAAGAGCGAGAGATTGAAGCGGATTTATGCATGTGAGGATGGGCAACTATATTCGACGCCATTTGCAGGATTGCGGAATGGGATACTACAGCAAACGACGGGATTTGAGCAGGGGACAGAGGTTTTTTTTATTTTAAATGGAGATCAACAAAAGAGTAGTCTCCTGAAACGGTTTTCCTATGCTAACATTCCCTAATACGGCCAATCTCGATAAAGACCTGCAAGAAGAGATCATTCAGCCAAAGTCCGCTCAAAAGCCATCACATAACTCAAGGATTATCATGTAGCAGCGGAGCAACTGAGTTGTATTTATTTAGGTTGTTAAAAGGAAAGCATGCTTAATTTCTTGAGTTAGTTAAAATAGAAATAGGTGTCTTGGTTTGAATGGGTGGATTGTTTAGAGGTTGTTAAAGGTGATGATGACACATAGCACAATATGAGGAAAAGTTCTGCCCTAGTAATCATGAGATGAACTTCCCTAGTAATCATGAGATGAACTTGTGCAAATGATAGCAACAATATTGATTTTAGAAAACATTATTGATTTTAGAAATAAATGAAAATTATCACGCACTTCCTTCTCTAACCTCCATTCTTCCCTATTATCCTCTGTTTTCTGTCTGTTTTAGTAAGAGTTATTAGCAAATCATCGAATTGTCATCTACCCACTATCATTTGGTGCGCTTGTTAATGGCCCTACCATTGGGTGCTCTGCCTATTCTCTTTGAATTTGATGTTGCTTTTCATTCTCATCTGAATCTCGTCAGTGCGCTCAGCACCCACAACCCATGATGCACCTGATGTTCCTAACCCAGTGGCTAAAGGTACTCGATCGACAAAAAAGGTGAAGGACCATCTTAGCACCACAAAAGAACTCAAAATCATTAACGACATACTCAACGCAATCCAACTTCAAGTTATCCTCCTAGAAGTCAAGCAAAAACAACACTCTACCTATACCAACCAAATAGAGCCACCTCTCCCTCCTATCCCAGTAGAAACCAACAAGAAGGAACATAAGGGTGATAACTCATTCAAGGCAATGTGAATCTCTATTCCATGAAGTTCTGGTGGAAACCTAGAAACATGGATTCAAAAAATCAAACAATACTATGGATTTACCAAACTCTCCCGCAACAAATTAACCTTGACATAATTCCTCATAGAAGATACAGCAAAAGAATGCTACTTGCCTCTCCTCCTAGTCAGATTTCCTCATCACAATTTGCAATCATTTTGCAACCATCCAAATGTCAAGGCCCACAAGGTGAGTTGGCCAAACTAATGCAAGCATATATAGTAGTAGATTATCCATTACAATTTGAACAACATTCAAACAAAATATTTGGCATCAATGAAATATTTTAAAAAAGTTGTTCCAAATCTGGCTTAAACCTAATATTTGTAAAGAAGAGTGTATCCATCACCTCACGTCATTAGACTGAGCCATTGAATTGACAAAATTGATTGGAGACAAATTATTAGATGGCAAACAATCGAAAGGGGGAGCAGAACAACAACACAACCATCACCAAGCTTACCACGCTATTGCCAACACTGCCTAAGAAAAATCAGCATCCTTCATGAATACCAATGTTAACAAAAACTCTCGCTGAAATCATAGAAATACAGGAAAAGACCTCTGCTACAACTATAATGAGAAAGTTCATCATACCCATATATGGAAGAGAAAGTTGTTTGCACCATTGATAGAACAAAAAGAAGCCCTGCCTGATACGTAACTGATTCCAGCAGTAACACCAGTTTAAATAACAAATGGGCGAAAACACCACAAACATTTTGATTGTAGGGCTTCCTGGCAAATAAAACAGCTCAAATACTAATCGATGGCGACTCTGCATAATTTCATTCAACGAGTAGTCGAATTCTTAAACCTACCAATTACACCTATGCAGATCTTTAATGTGCTCATCAGGAATGATGATGAACTTGAATGCAATAGCAAGCGTCTGAACACTACCTTGCAACTTCCAAGGAAATCAAGTTACTGTCTTCTCCGTCCTACCAATTCAGTGAGCTGAAATAGTTATCAGTGCCCAATAGCTCCAACAACTAGGTCCTATTGTGAAACATTATAGCTCTCTCACCATGAGCTTCTCATGGCATGGCACATATGATAAAGTTTTATTTGTTTTAAATTTAAGCATTTTTAATTAAGTTTTTATTATTTACTTTCCCTTTATTTTCTTGGTTTTATTTGCTGATTTTTAAATAGGGGTAGGATTGTAATTTGTTGCTCTTTATACTTATTGTTCATTTGAGAGAGGGGAGTTTTTAAAGTTTTGATTTCAGATTTAAAAATCTGAGTGGGAAGGAAAGATCCCATTCCTTGGAGTGGATTTCCCCTAAATCTTGAGAGGAGAGGAAGGAAAGAGAGGGGTAGTACTGGGATCTAGGATTCCGCCAACATCAATCTCCAGTTTCCTTTATTCTCACCACCAGCCTTTGTCTCCCACACCAACAGCAGCTGTTTCCAGCTCTTGGAACCGCCAGCCAGCCCAAACTGGGCTGTTTTCCAGCAAGCCTAAACCTCAAGAATAGAGCTGCCTGCCCAGTTGTTCACAGGAGAAGACTACCAACAGGTTTCCACCAACTGATCCTAAATCTGCAGCTGTCTTGGTAGTTCTGCCCTTCTTGTTTCTCGCCAACAGTACCTCATGAAACTGCTGGGTACAAGAAGTTCAAAAACTGGTAGTGGAGCAAGAAAAAGTCCAATTATATTACAAAAACACATGCATCAGGTCTCCGTTCTTCATTGTTTTCCTTTCTAATATTATTCTTGACCAAGAACAGTGATCTACTGAATATTTTACTGAATTTTCTATAAGTGGCAGAACTGTCCTGCTAGCCGCTCCTCCTAAAACTCTCGGTTTGATCACAACAAGAGGAAATTCAGCCTTACACATGTTACCCAGAGTTCTAGTTTTTCCACCGACTCTTTCCCAGAACTTATTAGCGGCCTATTGTGGATCCATTGGGAAGGATTTCAATGCTGACAACACTACCTTGTGCTAGAGACTTGAAAATTCTGTTTTCAGTTTGCTTATTTTTATTTTTGCTTCCGTTGAAAATGGTTTAATTTTACTAGTTATAGAGTTTTTTTTTTTTTTTGGGTGTGTTAATCCATTCTTCAATCTTGTGTCATCGGTGTCAACATAGTTGGAATTATAATAAATAAAGACTTGACAATAAACCAGATATATTACAACCAACAGATTAAATTATCAACGCAAGGCTCCATTTCTTCCTACTAACTGATAGCAATTCAGGCTACCTAACAACAAGCACGCACAAATAAAAGTCCTCTCGTTACAGCTACCTATCTCTTGCCACTCCTACAGAAGTACTCACACCTCTTTGAACACCAACAGACTTCCACCAACTCGAAAGGAAGATCACCAAATTCATCTTAAACAAAAAACGCCACTAATTAATGTTAGTCCATACGGATATCCACATTTCTATAAAACAAAAATAGAAAAATTGGTCACTGACATGTTACAATCCGGATTGATTCAAACCAAACACTGGCCCATATTCGTCATTGGTTTTACTTGTCAAAAAAAACAAAAAAGGATGGCACATGGTATTTTTTTTATGGACTATCTGCATTAAATAACACTAATACCCAATTGTTTTTCAATACCAGCTGTTTATGAAATACTAGTCGTGTTACACAGGGTTACCATCCATTCAAAACTGAATTTGTGCACCAGTTACCGCCAAACTCAAATGGGAAAGAATGACATGCTGTTTGGTCTATCAAACATTCCTTCCACCTTCCAAGTAATCATAAATAATATGCTAAAATCAAATTCAAGAAAATTCATTAGGCTTTTTTGGAGACTAATTATGTACAACACATTATCCGCTGTTGAATTCACCACTTATATCATGTTTACAGCTACCTACACAAAATCAATTTTACCTCACATGCTCCAAATTCCTCTCTAGTCAATCACAGTTTGAATATTTGGGCCACACAGTGACTGAGTCGGATTGAGTCCAAATCCTAATAAGATTTGTGTAATAAGCAATTGGCCTCTACGCATAACACTCAAAGTGTTACGAGGTTTCCTCGAGCATGCTAGCAGCTACCCTTAGTTTGTCCGCAAGTCCAACGCCATTGTCGCGCTACTAATAACCATGCATCAAAAGGATGCTACATGAACTGCACTAGCTAAACAAGCATTTACAGACCTAAAGCAACTTCTTGCAAACTCACTAGTGACTAGTGCTAATCTTACCAAATTTCAACAATCCTTACATCATAGACACAAATGCTTTAGGGATTGGTATTGGTGTTGCACTCTATTAAGGCAACAAACAAATAGCAAACTAAAACAGAAAATTAAATTTTAAAATGCAATAGCCATCAACATATGCGCAGTACCTATATGCAATAATGGAAGTGGTGACAAAATGGGAAACTACTTGCTCGGCTCACATTTAACCATAAAAATTGATTAGAAAAGCATCCACGAAATTATGAACCAAGTGGTTCAAACTCTGGAACAATAGTGTTTCCAAATGAAATTACTGGGATATGATTTCACCAACAAAGTAATTGACGCCCCTACAAACATATGAGCAATAAGTCACAAGACAGAACATATTACAGTACACTCCTTGTTAATCTCAGCACCAATACATAAACTCCTAGAGCAGTTGAAATCTGCAACTGCCTTCAAAGCATTACACCTACGACAAAATATCATCACATGTCCAATAAATTGTCCTATATTTGCTTTCTACAAATTAACATGAAAATAGAGATGCTTAGTGCTAGCTAACACTTCAAACTCTCGAACAGTATATATTAGAACACCATTCAAACCCTGTCGGTGGCCATGGTGGACAAAAAAGACATTTCACTGTGTCAAAGCACATTAATGCCAAAGTAACCTCGAATAAGATGTTGCAACATTCATTCCAAGCTGCCCTTAGCAACCATTGGCACCCATCATGATGCTACAACCCCTGCTAATACCTTAAGAAGCGTGTGACAACCCCATGATAGATTTCATTACCATAGTCCATAGGCAAAACCACCATAACGGCAGTTGTGGATTGTCTCACCAAATATGCACAAATCACACCATTGCCTCCATAATTATCAACAGTCACAATTGCAAGCTCCTTCATCTCTGAATTTTTTTTTGAAGCCAAGGGATCCTTAAAGCTAACATATCAGATTGTGATCGAATATTTATGAGCCAATTCTAGCATGAATTATTAAAGGAGCTAGCAAACAACTGCAATACAGCAATGCTCACCATCTCAAGATAGAATGCCAAATAGAGATGTTACCAATCAGTGTCTAGAACAATACCTCTGTTGTTATGTCAAGGACAATCCAAAATATTACTCATTACATGTCGTGGGAGAGCTATAATATAACATCTTCCACTATTCTATTGGCATTATGCCCTCCGAAGCACTTTATGCCCATGCACCCCCAACAATTCAACCATACATCATAAAGTCCTCAGTAATAGAAATCGTGGATGACTAGCTACAACAACTAGATGTTGCGTTTTAAACTCTCAACAACTTGCATCAAGCTCAACACTTCATAGAGCAACATGCCAACAAGCATTATCATGATATCAAATACTAAGTGCGAAAGCGAGTCCACATCAAGCTCCACCCTTATCTTAAAGCTCAGTCTGCCACACCAACTACCCTAAAGTCAAAAAAAGATATTATGAACTTGTTAATGTATAAGAGTGTAACAAAGTCATCGCATACAAGATCGAGTTGCCACCAATTCATGCATACACCTTATATTTCATGTATCCTTACTAAAATCTTATCATGAAAATTTATAACTACATCCAACATCACTGTTGCCCGATAAGTGGGATAGCATTCTATAGTGCAACCCAAGACCATCCTCCGATCATGCCAACTATACAGAAAAGAATGTCCCCAAAGGAAGCAACATGGATGAATAACACAAAATTGGACAACTAGTCCAACATTGACCATAAGGAGAAGTTCGTTCTTCAAGGGGGAAAGCAAAAATATGACCAATGATGATGAAGCCTCATGGGAAGAGAACATTCAACCACAATTCACTCGAAAGCACAAACTTCCATCACGACTCAGAGGTTGCCATGTGGAAGTACGATAATTGAGGGGTTTTTATTTTGATGAATAAAGCCAAAGCATGTTTAATTTCTTCAGTTAGTTACCATAAAAATAGATGCCCTATTTGATTGGGAGGGTAATTTTGAGATTGTATGTGGTGTTGCTTGGCACAATATGAGTAAAAGTCCTGCGCTAGCAATTATGAGAAGAAATTGTGTGTATGCTACTATTGTATTGATTTTCGGAATAAATGAAAAATATTCTAAGCTTCTTTCTTCTCTAACTATCCTTTTTCCCTATTCTCCTATATTTTTAGTTTTCTTTCTACATGAGTTGTCCGGAAATCTTTGAATTGCACAATATATCCCTAATTACTCCCACTTAAACTAAAGCACAATCATAAATTAGCTCTAACTTGCTACATAGCATGGAAAACTAAAGTGTGAGTTATTCAGAGACTTGGTAAACATATTTGCCAATAGTCCTGAATTCAAATTATGAGTAACAAGCTTCTTTAATAGCATCATATCTCAAATGAAGTGGCATTCAACCTTAATGCTTTGTTCTTTTATGGAACACAGGATTGCTAGCAATATAAATGGCAGTACGATTGCCATAATTAAGAATAGGTAGCACGATAGAAAAATCAAATTCTCCCAAGAGTGTTTTAACACATATCATTTCACATGTAGAGTGTGTCATGGCTTTGTACTCTACTTCAATACTTGATCTAGCTACCATTGTTTGTTTCTTACTTTTCTATATGACAATTTGCCGACCACAAAAATGCAATAACTCGATATCAATTTTCTAACATCAATTGATCAATACAATCAGCCTCGAGGAAAAAAACCTTCCCATTAAGATGCCCATTCTAAGAGTATAATAGTCCTTTTGTTGGTCACTTCTTGATATGCATGTGGATGTGTAGAAATCTTTGGGAGTTTGCATGTACCGAATCAAAGCCCTTACAGTAAAGAAGATATATAATTTGGTGATTCCAAGATCGATCATTTTATCAATCCATAAACCTCATATAACAAGAGGTATCCTTAGAAACTTTCTCTTCAGTAACATTATGAGTGTCAATGAGAATGCCAGCAAATTTGCAACATTAAAGATCATTTTCTTTGAGAAGGTTCATGGCATGACCTTCGAGTTAGAGCAACTCTTATGATTCAGATGCAAATCTTTGATTAAAAAATAATTTTATATATAGTATTTTACTTTAGTAACCACTTTCTAATCACTCCGTGATCATTTAATGCAATGCTAAATGATTAGCAAAGATGGAGTGATTTGCTGTGTTATTGTAAAGGCAAACCTCAACAAGAACTTTGCAAAACTTATCTAACCAAAAGTAAGGGTTTTATTTTGGCCCAAAGATGGCCTTGTTGATCTTACATACATTGTTCTTCTTTTTAACGGCGTAACCCAATAGTTGCTCTCTATACACAACTTCAATGAGATCACCATAAAAGAAGGTATTATTGGCATCCATTTGCATCGGCCAGCAATAGCCAGTCTTGATTGATGGATAAAAATAAAAGAATCCAAACAGAGTTGAGAAAGGAAATTGAGAAGGTGTAAAAGTTGTTGATCATAAATACTTGGTAAAACCTTTGCTAACCAGAAGTGTCTTATAACTGTCAACAGAGCCATCAAGATAAAATTTAATGGGGTAAACTTATCAACATGAGACTAATATAATGCCATCAGGGTAACCATATCCCATGTCCTAATTTTATAAGGCAATCATATCCGGATCCATAGCCTATTTCTAATGGAGATCCTGTGGTGCTCCTACTATGTCTTAGGAAAACAAACTAATAACAAAAATAGGGTAAAATGTCAAGCCGAAAGAAAGAATATCAAAGGATGTATAGACTAAATATGATGTTTATTTCACCGTCGTTTATCTTTTTGAACATAATTGGGAACACGGGGATAAGATAAATCTCAAAGAAGTGGATCCTCAACTAGTTTAGACAATGTGGGTGGCAGTGGAGTTGTAGAAGGATGAGGTCATTGGGTGTACACCTATAAAAGTGGAGAGATATCTATAGACACTGAGGGAGGCAGAGGAATAGGTAAGAGGATAGTTCAAAAGAAGGTAGAGAAAAGTAAGAGAAATCATAAAAATTAATATATGTTGAAATATACATTTTTTTTATATGTTGATATATACATGCATGTGGTAGTTAGGTCATAATAGGGATAATCTTTCTGAGAACGATAATAACCCACAAAGATATATCAATAGCCCAAGAAAAGAATTTAACACCAATATGAAAAGAATATACAAAGCAAACATAGTCAGAAACTTTAGATGCACTAGAAAAAGGGGGCGCCTTGGACAAATAATTGAGAGGGGGGTAACATCACCAAGGATGATATATGAGATGATTAATAAGGAACACGTGGTCAAAACTACATCACTTCAGAAACGATGAATGATCATATGGAACATCAAAGTCCGAGACTGCATCGAGTAGATGATGGTGCTTACATTCATCAACCCTATTCTTTTGTGGTGTGTAGAAGCATGAAATTTGATAAACAATCTAAGAGTTAAAACATAATGAACTAAATTAAGACTACATAACTTCCAAAGAATTATCAGGACGGAGTTTTAATCATAATAGAAAGAAAAGGATTGAATTGGTCCGTTAATTTTTTTCCAAAGGACCAAAATAGTCTCCAACTATATAAAAGTATCAAATTGATCACTTGATTCTTTAAATATAGACCAAATTAGTTATTTCGCGTGATCAAAGGTCCCAATTTAAAAATTCAAAGGACTAAAATGAGACTATTAAATAATCGGGGATCAGTTTGGTCCTTCGTAAAGAGTCATGAATTATTTTGGTCCTTGCCTCGTAGAAAAATAATCTTATATTTCCTAATAGAAGGTGTGGAACACAAGACTTCAGAATTACACTTGAGTAAATATACCCATGTGAAATGAGAGTGCTCATCAATAAAAATATAAAATGTTCCCAAATTCTAGGTGGATAAGGATACGAAAATATTAAAATGAACTAACTCTAACAAAAAACCGCTGGGGTTCGACATGGAAAATTAAAAAATAGACAGTGATATTTGCATAGCTCTCAAGCATAACATTCAAACTTCGATAAAGAGGAGACGAGAAAAAAACTCTAAAAGCTTTTGTAGTGGGCAAGCGATAATGCCATTGATAAGAAGTGTAGAAGGAATCTCAGGTGTCAATTAGTAAACTCCATTAGCTTGAACACCTCCACCAATCATCTTTCTTGCAATGAGAAGCTGAAAAAATATAATGAGATGAAAAAAAAGGCTACAAAGCATTTTTTTTAAGTTTTAGTAAAGCAATTAATAAATAACAATTTGACAAAATATAAAATATCTAGGGGATAAGCCTTTGGAAAGAAGAAAATTTAGTAAACGTAGGAGAAGCAACACCATCAACATTAATGGTGAGCGATATAGAAGACATGCCATCAAGGAAGGAGAACAACAATTAATTACCTATCACATGTAAAGCACCAAAATCTAAAATCCAAGATTATTCAAAGAAGCAAATATTGCAAAACCAAAGGAAATGATATAGGAGGAAAATAAGAATGTATGAGACTGTTGAACAAGATAATCATAATTCTCTTACGAAATAATGATAGAACCTTAAGACTTGATGGGAGTGGAAGCACCAATAGTTGTCACAAGGGTCCAGATGCATGCTGGATGGTGGAAAGATAGCTGAATTTGGCCAAGCAATGCTCTGAAAAGTGACTAGTATGGTCGTAGTGCGAGCGTTAGGAAAAGGTGTTTCCCCCATGGCCATGACCATTATTAGTCTAGCCATCGAGTCCATGACCACGGCAGCAATGACCACATGATGTCTTAGCAAGAGCCTCAATATTAAAGCTTGATTAAGTAATCTATTAAACTAATTAATATTAACCATTAGAAAATAGAAACTAAATTATTAAATATATAATACTAAATATGTTTAGAACTAGATGAAAATTCAATTAACTTTTAAAAAAACTAATTAAAATTAAATCTTTTTTCTAAAACATCTTAATCAACTAAGTTAAAAATAAAATTATCACAAAAGTTGTTATTCCAAATTTTCATTTAACCCATTACAATATTCCACTCAGATTCTAATTTATTTCTTAACCGCAGAACCCTACTAGGCTAATACAGCTACATTTTAGCCCAATATCAGTTGAATGTTTCAGCAGTACTGTTTAAATAGTTTTAAGCACAAAATTCTAGCAACCAGCGTAATGACGTGAGCTTGTAGGCATGTATCCTCATTCGATTCCTTCTTGCACAAGCTTTTAAAAAGATATAACACATTTCAACAAAGATTTAACAAGACTGAATCCAGCATTTATAAAATTTCCTAAAACATGACTTTTTAGTTTAAGCTCAATGAGGTTCATTAACATTGTTTCAACGAGTTACTCGTTTAAAGCTTGAGAAATATAAAACGAACCAAACACATGCCGAGCTTAAATCATGCTCCAGCAAGCTTGAATCTAAATGAACCAAGCTTGAAAATTATCATAAAAGCTCGAGTCACAAATTTGAGCTGTGCTCAAATAGTCTTTTGGGTAAATGAGCTCGAGCTTAAATAGCTTCCAGCTCATGTCGGCTCAGCTCGTTTGCAACCTCCTGAAAATAAGTAAAATGAAGAAAGTGCAACTTAGCAACTGCCTTGAAACACAATAGTTGATGAAAAAAAGGGTTCAGGACTACTGAACAATAAGGTAAAAATGGCATAATCAAATATTGGCCATTTTTCAAACTTCACTGTGACATTGCGATCTAGAGAACACATATCTAAGTGATGACTATAAGGAAGAACAAGGCTCTCAACCATAGCAGATAGTTAGTAACATTGAATTTAATAGTGGTAACTAAGGATGGAGCAGGATTTTGAATCATTAAGCAAAGATTGATAACCCATGACATCGTTGAGAAAAAACAAATGGGAGAATTGGAGAGTTCATTCAAAAAAATGTGAATGGGTGATTAACGTCATACCTTAACAAGGAGGCGAGCAGCAGCAAGTGCATTAGCTGTGACAGCCACAGATGTGTAATAAAAGGTTATAGCCAGTAATGTGTGTTTTTAAGGCCACGGGTGGGAATCACTGAATCAAACGTTGATGAGAGTAAAGGATGTGCAAGCAGCACAAGCACGGAAATAAGCAATGCGAGCAATGCAAGATAGGAAGCAAGAGGCAAAAAAGGAGCATAGTGGTAAGCGCTTAAAGAAATTGGAAACAAGAAGAGAAAATGGGGAGACAACTACAATTAGGCTAACCCAGCTCTGATAGCATATTAGAAGAGAAATCTTTTTCTTTGTGTGTACTATATAGCGGACCATCTATTTATAGCAGAGAAGATAATAAAATGTGCTGAGTAAACTGAATAAAAATACAGTACTGACAAGATACAGAGTAGTTTACTAAACAATATCTCCAATGCTAACAGATGTTAAAGGTTTTTTTTTTTTTTTCTATTATTCAGTCCCTGTACAGAGAAAGAATTGTGAGAAGCAATTCTTGTCAAATGCTGTTAGCGCTTAACTAGGGAGTGCATATGTAATACGTGATTACATGTGTACAGGCACTGTGGGTACAAAGGTTTACTATCACAATTTATTAACGTTAGGCACAAATGATCAAGGGGCCATTTGGTTAAGTTATCTGGAGTTCTGCACAACAGTGCTAGCTAAATTAGAATCTATTTAGAACTTTGTTATTTATAAAAAGCAGTTGTTTGGTTAATTTCTATCTAGCATAAGGAATGTAACATTATTTAGAATAACCAATGGTGATTACGACCTCATATTTTTGGTTAACATTAATTTTGGCCATAAGATAGCAACACCAATTCAAGTCTTTATCCCACTACGAGGGGTTGGCTACATGAATCCTTTTTTTCCATTGTTCCCTATTAAGAGTCAAATTCTTATTTAAATCTAATAAAAAAAATCATTTCTAATACTTTCTAACAAAGTCTTTTTAGGTCAACCTCTATCTTTCTTAATATAAGCCGGATCTAACACACTTACTCTCATAATTGGATCATCAGAAGGTCAATATTTTCTATATTCAAACCATCTAGGGCGACTCTCTCTAACCTTATTTGCCACTGGAGCTACTCCAAAGACCAACATTTTCACGTATATACTTGTTTCACATTTTTTCTTTGAGTGAAAAGCCATTCATCCACCTAAGCATCCTCATCTCTGCAACACATAACTTAATTTTATGCTTCGCCTTGATGTAATCAAACTGAAATAGGAAAATGCTTAGTCCAACCACCTTGTGTTTGAACCCAAGTAATAGCTCTTCTATCCATATCCTTAATGACTTGAATATAAGCATTATTATCTCATTTCTTTTCTAAAACTCTCCAGAGCACTTCTCTTGGAATGTTATCATATGTTTTCTCTAAATTAATAACTATTACATGCAAATCCTCCTTACTCTCTCTATACTTCTCCATCAAACTTCTCAACAAATGTATAGCTTCATAGTAGACCAACCCGGCATGAACACAAACTGATTTTGAGAATCATTAGTATCACATCGTAACTTATGTTCAATTACTCTCTCCCATTATTTTAATGTATGACATATTAACTTAATTCCTCTATAATTTGCACAAACTTGTGCATCACCTTTATTCTTAAAAATAAAAATCAACATACTCCTCCACTCATCTAACATCGTTTTAGTCTTTAAAATAATATTAAAAATTTTAGAAAGCCAAGAAATTCCTTGATCTTCTAAGCATTTTCACACCTCTATTGTAATATCATCAAGTCTCAATACTTTTTCACACTAGATTTTTTTTTAAAGCTTCTCTAATTTCGGTTTACTAATATGATGATAACAACAAATCTATCTTTTATTTAGGGTGCTAAGAACATAAAAGTTAATCGTATTCTCACAATTTTTCCATTGAAAATTTATTGAAATATTTCATCCACCTATTTTAAATTTCCTCTTAAAGAAAGCACTTTTTGACCTTAATCATTAATACACTTCACTTGAACTAGATCCTTACTTCTCCTATGTCTTAACTTGGCTAGCTTATACATACATATTTCGCCCTCCTTAACATCTAATCTATTACATGAATAAATAAAAGTTAATTTTTTCACATCACATATTGCTTTCTTTGACTCCCTACAAGCTTCTCTCTATCTTGAGTTTTTACATATAAACTAATTTTTATAATAAAGCTTTTTATTTTTTATCTTTTCTTGCACATTTATTCCACCACCAATTATTTTTGTTAATATAAACTTTTCCTTTTGATTCTCCAAGCACATAATTTGCAACATTCTTAATATCACTAGCTACTTTTTTTCACATAATATTAGCTTCCTCATGAACAACACAAATCTTGAGATCTTAAATCTTTTTCTCAAAAATATTTTCATTAATATTCTTTAAATGCACTCATATAATCTTAGGATAATTTTTTATTTTATTTTTCATATTCTAACCCTTCATTTTAAAGTCTAAAACTAATAAGCAATGTTTGATAAATAAATTTTTACTAGAAATGATTTTAAAATCTTTACAATTTAGATGATCTATTTTTCTTATAAGAATATAATCAACCTAAGTTTTACCATGTCCATTCTTATTACTGACGAGATGCTCGCCTCTTTTTTTTAAATAAGGTATTAGCAATTACAAAATCATAAGCTAAAGCAAAATCTAAAATGGTCCTACCAACTTCATTAGTGGTTCCAAACCCATAACCACTATGAATATTTTTAAAATCTTCTACTACTCTACCAGCATGTTTATTTAAATCTCATCTAATAAAAATTATTTCTTCAAAAGGCATCTTTTGTATTAATTTTTCTAAATCATTCCAAAATTTTTATTTTGAATATATATCAAAACCTATAAAGAGCATAAGCGCTTATATTAATCTTAGCATCAATCATAATCTTTAAAGTTATAATTTTATCTTTAATTTTATTAATTTCTACAATATTATCCCTCAAAATTTTATTTATAATCACACATGCACCATTTCTGATACAACTACCTAAATAATATAGTTTAAGAAATTTCTTGAACATAGAGAATATTTATCTTCTTATGAATCATAATATCTATTAATTCCATTAATTTCCTTGAAAGAGAACATATATTTCAAGTTACAATCATAATTCTAATTTTATGGACTAACATCTTTGCCCGCATCCGTTCATGATGGAGGAACCTTTTGCTTATTTAACACTGCAATCGGGCGCCATTGCAGCGGCCTTACACACATTTCACTATATTTAGACCATACGGCGCATCACTTATAGGGAATGTCCTTGTATTAACACAATGTATTAAAAGATTCATGTCATGATCATTCGATAAGTTTTACCTGGTTGTCGACTACCTAATGCAACTATTTACTTTTCTCATCCAGAACTTCGGACCTAGCAACGCCAGTGTTAAGATGACCTAAATCTAAATACTTCTGAAACGATTTTAAGTGCAACTGCAACTTTTGGTTACGCTGCAGCCTTTTCCAGCTGCAAAACTTGGCCAAGTGTAACTCTGAGGTAATACTTAAAACATTTAAATTGTGAAATTAAAGGTCAAAATGATTATTCTACTTACCCCTGGAAAATTGAAGGACCGATCTGGAAAACACTAGTAGAGACTAATGGTCCAGTTCCAGCTTGAGAAGAACCTCCTAATGATGCTGTGCCTCTTTCATCAGGTGTGATTAACGTTGTTCCAGAACCATCAGAGTCATGAGCAGCTGTGAAACCATTCACTGAATCAGATATGTGTGCTTCTCCAGAACTAAATGTTACCAACTCCTCACCATCATCTAAAACCGATTCATCTAAAAGCAATAGCAGGAACAAAAGCACAAATAAAAATTTGTTCAACATTTTTAAATTAGCCATTCAGGGAAGAGCATCAAATAACTCAACTAAATAAGCAACCAAAAACTCCATCTATGAATGCGTAGGTCTAGGCATGACAAGCAAGTGCAAAGAGGCAAAGTTGACGCTGATATGCTCAGGCTATGGCTGGCGTGGAGAAAGGGTTGCGGTTAAATGGGATTACGGAAAAGATGAC
This sequence comes from Dendrobium chrysotoxum, assembly GCA_019925795.1. NCBI lineage: Eukaryota > Viridiplantae > Streptophyta > Magnoliopsida > Asparagales > Orchidaceae > Dendrobium > Dendrobium chrysotoxum. The sequence continues at coordinate 14,815,212 of CM034315.1, forward strand.
AAAAAAGCAACGCATGGACTGTCCTAGGACTTACCAGCAGACCCTGCAAAGCAGCGAGTTAAGTATGAAGTCGTCTGAGTCAGATAAGATGCAGCATCAGCTAGGGCTGGAAAGGAAGTGAATATCTCAGAACTCTGCTCCCTGTTTCCCGAATAATTGCCACGAAACTGCAGTACAGAAAAATTACTTCCCTGTCAGGTATTGTTCTTCACTGTTTTAAATACTCATGCATAGAAAGCAAGCAAGAAGAAACTCAAAAAACGCATTAGAGAGTGTTTACAACTTTTAGTAATAAGAAGTTAAATAGTGCTGCTGGCCCTACAAACAAGTTAAGAGTACATCATCTTGTTTTGGGACCAAATTACACATTATTATTCTATTTCTGCGTACATTCAATTTATCTGAAAAATGAATAGCTTCAAAAAAACAATATAAATGAAAAAAAAACTAGTAATTACTTCTTTTTCAATAAAATATAAAACCAATTAGGATTAAAAAAAACAGGCCTAAACAATGGCAAGTTTATATTATCTAATCACATATTAATGATAATCATATCTTTTTTTAAGTACAATTAATTCAAATCCCATGTTTTACAACAAGGAAAATGAATACCCTGAAAGAAGCACTTCAAAGAAAAAAAAGAATGAGAAACCAAAGCAGCTAGAGACTTGTTTGATTGGACTATCCTGCTATCAAAAAGCAGCAAGTTGTTCAACCATTTTTCACCCAAGGAGCATCCTTCTGCTTTGCAACAACTTATCCTGGCACAAAAGACGTGAAAAGCTAAACCACAACTTATCCCAGCGTAAAGCAGGCAAAAAGCTAAACCACCGTAAGCCAAAGTAACCCACGGTATAAAACTGGATATCATATATATTAACTATATGATGATTTAAGTTTAGTTCTTACCATATGGAAAAATAAGAAAATTTGATAAACTAATGCATGCATAATAGAATTCACTATATAATTGCTTAGCTTCCGGAGGTCTCAATTTTGATTCTCACATGAACAGTAATCTGCAATTGCAAGTTGTTAATGCAGGAATTCAAACTACCAAAGTGCCGGAGGATCAATAAGTTACTGATTGCCAAAATTATTAGTGGTGTGGCGTGTCATATACAGAATTCGCTTACACAATGTAGCATTCATGCTTCTTATAAACCAAACTTACAACATCAACTACAGCAAAGACCTAAAAAAGCTTTGTCATCACTATTAAAATGCATAAGGGAAGAAAAAAATGAGCACTGAGAAAAAGGTACTCCAAATAATCAACATTATGTTCCTCTACTCATAAGGGTTTCATAGAAATCTTACCATCAATGTAGGAGCAGATCCCGTTCTAGAAGGCTCATTGTTCATCTTGGAAATTATATGTGAAAAAAACTATATCAGAAAGTATTACCTGAAAATGACATGACAACTTACTGATAAGGTGCATAAAAGCATAGGGATTAACATTAGAAATACAGGATGAACAGGATTGGAAAAGCTGATATAAGGTACATTAGCTGTTGAAGGAAAGATAGGGAAGGGATCATAGATTCAGTCTCTACACGGATTATTTAAGCCATTCAAATTCAGTATTACACAGGGTCAATAAGTAAGGAACATGACAATACAGTCTCAGCATGGCAGAGAAGGGACAGAACATCGTAACAGCACCAGTTTTCTTGGATTTCAAATCATGCTAGTATACCAGATACGACAAAACAAGAGAGAATAATTTCATTTTCAACATCAAGTTAGCCATCAAGCATCATAGTTATTTGCACCAATACTTTTAATCAAAACATTTGATGAATGCAGCACCACAAAGAATGATTTTAGGAAATCTAATAAAATGGATAAATATGTTCCCTTGTGAAGAGTTGATGAATCATTGACACAGTAAAAAATTGTATATTAAACGAGATTGCCACAAGCAGATTAGACAGGACAGCAACATAAGTAACATGCACGGGAACTTCAATCATTTCAAAATAACGCTAGACTGAATCAAGTAGCCACTGAAAAAAAAGGAAAAAATTTTAAAGATGCTTCAATCAGCAAGTTATTCTTCGCAGCATACCTGTAGCAAAGACTTCTCAAGAGACTACTCAAAATATGGTAGTAAATTTGATTGTCACAGGACAACACTGCAATCCAGGCAAGATGTCAGCATTAATGCAAATTAAGATTGCAATTTGATTGTCACAGGACAACACTGCAATCCAGGCAAGATGTCAGCATTAATGCAAATTAAGATTGCAAACCTCTTCTTTCAGGCAGTGGCGGAGCCAAAGTTTTTTAAAGTGGGGGCCTAAATTTAACTTTTTCAAAAAATTCCCTCAAATGTTTTCATCCAGGTTTGGGAACAATATAATTTTTTTTGAATTTATTATTTTAAAAAGATTAAATATTAAATATAAGATAATAAAAAACTTATAATTTATAACTTCTGATCTTCATATTCAAAAATAATTGAATAATTACTTCATTATAAATACAATCAAATATTTCTTTCTCAATATAAGTGATTAATATATTGTTCAGTCATTGATCTCTAATTTTATTTCGCAGTAGATTTTTTATAATATTCATAGCATAAAATACTCTTTCAACTCGTGCTATTGCAACGAGTAATACTAATGTCATTTATAACAGCTTAAAAATAAGATGATATAAAACATCATTTCTACTTTGAATCATTTTCTCAGCAAGTTTTCTAATATCTTTTAAAGAACTAAAGTATTCATCAGACCGCATATTCATAACATAAATTTCCAACTAATTATCAAGAATCGACAAATAAACAGGAGTAAAATCAATTGGATAAAGATGGGCCATTCAAATCAATTTGTCTTTATTAAATGCAAAAACTAATTATTTGGATTCAAACAAGCAAAAAACAGAAGTCAGTATTTTTCCCTATAAAATGATAATTCAACACTTGAAGTTACATATCAATGATCCTGTAAAATATTTCAACTCGAAAATAATATAAATTTATTATGTCTTGATCTTTACGACGAGGATGTCCACGAGCAATTTATCATCCATATGGGGAATGTTTATTTTATTTTGTTCACACAATGAAGCACCTTTATTAATAAAGTCTTCCTATTTATTATTTCATATCTTGTAGTCTTACTTTAGATGACTGAACCAAAAATATAAAATTTACAATATCTTTCTCTTCTATGCAAACCATGTGCAATTCAATAGTGATATCAAGTATATCATTCATCAAATGTAGGCAAAAAAATAATCAAAAGTTTGCAATGATTCTAATAATGTAGATGTTTCATCTTTTTGTTCAGCACTTATACCATCTTACAAAATAATTTTTAGAACATCAATTACTAAAGAGAACATTATGATCAATCTTACAATTGATTTATAATGTGAAACTCATCGGGCATCGCCAACACACCCTAGAGTTATTTCTTAATTCAATCGTTGCCCTGTTATAAGTTTTTTATTTTGTAATTTACTTAATATCTTCTATCGTTGTATATCTCAAAGTTAGTTACGATGCTTACATGAAACAACAACGATATTTATCAATTTTGAAATTATAGTAAATAACAGAGCAATTTGAACATTATTTTTTTGCAACTAATACTAAGGCTAATTAGAATTGATGTGAGAAGTAATGAATGCAATGTGTTGATTTATTTTCACTCAAGAATAGAGTCTTTAGTTTGTTAAACTCTCCCCTCATATTTCTAACTCCATCATAACCTTGTCCACACATTCTTGAAATACTTAAACCATAAATTGAAAGAAGTTGTTCAATAATTGTTTTAAGAAATCTGGCATTTTTGTCTAGAACATCAACAATACATAAAAGATGTTCAATTATCTGACCTTTTTCATTAACATATTGCAATAGAATAGCCATTTACTCTTTAGCAGATATGTCACAAGATTCATCAACTAAAATAGATATATAACTATCTCCAATTTTCTTATTATGAAGTTTATTATTATGATCGATGTAGCTCTTGCAATATCTTTCTGAATGTCAGACGCAGTTAATTTTAAATTCTCAAGGGTATTTTTTAGAACCATATCTTTTATATCTTTATTATGTTTAGCCAGAAATTGCACCAATTGAAGAATATTACTAGGTTTTATTTATTTATAAGACTTATCAAGTACATGAAAAGATAATCCTTGTCCTAAAAGAAACCCACACAATATACGGAAGTATTTAGATGAGGACGATATACAATTGTAGCAACATAAGATTGCTTCTGAAAGGAAAAACCAATATATTTACTCTGTTTCGTTAAGTCCTCACAATTTCATCGTGCATTATTATGAGCACCATTATAATCTCCAACATAAAGTTAAAATATGTTTGATTTTTTCCAATTTGAAAATCCAATTTTATTAAGTGTCTCATCATCTTCATTACTTTTACCTGCTACTCTAAAAAGATAATATATTTTATATTTATATATACTATACTCTAACCAATTAGATTACTTATCAAACTAATTAAGGTAGAAGCATCTATATTTGGTCCCAATTTCACTTTTGGGACACTAATGATTGTGACACTGACATAGCCCTCTTTATAAGTAAGATCTATAAAGTTGATCTCAAATATTAGGATTAAATTCACTAATAAGAATTTGTAATCTTGAGTCAAAGATTTTCTACACCTACTTCTAGATTTTTTTATGAATCTACCTCTATTTGACCTCATTTTCGATTTTTCTCTTCATCATTTTTTATTGTCTTATCTGAAGGTGTTGATAAGTTTAATTTTGATTACTCTGAAAATATCTCTCCATAGACATTTAAACCTACAAATTGAAACAAAAGAATGAAAAGAAATATTAAAATTATCAAACAAAAAAATATATAAGATGATCAAACAATATATTTTTTAGATTAATTTTGCCAATAAATATTTTATCAATCAATTCATCCAATACATTCAATAAACCATCAACAATCACATTCTTAATCCCAAATCATTTAAAACTATCAGCATTTTCGAAACACAACTATCATCCCATACAATCACAAGCATTTATTATGAAATTTTTCAAGCAACTAAAATCTCTTCACAGACATTTAAACTAACAAAATGAAAAGAAATAAAACAATTATCAAACAAAAAAAAGATAATCAAACAATATATTTTTTAGATTAGTTTTACCTATAAATGTTTTATCAATCAAATTCATCCAATATATTCAACAAAGTGAACAAACCATCAACAATCATGTTCTTAATCCCAAATCATTTAAACAGTCAGCAAAAGCTTGGTCATGGATTGCAGCAAAGGCGGAGAAGCTGCAGAAAAAGTTTTTTTATGTGTGGTTAGTTGGAAGTTTATACAGAATTCTATACTACCTTGCAGAGAGAATTCAGTACATTAAGAACATGCTAATACAGATTATTGTAGGTAATTTTCATTCTACCTATTAGTTTCAACTGGAAAAGAGTACCTCTAGTTGGGAAAGAGATGCACAAGGTATGAAAAAAAAGGGCAAAAAAAAAAGAACATCAATTTCATATGCCAAAAAAGTGAGATCTGAGAAGGACGATGGAAACAAAGGAGGAGAACAACAGGAGGAGGAAGAAGTGAAGAAGGAAGATGTAGAAGAGGATTTACCTCACTAGAAAGTAGCAAGAGAAGGTGTTAGGGCCTCACAATTAACAGCACCACACGAACTGTCGGAGGGACTTCGAGGAGGAAGAGCCACCGGATGATCCGACAAGATCAAGGCGGCAAACGAGTGTTTGTAATCTTTTCAGTCGCAACAATGGTACCAAATTTTCTATCTTCCTAACCACCGCCTTCTCTCTCCTTTCAAAATTCCATCGCAAAACTCTATCAAAGGGGGTACCAAAATTTTCTTTCGAACATAAAAGTTTGTTGTACATATGGCCTTTCTTGAGAGTGATTATGGTAACAATAATAGACTTTTTCAACTACTTCAAAGACCGAGAAAGCTATCATGGTGTAGGGATTGCAAACACGCAGGCCTAATCAAAGACTGTCCAACGGAAACTAATCAGCGAATCCCCGACTCTGATTCCTTAGAGGCCACTACTACCCATTCCAAAACATACAAAGAAGCTCCCATGAGGGAACTAGTAGCAATGAATCCCTGAATCCAACTATGCCGGCTATCTAAATCCAGCAAGGGAAAAGGGAGCCAAGCATCAGTATATTATCACAATTTAGCACGCCGATCTACGTATTAACCACCAGAAATTGCACATCGTTCAGCAAAGAACACAAGAAAGAACAATTTAAAATATTAAAACTCGTATGATCGTATCTGTTACACAAACACTGACACCTCAAAGTCACATAAGATTCGAGCCTGGGACCCTGATTGACAGAGAAAATAAAACACAAAGCATGTACCCGAATAGCAGAATCTGGGATTGGAATCGATCAAGGCCAGCAAAAGGAGGAAATGCAGTTGTGAAAAATATTTGGCTGCAGGGCTCGAAATCGTCGGTTTGTTTTCTTTTCCCTTTGATGCAAAGAAAACGGAGGCGGTTCGCTCTTGTCAAAGGTCCCGTGCTTCGTTTTGAGTCTATCGGTACGCTTACGACAAAATGTACGCCGACAAGAAGCAGGAGTTTTAGCACTACGGAATTATCTGGTTATTAAAATTTAAAATTAAAGGAAAAAAAACAAAGATGTTTGAAATAAAATTATATTTAAATATTTAAATGAAATTAAAAATAAATAAGTGATAGGTAAGAAATTACTTTATGCTATGGTATATATTTCTCTCCCAAAATTGAATAAAAAGGGGAGAAAATAACCCAAGTTTTTTTTCTTTGTTGTCAAAATTGCTCTTAGGTAAACAAATTTATAGAAAATGATGTCATCAAAAATTTGTCTTGATCAAGCACGAATCTTGATGTAATTATAAGATTGAGGCTTTAAAAATTGAAATGGGGATCATTTGAAATCCGATTTCAGCAAACTCACAGTCAAACTGTACGTCTCAAAAATATGAGCTCAACAACACCAAATTTGACTTAATCCAAGCTCAAATGAGTCCAAATCAAGGACCCAAAGCGCATTTGAAAGATTTAAATTATAATTTGAATTAACAAATGGTATTCAAGTGTGACATGCTTATAGTCGAATCAAGCGGCTCGACGAGATGAATCCAACAAGCCCAAGATCACTGAATTCCAATATCATTAAGACATTAAAATGATCAATAAATGGTTCATGATCAAACGGATCAATATCGGTCGTCCATTCAAACCACTCCAATTTTGATTTTAATCCTCCACATATTTACTAGCCATGTCACTCTCAAAAAAATTATAAATAGCCCCCACTCTTCTCATGAGAGGGGAGGAAGAAAGGAGGAGGAGAAGGGAAGAATTTGGGAGCATGCTTGTCGTCGACCACCGTCGGACTTCTGCCAGTCCGCCGACCACCGCCGGAGTTCTTCTCGACCATCGACAGACTTCCGCCAATCCGCCGACCACCGCCGGACTTCTGCTAGTCTGCCAACCACTACCGTACTTCCGCATGTCCGCCGACCATCGCCAGACTTCTGTCCGTCTGTTGACCACCGCCGGAGTTCTTCAAGGCCACTACTGGACTTCCTTCAGTCCGTCGACCACCACCAGACTTCCGCCAATCTGTCGACCACCTCCAATTTTCTACATGTTAGTCGACCACCGCCGGAGTTCTTTCTGATCACCACTGGATTTAAACTACGGTCCTCCTGACCTCTATCGCCCGCCAACTATGGTCTTTCTGACCACCTTCGCCGACTATGATCTTTTCGACCACCATCGCCGACTATGGTCCTCCCGACCTCTATCGCCAGCCGACTACGGTCCTTCCGACCACCGTCGCTAATTATCTTCCGACCACCATCGCCGATTACGATTCTTCTGACAACTGTCGCCGACTACAGTCCTTCCAACCACCATCGTCGACTACGGTCATTTCCGACCACCATCGTCAATTACGGTCCTTCCGACCTCCGTTGCCCACCGACTACTGTCTTACTGACCTCCGTCATCCATCAACTATGGTCTTTCCGACCACAGTCGCCGATTATGATTCTTCCAACCTCTATCGTCGACCATTATCCTCCCGACCTCTATTGCGCCGCCGACTATGGTCCTTCTGACCACCGTCGTCGACTACGGTCCTTCCGACCACCGTTGCCAAATATGATCATTCCAACCACCATCACCCAACTACGGTCCTCCCGACCTCCGTCGCCCGCAGACTACTGTCCTTCCAAACACCATCGTCAACTATAGTCCTTCTGACCTCTATCTCTAGTCAATTATAATCCTTCCGTCGACTACGGTCCTTCTGACCACCATCGCCTGTCTACGGTATTTTCTACCTCCATTGCCCGCCGACTACTATCCTTTCGACCATTGTCACATGAATACAATCTTTCCGACCTCCGTTGTTAGCCGACTATGGTCCTGCCGACTAAACAAACACATCAATTCTGATTTCCACCATGCAACGCACTTTGTATGATGTATATTTGCTACATCAAACCAAGGCCTTCCTCCTAAGGAAAGGACTCATTTGTAATCGACTACAAATATTAGTGGATTCATTCAAACTAGGTCAGGCCCTGTGATTTTTCTCCTTTTCAGGGGTTTTCACGTAAAAACTTTGGTGTCTCTTATAAGGGATGCACCCCTACTTATTTAATCTGTCAGTGTGTTAGATTTTCATACAAAGCTGAGACGCTAAACTTTATATCTCTCTACCACCACGAATATTCCAGGACGAAATAGTTTGACGCCGTTTGTGAGAAAAGATTCCTAGCTCAGGGCAAACTTATACAATTTTTTATTGCCCCTTCCAGTATCAACCAATGATGCATCAATGCCATTAAAGTCATATGTGGACTGGGGGGCAACTTTGGCTGCAATCGTGGTCAAGAAAGATTCCTATAATGCATCTAAAATCCAAGACAATATCTTAGGAAATTATCTTTCATAAAGCTTCTAACAAATGCAAGGATGCTTTCAATAAATTACAAGATGTTAACAATCTCTTGCTGGACTTCTCATCCTTGGGCAATGTCATAATCTTAACCTCAAAAAGACAATAACGGTCTAAAGATAGATCATTATTCACCTTTGATTCGGGATACACGCAACATTCGCCCCCTCCCAATTAAGGCATAATCAATCCTTTGTGGATTCCCTTGACCTCTTCCACATATGTTAACATCATCGAGCAACGCTATGACAAACAACCTCAGATATGTCATATATCTGTGGTGGATTCACTCGACCACTTCCATAAAAGTTAACATCATCGAGTAACACTTTGACAAATAACCTTGAATATGTCATATATCTTGGTGGATTCTCTCGATCTCTTCCACACAGGTTAACTTCATCGAGAAACGCTCTAGCAAATAACCTCAGATAGGTCATACATCCCTGATGGATTCTCTTGACCTCTTCCACACATGTTAACATCATTGAGCAATACTATGACAAACAACCTCGGATAGGTTATGATGGATTCTTTTGACCTCTTCCATACGGGTTAACATCACCGAGTAAAGATCTGACAAATAACCTTGGATAGGTCAAACATCCTTGGTGGATTCCCTCAACTTCTTTTACATAGGTTAAAAGTCAGCGAGAAACACCCTGACAAATAATCTTAGATAGGACAAACACTCTTAGATCAACATCTTTAACAGATCTCATTGATCTTCCACATAAAATTTCGAAGCATCCTTCTCAGATCCTTCAAAGAAGGATTAAAAACTGCCAAGCCTCCACTCTGTTGATATCGTTAGTGTGTCATTAGATAGTTATAGTCAACAATGTTTAACCTCCTCCATCAAATTTTTAGTTATATGTGCTTGTTAGCATACATATCTTTTATCTTCAGCAAAATACAGCCCGATCATCATCATCAGCTCGCCGCTTGATCATCAAAGATAACATATCACCTAATCACTATCAATAGGCTTTCATCGGGCATACTGTCTAACTCCATACATCAAAGGATTGACTTATGATTGTCAAATCTTTTCTTGACTATCGATCATCATCAAACCTCCGTTCATCCATCGACACCAATATTCTTTAAGCTACAAATTCAAGGGAAAATTTGGACCAGCACAAGAGAAATCTGCTTTTATGCCACTAATATTCTCTGAGCTACAAATCTAAGCAAATTTTAGATTAGCACAAGAGAATCATACTTTGTTCTCCATTAATTTCCACCAACATACTCATCTGGTACCAAAGGATCAAATCTTTATTGGTAAATGACGACCTTGTGCCTTTAGGACAGCCTTCAGATAAAGACTGGAGCCCTCATCAGAGGGCCGGGCCTTTACCGAAGGTTGATGGTCTTGCGACTCCTTCAGGACAACCTACAGATGAAGATTGGAGCCCACATCGGAGGACTGGGCCTTTACAGGATATTGACGGTCTTGCGACTCCTTCATGATAGCCTTCAGATGAAGACTGGAGAGCACATCGGAGGACCGGGCTTTTACTGAATACTGACGGTCTTGCGACTACTTCAGGACAGCCTTTAGATGAAGAATTGAGCCCACATCGGAGGACCAGGTCTTTATCGAATATTGACAGTCTTGCGACTCCTTCAGGACAGCCTTCAGATGAAGATTGGAGCCCACATCAGAGGACCGAGCCCTTTCCGAAGATTGACGGCCTCCAAAATTTGCCAGTCTATTTCTCTTTCAATTTACAACAGAAATTTTGGATCGGCACAGGAGAATCGTGATTTTTCTCTTTACCCCTAAGGGGTATCTATAGTTGCATGAGAGAAGACAAAGAGTCTTTTTAGAAATTTCTAAAAAAATATTATTATAATTTTTAGAATTTAAAGAAACAAAAATTAATTATTTAAAAGGAGAATTCAAAAAGTTCTCTATAATTTTTCATTTTCTAGAATTCTCCATGAATTTCTAGACATTTTTATTAATGTTTTAGAATTTTAAAAGTCAAAATTTCTATTAAAATATATATTAACAATTTAATATTTTTTAAAAACAAGGTAGAAGTAGGCATCTGAAAAGTCATTTCAGAATTTTCTAGATCTTTTTCTTGAAATTTAAGTTTTAAAATTAAAACAAGGCTAAAAACATTTATTCCTATATATTAAAATAATAAAAAATAAAATTAAATTAATAAAATATTATTTTTTTCTAAACCGAGGTGGCAAAAGTTGTGATATGCTCACACAAAATTCTACTCTACCAATAATGCATAATGATCATTGATATTCCCAATATTTTTAAGATGAAATTCAATATATAATATCATATCAAATAAGTTCAATTTGGCTAATAAATAAGTCCCTATTCATAAAAGTATGAAATATATAAAGTCAAATTCATCAAACTGCAACTTTGTATTTTTATTTTACTTTGCATTTAAATCTAAATACTTGCATATATATTTTATATATATACGCCTCAACATTTTAAATAATGATGATAATACTAATAATAACTGTTGCGAGCTAGAATATACGCGGCCATAGAGCTTAATTTCTACGTCTTAGTGTTGCACGGATATCCAGCTCACACATAGAGAACACAAGATTTTTACGTGAAAAATCCTAAAAAGGGGAAAAACCACGGGGCCTGGCCCAGTCGAAATGATTCCACTAGAACTTGAATAGGTTACAATGGGCTGACTCGCCTCCAAGGGCGATCGGATAACAAATATCAACTGTGGGGTTGAAGTCGGGGGTAAATGAAAGTCTGATGTCGTGCTGGCGGAACTTCGAAGTCTTTAGATGATCTAGCAAAACTTCGGGCCCTAGGTGATAGTCTGGCGGATTGCAGGGCCTCAGGTGTTGATCCGGCGAAGAGCAAGGCCTTAGGTGGTGGTCCAGTGAAGATCAGGGCCTCATGTGGTGGTCCGGCGAAGTGCAGGGCCTCAGGTGGTGTGGTCTGGCGAAGTGCAGGGCCTCAGATGGTGGTCTGGCGAGGTGCAAGGCCTCAGGTGGTGGTTCGGCGAAGAGCAGGGCCTCATGTGGTGGTCCGGCGAGGTGCAGGGCCTCAAATGGTGGTCCGACGAAGTAACGAAGTCAAGTGGTGGTCCGGCGGAACTCCGGCGGTGGTCGAGGAGGAGCAAGGAGGCAAGAGCTCTCTCTTTCTATCTTAGGATTAGGTCTCTTTTTCAAGAGGAGAAGGGGCTCTATTTATAGATTTTTGTGAGTGGCATGGCCCGTAAATAGGTGGAAGATGAGGGGTAGTTAGGGAGTGGTTTGAATGGATGGCCGATGTTGAATCCCTTTGATCGTGGACCGTTTTCTAGATATTTGAAGGCCTTAAAAATATTGGATTTTGGCGATCTTGGGCTCGTTGGATTTGCCTCGTCGAGACGCTCGATTCGACTATAAGCATGTCATATTTGGAGACCGTTTGGTAATCCAAATTATGGTTTGAACCTTCCAACAGTGCTTCAGACCCTTCATTTGGACTCATTTGGGCTTGGATTGGGTTGAATTTGGTGTCGTTGGGTTTGTATTTCTGAGACGCTCAGTTCGACTGTAAGTTTGCTAAAATCGGAGTTCAGATGGTCCCAAATTTAATTTCGGAAGCTTCCAACTTGTTTTGCCTCGAGATTCGTGCCCAATCAAGATAATTTTTTGAAGATGTATCAGGTACCCTCCTATTTTTGGACATCGAAGCTTCAGGAGTCCGAAAATACGTGTTACAATTTCTTAAGAAATTTTTCGTGAAATTCTTTATTTGCAAAAAACCAATCTTGCTTGTAGAGTTCCCGAACGGCTCCAAAATAGCCAAAATTGAGTCCGGAACGTCGAAAAATAGTTTCGGGAACCCCAAAAAAGTTCGATTTGACCTTTTCGGGGCTCGAAATTGGGCCCGGAAATGAGCTGGGACAGCCCAGCCGCAGTCGGCGGCCGCCGTCGCACCCGCGCCGCGGCGCTGCACTACCGCACGTGCTGGCCCGCGCATCGTGGTCGCAGGTCGCCTGGGCGATCGTGGCCGATTGACCGGCGGTTAGTCGGTTGACCGGTAGTTAACCGGTTGACCGGTCAATTTTTTTAATATATATATATATATATATCCAAAATTCCTAAAATGCCCATACCCTTCCTATAAATAGGCCCCCCTAGGCCATAGAAATCACACTTTTCCCCCCTCCCTCTCTTTTCTTTCATTAGAGGCCTTCCCCTGGCCCTGAACGGGTGGCATTCCTCGTCCAGGCCCAGGGCCCCCCTCTATGAGAAAGAGACCTCCTCCCTTCTGCCCGCCTGCCCTTTCGCTATACGGGAGGCCTACCCCTGCCTTCGGATAAGTGGCATCCCTTATCCTACGGCAGGGCCTCTCCCTATACAGAAATCATGTCGGGCGACCACCTTCCCTTGAGTGATCCCGCGGTCAGGAGAAATTCCGCCGCGCTGCCTGACGGAGAGCGGAGGTCCAATAAAGGAGCGAAGGTGGATGATGTTGCGTCCACTATTACGGACGATCTTCTAATGATCCTTCACAAGAATTTCTTCATCCTGAATGATGTGGTGACGACGGTTCCGAAGAGGTCTGATCGGGCTGGCCTTCCTCCTCCCGTATACCTTACTATCAGCGAGACCAGTCTGCGAGCAGGACTACATTTTCCACCTCCCGCTGAGCTGGTCAAGATTTTGAAGAGATGCGGGGTGTGCTTGTCGCAATTTTTGTACAGAGTCATGTCGGTGACAGTGGGACTGATTGCACTTTTCAGAGATCGGGGGGCCATACTGACACCTGAGCACCTTTCGCGGATGGGATGACTCACCAGTGACATGCAGGGGCGTGTAACTTTTAGATGCAAATGGTTAGAAATGCGCACCCGGGATCCTACGAAGAGCTGGTCCAGCTCCTACTTTTTTGTGAGAAATGACTGGGGCCTACTTGAGAAGTGAGGGAAGATGAGGGACTTGCCAGCTCCTTTGCACGTCAGAGAGGAGGACATAATGAGGCTTCTGAAGGTCCCCGATGTCGAGTATCTTCTATATGAGGTTCGTTATTTAAATAAGTGCATAGAAGAAGAGTTCCTGTTCAAGGTTGGTCTGTCCTTTTACCCCAGGAGATCAGATGCTCGGATGTTGAAGCTGACTTCTAAGGTTCCCGAGCCACCTACCCCAGTGCCAAAGGTAGCCTCTAAGCGACAGGTAGAAGGTAAAGATCCCTAGGTTTTGCTGAAAAAGAAGAAGTTCGAGGGGGCTGCGGCGAACACAAGCAAGGTTGCACCTATCTCTTCCCCCGTCAAGTTTCATGTTCCTAGGGATGTCTTAAGCCATCAATGTGTCGGATGTCGCAAAGCTGATGACCTGGTAAGGAACTCCTTTCTAGTATTTCTTTTCTTTTCGTTCTAGGATGGCTTCTAATGCCCTTTTCTCTCTTATTTCAATTGTCACGGCGTACAGAGCTCGAGACCGAGCTAACGGGGGCCCTAAATGAATGGAATACTGAATTTGTGAAAATCAAGTATCTTCAGGGAGAATACAAGCGAAAGTACGACCAGAAGACTAGAGAGGCCAAGGTGCTAGAGGAGGAGCTGTGCGGGTGTAGGACTGAGCTGGCGAATATAGTATAATATGTATCCCTCCAGAATCAGTAGATTGATCGTCTTCAGGTTGATCTTGAGAGGGCACATGCGATGATCATCCAGCTCCGTGAGGATTAGAGGGCTTCTGGAGAGAAAGTAGTGATGCTCTAGGCTAAGAACAAGAGGTCCCAGACTCTTATTGCTGAGAAGGAAGCTGCTTTGATGAGTTTTGAGTCTTTAAGGGTTATTGAGGATTTTAAGAAGTCAATAGCTTTCAGGATCATCATCCAGGACCATATTCAGGAGGCTCGCGACCATATTTATGAGGTAGAAGTGAAGGTTTTAGAGCAGCAGTGCCTTGATGATGGGTTCATCCGGGGCTTCTTAAAGGGAATCTGTTTGATGCAGTGAAAGACTGGAGCTGAGGTTGAGGGGCTGACACCTAGCCAGGCTTCAGATGACTTTCCTCCGGGTTTCGATGGTGACGAGATAGAGAGCGAGCTGTAGAAGGCCTTTGCCCTTGAAGCTGATGACGAAGTAGTGGATATTGAGTAGTGTCTTTGCTAGTTGTACTTATCTGATCCTTCTTAGTACTTTTTGTTTATGTTGGTGTTCGTGTTCATATATATTGTCATTTATGATTCAGTAGTGGATTGCTTATTTAGTAGTGGATTATGTGTTGCCTTCTATGATTTAGCCCAAATGAACTTTATGCTCCTTCTCTCTTTTAAGGTACTTGATTTGTCTGAGGTTACTAATTAACGTCGTCCAACCTATGCGAAAGAGGTCAGGTTGTACCCACTTAGGACCAACTCTCGAGCGATTGAGATTCAGGCTTCTCGTTTCAGGGAGTTCAAGTTTCAAGTGACATCCATCAAGGATATTTGGCCTTTCTGAGGTTGTTGATTATAGCATTGTATAATGCCATTTAACCTGTGTGGAAGAGGTCAAGTTGGATCCCTCTAGGACCGATCATCCAGTGATTGAGGTGCAACGAAGAGTGTGTATGCCTCGAACCAAGGATATTATAACAAAGTGACATCCACTTAGGATGTTTTGACCTATCCGAGGTTGTGAATTGAAGCATTTTGTTATGCTTTTTAACCTGTGTGGAAGAGGTCGGATCAAATCCCCCTGGGACTGATCATCCTGGATTAAGTTACAATCGTGTTGCGTATTACTCGAATCAAAGATTTCAAGATTGAGGCTCATAGCATATGTGAAATTATCATTACAGTCCTAATTGAAGGAGGTGATAATGTAACTGAACAATGGAACAGAACTTTACTGTATTGAACAACACCATACTTCCCTGATACAACTCAGGGGTAGGAGCTACAAATGTACTAACAATATAGGAGATAAACGACACTTAACACTGATTACATATAACACTTAAAAATAAAAACACTTTTATCTTTTACTGATAGTATTTGTGAAGGTTGTCCACATTTCAGGTCCGAGAAAGTATTTTTCCTTCAGTTTGAAGGTTCCTGGCTTCACCACGGCTGCCACCAAATACGGACCCTCCCAGACGGGGGAGAGTTTATTGTGCTGAGGGCCTTTTCCTACCGCCTTGATACTGCGCAGAACTAGATCCCCTATCGCTATACAGCGTGGTTTCATCATTCGGTTATAATGACGGGCAACTCTCTGGTGATATGCAGCGGTCTTGAGCACCGCCTCATCCCTTGCTTCTGGAAGGAGGTCTAGATTGTATCTGAGCTTTTCTTCATTGTCGTTGAAGTCAAAAGTTTGGACTGTATGACTTGGAACTCCAATGTCGACTGGAATGATGGCTTCGATGCCAAAGCAGAGATTATACGGAGTTTCTTCTGTTGGGGTTTGTGCCGTGGTACGATAGGCCCAGAGGACATTTGGAAGCTCGTCAGCCCATTGCCCCCCAGCCTTCTCCAAGCGTGTCTTCAATCCTCTCAGAATCATCCGATTAGTGACCTCTGTCTGTCCATTAGTCTGGGGATGGGCCACAGCCGTGTGTACTAGCTGAATGTGAAGATCTTTATAAAATATGGTAAAGACCTTTCCCGCGAACTGTGTTCCGTTATCTGTAATCACTTTTGTGGGAATGCCGAAACGGCATATTACATTCTTCCACAAGAACTGTTTGGCATTTGCCTCTGTGAATTTTATCAGAGGTTCGGCCTTCACCCACTTGGTGAAGTAATCCACAGCCAGGATAATAAACTTTAGTTGTCCAGTGGCTATGGGGAAGGGCCCCATTATGTCGATCCCCACTGGGCAAATGGCCAGGAACTTTGTTGCATTGTGATCTCCACAGCAGGTGAATGGGCAAGGTTGGCGTGTAGCTGGCAACTATTACACTTTCGTATGAATTCTAGTGCCTCCTGCTTCATCGTTGGCCAGTAGAACCCTTGTCTCATAATCTTCTGGGCTAACGCCCTTTCACCCAAATGTTCTCCGCATATTCCTAAATGCACTTCTCGGAGTGCATAATTTGCTTCTATAGGAGGAAGGCACTTGAGGTAGGGTCCTGAGAAGGCTCGTTTGTACAACTCTCCATTTATAACAGTAAAGTTGGACGCTTGCCTCCGTAGTCGTACTGCTGCTATCGGGTCTTCTGGAAGAAGATCCTCTTGTAAGAAATTTAGGAGAGGGTCAATCCAGGATGTCTCTCCTGGTTCAATTGATTGTATTATCCACGGGCCTGGAATACTTAAAAAATATATCTCCTCGATATACTTTCTTTTGTATGTGTCGCTAGTTGTAGCAGTAGCTAGTTTGGAGAGGGCGTCTGCTCGTGCATTTTGCTCCCGAAGAAAATGTATAATTTGATGTTCGTTTATACGAGCTAGGAGCAGATTTATTATGTTACAATAAAGAATCAACTAGGGGTTATGGATGTCAAACTCCCCCTCCACCTGTGAAGCAACTAGTTATGAATCAGTATAGATAACCAGGTTTTGTACTTCACAGTCAATTGCCAGGCGTAATCCGGCAATAAGAGCCTCGTATTCTGCTGCATTATTTGTTGCAGGGAATTTGAGTCGGAGCCCGTATTCAAGAGTAACTTGTTGCGGAGAGATCAACAGGATTCCTGCTCCAGCACCAGAACTTCTAGATGCTCTATCAACATACATCGTCCAGTATGGGGGAGAAGGAGAAGTGCTTAGTTACTTGTCAGATACTGAGATGGTGCATTCAACCACAAAATCTGCAATCGCTTGGAATTTGATGTCGGGTCTGGGCAGGTAATGAATGTCAAACTCTCTCAGCTCTATAGACCACTTGATGAGCCTGCTAGAGGCTTCGGGCTTTTGCAGGATATTTTTCAGCAGCAAATTCGTGTAGACGCCAATTGTATGGGCCTGGAAGTAGGGGCGTAGCTTCCTAGCTGAGTAGACTAAGGCCAACGCTGTTTTATCTTCCACGGGATAACATCCTTCTATTTCAGATAGGATCTTACTGACATAGTATACGGGGCGTTGAGTAGCATTCTCTTCTCGGACCAAGACTGAACTGATTTCTTGGGCGAAAACAACCAAGTATAAAAATATTTTTTCTCCAGGAATTGGCTTTGAGAGTAACAGAGGTGAAGCAAGATAGGTTCGAAGTGTTCGAAGGCCTCTTGGCATTCGTCTGTCCATTTAAACCCTGAGTTACGGGCCCCTCAAAAGATCTTGAAGAATGTCAGATATTTATCTCTAGAGCGAGCTACGAAGCGAGAGAGCGCCACAATCATTCTGTTTAGTCTCTGAACTTTCTTGATGTTCCTTGGAGGCACCATGTCCCTCAGAGCCTGAATCTTCTCAGGATTGGCCTCAATCCCTCGATGGGTGACCATGAACCCCAGGAATTTTCCTGAGGCAACTCTGAATGCGCATTTAGAGGGGTTGAGGTGCATGTTATAGGATTGTAGAAGACAAAAGCATTGTTCTAAATCAGAGATATGCTGTGATTTTTCAAGACTTTTGACCAGCATATCATCTACGTACACTTCCATAGTATGCCCAATAGGGTCTTTAAATACCTTATTCATGAGATGCTAATATGTGGCTCCTATATTTTTCAGTCCGAAGGGCTTAACCTGGTAGCAATATAATCCTCTGTCTGTTTGAAAAGTTGTTGCCTCCTCGTATGCGGGATTCATCCTTATTTGGTTGTAGCCTGAGTAGGCATCCATGAAGCTCAGCATTTGGTGCTCAAATGTGGCGTCCACTAGTTGATTGATACGAGGGAGAGGAAAACTGTCTTTTAGACAGGCCTTATTGAGGTCTATGTAGTATACGCACATCCACCAAGCTCCACTGGTCTTTTTGACTATGACTATATTTGCCAGCCATGTGGGATAGTGTACTTCCCATATGAATTCAGCTTTCAGGAGTTTGTCAACCTCCTTTTCGATTGCTTGCTGGCGCTCTGGTGCAAAATTTCGCTTCTTCTGGATTACTGGCTTGCAGGTTGGGTTTATTCTGAGAGAGTGTGTGATTACCTCAGGGCTAATTCCTGGCATGTCTACTGGAGTCCAGGCGAAGACATCCTAATTTTTTCGTAGAAATTCTACGTACTTCATCTTTTCTTCTTCTAAGAGTAACGACCTGATCTACACTGTTCTTGAAAGATGTTCATCGGATAGGGAGATATGGGCAAGATTCTCGATGGGAGAGGCCTTTTGAGGAATGTCTTTATTTCGTAGATCAAAGTCCTCGATGCTCAAGGTAATTGATGGGCGTGGTTGAGCCTGTCGAAGATAACAGGATTATGCTTCTTGCTGATCTCCTTGCACTATGCTAATTCCTGCTGGGGTGAGAAATTTCAACTTAAGGTGTGGGATTGAGGCAACAATCCCAAAGATCGATTGTAGTGGCCTTCCAAAGATAGCATTGTATGATGATTCTGACTTCACGATAATAAACTGGATAGAGTGTGTGGCTTGTTGGGGGAACTCTCCTAGTACAACGGGATGGCTGATCGTGCCTTCTACTCGTATGGGCCGATTGACAAATATGTATAGCGGTCCTGTAGCAGGCTGGAGTTTTTCTCTAGCAAGACCCAAGCCGAGAAAAGTGGAGTAGAATAATACATCTACAGAGCTCCCGTTATCCACCAAGATTCTCTTGACTTTATAGCATGGGTCACCGATTCCTACACTTATTACGAGTGGGTCTTGATGAGGGGTCTTTACCCCCTCCAAGTATGCATTATTGAAGGCAATGGAATGGTCGACAGGAGACTTCTTTTGTGTAGGCTCTTTGATGAAGGCGATCAATACTTGACTTGGCATTGAAGGTCCCCCAACAATGGTTTCAATTTCGCCCACCATTTGACGATTGTTTACTAGTTGTTTTTGCTGTTGATTCTGCCCCCCAGCTTGGACACCATCCTCCCGGGCTGGTGGATTCTTGACAAATTGTCGGAGATACCCTTGCCAGACCAGTCTTTCGATTTCTTCTTTGAGCTGTCTGCAGGCTTCGATAGTATATCCACGACTGCGGTGGAAGTGGCAATATTGCTCCTGATTCCCGACATTGGGTTTTAGAGGCTGTGGCTACTTAACGCTTTCCTGATTTTGGATGGCCATCAGTATATTGGCCCTGGATGCGTTGAGTGGCGTATACTCCTTTTCTGGGCGAGATTCTCGTCGTGGCTGTGAGGGTCGAGGGGGAAAATTAGCGTTCTTTTTTCGATGGGAGGAAGGATTTTTCATCCCAGGTGTGGTTTTTTGCTTCCCAGTTGTCTGCTCGAATTGCTTCCTGTGGGCATTAATGGCCTCATCGACAGATATTTGTGCGTCCACGCGGTAGATCTGGTCAGCATATGAAGGGACCGTATCCCACATAAGGGCTGAGTAAAAAGGGCCTGGACGGAGTCCTCCAAGAAAAAACTCCTCTGAGTAACTCAGGATCTACTCTAGGAATCTGTCGAGCTTTGGTAGAAAACCTCTAGAAGTACTCTTTGAGGGACTCATTTTTATTTTGTTGGATTTCAGAGAGGTGGGAGGAGTCTTTAACCATTCTTCGATTGGCAACAAATTATTCGACGAATACTTTGGCCAATTTGACAAACATGGGAATAGATCCGGCAGGGAGTGAATAAAACCATGTTCGAGCCTGCCCTTCAAGGGTGGCAGGAAAGACCTGGCAGATGAGTGCATCTGAGGCTCGTTGGATGTGCATTATGGTTCTGTAGTGGTCGATATGCTCGTACGGGTCAGATGTCCCGTCATAGGGATCGATGATGGGTAGCTTGAATCCTGCCGGGATAGGATGCTGAAGAATGGCCTCAGTCAGAGGTGATGACTCCTGAAAATCCCATGGGTGAAGTGGTTGCCTCACACATCCCTCAGGAAATTTTTCTCGGACCAGCCTTCACAGTTCATGCCTCAAGGTGTTGCGGGGGAGTTCGGCAATATGTGGCCGGGCTAAGCCTTTGGGAGCGTCCTGAGGAATGCGGTGTTGCTGATCTGTATACGAAGGATGGGTAGAGCTGGCTGTGTTAGCAAGTTCATCATCTTGATGTATTGGAGGACGTCTCCTTGGTGGAGGGAGAGGAAACGCAACATGAAGGTGGTCTGCTGGAACATCTTCGACCTTTAGTGGATCTCGAGGGAGTAGAATCTCGTTAGGGGGTGCTAGTATAAGTTGTCGGGTCTCTCGTAGGAGTTGAAGGATCTCCTTCTGATTCAGGGACTGATTTTGAGATTGGTGTGAATTGGAGCGGGAAGCTCCCAGGATGCGATTACTGCGCCTGTTGGCCATTGTGGTGGTGCTTTAGGATAGTGGGACTAGTAGTTTCCCACATACGGCGTCAAACTGTTGCGGGCTAAAATATATGCGGCAATAGAGTTTAATTTCTACGTCTTAGCGTTGCACGAATATCCATCTCACACAAAGAACACAAGATTTTTACGTGGAAAATCCTAAAAAAGGGAAAAACTATAGGGCCTGGCCCAGTCGAAATGATTCCACTAGAACTTGAATAGGTTATAATGGGCTGACTCGCCTCCAAGGGCAATCAGATTACAAATATCAACTGTGGGGTTGAAGTCGGGGGTCCACGAAAGTCTGATGTCGTGCTGGCAAAACTTCGGGGTCATTAGTTGATCTGGCAGAACTTCGGGCCCTAGGTGGTAGTCTGGCGGATTGCAGGGCCTTAGGTGTTGGTCTGGCGAATAGTAGGGCCTCAGGTGGTGGTCCGACGAAGAGCAGGGCCACAGGTGGTGGTCCAGCGAAATGTAGGGCCTCAGGTGGTGTGGTCCAGCGAAGTGCAGGGCCTCAGGTGGTGGTCCGGCGAGGTGCAGAGCCTCAGGTGGTGGTCCGGCGAAGAGCAGGGCCTCAGGTGGTGGTCCGACGAAGTAACGGCGTCAAGCAGTGGTCCGGCGGAACTCCGGCGGTGGTCGAGGAGGAGCAAGGAGGCAAGAGCTCTCTCTTTCTCTCTTAGGATTAGGTCTCTTTTTCAAGATGAGAGGATGCTCTATTTATAGATTTTCGTGAGTGGCATGGCCCGTAAATAGGTGGAAGATCAGGGGTAGTTAGGGAGTGGTTTGAATGGATGGTCAATGTTGAATCCATTGATCGTGGATCGTTTACTGGATATTTGAAGGCCTTAGAAATATTAGATTTCGGCGATCTTGGGCTCATTGGATTCGTCTCGTTGAGACGCTCGATTCGACTATAAGCATGTCACATTTGGAGACCATTTGGTAATCCAAAGTATGGTTTGAACCTTCTAATAGCGCTTCTGACCCTTGATTTGGACTCATTTGGGCTTGGATTGGGTTGAATTTGGTGTCGTTGGGTTCGTATTTCTGAGACGCTCAGTTCGACTGTAAGTTTGCTGAAATCGATGTTTAGATGGTCCCAAATTTAATTTCAAAAGCTTCCAACTTGGTTTTGCCTCGAGATCCGTGCCCGATCAAGATAATTTTTTGAGGATGTATCAATAATAATAATAATCGCAAACTTCATTAAATATTTAAATTATGATCGAGGTTATTTTACTTAGTTCACAACTCCAACGAGAGGTCCGCATTGACGTCCGAGGAACAAACGCAACTCGTAATTTGTCCAATACTGAAATTTCAGGACAACAATTTTTTCTAAATAGTCCAAAAGTTGTGATGCATATTTTTGGACTTTGCAAGCTTCAACATCCGAAAATAGGTGAGCAATTGATATGTCACCAAAAATTTATCTTGATCGAGCACAAATCTTGATGTAATTATGAGATTGAGGTTTTAAAAATTAAAATGAGTATCATGTAAACTCTGATTTCAGCAAACTCGCAGTCAAACCGAACGTCTCAAAAATACAAGCCCAATAACACCAAATTTGACTTAATCCAAGCCCAAATGAGTCCAAATCAAGTACCCGAAGCGCATTTGGAAGGTTCAAATCATAATTTGAATTACCAAATGGTATCCAAACGTGACATGCTTATAATCGAATCGAGTGGCTCGACAGGACAAATCCAACGAGCCCAAGATTTCTGAATTCTGATATCATTAAGACATTCAAATGATAAATAAATGGTTCATGGTCAAATGGATTAATATCGGCCGTCCATTCAAACCACTCCCAATTTGACCTTGATCCTCAACATATTTATTAGCCATACCACTCTAAAAAAATTATAAATAGCCCCCACTCTTCTCATGAGAGGGGAGGAAGAAAGGAGGAAGAGAAGGAAAGAATTTGGGAGCATGCTTGCCGCCGACCACTGTCAGACTCCCGCCAGTCCGTCGACCACCACTGGAGTTCTTCTCGACCATCGATGGACTTTCGCCAGTCCGCCGACCACCGTCGAACTTCTGCCAATCCGCTGACCACTGCCGGACTTCCGCCTGTCCGCCGACCACCGCCGGAGTTCTTCCAGGCCACTACCAGACTTCCGTCAGTCCGCCGACCACCGCCGACTTCCGCCAGTCTGTCGACCACCGCCAATTTTCTACCTGTTTGTCGACCACCACTGGAGTTCTTCCTGATCATCGTCGGATTTCAACTACGGTCCTCCCGACCTTTGTCGCCCGCCAACTACAGTCCTTCCGACCACCATCACCGACTACGATCCTTTTGACCACCATCGCCGACTATGGTCCTCCTGACCTCTGTCGCCCGCTGACTACCGTCCTTCTGACCACCATCGCCGATTATGGTATTTCCGACCACCGTCGCCGATTACGATTCTTCTGACCACCGTCGCTGATTACTGTCCTTCCGACCACTATCGCCGACTATGATCCTTTCGACCACCATTGCTGACTATGGTCCTTTCGACCCCTGTCGCCGACTACGGTCCTTCCAACCTCCGTCTCTCGCTGACTACTGTCTTACTGACCTCCGTCGTCCGCCGACTATGGCCTTTCCGACCACCGTCATCGATTACGATTCTTCCAACCTCCGTCACCGACCATTGTCCTCCCGACCTCTATCGCTCGTCGACTACGGTCCTTCCGACCGTCGTCGTCGATTACGATCCTTCTGACCACCATCGCCGACTACGGTCATTCCAACCACCATCACCCAACTACGGTCCTCCCAACCTCCGTTTCCCATCGACTATGTTCCTTCTAACAGTCATCGTCAATTACAACCCTTCTGACCTCCATCTCTTGTCGACTACAATCCTTCCGCCGACTACGGTCCTTCCGACCATCGTCGCCTGACTACAGTCTTTTCAACCTCTGTTGCCCGCCGACTACTATACTTCCGACCACTGTCAACCGAATATGATCTTTTCGACCTCTGTTACCAGCCGATTATGGTCCTGCTGACCAAACGAACACATCAATTCTGATTTCCACCATGTAACGCAGTCTGTATGATGTATATTTGCTACATCAAACCAAGGCCTTCCTTCTAAGGAAGGGACTCATTTGTAATCGACTACAAATATTAGTGGATTCATTCAAACTGGGCCAGGGCCCATAGTTTTCCCCCTTTTCAGGAGTTTCCACATAAAAACTTTAGTGTCTCTTATGAGGGCTGCACCCCTATTTATTAATCTATCTGTGTGCTGGATTTTCGTACAAAGCTAGAACGCTAAACTTTATATCTCTTTGCCGCCGCAAATATTCCAAGAAGCAACAGAAAAAGAGCAATAAAATAAGAGCATTATTTCTTAAAATTTTTTATAACTTTTTTTCTCTTTCCTCTATCCATATAAATAGTACTTACCAAGCCACAACACAATTAGAGCTATTAAAAAATAGCTCATTGTTCACATGCAATAGTGTTGGCTTAATAATCTTCTTTTATTCAACAAATTTTTATAAGCTTGTCATTAAACGGGCCAAATACTAATAAGATCTTTAATCTTATTTTAATTGATGTGTGTGTGTGTGGTGAATTAAAATTTTAAAATAGTTGTGAAGAAATAGAAGATCAGGCAAGGCTTCTCACTCACTCCAATGGTAGTTAGTATAAATTAAACTCGTAATAGGGTGATACCAAGTTTCTAGAATCATTCTAAGTCAATTGGTGAATTGTGCAATTAGTTATGGTTGAACCAAGATCTACCACCATAGTAATCCATGACTTTTTTTATTAAATACCTAGTAATTAGCCACCTCAAAGGCCAAGGGCGATGGGAATCGACTTGGGACACCTGGAGGTACTAGTCATGCCAAGATACGAAATGCTAGCCTAATTTCATGTTTGATTCATTAGATTGATTCAGGTTGGCTTGGATTCATGCCTTGGGTCAGGCTAGCTTGGGCAGCAATTTAAGGATCTTAGCAAGGGTCTAACCTTATTTGAATTCGATTTCCTAGGGCTTAAACTAAGGACAAAAGGTAAATAACCTTATGGCATTTTGGTAATCTTGCTTAACCATGGCAGGTGCTTAACCATAAAGTCAAGCATAAATCCTATCAAATCCAGAATGGGTTAGGGTCACTTTGTAACACTCAGTGAAGCATTGCACAATTGTGCCCATTCTAATTCAAACTAGTAAGGGTAACCTATTGAAAATTTTACAATCATGTCTTATGCATGTGTCTGTGGTTATTTTAAGGGTGTGCATGCATGTAAAATGTAGAATTTTTCTCCTGGGGATGCAGTGGCGCCAGGTTGGCAACGTTACGACATTGAGCTCTCTAATATTTTATGAAAAAATAACTAATGATGTGGCACCATGCTGTTAGATGGGGAGCGCTGCAATGCAATAGTGTCAAGCACTATAATGCTAGGTCAATTTTTTATAAAAAAAAATGTCAAATTCTGTTTATATCTCATTTTATTAAAAATTTCCCCCTTGAGTCATTTTTGAGAGAGGGAGAGGTTTTAGAGAGAGAAAGTGATTTTGATAACTAGTCTATTTTCTACTTCTGCCTAGTTCTAAAAGTTATACATAATGAGGTGTGATACATTCTGCCTATCTCAATTTTCAAAAAATATGGGTATTTTTAGATTTTTCTAATTTAAATTATAGTTTGCATTATAAAAATAAGGATAAGTTTGTACCCGCAAAATTTTTACCGTGTAACTTTTTATATGTTGTAGATATAATAATTCTAAACATTTAGATATTTTTCTAAAACTTTTTTGCTAGGTAAATTAAAAAAGTTTGTTATTTTTACTAAATTAGAAATAATTTTGATCTCATAAAATAATATCGTAGTACAATTAAAGCTTCAAATTGGTAATCTAAACAATCCATAGTAATCTGGTAAAATTTTGAAACTATGAAATTCTACTAAGTAGTTAAATATGTTACCTACCTGTAAAGTAGGGGTGTCAAAATTGGTATTTGGGTCAGGTTCAGGTTAAATACGGATTGACCTAGGTCTAACTTAGTTGACCCAAACCCGACTTGATTATGTAAATGGGTCAAAATTTTAGACCTGGACTCGACCAGAGCGTTTACCGGGTTGACACCCCTGTAGTAAAGCATTATGTGAATTTCTAAAATTAGTTTATTTATATTTCTTTGACTGCAATGAAATAATATATGTGTTTATCTTCAAAAATGTGTAATTTTGATGATATCTGATATTAGAGAAAGTTCTGTTATGTTAGAAGCACCGTGAGTCATAAGGATCTGAATTTTTAAATATCTGATATGTTCTAAGCATTTAGAAGTCATAATGGTCTATATTCTAACATGCTAGCACGAGAGAGTTATAAGAGATTATTTCTAATGGGAGGTATAAGGGCCTCAATAAAATATATTACTTTCTACTATAATATACAAAGTGCTTGTTTATTTATTTTTCAGCACATCTTAGGGGTGTCAATATTTGATTCGAGATGAAATCCGACCCGGACCCAATTCAAAACATTCAAGGTTTGGGTCAACCCGTTTTGCAAACGGGTCAGTTTTGAGTTTCTTTTTCTAACTTATTTTTTTATTTTAGGTCGGGTTCGGTTCAACACGAAAATTCGAAATCAACATGAAAGTGATCTGGGTCACCCCACTTGCCCGCAGCGATTCTGCACTCGCTCCCATAGCAATCTCTCCCGCATGTGCTTCTGCAGTGATCCCTCCCATGCTTGCGTCTGCAGTAACGTTGCACCCACACCCACACTTGTGCCCACGCCCATACTCACCTCCTAGCCATGGCGTGCTCGCAGCTACAGGTTTGCTCATTGGCCCCGCTCTCGCCCCTTCGCCTGCACCTGCTGACGCTTGCACCTGCTCACACCTGGCTGCATAGTGGGTTAGCAGGTCAGGTCAGGTCCGGGTTGGATTTTATGACCCGTTTGCCTAATTGGGTTGGGTTAATTAAAGTCATATTAATTTCAGGTTGAAATCGAACCTGGCTCAAAAACCCATTTTAACACCCCTAGTGTACATTCTAGCTTATTTTTGTTACCTATGAACTATATTCTACCCAATATAATGCTTTGTCATCAGCTGCTCTTAAATTCATTTAATAAGCATAATAAGTTAATTATTGAAAATTTAGATCGATGAATGTGACCTACTAAGCTATGTTAGCTCACATATATTATACCCTTTGTTTCAGGTCAAGGGAAGGGAAAAGTGTCAGTTGAATAGCTGAGGATTGAGGATATGATCTATCTATGTCGGTAGAGTTATTTTTTTATTTTTTTACAATCATGGCTATTATTCACTTATTTTATTTTGATTCTATAATCATATACTATAGTGTATATATTTTATTGTGTATACACTTTTGATAATGAATGGAATAATAAAATTTGTGGATGAGTTATTTTTCAATGTTTGGAAGTATATTAGTTGCTCTATAGTATGTTTTAAAATTTTAAAAAATCTGAAAAAGTTTCCAAAACCTATATCATGGGCTCGGCTTATTACTATTCAAAATGATATGATTTGTTTATATGTGGGTCATACTTGGTTAGATTGTGATAGTCCTTTTTGGTATCAGAATAGTGATTTTGGGGGACGAATTATAAAATAGAGCTATAATAAATTATATGCAGTTGAGAGAGATGGTTCTATGTAGTATATTGTCATTCATTTCTGATTGTTTTCATATGTATGCCTGTTTAGTTGTTTGTTATCAGTGTGATTGGTTGATGGATCCATATGACCCATATATGATAGATGGGTGGAGTGCTAGTCAGTCAACACTAATGTAGAGTACTACTCATATTGTCAATTTTGATTCCATTTCTTAATTTGTCAATCTAGTAACTCAGTTGATGATGAGTCAATTTTATTAATAACTTATTTAGGTATTTTTTTAATAAACATTTCAATGCAAATTGTAATGGTAATTATCTAATTAATTATTTAATTATAATTTAAAATAATTAATCATTTAATTATAACTTAAAATAATAAATCAATTAATTATAAATTAAATAATTAATTATTTAATTACTATTTACACTAATTATTTCATTACTTTTTTATGAAGTATTTTAATAAAGTGTAATTACTAATTATACTTATAATTACCTAATTAATCAACTAAATGTTTTATTACTAACTAATGTATTAATTACTTTTTACAATACTAACCACCTAATTAAATATTGTTATTTTAAATTATATCAATTAAACCCATCATTGCTTAGTTTGGTTGGCAGGCGAGTACGGTTGGGAACCCCCAACCCGTGCTCGATTCCCCTCGAGAGGTAGCCTCTTCAGTGGGGCCCAATTAAGTGCGGGCTAGGAGATTTTTGGGGTGGATGTCTCTTCTAGGTCAGCCAAAAATTAGGCACGCTGTCAAGCGTGGGGTGGCATCGAATGGATACCTATTTTAAAAAAAAAATCAATTAAGCAAATTAAATTAGTGCCTAATTAAGAAATTAAGAGGTAATCTAATCCGGGCCAATTCGTTTTCCTCGTTCCGTTCGCGTGAAGCTCCCCTCTTCGGCTTCCATGGGTTGAAGCTTCGAACGAGTCACTTGCCGTTGCCTCTCGAGGGTTTGCTTTTCCTCTTCTGCATTTATTCGATGCTGTTCTGCTTCGCGTGAAGTAGAGTTCTGAAAGAGTCGAAGCTTTTCCGCCCTCTCCTCCTACTCCGACGTTGTTCCTGTCGGATCGGAAGTCGTGCCTGGAGCTTGCCGCGAAGGTAACGATATATCTCCCCTTTCGAGCGCTTCTTCGGTCGGATTTACGAAATCCGGGATTTAGGACAAAAATGGCGAAAGCGCCGTGAAGTAGAGATTAGATTTACCGTCAGATTTAACTTTGTCTTTTTTGGCGTTTGGCAGGATTTAGCTCAAATCTTGCCTAAATTCTAGCCTAAATCCTGCATCCAAACAGGCCCTTAAGTGTTACACAATGTATTTTCGGGATGATACTCTGCCATAATTTTCGATTGCGTTTGATCATGTGAGAATGAACTTCAAGTATTTCTTCTGAATGATAGAAATCACCTCCTCTTTTTTAGAAAAAAATATTAAATTTTTATTTACATTTCAGATAGTCATATTTGATTATATATATATATATATATATATATATATATATATATATATATATATATATATATATAATTATTATGCTAAAAAGAAGGGGTATTTACATATATATACCACACAATTTATATATATTTACATACCTATATTTTGATATTATTTATATAAAGTGTCTTGATCACATCAAAACATATGAATGAAAATGTGTATTTCACTTTAGAAAAGTTAATATCCGTGATATTTTTGATGTGAAGATTTGGGTAATTTGTGGGATTCTTGTTTTTTCTTACTAAATTTTTGTACATTCATGAACACAAGCTACTTATCTATGCTCATTTGAAAGCTTGTTTTAGTCATTTATTTATATGTTTGTTCAATTAAAGTCTCATTTTCTAAATTAGACAATCTACTATTTAATAAGCTCATGATTAAATTTATGTTTTCTTTAGTATGAATGCTCTTGGATTAATTAATGTTCTCCAGATTAAAGTTCACCGGCAGAAAACGCTGTTGAGGTTGTCGGGTGCTTCAGAGACATTCCACATGCTGTTGATAGATTAGTTACTTATCTGAGATGGCAAGTGAAAAAGATGGATCTTGGGTGGATGGGGGAAGTACTGCTAACAATAGTTTTGGTCAAACATTCAAATACCTCATGGGTAATTTACCAACTTGTTTCGTGTGCCTTCAATCATGTTGTTCTTTTACTTAGTTTTCGTTGATCTTCATTTTTCTCCATGCAAGTACTTTTGTTCATCATCTTTTATTTCCTTATTTGGTTTGGCAGCAACCCAGTTTCTGTCAAGATTAATTCCATTTATCTTCAATACGTGGATTGTGAGGCACCTAACTGAAGCTGACTATGCGGTAATACAATGCTGATTCCTTAATACAAGCTTTCATAATTGTGTGGGTTTGTTATTTTCTTACCAAGATGATAACAAAATATTCATTAAATGTGTGAGAAAAGAGGGCTAGTATCTTTGATCCCATCAAAAGGATAATTATGATTCCAATATTCTAGTGAACATTTCATGTGAGGCATTGCCAGGTTTCATTCGTATTCTTCAAATTAAATATTTTTAGTCTGGCAAGTAATTTACCCTCGCTAATGTTGCTAAACACTAAAATGGTGCTGAATTGGTTGATAAATATATATTTCCAATAATTCACAATTCCAGTTTTATTGATAAAATAAGAATACATTCAGCTTCAACCATAACTCAATTCAATAGGATTACCCAAAGCTTCATGTAATTCATTGCTTCAAGCTTTTAACCCATTGGAGTGCATTCACCTTGGCATCTACTTCAATTTAATTCTATTTCCATCTCTGCTGCATATACCATTGCATGTAATCGAACTCTACATTCAGATTTACTGACAAATTGACTCATTTTCTGAGAGTTTCTATGTACTCTGAGGGATTGAGCATCGTACTGCAACTGAGTAATTATCAACTGCTGGAATTTCTAGTTTAGGTTTGGCATCTTGAAATGTTTGTTTCCTACTGCAAAAGAAAAAAGTGATTATTTTGTCATATTTACTATAGAACTTTGGGTAGGGTTAAACTGAGAGTTGTTGGCTGGCTTTCTAGCTCTTCTTCTGACTTTGGTAACATCCAATATAGTTTTCTGATTTTCCAATTTCTTCAGCCTGTACAATAAATCTCCTGATATGAATTATTTTTATAACAAAATATTTACTCATGCTTTATTACTCAATCCTATATTCTTTTGTCATGTTATTTACACTTTAGTGACTCTTGCAGTATTCGATTTACCTGACCTTTTATGCATTCATGCTTCCAAAATATTCCGTTTTTGCAAACTAAGAATTATTTCCTTTCCCCTCCTTTTTACATTACTGTTTTTTTTTTCATATTTTTGTCACTATCTTGATATTTCACTTGGCATCTATTGTTTTAATTAACCTGAATTTGTTTCTCAGGTTTACTTACTTTTTTCTGAATCTTAATTTTGCAGCTTTATGCAGTGAAGTTTCATCTCTTAACTACATGTATCTTGTTTCTAAGTCGGGAGGGGTTTCGCCGTGCTTGTATGCGGATAGATATTCAATGGTGATGCCTTACTGCTAAACCAATTCATGTGTTGGTATAATTGTTCAAACAAAAGCGTGCTGTGATAGACCTGACCTATTAGCTGTTATCGTGACCATTAAGAGTGTTGAACCTGGTCCTATTACATATGAAGCCTCTAGGCCATCAGGAACTTGCCACCAATGCATGTACTTTGATTATTATAATCACTCACAATCAACAGTGGAGCATTGCATGTGTCTGCTGCAAATACATCTTCACTTGAACACATGCCCCAACAACTTCCCCAAGCACCTGAAAATGAAATCATTTATACTTTTGATTTCCATTTAATATTTTGGAAAGTTGTCTTTCTAATACTTTTACTTTTGCAACCTTACTCTTGACTTGTTGTGGGAGAAAACTGGCAAAATAATATTCCTCTGTCACGCCCTTTACCGTACGGCCAGCTTTTCTCAAAGTTTGAGCACAGGATAAGTAATTTTTTTACACGAAAAGAACTACTATGACTATTTTTGTGTTTATTACCTGTATGAAAAATGCCTGTTGTAGAATATTTCTTTTACTTTAATAGATTGCAAATTGACCAAAACAGTTCTACTCTATCTTGCAGTGATGGGATGATGGATGAAAATGCTGCAAGATTGCTGAAAGTAGCTTGGTTGACTATTCCCTTTGGCATCCTCTTTACTTCTGCTCTATGCAGCTTTTTCTTTTGGATTGAGAAGCTTTCTTTCCAGAATGCTATTTCTGATCCAAATGCATGGGCTATACTAATAAATGGTAATTTCTTTTTGGACCACATGGCGCAGTAGTATGTATACTATCAAATGCATGACTTATCTGCTGCAGCATGAAGTTAATTTAAGCTAGCAAGTTTATTTAGATTGTTTGGTTAGGATTATTTCCTGTAGAAATTTACATGAAAATTTTTCCTAGCTTTTGTTGCTTCCATCGTTTTAAAATTGTAAAAAATTAATCTTTAACTGGGAAAAAGATTGTAAGAGCTTTTTGGGAACCATTAGAAAGTTTTACCTGGGAAAAACTGGGTGCTTCTATTACCGATGCTGCTCCTTTTCTTAAAACAAAATAAAGACACTCTTAAACATCTCGGACTGTACGTTTTTGTGTGTGTGGAGATTCTTTAGGGGTTTCAATCTTCAGCAAGGAAAAATGATTTTTAGTCAAGTTGGTTTTGATCAAATTAGGTTTTGCTGTTTTTTATGTGAAGTACTGCCAATTTTTTCTTGTTGATTATATAATTAGCGTTCTCTTTGTTATTGTTCATGAAATTATCCTGACCTTTAAATGGTGTTGGTTTGCCTTCCATGAAGTTGATTGGAAATGCTTTTGTTCAGTAGTCCTTCATTTGTGTCCTTATCCTCTTTAGTTTTGACTATACTTCTACCTGCATTCTAATGATTACTCAGTTTTAATGAACTGCCAGGATTTGCTTGTATATTGGAGTTATTGGGAGAGCCATTGTATATACTTTCACAGAATCTGCTTCTTCTAAAATTAAGGTTGATGATTGAAACTGTTGCAACTATTGTTCGTTGCATGATGACCTGCACTCTAATGTTCCGAAGCACAGGGATGGTAACGATCTAAATTCTTGAATTTTTTTTAAGCAGCAAGCTTGGATGCTTATCATAAAGTGAAATTTTAGTGGATGCATCCCAAGATTAAAGCTTTCTCCACTATGCTTTATTTTATCATTCTAATTTTTGAAAATGAATTATTGAAAGTCTTACTTCACCTAATCGTTCACTTGAAGCCATGTTTCCCCCCTTACAAACTAAAATGAATAAAGGTCTGCATAGACTTAAAAAATGGACAGTTTATAAAGTTCAGCATTTTTTTTGTTGATTGCACTAATGTTATAGGGTGGTTGACTTTTAGCAGGCTTTTAGTGTGATGGTTATTTACTGATTGTTCATTTTCCTAAAGAATTATGTTAAATTTTTTATCTTACCAAGAAGATTGTTATATACATGACCGTGCAGTTTTCTTGTCTTGTATCTTTTTTTTTAATAAGGTGATACCTAGTCTTTTTCTTACGAAACATTTTTGGCACAGAATATTAAAGCCATCCTGATTCTGATTTGGCCATGGAAGATCCTCATGGTTCAACTAATGTCTATGGACAGCTCATAATTTTGTTTATAAGTGATATTTGTCATTTTTCTTCAGGAAATGGCGATCATATTTGCTGTATCCCAGGTTTCATATGGTGCTTGCGTAGCTTTAGGATATTGGATTTATTTCCTTTCCTTTGGGATCATAAGCAGCAGTTATCTCTTCCCTTTCAGGTAATGAGAAAAAATGAATCCCTTCCCTTTTAGGTAACTAATTGCTGATATTTTCTCGCATTATATTCATTTGTAAGCTTTTTACGTGCACATAGTCTGCTAATTTAATATCCATATTTATTTCTTGAACACAATCGCTAAAATTAAAAATAAACATAAACAAGCATAGTACCATAATTGCAGGCATAAATTGTAATTTTCCAGCTCACATGCTCATCTTTTCAGGTTATGGAACAACCTTGAATATGATAAACAGTTACGTTACATGTGCCTTTTACTTACTGGTCAGGCATCATGGAAATTGTTACTTCAGGAAGGAGAAAAGATGGTTCTTCTTTGGTTTGATTCATCTTATAATCAAGCTATCTATGGCCTAGTGGACAAATTAGGCATGTATCATAAGTTCTTTTTCCCATCCTTGTGAGATTTTCTATATTTTTGTTGAATTTTTGTTTATTGATGAGATGGTTTTCTTGTTTTGCTATCTCAGGAGGTTTGGTTGCGAGATTGGTTTTTAGTCCATTTGAAGAAAGCTCGTATGCTACATTTGCAAAGGTGGCATCAGGTTGGATTTTTCTTTTGTCTATTTGCTAAATTCAGAGAATTGGAGAGGGAAAGGTTTTAATTTCATTTTACAAAACTATCCCTATTCATAGATCTATAGAAGATATCTTAATAAAGAAACAAATAAAGACGAAATCATGCATAATTGCCTTAATATAATCCTTCTTAAATCAGCCACCCGAATATGGAAGGAGATTGGCGTGATCCAGGTGAGCCTCCCACGGATCCCCATCCTGGCCATGGAATCAAGGGCCAAGGGACGATTAGGATTTTAGCACTCCCCCTCAAGTTAGGATATACAGATATGTCATTCCCAGCTTGGTAATTAGTCCCAGAAAGGTAGAGTTATCAAGTCCCTTGGTGCACCATAAAGTCCTCCATTTGGTCAAAACTTTGGGAGAAATTAGCTTCAGATATTGCGGTGGCGAAGGGTAGCAATGAAGGCTATATTAAGCAGGACAATAATGAAGGTTGCGTTGGTTATAGATAGGATAACAATCATAAGGGAAGGCCGGCAATGAAGGCTGCGTTGGTTATAGATAGGATAACAATCATAAGGGAAGGCCGGCAATGAAGGCACAATAGTAAGAAAAAAATCCGTTTTAAGGGTTGCGGCAAGTTTCACGGACAACAACAGAAAATACGTCTCAAGCGGCTCAACACATGGCACACAAATCTCCTCCCATCCGATCAAGCCAGCCTTCAGCCCAATGCAAATTAGTCGTTTGACTCCACCCGAACACTCCCGTTCGATCAACCCCGTACAGGCGCACGTAAGACCTCTGATCCCTTTGGTTTGATCGCAAGAAGGAGTGCAGGTCTTGCAGTCTTGCTTATCTTGGCCCTTGACCCTCACGAGAGGGAACTCTCAGCTCTTTCCATACACATGCAAGAGGAGGTCCTGCGCTCTACTTTTCTCGCCGGTCTTGGACGCACGAAGGAAGTAGAAGGATCAATATTCCTTAGAATTCCGACAATGAAGGCCAGTGGAAGGACCAATATTTCTCAGAACTCCGACAACGATGGCTGGTGGTGGGAACATATATTCCTTAGAATTCCAGCAATGAAGGTTGGTGGCGGGAACCTGTATCCCTTAGAATTTTGGTAATGAAGGCCGGTGGTCGGAACCTGTATTCCTTAGAATTCCGACAATGAAGGCTGGTGGTGGAAATCTGTATTCCTCAATACTTTGGCAAGGACGTTCATCTCTCTCGATCGAACGCATAGATCGTGGGGTTCTCGCTTGACTCCTCTAGACGAGACGTACTAGACGTTCATCTCTCTTGATCGAACGAACAGACCGCGGGATGAAGCACTCTCCCTCTCTTAGTTGGACGTATGCAGGAACAAACAAGCCGGAATACACTCCCTTTCGTTTCTGAAGGGAAGGCCGGGCCTTCGACAATAAAAAAAACTTGGAATTCTGACCAAGGCAATGAAGGCTCTAATACTATGTTAAATTCAAAGAATTGGGGAGGGGAATGTTTTAATTTCATTATACAAAACTATCCATATTTATGAATCTATACAATATATCTTAATAAAGAAACAAATAAATACGGAATCATGCATAATTGCCCTAATATAATCCTTTCTAAATCAGCCACTCGAATATGGAAGGAGATCAACGTGATCCTGGTGAGCCTCCCACGGATCCCCATCATAGTTGTGGGATCAAGAGCCAAGGGACTGTTGGGATTTTAATACTATTAATTTATTAAATGGATTTGATGTCTATGGCTTCTATTTTCATGCACATAAAAAATGATGTGATGACATTCTTATGAAAATGGTTTCCTATTACAATGCTAAAAATCAATCTTTTGCATGTGGATGTATTTGGAGTTTTTTCTTGATGATGTGTGTTAGAAAAAGAGATGTAGAGGAGGAGAAGAGAGACGACCTGGTGAAATGCTTGCTTGATCAACTTGGCCGAAACTTGGCTCTATACATGTAGAATTACAAAGGTGAAAACATAAAAGAAATTAACCCATCCCACTAAGCAGGAAAACTAAAATATTTCAGTTGCGTTAATTGAAAAACTACTTAATATAATTAATAGAATCCCCAGGATTTACCTCACACATAGCTCCGCACCTTGCCATTCATTCCAACCCAAACCATAGCTTGCCATGTGGCAGAAAAGGCTGGAATTTGCCATCTAGGGAAGCACTACTAGTTGGTATTGCCATGGGAGAAAGATCCGCCTGCAGATCTTCATTTAATAAAACGAGAAGCTTAACCAAATGTATCTTGAGGTTTTATTTGGTAATGTTCTTTTGAGTTGTGTTGTGCTGCATTGTTTTATATTGAGTTGTATTTTGCTATGTTGAGCTCGGTCTCTCCGCACCTTTTTTTATCAATGGGGAGAGTTTTAAGGAGACTAGTGTGGGCTCCGAAAATTCGGCCCCGGCTTCCGCCTGCTTTTGCTTTTCTTTCGGGGGAGTTTTAATGATTTAAGTTTCGAGGTAAATTTTGGAAGGCAGATGGGTTTGTAGATTAGACACTACCCAGAGATTTCGCCCTCATTTTGCGAGGACTTTATGATCTGAGTTCTGGTTTCCTATAGGCGCAAGCCCCTATAGTTAATTACCCCTCCTGGTAACGAGAGAGAACTTTCGATTAAGGCTAGTCGTCGATCAGATACGTAGAAGATACGTGCATCTGGCATATAGTAGCAGCATGGGTATAGGTTTGTAAGTTTGAAAATTTTAATATTTAAAACAAAAGTTTTCACCACCTTGCACTTAAAGCGGATGGTGGGGGAATGGATGATAGACCCGATCAAGATCCCATGGTTCCGTCATCCCGGGCCATCGTGGTCCCTGGTCTACTTAGTCAGAGGAGGTAGTCGACCCAACCTGATAGAAGGATCCTTGTCGGCAGCCATGGGTTGCTTCGTCCAAGGGTATCTTGTAGACCTGGGATGGGTATTTGCCTAAGGGGACAAATTTGAATCCACCTTAGCTAACAGAGGGCTTTGTGCCCTATCGATCATATCCTATTGATTCATATCTCAAGGATTTGATGTCAATAAGGAGCGTATTGGCTCTGGCCATAACCGGTATCACGTGGTGCCATTTGGCGGCAAAACCACTCGGTTCAGAGGGCCTCGGGTCATAACCGTTTATCCTGCAGTGCCATTTAGCGGCGAAACTGCCGGTTAGAGGACACGTACCACGCCCTTACTGGCAGGAGATTGTTTGAGAATAGATCCTAGTGATATTTTCGACCAGGCATTAGCTCTATGTGAGCTGAAGTATTTTCAACTTGTCCACCTCGGCAAATTGTTGCGGAGGGTGGATGGATTATGCTTTAAGTGATCGAATGATAGTTATTTCATTTTTAAATATCTTGGAATGGAATTTCTTGGAGTTTTGAGCTTTGGATTTTGGGTATTTGGATGACACTTTGAATTATTTGGAATAGACCCCTCCGGTTGAGATATGCATTCAACACGGCCATCATTGGGGTGTATGGGGTCATTTATATTTTATTGATTGGACCCTGTCGACTCTATCTACTGGTCGATAGAGGATCGGGTTTCGTAGGCTTTGGACTTTTGTTAGTGAATTCTCTTGATTATAGGCCTTGAAGGCCTAATATGAACGTATAAAAATAAATATCTTGGTCGACCTCGCGACCGTATATTTATTTAATAGTTCAAGCCGTGTCAACTCCTATCTACCTGAATAGAAGGATCGGGCTCGAACTTCAATTCACTTATTGACCAGCACAACATCCCTAGACGTCACGTGTGTACCAATAACACGCTCGTCGGGGCCCATGCGGGTGTTTGGGGGCATTTTATAATTATTTGATGAACCTTATCAACTCCTATTTACCTGCTTAGGAGGATCAGGTTCAAATTTATTGACCCGCGCAGCATCCCTAGACATCACGTGTGTACCAATAACACGCACGTCGGGGCTCATGCGGGTGTTTGGGGGCATTTTATAATTTTTTGATGAACCTTATCAACTCCTATTTACCTGCTTAGGAGGATCGGGTTCAAATTTATTGACCCGCGCAGCATCCCTAGACATCACGTGTGTACCAATAACACGCTCGTCGAGGCTCATGCGGGTGTTTGGGGGCATTTTATAAATATTTATTGAACCTTGTCAACTCCTATTTATTTGCTTTAGGAGGATCAGGTTCAAATTTATTGACCCGCGCAGCATCCCTAGACGTCACGTGTGTACCAATAACATGCTCGCCGGAGCCCATGCGGGTGTTTGAGTGATTACACTTGCATTTATGTGTACCTATGTGCATACATGTTCTAGTGTACGTGCGGGGAACTTTAAGATATTTGAAAGGTCTTCGACAACGGCTCGTAGGAGCTCATATTTGATGTGTTCACTTTGTACTTTACTTGTGGACAGTAGATTGAGTGTACAATGGGTCTCCCACAGCGGCTCGTGGGAGCTGGTATATACTATACATCTTCACTTTTGAATTTTATACAATCATCAATGTAAGCTCAGGGGACCACTCATTCATCAGGAGCTCGTAAGCCTTAATAATCTCATTCAACTTGGCATTCAGAACTTGATTGAACTGGGATTCACTTTCTTCATTTCTGAAGATGATTTGATCCAGTTTTCCCTCCCCATAACGCATATGAAAATCAGTGGCTGCTATCTTAAGCTGACAACTTATAGTGATGGAAGATACATCAAATTCTTCAGGAGATCCTTACAAGATATCCTTTCCTAAATAATTGTTGTAGTCTTTGAGATGACTGGAATGGCAAGTATATTTTCCATATTACGTCGTCGTTTCTGCTATGCGTTGGATCTTTCTGGTTGCAACTTTCATTTGATTTCGAAGTCATCCTGCTCATTGTAGTTTTGCAATCACTTCAAGTCATCCAAAACATTGAATTTCATTATCATTTTTGAGTGAATTATGCTTGTAGGAATTTGGGGTACTTTTTTGATTGTGTAGATCATACTCATCTTGCTCTCTATTTATCTGTTTATTACAAATCTCTCCTTCACAAATGAGTTGATATATTTGTGCAAGCACTACATTCGAATTCCCAATCATATGCAAGTGGTTGCTTTTTCTCTTCCACATACTGTTCTTCTTGTGTAATAAGCATTTGAGTTGATATGATAATCTCTTAATGCCGATCAGAAAGCTTCAAGTTGCTGATTGCAAGTATGTCATTGCATCCTATACGACTTCCGTTATGGCTTGTGGGTAGGTTTCCCCATTCCTTGCGATTCCTGTCATTTGTTGCTTAGGAACATGTCTTATTCAATATTACAAGTCAACTATCATGATCCCAAGAGCCCTTATATCATGATTTTGAAGTCAAGCCATATCCTTCAAGTTCTTCTTGTGATCTCCATTGCATATGTTATAAACTCACACCTACGCTTATAAGCTATGTCTTTTGCATACACCCATGAAAGTTCATGTTCACCGCAGGTTCTCTTGCTTATTTGTTTGAGAACTAGCTAATTAATATGGACATATCACTTTAATTTTATCATTTGTAAGCAAGGGGTAATATGCAGTGAGAGTTTGCTTATGATTCAAATTCAAGTATCATTATAGTTCAAGTTCTAAGTCTAGTTTGAGTTCACTTCATTTAGTGTCCAAATCAGTTCGTGTCCAAACACAAGTTCCAGTTCTTGTGCAATGTCTTCTGAAATCTTTGAAAATTCAAGCCTCTTGGAGTTCAATTGAGTTCAGGCTCATGTCCAAGCTTGAGTTCCTTTCATTTAGGTTCAGATTTTAGTTATTTATTTATTTTGAATTTTGTTCCCTGCTGTCTAAGTCTCGTTCAAGTCTGAGTTCAGTTCGAGTCCATATCCACTGCGATCCCAAATCAAGTCTTCTTGCACTTTGTTCAAATGTTCAAATTTTTGTTTATCTTATTTGATTTGTAAGCTTTCAAGTCCCATGTAAGTGCTCATTTGAATTTGAATTCAATGCTTGCAAGTTCATTTATTGTTTAAATTGAATTAAAATCATTTTATTTGCTCAAATTCAAATATGAGCTCAAGTTCAAATTGTCCACATTTTGTCCAAGTTAGGTTTTTGCTTCACCGGAAAATTCGGCAGCCTCCCGGCGTCTCCCCCGTTTAGGGAAATTTTGGGAAACTGGGCCACCTCACCACGCTACAAGAGCGTGTATGGTTGGTGTCGTGTGACACCGTGGCCATACATATTTTCATCCCACCACGCTACGCGAGCGTGTATGGGGTCTTCAAAAGTACCCATATGAACAACACAAGTGGCTCTCCCCACCACGCTACAAGAGCGTGTATAGGGCTTACCCACCTCGCCGTATGCGCCGCACCGGGCTCCCTCCTACCGTGCTACGAGAGCGCGTATAGGTGGTTCTCCGGTTCGCCGCAAACGCCGATAATGGGATTTTGGTGATTACCCGCCTCGTCGTAGGCACCGCACCGGGTTTCCTCCCACCGTGCTACGAGAGCGCGTATAGGGGGTTTGCCGGCCCGCTGCAAACGACGAGAATGAGAAATCAGAGTCTTAGAGATTTATACCTTTGAGGTCGGCGGCGATGATGGCAAAATTTACATGAAGGAAATCCTCTCTTTTTTTTTGAAATCTTTTCTCTTTTTTTTTTTGAAAACTATCTTTCTTTCTTTTTTTGTCTTTCTCTTTTTTTTTTTTTTTTTGGATAGTTACCCCAAGAAAAATTCATATTAGAAAATAAAGCATATTACAATTAAATCTCTTTTCCAACCACACGCTAGCTTGTAATGGCAGTCACTGGAAACTAACCTTCAGTATTACCTTCTGTTGTAACCAGTTGCACAATTGCTTGAGAGATGCTCTTATTTCCTTTAGAATATCACTCATCCAATATAATGCTGGAAAGAACAAAAACATAACCATTTGCAGGAGCTAATATGCATATGGCTGTTCCCTATGTTTGAAGCCCTGGAAATCTTCTGAAGGAACACATTTACCAAGCTTATTTCTTCGGGGACATGAACAACATTCGATCTTGCTTTTGACTTGCACATCTATGTAATGGAGAAAACTTACCAACTTCACTAGCCTGGCGAATTTCTCTTTGCCTTTCAAGCTCTTGGTACAACTCTTCTTTCCTCTTTTGCACCTTAGGCTGTTAGCTTCTGGCTGAGAATCCTGAAGGAGCCTTCCCCGCTCATTGAGTTAACAGCTCTCCACCAGTAGCATATTCAAGAACGATGAAGATCTTTGATTTGCTGCCCATTACCTCTTGCAGTTGGATAACACTTGGATGCTTTATTAACTTCATGGAGGCAATTTCCCGCATAATCTGCTCAGCCAATTCATGCTTTAGAACCTTTTCCTTGGAAAGTATCTTTATTGCAACATGTTCTCCCGTGTCCAAGTCCCTTACAAGCCTCATTTTCGCAAACATTCCTATGCCAATTGTTAGGCCGAGCTCGTATTTACCTACTTACTGCTTGACGCTTCACCTTTTGTGCACTCATCTTGTTAATCAACTGATATCATAGGAAAGATAAAAACAAAATGTCGAATCTAGCATCATCATCCTCACATCTACTTTGCCTAACATCCATGTTTTCCTCAATGTCACTCTTCTTGCGGTTCATTGAATCCACTTTTGCCAGCCAACCCAAGAAGTGAGATCAGATCCCAAGGATCTTCTTAATGCTTTCACTCTAACTGTAGACTTGATTTCATTCTAATAACAGAAGAGTCCAAGCAAAGAAATAATGACGTCAGACCCAAGTCAGTAATCCTCAGCTCGCCATACCTTCATTTGCATGTCATTTCTTTGCAAAGAGTTTGATATGCTGCTATCCGTAATCACACTTGCAGCATCCATCTTATCTTGTTGATGGAAGTGTATATTTGAGTTTTGTGACTCTTGGCTTGAAATAGGGAGCTGCTGAACCTATTTCTGTTGATTATAGTTTTGTTGCTGCTGTTACGATGCAGAAAAGACACGTCCAAAACAAGTCTGGGAGACTTGTTGCGGCTGCCAGGAGGAAGGAACGGCTGAAGATGTTCAGCTGTAGCAGGGAAGAAGGAGGTTTGAAGGCTGCGGCTTTCCTGTGTTAAGAGGAAGGAGAGAAATGGCTTTTGAGTGTTCGGCTGTGTGGGAGTAGGAGAGGGAAGAACAGGGAAGCTGGATGGACAGAGTTCTGGGCTTCTCGTGGACAGAGCTGGAAGAGTGGAACAGCTGCTGAGAGGAGAAAAATATGGAGTTCTTTTGTTTGCAGGAAGCAAAGAACGGGTGTAGAGCAGGTGGAGATGGAGGTCTTGGAAGGATTGAAGCCTCTTTTCTTTGTGAACCCCCGGCTAAAGGCCTCCACTTGCTTGACTTCCATTTAGAAGCAGCAAGGTAGTAGCTGTATTGGAGATGACATATTGACGGAAAAGAAGCTGTGTTCAGCTGAGACAAGGATTGACAGAACGAGTGGACAACCAAAAGGGTAAAGTGCATTTAATGCTGTTTAATTGGATTTGACCTTTCCTTAATTTAGCATCTGTTTTGATCAAGAAATTCTGTAAGTCAACTGCCCTATCAATGATATATCATAACTACATTGATTTAAAATGACAGCCATTCCTTAATCAATCTGAAGTTGTTTCGATTCGCGTGCTTTTCTCCTCGTTTGCGTGTTGTGCCACGTTTAACGTGCCGATTGCTCTGTTTAACATGTCAAATTTGTCGAATATTAGAATTAGATAAATTGATAGTGGATTCAGGGTATTGTCGATGTTCCGGTCACAACGACGCAGTCCGTTTCACGATCGGACCTTGTTTGGGCACAAATTTGTGTATCTTTACATAGGGATTACCTCGATTTACGTGCACCACCTTAACGGAACAAATTGGTAGTGCATTTAGGGTATTGCCAATATTCCGGTCACAACGACGCAGTCCGTTTTGTGATCGGACCTTGTTTGAGCACAAATTTGTGTATCTTTACATGGGGATTACCTCGATTTGCGTGCACCACCTTAACTGAACAAATTGGTAGTGCATTTAAAGTATTGACGGTATTCCGGACGCACTGGCGAAGTTCGTTTCGCGAACGGACATCATTTGGATAGCGACGAGGCTAATTTTTCTTGAAATCCGTGTCATCAACTCGGATGATCCAATTTAAACATAGAAAATGTAGTTTTAAGTATTTGCGATATTCCGATCGCAATGGTGAAATCCATTTCGCGAAAGGACATCATTTGATCAGCGTTGCATTTTAATTTCGGGTGTCGGTCGTCCCTTTTGACTGATCTCATCCGATTCGACTGCGAGGGGTCTCGACCTAGCAGAATTTGATG
Organism: Dendrobium chrysotoxum; assembly: GCA_019925795.1. Taxonomy (NCBI): domain Eukaryota; kingdom Viridiplantae; phylum Streptophyta; class Magnoliopsida; order Asparagales; family Orchidaceae; genus Dendrobium; species Dendrobium chrysotoxum. The sequence continues at coordinate 14,858,813 of CM034315.1, forward strand.
TTCTGATCGCAACGGCGCCGTCCGTTTGGCAATCAGAGGTCATTTAACCCTTCAAGTGATGTGTCGGACCAACCCGCGCACTACTTGATTCATCATTTTTGTCCTTTTGTGCGTGGTTTGAGTTGTGGGGGTCAACAATTAGGTTCCGTGGTAAATTTTTAGAAGATATATTGGATTTTAAATAAGACAATGCTCAGAGATTTTGCCCTCATTTCGTGAGGACTTTATGATTTGAAGTCTGCTTTTTCATAGACGCAAGTCCTTATGGTTAATTATCCATCCTAATAACGAGAGAGAACTTTTGATTAAGGTTAGTTGTAAGATAAGCACTAAATACACATCGTATAATAGTAGCAACTTCGGGATTTAGATTTTGAAATTTAAAAATTTCTAGGATTTGAAATTTATCGCCATATGCTTAAAATGAGTGATGGGGAAATGATAATAGGCCCAATGAAGATGCTATAGTTCTATCGTCCTGGGTTTTCATGTAAAATCACTTAGTCAGTAAAGGTAGTCGACCCAACCTGACTAAAAGATCCTTGTTGGCTGCCATGAGTTGCTTCATCCAAGATAACCTTATTAACTTTGGGTGAATGTTTATCTAAGGGGACAGATTTTTGTTAAGCTTAATTAACAAAGGACTTATGCACTATCAAGTATACCCTATAATTTATTATTCAAAGTTTTAGAGCCATTTGGGAATATGCGGGCTCTAGTTGTGAGCATAATTTAGTAGTGTTATTTCGTAGTAAAGTCACCCGATCATAACTGTTTACCTGTGATGCCATTTGATGGCAAAACACTAGTTAGAAGATACATGTCACGTCTTTATTGGCGAGAGATTGTTTGAGAATGAATCTTAACGATATACTTGACCGGACATTCACTCTTTGTGAGCTGGAGTTATTCTTATATTTATCACCCTCCAACAAACTATTGCGGAAAACAGATATATTTTCACCGCAAGTTTTTAGGTCTTTAATTTCACTTTGGATATTTGAGCTTTTATTAGATTTTGAATTTTTAACTTTCATCAAGATTTTAGCCTTGTATGGGTGATTTTGAAATTTGTGGGCATTTCTTTGAAAGTTAGGTAGACCCCTCTTGTTGATATTCACTTTCAATAAGGACATTATCGGGGTTTTAAATAACTTGTATACTTATCTTTTGAACCGTGTAAACTTTATTGATTTGCTAGCAGAGGATCGGGTTCAATCTGCGTGCACGTGGCATTTTGATGATGCCCCCTCTGATTGTATTCACTTTTAACATGGCCATCATCGGTGTGACGTTAAAGTCACTTTTTGAAATGTTGGTATTTTTATCATGGTTTCAAGGTATGTTAAAATATAAGATCTCCTCTGGTTGAGATTCAATTTCAACAAAGCCATAATTGGAGATTTGTTGGCAGTTTGATTTTATAGTTTGAACTTTGTCAACTCTATTTGCCTGCTAATAGAGGATCGGATTCAACTGTGATATAACGAATTTGATATACGAATGTTCGATGCCTAATGTTTGTATTTTATGATGAACTTTATTCAGAATGACTTTGAAGACTAATGTGAACTTTGAAATAAGTATCTCAGTTAATTTTACGGTTGTATGTTCATTCTTTGATCCAAGTTGTCTTGACTTTGGTCTTTTCAAGGAGGATTGGACTTGGGATTTAACTCGTGCAACATTCTCGGGCCTTATGCTTAGAAGTTTATTACATTGATCGGAGCACATGCATGTACGCTTTTCAATACATGCATTTGTGTATTTTCAATGCATTTTGCATATTGCATTTGTGCATTTTTCAGTGCATTTGCAAGTTGTATATTTGCATATTATACACGTGCATCTTTAATATATATGCATAGTACACTTGCACTCCTTAGTGCACCTACATATTGCATTTGTGTATTTTCAATACATTTTCATTTCAGCATATTTTTATATTACACATGCACATCTTCAGTCTATACGCATAATGCACTTGCACATTCTCAGTGCACTGGTATATTGCATTTGCACGTTTCAGCATGTGTATTTTACTATATTCTAACATATATACATATGCACTTGCATATATTGGTGTATCTGCATATTATAATTTCTTCTATAAAGGATAATGTTGTAAAAATTAATTAAATTGAAGATAGAATTATAGCTTTAAAGATTGTTGTTGATGCTAAGATTATTAATATTATAAGTGCTTATACTCCTCAAGTAGGTTTGGATATGAGCTCAAAATTTAAAATTTTGGAATGACTTAGAGGAATTAATACAAAAGATACCTTTTGAAGAAAAAATTTTATTGGAGGATATTTAAATTGACATGTTGGTAGAGAGGTATATGATTTTAAAAGCATTCATGGTGGCTATGAGTTTGGAGCAACTAATGAAGGTGGTAAGTTCATATTAAATTTTTCTTTAGCTTATAAATTTATAATTGCTAATACCTTATTTAAGAAAAGAGATGAGCATCTCATCACTTATGAGAATGGATATAGTAAAACTTAGATTGATTATTTTTTTATAAGAACCGAGTGAAAGTTTATGTAGCCAACATCGCTTATTAGTTTTGGACTTTAAATTGAAAGGGTAGAAAATAAAAAATAAAGTAAAATATTATTTTAGGATTAGATGGGGGCATTTAAAGAATATTAACAAATATTTTTGAGAGTAAGATACTATATTTTAAGATTTTGTTTGTGTATGAGGAAGTTAATGTTATATGGAAAAAAGTAGCTAATGATATTAATAATGTTGTAAAAGATATGTTTGGAGTATCAATGGGAAAAACTCCTAATAATAAAAATAATTGGTGGTGGAATCAAAATGTGCAAAAAAGATAAAATATAAAAAAAATTGTTATAAAAATTGGTTTATATATAAAAATTCTGATAGTTGGGAATGATATAAAGAAGCCTGTAAGGAGTCTAAGAAAGCAATATGCGATGCAAAGATTTTAACTTTTAATGATTTATATAATAGATTAGATGTTAAGGAGGGCGAAAGATATATGTATAAGTTAGCCAAATAAAGAGAGAAGAGTAGTAAGGATTTAGTTCAAGTGAAGTATATTAAAGATGAAGATTAAAAAGTTCTTTTATTAGTATAGGATACTCAAAGGTGGATGAGATATTTTTCTAAACTTTTTAATGAAGATTATAATAATGCGATTGACTTTAGTTATCTTAGCACCCTAAATGAAAATAAATATTTTTGTTTTTATTGGCGTATTAATAAAACCGAAGTTAGAGAGACTTTAAAGAAAATTAAGTGTGGAAAAGCTATTGGAGATGGTGATATTCCAATAGAGGTATGAAAATGCGTAGGAGATGAAGGAATTTCTTGGCTTACTAAACTTTTTAATATTATTTTGAAGCCTAAAAAGATGCCAGATGAGTGGAGAATGAGTTTATCGATTTATATTTTTAAGAATAAAAGTGATGCACAATATTATACGAATTATAGAGGAATTTAGTTAGTGTGTCATACTTGAAAACTATGGGAGAGAGTTATGGAGCATAGGTTACGGTGTGATACTAATGTTTCTCAAAATCAATTTCGATTCATGCTGAGTAGGTCTACTATGGAAGCTATACATTTATTGAGAGGTTTGATGGAGAAGTATAGGGAGGATAAGGAGGATCTACATATGATATTTATTGATTTAGAGAAAACATACTATAAAGTTCCAAGAGAAGTGCTATGGAGAGTTCTAGAAAAGAAAGGGATTAATGATACTTATATGGAAGTCATTAATGATATATATGCAAGAGCTGTTACTTATGTTCAAACACAAGGTGGTTTGACCAAGTATTTTTCCTGTTTTAGTCGGATTACATCAAGGATCAACCTTAAGCCCATATCTTTTTGCTTTGGTCATGGATGTTCTCACTAGACATTTGCAAGAGGTTGTACCCTGGTGTATGCTTTTTGCTTATGATATTCTTCTTGTTGATAAGACTAGAGAGGGAGTTGAAGGTTAACTTGAATTATGGAGGTCAACCTTAGAATTTAAAGGCTTTCGTTTGAGTAGATCTAAAACTGAATATATGGAGTGTAATTTTAGTAATAATAGATCTAGTGGGGGGATTGTGACTTTTGGTGATAAGTCATTAATAAGAGTACACGTTTTCGATATATTGAGTCTATTGTTCAGAGTGATGGTGAAATAGATGTGGATATTATTAGTAGAATTCAAGTTTGATGGTTGAATTGGAGGAATGCATCGTGCTTGTTGTGTGATAGAAAAGTCCCTCCCAAACTTAAGGGAAAATTCTATAAGATGGTGGTTATACCTGCAATGCTTTATGCTGCAGAATGTTGTCCATTAAAAGAAAAGCATAATATTTAGTTAAGTGTTGCAGAGATGAGGATGCTTAGGTGGATGAGTGGCTTTACTCTTAGAGACAGGATACAAAATGAGCATACACGTGAAAAGGTTGGAGTAGCTCCAGTGGAAGATAAGATTAGAGAGAGTCGTCTTAGATGATTTGGTTACATAAAACGGCGGTCTTCTGATGACTCGATTATGAAAGTAGATGTATTAGATTTGACTTATGTTAAGAAAGGTAGAGGTAGACCTAAAAAGACTTTATTAGAAAATATTAGAAATGATATTTCTTTATTAGATTTAAATGAGAATTTAACTCTTAATAGGATACAATGGAGAAAAAGAATTCATGTAGCCGACCCCACATAGTGGGATAAAGGCTTGATGTTGTTGTTGTTGTTGTTGCCTGTTCCAACATATTCTAATATATAGGCATAATGTAATTGTATGTATTTCAATGCCCTTGTATGATGCAATCGTATAGAGTTTTGTGTGTATTTGCATATTGTATTATCGGAGAAGAGGATTCAAAAATTCATTTGTGTTTTTTTTGTCCGCACAATATTTTCGGACGTCACGCTTATATATTTGTCATGCTCATAGGAGCATACACAGACTTGTCATTTTCAGGACTTGTACTTTCATGCAACTTTAGACATATTTGCACTAACACTTGCATGACTTTTAGTGCATCCCTATGATATTTGCATGTGACATTTGGTACACTAGTTTGTTTTGAATGCTTCTCGAGACAAATTTGATAGGATTTAGGGATTGCCTCAAGATACGTGCATGTCTTTAAAATTTTGGATTTGATCATTTTTCATGCCTTTGACTTTCTTGCACTCATTTTGAAGCGTTACGCATTAGAACTTGAAAGTTTATCTGCAAAATTTGTGCAACTAGTGATCATGTAAATTGTCATTTTTTGCCTTTGTATTTTGGATTTTTAAAAATTTCATAGGTATCACCTTATGCCTACTTGTGCGAGGGGGTTGCGAATTCGGTGGCGAAGAAGGCGATATTTGATTATATCATTTTAGTGCATTGCACTTTCTAAGCATTTTTTCCTTTGCCCTTTGTCCGCTTGCACGAAAATGTTGTGGATCTGGTACAAAGAAGGTGATCTAGGGAACGAATATGGGAACATGTACGAGCAGGGGTATGACATGTTTTTCATGTGTCATATTTTAAGTTATTTAGATGTTGTACTTTTATCATTAGATTAATGGAGGTGGTCTCTACATGAGACTTCTTACCCCTTATATATATATGAAGGAATATGAGGGTTCACTCTCACATTCCAAGGTTTTTGTTTTCTCATTAGAATTCCAATTTGACCTTTAGGGTTTTGTAGTTCTATTTTTTCTCAGGCAATTATCAAGTTCAGTTCCCTGTAGGTTCTATGTCATGTTTTCTATTGTTTTCATTTTGATTCTTATTTGCTTACATTTCATTTTAGGTATCTAGTTTGTCTTTGTGTTGTTTATGTTATTTAGACTGGAAAAATTGTATCAATTTTAGAGAATTAATTTGATTTCATGCAAGGAAGATCTGCTATGAATGTCTTTTTTGTGTTAATACAATTAATGGATTACTATAGAGAATAAAGAAATGATCATATCATTTTTATTGATCTTAACACAGCATATAATCAAGTATTATGATAATTGATTTGGTATTCTTTAATGCAGAAAATTATGTCAAAGATATTTTGGCATTATTAAAAATATTTATGATTGAACACTGACTAGTATTAGAAGTAGTTATGGAGTGATTCAAAAGTTTCCAATTACTATAGATTTATATCAATGATCAACATTAAGCTCATATCTTTTTTTATTTATAGTTAATATGGTTACAAAGAGTATTCAATGCAAGGTGCTTTGGTGTGTTCTTTCTCAAATGATGTAGTTTTAATTGGTGAGACATCCACTGAAATTAGTAAAAAATTAAAACAAAGGAGAAAATATGTAGAAGATACATGCTTTAGAATTTGTAGAACAAAGGCCGGTTAGATGTAGGGCTACAAGCAAACTGAGCATTCGATAAGAGCTCGTTCGTGATCGTTCAATTAGTTAGTTGAACAAGCTTGAACACTTTCATAAATACTCGATATGTTAATAACAAAGCTTGAACAACAATGCGTTTGGCTCGATTAGGTTCGTGAACATGATCGTTTAAAGCTCATGAACATACTCGATATGAAGCTCGATAAGAAGCTCGTGAACAAAGAACTCGATTAATGTTTGATATTTGACATCAAGATCGATTAATTCTCATTATTATTATTATATATATTTAATAAATAAGCTATTATTATATATTAATTGATATTAATCGATTAATTCTCATTAATATTATTACTTATCATTTATTTACTAATAACAATTATTTAATTTATAATTAACAACAATATAAGTTTATTATAATATAATAATATAATTATTGTTAAATAATAAAATTAAAGTAAATAAATATTATACGGAACCATTAAAGTCTTTATATGAACACAGAAGATAATCTTTCAACTGTTGTACCAAATGGAGAGAAATGCAACATGTAAGCTTCATTTAAAAATATATTCATATTGATTAATGTTATTTTCATTTTACATAGACAATTGCTTTTATTATAAATGTGTTTGTTCATAAATATATTCATGAACGTGTTTGTTTGATTGTTTAAAAAAATTCGTTAAATATGTTCATGAACATGCTCGATGTAATCGTTTGTTAGGAAGCTCGATAAAGCTCGTTTGTTAAGTTAATAAACATCTAAAAGTAGAGCTTGTTTGTTTAAAGCTCGATAAGCACTAAACGAACCGAACATGAACTGAACATGAACCAAACATAAGAACTCATTAATTTAAATGAACCAAACATGAATACAAATAATAAAGCTCTAATAAACACGAACCAAACTTGAACAAGCTGATATTAAATGAAGTCAAATATGAACACTCACATACTCGGCTCGGCTCGGTTCGTTTGCAGCCCTAGTTAGATGATATATAATTTTAGTGCGCATAATGTTAATAATTATTATTCAATATTATTATAAGATAAGATGATACGTAGGTGCAAATCCTATATGTAACAAGTTTAATTAACTTGAATCTCTTATGTAGAGGAATTGTGATATAAATGATATAACTTATAGAGTTAAGACTGACTTGTTAAGTGAAGAAGTTTCTTTGAAGTTTTGTATAATAAGAGGATATCATTAAGACTTAAAGGTAAATTTTATAAAATAACAATTAGGTCGGTGATGTATGGATTTAAATACTAAGTTGTAAAAAAAAAGACATTGATATCTAAGTTGAGTGTGACAAAAATGAGGAGCTTAGGCTAGATGTGTGTCAAAACTATGAAAGTTAAATTAAAGAACAAATATATTAGAGGAAATGTTGGAGTGACATCTATTGAAAATAAGGTGATTGAAAATAAATTTAGATGTCTTGGAAATGTACCATGAAGGGTAAACAATGTATCCATTAGACGAGTTGATAAAATTATTAAGAAAAAGCCCAAAATTGTCTCCCGACTATTCGTATGTAGCCAATTTAGTCCCAGTGATGAGGACATCAGCAGGAAATCTTGGCGCGTCTATCACAGGAGTCGTAGATCGACGACTATGATTAGGAGCCTTTATTTATGATTTATTTCTTGTATTTCATTTTCTTATTTCATGTTATGTTGAGAGTCTTTCATATTTTACCCTTATGTTGGGTTATTTATGTGTTGTAGCCCAAGAGATGTTTTAGTCTTGCTAGTCTTTATGTTTTGAGGCCTATATATTGAGGCCTTAGGCTATTATATGGAGATGATGATTATTATGAATGAAACTTCAATTTTTTCTCAGTTATGTGTTGTGTTTGAGTCTTCTTAAGAGAAGAGTGAAGTCCTTAGGAGTAGGGCAAAACAACAACCAACAACCGTCGCCGTGACAAGATTCTTGGCTTTATCCTATCTCCTCTCTCACCCCTATCCTCCTTCCAAATAGCCTACCAAGCACTTCAACCCTTTCAAGCAGTCAACCGAATATTCCAGCCCTTCCCAAGCAGCCACCGAGCCTTCCCACCCTTCAAACAGCCGGTCGACCCCTCCACATAGCCAATCGAGCCTCCCTCCCTCTTCCGAACTGCCTGCCAAACTCCTTGCTACTTTCCCTTGGTTGGCCAGCCTTCCCCCTTGCCTTTTGGTATTCCCTAGTTGCCACATTTTTTCCTTCCCAATGCTCATTAGCTCCACTTAATTAAAGCTTTTCCTATTCTCATAGCTGCTGCCTTTTCTCCTTCCCAACACTCATTAACTCCATTTAATTAAAGCCTTTCCTATTCCCTAGTTGTCACCTTTTTTCCTTCCAAATCCTCATTAACTCCACTTAATTAAAGTTTTCCCATTCCCATAGCTGCTGCCTTTTCCCCTTCCCAACCCTCATTAACTCCATTTAATTAAAGCCTTTCTTATTCCCTAGTTGCTACCTTTTTCTCTTCCCAATCCTCATTAACTCCACATAATTAAAGCTTTTCCCATTCCCATAGTTGCTGCCTTTTTCCCTTCCCAACCCCCATTAATCTCCCCTATAGTTGTCCACTCTCCTCTCCATTAATTTCCAAAGTAATTGCCCACTCCCACACACTTATTTACCTCCAAGTAGCTGCCCCTTTTTTCCTTCTTTCATGGATGGCTAATCCCAACTTGGAATATGGCTTCGTCTTTGATGATCAAGGCCTAGTAGATGTGCTCAATTCTCTTTTCTTCGACATTGACTTTGGGAACGACCATACTGTCGAGGAATACGTGGATCGGATTCTCTTCTCCCTTGCAACTGCCATCGACCAGCGTCAACCTCCCGTTCAGTGGCAACTCTCCCACCATCCACCTGTCACCTCTTTCCCGGGTAATTCTTCCTTGAACAAAGCTTTAAGTGCTTGCTTCTTCTTAGTGGCATCATTAATATTGTCAAGTTTTCTCCCGCTGAAATTCTCAAAGAGTTTGAGTGAGAGGATTTCATTATGATTGTTCTAGTTGTTAATTGTGGGAATTATGTTAGTTGCAAATAGGCATTTAGTGTCTTTGTTGTTATTTTATTATTCTCCTACTCTATTTATAACCGCATGCTATTGCTTAATCACCAACTAAGAAAATCATAAAATCTGTTCTTGTGAAACGTTAATTTTATAATTGGTAAGCTTGTCAATCACTTATTAATTCCAAACAATTCCTGCATCTAACATATGTTTCACATCACCCAGAGTACCACATTTCTCCAATAATCCCTTAGTTATACAAAATTGATTTCAAGGGATCCCTTAGATATAAATTGATGGAAATTGGAATACAAAATTGACCCCAATTTAGTTCCTAAGAGATAATTTGGGATTAAATCTTTATAGTCGAGGGATTAAATTAGAGAAATATTATATGCTGGGACTAAATTGGTGACAGATGACTGGTCGGGGGATTATTTTTGATTTTTTTCTTAAAATTATTATTAGAGTATTATGAAGAAAAGGCATAAGCTTAAGATTACATTAATAGATGTTGTTTAAAATGATTTGCGAAGAATAAGTTTAACACCTTAGACAAAACTCAACCCAAACAAATAAAAAATGATGATTCATAATGCAACTCACAAAAAGTGGGATAAGGCTAATGATGATAATGAAGAATTACATTATTACTTAATCTCCAATTAACTAACAAAATTAATTTTAAATTAAACAATTACTTAATTTACTTTACCACGTACTGTTTAACTAACTCTAATTAATGTGTTAAGCAGTGTATTTTCATCACAAAAGGTGGAAAAAGCTGAAATTTTAAAAATGCATCTCCAAAAAAAAAAAACAACTCGATGCTAGCTATTTCTCAACTTTTATGTTTTGCCAAAAGAAATCTGAAACACAGTGTGTGTGTGTATTAGCTTTCATAAAGTTTTGTGGACTACAACAGCTGGTCCGACATTGACCATACATCCAAAAACAGATTCTGTTATCCTAAAAAGTAGAATCTGCAGCCGAAATTCTCACCAAATGAGGCCTAAGAAGGAATTAGGAAACTGACTGTGGCTGGCTTAACCACTATTGATGATGTAGTTCATGGTTCTACTTGCTTGTAGTTAGTATTGAAAGGTCTTTAGTTGTGTGTAGGTTCAGTTCTTCACATATTTTAAAATTTATTTCTGATGTCTAGATGTGATGATACGAGTCATAATCTTCAAGTCATTCCTATTATGCAGGAACAAACTTTTCATATTTCTTCTTGAACAGGAGACTCTCCCCAGAAGATGATGCTGTTAGCGAATTCATTAACGGAAGCATTGAAGCTAGTATCGTTGATTGGTATGCTTTTCCAATGACTTACCCCTTTCTTCAACAGCATCATTGTTTAAAATGCTATTTATTTAGATTTAAGTTCAATACTTAAACTAAATGAAATGATTTACCAATATTTCTCATACTCTGATAGATTCTTGAATGCCCATCTGCACCAATATTCTCTAGGGGTGGAAAGGTTGGGAACAGGTTATTGAAGCTAGTAAATGTTTGGGTGATATGGCTGTTAAAAAAACTAGTTACAGATATAGCTTGATGCTCAGCTTGTTATAGCTTGTTTGTGTTCATTTATTTCAGCTAATCAGACAGGTCAAACTAAACTAGTCTAAACACTATTTCTAGCTCAACATATGGATAAATAAGCACAAATGTAAGTGTATTTGTGTTATGCTTCTTGATGGAAGTTAGGGCACCTTTCGAGTAGGTGCAAACTCCAAGACATAAGAGGGAAAGAAGGGCAAAACAGAAATTCTTATTCCATAGAAATGTTTACAGCCATATGAGTATGATTTATAGACAAACTTGAGTGAACCAAACCCATTGGGTCATTTATTAGATTGGCTGACAAAATTGTAAATAAAAGAAAATGTACTAAAATATTATTTATGAATACATATAGTGCTTGACAGCTTGTCTATTTTGTGGAGATGTGTTTGTGTCCTTCAATTTTCTTTTTCTTCATTGATTAACTTTTATAATCGTCTTGTTGTATTTTGATTATTCTTTTAAGTATTTAACCTAATTGTTGTTAAGCCATTGTAATGAAAAATAACCTTGTCCTCAAGGTTGAGAGACGGAAAAGAGGTAGCAATCCAGCAAGGGCTGAAAAACTTTCCCAAGTTGCATCTTTTGGGTTAGTGGGTGTCTATTGCAAGAGTACCTATTTCAAAGGCTGACCATGAATTTGAATTAAACGTGAAACAAGAATTATATGTGGTAAACTAATTGATTGATTATTATGAGTGATATCAAGTAATGGAAATGGAGTAAATAGAGGGCCTCCTTTGAAGGGTTTGAGAACCGAAATATGAAAAAATGGATGAATCTTGCTTTCTGGTGGAAGTACAAGTCGGTAAGCTATGGGGTTAATAACATATTGCATAGGAAAATGACCAAAGTAACATTTGGCTAGTTTCGAATGGGTGCGATTAACTACTGAGGTTTGTTGAAAGGGTTGGAGTTTTACCATGACTAAGTCGCCAACACATAATTGTAAATTGTGATGGTGGTGATTAGGTATGAGTTTCATTCTATATTGAGCTTGGAGCAAATTATGTCAAAAGGTCTGTAATAGTGTGGTATGATCGGATAATAATATGTCGACAGAAGCAATGTTGGATGTTCCACGGATATATGCTAGGATGGAGGGAGGGAGTCTACCATATAAAGCTTGGTAAGGAGTCATCTGAATAGCGGTGTGAAATGAAGTGTTGTAACTGAATTCAACCCAACAAAGTAAGGTAGACGACAATCGAGGAGTAGTAGAGGTAAAAGCATAGAGATATTGTTCTAAGCAACATTTGAGAACCTTTGTTTGGTCATTTGTTTAGGGATGATAAGCAGTAATATAACGGAGTGTAGTACAACTTAAAGCAAACAGACAACGCCAAAAGTTACTTAAAAAATGCTATCGATCGAACACTATTGTTTTAGGAAAATCATGCAAGCAAACTACCATATAAGCAAAGAGATTAGCTACCATAGAGGCGGAATGATTTGTAGGTAGGGGTCCAAATTGAGCATATTTAGAGAGATGATCGATAACGACAAAAATAGCAGTGTATCCTTATGAAAAAGGGAGGCATCATGTAATTCATCTAAGAGTTCGTCAACTGTAGGAATAGGGAATTTATCTTTAATAGTTAAAGCATTAAGGGCACGATAATCAACACAAAAACACCAAATACCATCGCATTTTTTGATGAGAAGTACTGAGCTGGAGAAAGGGCTATGTCTAGACAAATAACTCCTGGTTGTAGCATTTCGGTGACTAAGTGTTCTATTGTATCTTTTTGAAAATGAGGGTAACAATATCGGTGAATATTAATGGGTTTGGATTGTGTTGGTAGATTAATATAGTGATCAATCAGATGTGGAGGAGGCAAACCTTGTGGTGCCTGAAAGATGTGTTTAAAATGCCAAATTAAACTTGAGATAGAATGAGGTAAATCATTGGTGATGGAATACAAGATTTCACCATCCGAGCTTCTGCGTATTGCTGATTTGTGTGTGTCTCAGTGGCCAGAAGAACACGAGAAATGCTCGTGTGTGTGGTTACGGGGTCGACCAAGCAGCTGGGGTTCTTCTGCGCTCTGCTTGGGCTGATTGAACAGAGGAGTTGAGTGGAGTTGGGTGTGATTTGGGCTGATCTGAGAGTCTTCTACTGTTGTCTTCTTCTTTCTTAGACTAAGAGAGGGAAACATCCTTTTGTTGTTGTTTTTCCTCTATCAAGTGGAAGGTAGTAAAGGGGAGGGGCTGTGAAGACTTTTGGAGGCTTAGGGACCCTATTCTTCCTCTTCCTTCTACTCCAACGAGCTTGTGATAGCGGGAATGACTTCCGGAGCAGCTTGGACGGCAACTCGTTCCTCCATTCCTCTTCAAACTCGCCTTTGCAAGACAAGAGCATTTCCGGTCGCACTGTGACTTGCTCTAGTGAGGTATACCCCTCAAAACTTAGCAAAACCTAAGTCTATCAGCTAATGTTTGTGTGGTTGACTCTCCTAAATCCTTTAGGATCCTAGAAAACCCTTGCATTTGATTTTCAAACCCAAAATAAACCCCTTATTTGTTGTCAAATATAATACCTCTACTTTCCTAATCGGGTCATCGGAAGGCCGCCGTTTTATGTGACCAAACCATCTAAGGCGACTCTCTCTAATCTTATCTTCCACTGGAGCTACTCCAACCTTTTCACGTTTATGCTCATTTTGTATCCTATCTCTAAGAGTAAAGCCACTCATCCCCCTGAGCATCCTCATCTCTGCAACACTTAACTTAATATTATGCTTCTCTTTTAAGGGCCAACATTCGGCACCATAAAGCATTGCAGGTCTAACCACCATCTTATAGAATTTTTCCTTAAGTTTGAGGGGGACTTTTCTATCATACAATAAGCCCGATGCATTCCTCCACTTCAACCATTCAACTTGAATTCTACTAATAATATTCCCATCTATTTCACCATCACTCTGAACAATAGACCCAAGATTTCTGAAACATGTACTCTTATTAATGACTTGATCACGAAAGTCACAATCCCCCCACTAGAACTATTATTACTAAAATTATATTCCATATATTCAGTTTTAGATCTACTAAAACGAAAGCCTTTAGACTCTAAGGTTGACCTCCATAATTCAAGTTTACATTCAACTCCCTCTCTAGTCTTATCAACAAGAAGAATATCATCAGCAAAAATCATACACCAGTGTACAACCTCTTGCAAATGTCTAGTGAGAACATCCATGACTAAAGCAAAAAGATATGGGCTTAAGGCTGATCCTTGATGTAATTCAACTGAAATAGGAAAATACTTGGTCAAACCACCTGGTATCTGGACACAAGTAACAACTCCTGCACAGCTTGTTGAGAGATGATAACAAATATAAATTGCTCTAATTTGTAAAATCCCTAAAATACTAGAAATCATCTTCATGCTTTTAATAAATCAAATCATGTCAAAATTGATTAGAAATCTTCTTAAAGCTTTAGATGTATGTTTCCTATCTTGCCATGAATCAAAGCAATATTTCATCAGCCTCTTGCTAGGATCACCAAACCTCCCAAATTTGCAAGGTCCTAAATATGCTCATGTAATTCTAAGTGCTTGTGAAGCTAATTTGGAGTTATGTTGGCTCCAAAGGCCCATAGTTAAATACCCCATCATACTTAGAAATTCTCTAAGCTTATTTCGTTCAATTTGTAAATTGAAATGATTAAGTGTAATTACAAACTAAGCAATTGATAAAATCCTAAAAGATTATAACATTTATGAGCCTCCAAATATTCTAATCATGACAAAATTGATTTGGAAACCTTCCAAAACTTTAGGAATCAATCTTCCTATATTAGATCAATTCAAAACATTCTTAAAAGAAAATAGGGAGCTCCCTTTCAATTGTTTTCCTCCCTCATGAATGACATTTGGAGCATCCTTAATATTTCAAATGTTTCACTGCATGAATCTTAGCATTCTTTTAGGAGCTATCACCAATTTTCCTCATGCATGGTATTTTGAATTTCCCTAAAATCCTAAATACATCATGTCGCATACTCTTAAACTTAGAACTATATTCTAAGTTTTTCTATCTTATTCATTGGAACACACAAAATCAATGATTGACCTCTTAGACATAGGATCCGAATCCTAGTCTCCTTCATTTACTTAGCCTAAATTAAGTAAATGATCTTTTCTGTTTGAACACAAAATATTCAAAAAACCTCCTCCAATTTGCAACCTCTAGGTTGCATTTCCATCTTTGTTTTCTATTAGCCAAAATTATAGGAAATTCTCCAATTCTCCTTAGCTTAAAAAGCCATAGGAAATCCTCCCACCTCCTTGCTTGATGTTTCTCTAAATTAAAATAAAAGTTCTTAAATGACTTTTAGAGAATTTAGGGAAACATTATCGAATTATAGAAATCAAATTCATAACTTCTTTCATTTGTTTAACCCAAGTCAAACAAATGAATTCTTCTCTTTGAATACAAAAATTCAAAAAGATCCTTTTTGATTTGTAGCCCTAAAATTGCAAATCTTCTATCCTATCTTCCTTTTGCTCTCCCAACCTAAGTTGAAAGAATTGACCCTTCTCTTTGAACAGTTAAAAGTTCAAAGAAAATTCATTGTAATTTATAATCTGAATTTATGTATCGCCCTCTCACATTTACCTAACCCAACTTAGGTAGCTGATTGTGCATCATTGAATACAAAATTCAATGATTGTCTCTCGACTTGTAGCCCTGAAATTATAAGTTATTTCTCTTTTCTATAGACTCCAAAGGTCCTAGAAAACTCTCTCACCTTAGATCAGAAGCTATGGGTCTCCTTTCATTTCCTCCAACCTCTAAGCTGTAGGAGATTCCCCTCTCTTTAGTTCCAAAAGCTGAAGAGAATTCTCTAATCCCTAAGACTAAAACTCTAAGTAACTCTTTCCCTTAACAAAGTAAGTGATATTCTCCTCTTATTACATTTAAAAACATTTAGATGTCCTTTAGGAGCCTCTATCTGCTGAAATTCATCTTACTCTATTAGGTGAATTTTATAAAGTCCTAAGTCAAACTCTTAAAAAATTGTGTTAATGTTAGGGTGTCCCTCTAGAAGCGGCGCGCTGTATGGCTTGAATTCAACGACAAGTTTGCAAGGGCCGCTGCATCGACGCTCGGATGCAGTGTTAAATAGGCAAGGGTTTCCACATCAAGGAAGAATGTGGACAAAGAAGCTAGTCCATGAAATTAAAATTAGGATAGAAACTTGGAATATAGGTTCTCTTACAAGAAAATTAATGGAATTAATAGATATTATGATTCATAGGAAGATAAATATTCTGTGCATTCATGAAACTAAATGGGTTGGAGAGAAGGTTAAGGAGATTGATAGTTTAGAATTTAAACTATGGTATTCGGGTATGAGTTGAACTAGAAATGGTGTAGGGGTGATTATAGATAAGAGTTTGAAGGATAATGTTATAAGAATTAATAGAATTGGAGATAGAATTATAGCTTTAAGATTTGTTGTTGATGCTAAGATTGTTAATATTATAAGTGCTTATGCTGCTCAAGTAGGCTTGAATATGGGTTCAAAATTAAAATTTTGGAATGACTTAGAAGAATTAATACAAAAGATACCTCTTGAAGAAAAAATTTTTATTGGAGGAGATTTAAATGGACATATTAGTAGAGAGGTAGATGATTTTAAAAGTATTCATAGTGTCCATGAGTTTGGAACAACAAATAAAGGTGGTAAGATCATATTAGATTTTTCTTTAGCTTATAATTTTTTAATTGCTAATACCTTATTTAAGAAAAGAGATGAACATCTCATCACTTATAAAAATGGATATAGTACAACTCATATTGATTATTTTCTTATAAGAAAATTTGATCGTTTAGATTGCAAAAATTGTAAAGTTATTCCGAGTGAAAATTTATGTATCCAATATCGATTATTAGTTTTGGACTTTAAGATAAAGGGGCTGAAAATAAAAAATAAAGTAAAATGATTTTCTAGGATTATATGAGGGCATTTAAAGAATATTAACAAAAATATTTTTGAGAGTAAGATTTTAGATCTTAATATTTTGTCTGTGCATGAGGATGCTAGTGTTATGTGGGAAAAAGTGGCTAGTGATATTAAGAATATTGCGAAAGATGTGCTTGGAGTTTCAAAGGGAAAAGCTCCTAATAGTAAAAATAGTTGGTAGTGGAATCCAAATGTGCAAGAAAAGAAAAAAAATAAGACGATTTGTTATAAAAATTGATTTAAATGTAAAAATTCTGATAATTGGGAAAGATATAAAGAGGCACGTAATGAATCTAAGAAAGCAATATGCGATGCAAAGATCTTAGCTTTTAATGATTTATATAATAGATTAGATACTAAGGAGGGAGAAAGATATATGTCTAAGTTAGCCAAACAAAGAGATAGGAGTAGTAAGGATTTAGTTCAAGTGAAGTGTGTTAAGGATGAAGATCAAAAAGTACTTTTTCTTTGAACATGATATTCAACAAAGGTGGATGAGATAATTTGCTAAATTTTTTACTGAAGAATGTGAAAATACGATCAATTTTAGTGACCTTAGCACCCTAAATGAAAATAAAGATTTATGTTTTTATCGGCGTATTAGTAAAACCGAAGTTAGAGAGGCTTTAAAGAAAATGAAGGGTGGAAAAGTTGTTGGACCTGATGATATTCCAATAGAGGTGTGGAAATGCTTAGGATATGAAGGAATTTCTTGGCTTACTAAACTTTTTAATACTGTTTTGAAGATTAAAAAGATGCCTAATGAGTGTGTTAATTCTTATTTTTAAGAATAAAGGTGATGCACAAGATTGTGCGAATTATAGAGGAATTAAGTTAATGTGTCATACTTTAAAATTATGGGAGCGAGTTATGGAGCGTAGGTTGCGGCGTGATACTAATGTTTCTCAAAATTAATTTGGATTCATGCCGGGTAGGTCTACTATGGAAGCCATACATTTATTGAGAGGTTTGATGGAGAAATATAGAGAGAATAAGGAAGATCTACATATGATATTTATTGATTTAGAGAAAGCATATGATAAAGTTCCAAGAGAAGTGTTATGGAGAGTTCTTGAAAAGAAAGGAGTTAATAACGCTTATATTCAAATCATTAAAGATATGTATGCATGAGCTATTACTTGTGTTCAAACGCAAGGTGGTTTGACCAAGTATTTTCCTATTTCGGTTGGATTACATCAAGGATCAGCCTTAAGCCCATATCTTTTTGCTTTAGTCATGGATGTTCTCACTAGACATTTGCAAGAGGATGTACCTTGGTGTATGTTTTTTGCTGATGATATTCTTCTTGTTGATAAGACTAGAGAGGGAGTTGAAGGTAAACTTGAATTATGGAGGTCAACTTTACAGTCTTATGGTTTTCGCTTGAGCAGATCTAAAACAGAATATATGGAGTATAATTTTAGTAGTAATAGACTTAGTGAGGGGATTATGACTTTGGGCAATAAAGTCATTAATAAGAGTGCACGTTTTAGATATCTTAGATCTATTATTCAGAGTGATGGTGAAATAGATGGGATATTATCAATAGAATTCAAGTTGGATGGTGTAAGTGGAGAAAGGCATCAGGCTTGTTGTGTGATAGAAAAGTCCCCCTCAAACTTAAGGGAAAATTCTATAAGATGGTGGTGAGACCTGCAATGGTGCCGAATGTTGGCCATTAAAAGAGAAGCATAGTACTAAGTTAAGTGTTGTAGAGATAAGGATGCTCAAGTGAATGAGTGGCTTTACCCTTAGAGATAGGATACGAAATGAGCATATACGTGAAAAGGTTGGAGTAGCTCCAGTGGAAGATAAGATTAGAGAGAGTCGCCTTAGATGGTTTGGTCACATAAAATGGCGGCCTACCGATGACCCGGTTAGGAAAGTAGATGTATTAGATTTGACTTATGTTAAGAAGGGTAGAGGTAGACCTAAAAAGACTTGGTTAAAAATATTAGAAATGATATTTCCTTATTAGATTTAAACGAGAATTTGACTTTTAACAAGACATAATGGAGAAAAAGGATTCATGTAGCCGATCCCACGTAGTGGGACAAAGGCTTGATGTTGTTGTTATTGTTGTTGCCTAAGTCAAACTCTTAGGTATGTCTACCTTACCCTATTCGGTGGACATTTCTCTCTTATCCAAACACTAAAAGAACCTCAAAATTCTTGAAAATTACTTAGGTTTCTTTGATACAATGATTAGTCATTCCATCCTAAAAGATGGACTGCCTATATCATTGGATCTTAGGATTCCATAAGTAGCAGATTTGCCTCAAAATAAGTAGTGATTGTTTTATGGGTTTTTCATAACTCTCCTAAACATGAAACAATTAAAAATCAGATAAAAGCTTTAAGCTACTAGCAACTTAAAGTGAAATCACCTCTGGATTAAAATTAAATATCTCTACTCCACCATAAAACATGACACCACGGGTAGTGTGACATACCACACATCCTACACATACTTAGGCGCACAGCCCCTAGGCATGCTAGGATTAGAATTTTTCTTTTTTTACGCATGTGGTTGATGCTGTTGTGTGATGCCAATTGGATTGTCTGCACTGTGGGTAGTTGCCCTTAAGTGAATTTGATAAAGATATACTTGCTTTTTTTGTAGGTGATTGCATCCAAGAGGGGGTAAAAATAAGTCATGATTATTTAATATTATTTGCTTGCAAGCGCGCTGCTTAAACCCCCTAAGAAAGCATGACCAATAGGGTGGAAATAGGTTTGGTACTTTAAGTGCCAGGCAATTTTGAGATGTTTATTGCTATCATATAAACTGCTTCTAACCCTCTTTCTGTTTTGTAGACTTGAGTCTTTTATATTTTAAAATGTATTTATTAGATTTAGGATGTATGTTAAACCTATGGGATACAGTTACATGAGGTGGATCAGAAGGATGAACCTACCATAGGTGAAGCCTAAGACCTACCTAGAAGCCAAAGCTTAAAGACTCCACTAGCTGAGTCTATAAAAATTTGACTGGGTTATATAATAGCAGGCAACTCAGCTGCCAATAATGATTGAAATAATTTGGATATTATTTACTTTCATATTTTGATTGATTATATACATACAAGCATGTTTTGGTTGTTTATTGAGTGCGTATTAGAAATACATGCATTTTCCTAGGTTTTTTCACTTGCTTTTGGTTGGGGGTGGCTTGGACTTTTGTTATACGGTAGGCTTTTCATATGCATTGATATCGGACTACATGATTTAAAAGCGGCTAGGTAGGTTTAACGGGTAACCCTTTCTAGGTAGGGACCTAAATCCATAGGTCGGGTTGACTTATGCCTTATTTGAGGTATATGTTTGTAAGTCTCTTGCACTCTATTAGACTTAGGTTCTAGGTACTACCCCTCAGTAGTCCTTACCTTAGCTCTAGGATCCGAGACTGTTGTTGACTTCCAATCACTTCATAAGCCCTCACATTTTAGGTATTTTCTTCAATATTTGTTGTCGTAATATAAGCTCCACTAAATCAAATTAGTCAACTTGAACAAAAATCTAATTTTAAAATGGAAAGCTCAATATAGGATAGTAGTTTGAGTACCTCTGAGTTTCCTCAGAATCAAGTACTCATATATTTCATTCATTTCGCTTCAATTTTTAAAATTTGGTTTAAAGTTGATCTCATTATCCTTGAAATTTCTAAAGACCAAATATTTGAACAAGAATTTCTCAAATTTAAAAAAATGAAAATATTAGCCAATGGTTTGATGACTTTAAAGAAATCACTAATTTAATCAAAAGAGTTCTTAAGTAACAAATGCTTGAGATATAATTAATTATAGGGGCTTACCTTTATGGGGCATCTATACTTTTAAATAAAATATACCCTATTCAACAAAATATTGAATAGGGAAAAATCTCTATTAAAATATAAATTATAAGTTTTGTTATTGAGCTTATAGCAAAATAATATTTTTGTTCTTCAGGATAATATATTATTTTCTATGTCGTGCTCGATCACAAAATATCCAATCCGTTGAGGATGACAATTTCTCCAACATATGGATGGCAAGAACACATAAGTCTAAGGAAACTTAATAACCTTACATAAAAATTTGGACTTCAGAACATTTTGAGTTGCATGGTAATAAATGCTCATTTCCCGCCGAGACTTGGAATGGCTTGATAGTTTGTGTTTGAAGAGCAAGATGATGAATGAGTGTCTTTAATAAAATTATGAGTACTTCTACTGTTGATTAAGATATGAACATCATGATTGTTAATGGAACTGGTTAATCGAAAAGAGCGTGGATTAAATTGTTTGACTAAACCATTTAAACTGATTTTGGGAGATAATTCAGGTGTATTAGAATCTAGACTAGGAGAACCAAGATCATTCGAATTGTCATCATCTGTTCCAAGTAAAAAGTAAAATTTTTTTGGGTTATGGGCTCAAAAAATTCACACCTTGGCCTCTTCACGCCTCTTTGTTGGCAGGGAGAGATTTAACTAGTTTAGGTTCCTGGGTAGATTTTCAGAAGGTAGATTAGGTTTTTGATAAGACACTACCCAGAGATTTCGCCCTCATTTTTGCTAGGATTTTATGATCCGAGATCTGTTTTCCTGTAGGCGCAAGCCCCTATGGTTAATTACCCCTCTTGATAATAAGAGAGAACTTTCGATTAAGGCTAATCGTTAAATAAGTTGCAATAATTACCTAGCGTATAGTAGTAATAATTTTAGGGTTTGAATTTAATTTTGAATTTGGGAGTTTATGATTTGAAATTTATTACTATATATTTAAAATGAATGATAAGGAATGATGACGGGCCCAATCAAGATCCCATGGTTCCGTCATTCTGGACTGTCATAGTCCCTAGTCTACTTAGTTAGAGGAGATAGTCGACCCAACTTGATAGAAGGAACCTTGTTGGTAGCTATGGGTTGCTTCGTCTAAGAATACCTTGTAGATCTGGGATGGATGTTAGTCTAAGGTGATGAATTTAAATCAACCTTAGTTAATAGAAGGCTTTATATCTTAGAGAGTGTGTACCTTATAATTCATTACTCAAGTGGCTTTTAACTATTAGGGACATACAGGCTTTGTCTATGACCGTAATATAGCGTTCTCATTTTGCAGCAAAATCACAAGGTCAAAGGGCATGTGCCATGTCCCTGCTGACGATGAACCAACTGAGAATGAATTGTAGTAATAATACATTCCACAAGATATCTGCTCTTTGTGAGCTAAAGTTATTATTCAATTCATCATCCTCACCAAACTGTTACGAAGTATGGATGGATTTTAATTTTAAGTTTTTGGTGATTAAATTTTAACTTAAATGTTTAGAATTTGATAGATATTTGATTTTGAAATTTTAATAGGCTTTGAGAATTGACCCATCTGGCTGAGACTTATATCAACGCGACCATCATCGGGGTGTTTGAGCATTTTTAACAAATCCACTATGCATTCTCAAATTTCACATTGAAGAGCTTGGCGTAAAGATCGGTGCACATATGGAATATTTCATTTCAAGAATTTAAACGGTTGGTAGGATTTGAATTTAGGTTCTGAATGAATAATTTCAGACTTTTGAGGGTATTCTGAAAAGTAAATAGCTTTTTCCAGTCAAATTTTTTTATCAACATGGCTATCGTCGAAATGTCTGTGCACTTTAGCAAATTCGCGAAGTTTCTTGGAGTGAAACATTTTCAGAGGCAAGATCTCCGTTGTGCTAGTCTTCTGCAACAACATTGACAGGAGAACTCTCTGAGAGTAAAGAATTTAAAATTCATAGTTTTGAAGGAAGGTTTGCACAATCAACCTAGGGTGTTAAAGGTGTCGTAAGTAATTTCGTGCCACTAGAATTATCACATTCAGAACTTGTGATAGCACTATCTTGTTTCCTAAGCTTGAACCAGTTTAAGAGCCCAGGCTTCTCATTCTTTTTCTCTTCCTTTGATGAATAATTTGTCTCTCCATAGTCTTCAAACGAATCAAAGAAATCACTATTTTCATGATCCAATATCATATCACATCTTATAAATGAAAGAGATGAAGACTCCTCTTCTCCAAAGGAATGCCTTCTTCTTACAATAGGACATTGATGGAATCTTGAAGTTTATAAAGATTTTGTTGAAACCAAAATCAGCTTCATTAATTTTTGAATCATTCCTAGCAGAGCAGCTTTAGCCTAGATTGCATCTTCACATTACCATCTTCAAGCTTTTGCTTTAGAAGTACAATTTCATCTCCTTCATTGTCTTTTATAGTATTAACAGTGAACATACCCTTCATACCCTTTTTCAATTGTTCTAATTCTTCCTTCAAGCAACATATCTCAAACTGATATTTCTTTATCAATGATTTTTCATCAACAATCTTCTTCTGAGATGCCAAAATCTCAATGCATATTGCATGATGAGCAAATTTCAATGTGTTGTGTTTCTTCTGCATTGCTTGATAATGGAGTAACAATGCATATAAGAGCCACACGCTGCAAAACCACTCAATGATGATTGAAGCAGATGTGTATGTGATATGACTGGCTCTTCCTTTAATCAATTTTGATATGTATATATATATATATATAATTTTTTTATTTTTAAATCA
Organism: Dendrobium chrysotoxum; assembly: GCA_019925795.1. NCBI lineage: Eukaryota > Viridiplantae > Streptophyta > Magnoliopsida > Asparagales > Orchidaceae > Dendrobium > Dendrobium chrysotoxum. The sequence goes on from CM034315.1 coordinate 14,882,309, forward strand.
ATTGAAATGACACAATTAATTTTTTTTAAAATCATTTAAAACGACAAATATTTATTTGAAATTAATTATATGAGGGATTTTTTTGTCATTTGAAATTTCGATAGTCTCTTGGCATCTCCTCCTCTCAAAGGAAGGTTGGGATGACACTTGCCTTTCAATCTGCACGGCCGGATCAAGGATACGATGACATGAGGGCTTCGGGGCGATTAGTCCCGACACAGATCTTCGGGCCTTCAATTTGGGTGACTTGTTTTCTTTCTTTTTTTCCTCTCTATTTTTTTATACACTCCTTTTCCTAATTTGCGTACTCAGGGACAAGAGACGGAGCGCTTGGGCTCAGCTTGCGGATGGACTTGAATAGAGTGGAGGCGAGAAAGAGATGGAGTGCGGGTCGAGTTCGTTTGAACGAATAGAGAGGGCACGGATTGGGATCGACTTTGGCTAGATGGAATTGAGCGGGAGAGATGACTATAGGGCGGAATTGAGTCAGGTGACTGGATGGGTCAATATGGTGGAATGGATGGCGGGGTCGATTAGCTTCGGTCGGGTGCAGGACAGACCAGAGATGGGAGATCACGTGCTCAGATGAAGTTGTGAAATTGGCGAGGGTCGGCTAAACAAACACAAATAGGACTAGGATCGGAGACAGAAGTGTGCGAAGGCGCAGGCCTCGAGTCAGAGTCCGGCTCGGCTTGGGGTACTTCGTGCGGGTTTGCGAGAACGAGAGGGAGAGGGGCGTGCGATGCCTGTTCCTGTGTACGGGAGGAGAAGTTAGGAGGGAGAGTCGAGTGGGAGAGTTGGTCAGCTTTGACTTTGCGTGCGGCTGAGGCAGACGAGAGAGGAAGTCAGAGTCTTTCCTACGTGTGAATCAACCGAATGGAGTTTTTGCGTGCTGTTTTGTGAAAACGAGTGGGTGCGTCGTTTGGGAATGAACAATTATGTCACCGAGCTATGTCCATGGCATCTAAGAGAGTAAGGTTTGACAAGTAAAAGTTCCCTATGTATTTCTTGTTTAAGACTAGAAATAAAATTGCTAATTAGGGTAGATTTTGATAAATGAAGAATTTTAAAAGTAAGATTCTCAAAAGAAGTTTGATATTCAAGAACGGAAGAAGTTTGTGCTAATTTTGATAAATTGCCATGCAAATCTTCGTAAGAAGAAGTGCCAAAATGTTGTAAAGATATCATGAATTCGGTCCAAGAAGGATTTTGGCCTTATATACAAATCCATTGATACAATGTAGCCGCAGGGCCTTCGAGATGATACAAAGCAATGTGAACATGATGGAAATCCGGAGTAGAATGAAAATCGAAATCCTCCTGAACTTTAAAGATCCATGTTTCCATATCAGATCCATAAAAGCGATGTAGTTCGATTTTCATATTTGTAAGGAACGAAAAACCTGAGAAAACTGCAGCTGCTGTTGGGAAGGTGAATGGGAGGTTGAACCCAAGATTCCGGCGGAAGGCGGTGGTTCTTGAGGAGTTGTGTGACGGTTCATGCAAAGGCTGTCAAGGCGCTTGTCCACAGAGTCCATGAAAACTTGAAATTGTTGTAGAGTGGTTCCAATCGATGCAAATTGCATGTCGGCTTGCTGAAATGATTTCGGGATTTATGAAAATTGGGATTCTTGATGCATTTGCATGGAATAAAATGTGTCAGTAAGATCGGGATTTATCATGATGAGTGCAGATGTGAAACCGGATAGCCAAGAAGGGAAGAAGAACGGTTCCAAGAAGAGATGAAGTGGAAGGAATTCTGGATCTTGAAGAAGTATGGGCTGCAGGAGTTAGGTGGACTGCAGAAATTGGAAAAACTGGGCAGCAGGAAATGGTAAAAAATGAAAAGGAAGGGTGCTGTTTGGGCGGCAGATGGAGAACAGTTGCTGGATGGAAAGGTTCTTGTGGACAGGAAGGTGGACTGAATGGGCGGCGGCTGCTAGAAGAAGAAGCTGGTCGGTTGGAAGGCGAAGGACTGAAAGTTGTGGAATGAAGGCTGACAGGGGCTATAAAGGAGCAGAAAGCTTCTTGCGGCAGGTGGGGGCTTGTTCTTGCAGCAGAGGAAGGACAGTTGAACAGGTTTGTGGCTGACTGGGCAGTAGACTGAATGAAGGTGATGGCTGGAAGGCTGTGACTGAGTGGAGAAGAGGGAATGAGAGGATAATTCAACAAGAGCACCAAGTTGTTATGCTTCTTGATGGAGCAATGCAAACTCCAAGACATAATAGGGAAAGAAGAGAAAAATAGAAATTCTTATTCCATAGAAATGTTTATAGCCATATGAATATTATTCAAAGATAAAATGAGTAAAACAAATCCATTGGGTCATTCATTAGACCGATTGGGAAAATCTGTAAACAAAAGAAAATGTATTAACACATTGTTTATGAATATATATGGTGCTTGATAGCTTGCTATCTATTTTTGTGGAGATATGCTTTTGTCCTTCAATTTTCTTCCTCTTCATTGATAAACCTTTATAATCTTCTTGTCTTTTGATTGTTCTTCCAAGTATTTAACCTAATTGTTGCAATGTTCCTGCACCATCGTTATGTCCAATTGATATGTTATTGCTTAACAATTTGCTTACATGTGTTTTTGAAGATATTTGTTGTTTGATGAAAATCTCATCAACAATTAGCTCAATGATTTTTTATTTTTTTTATTATCATGGAATTTTTTGTAGAAATGTTTTCTTCCTATATTTGGCATTGGAGATCATTGATGTATATTGAAGTAAATTGATAGCTTCTTCTAAGCAAATGATTAATTTAGCTTTACTAAAATCCGGTTGTGCTTGTTCATTTAAATTATCTTTTAGATTTTTAGAATAAAAGTGCTTGATTTATGTTAAGAATCATGCACAAGGGTGGGCATATTTTAGATGATTAAGTTATTAAATACCCAGTTAATTTGCTCTACATATTTGGCTTTGCTCTATTAATGATCAAATCATACTTGGCTCATTAAACTCTTGCTATTTTTGGTCTGAGTTTTATCCAACCCAATGATCCATTTTTTTACATAATATACTCACTGATGCATGGAACATGCAAACATGCATATGTATTGACATACATTCATTTTTATCAAATTTTGAGACGGTTCATTCTGAACTAGGACTGAACTAATCAAATTTTGACATAGTTCATTGGTGCATCAATTGGCTTGTCAATTGGTTTATCTTTTTTATTTGAGCCCTGTCGAAGCTAAGCAACTGATCTTGTTTTCAAACATCTTCAATTTATGAGCATCTTTGTTTTTGATGTTCGAGCTCAATTTGAGCTTTAATAAAACTTACCTAACCAATCTTGGGCAAAGACTCTCGTCCCTTGTACTCCTTACATCACAGAATATGCGGTCATGATTTTATATGCATGAAGCACTTAAATGTGTTGTAAAGTTGCTTTTGCTTAGGCAAGTTGTTTCTCATTTCATTTAACACATATCCATAAATAAACAACTGACTGAAACAAGATAATCATATAATTGTTGGTCGTTACAATTTCCTTGTAGACATTACGAAGTTGGAAATGATGGAGAATATTACTAAGCTAAGCTGGTATCATCAATTTAGCAAAGATACTGATGCACTAGACTTTAGATTTAGGAAATGTATGCATATCTAAGTAATTGAAAAAGTCACTAGAAAAAATATAGAAGCTTCAGAGTGGCTAGATCTTGACATGTTCTGCATTCAGAGAAGGAAACTAGTACTGTTAATGCATTTTGTGGTTTACCAGTCTCCAATGATGACCCATGAGATACATTTACTTTTGTTTCGCTGCCAAATCAACAATATCTACTATTTTTGTAGGTCTTCTACTTGTCACTTTTTGTGCATATAACTTGATATGTTATTTTATTCATTGTAGGTCTTGCGGCCATTGCATTTGGCCCAAGCTACTCATATTGTCTCATCAGACTGCTCTATGGGAAGAAATGGAGTGATGGACAGGCTTCAACTGTGCTGAGTTGCTATTGTTTTTATATAATTAGTTTAGCTGTGAATGGTTAGTACTATTTGTTCTTTAGACGATATAAGTCCTCTAGAATTCTAGATGGCATGGCATACCATTTGTTAGCTTTCTTTTGTTTGCATGTTTGTATTTTATTGCTATAAGTTGTTAGAATCTATTTTTTTATATGATGCCTTTGAATTCTTATCGAGTAATGTTTTCTTTCTATATGAAATATATTTTTGGATCTATGACATATTTTACATGTATAATTTATTGCGATTCCAATGTTACTTGTGGTGCACTATATTGAAAGATAATCCTGAGGTTACCTAGCTCTGAAACCTTAAATTACTGCTCACAATAATTTTAAGATTTTCATATATAGCATTAAATCTTAGCTCATTGCAATTGTAACACCATACTACCTCCATTTATCAAACTCTCACCCAAAAATGAAAATTCACAAAAATTTCCCGTCCATATTTTTCATTTATTTTAATTCCCAATTTTTTAATTGTAGTACATGCAAATAGATGGGGTTGCTTATTAATTTTTTTGTACATGGATGGTAGTTTTATCAAAAGGGTAAATTTCAGTGGCATGTGCGTAAATCTCCTTTAGTTTTAATGGATTTGCAGTGGTTTCACTGTTTCCATTTCATTTGTTCTTCCAATTCCAGTGCTGCTTTTAGTGGCATTGTGAAGGCATAATCCTGAGTTTACCTAGTCCTGAACCATTGAACTTACAATTAATTTTTATTGCAGATGCAGTGATGGTTTTGCTGTTTCTATTGAATTTTCGAATAATTCCTAGTACATATTACACATGTTCCTATTCCATTTTGGAAAAAAGCAAAGTTGGTAAACAAAATATATTATAGATCATCTTGCATTTGCCCTTTTTTTAAATTCATTCCAGCCGTACTTTCTATTTTTTCTAGTATAATAATGTAAATCCCGATCCTGCATTTTAGCTATTATAGGAAAAATTCATGATTAAAACATCAGACATAATGATTCAGTTCCAAGCCACAGCTCGTCCTCCTTTTTGTTTGAATGTATAGTGGCATTTAAATATGTATAGGATAAAGTGGAAATAAATGTATCAGGATGTCCTGAATAAAAAGTGGCTAGGATGAATCTCAACGTTCTTTGTTTTTCTTTAAGATAAATGCAATATTAGTTAGATATATTACACTCATCTCAAAATATATTCAAGTATTTTAAGATCTATCCTGATCAAAATTTTGATCAGAATATCTTGATATAATTTTTGTGATAAATCATCTGGATATTGTGCTCACTATAGCAGTCCTTGCATACTGTAAGGATCTTGCCTAACCATTATGTGCTCTTCATCTAACGTGCAAATATTTTTCTGGGAGGAACTGGTTCTGAAACTGCCATTCCATTCCCATACATCACTTAGTTGAGGGAATTGCTCACAGTACAGTCAATTCTAATTTTTGGTCACTTCAGGGCGTGAATTACAGCATAGACAAAAATGCTGTCGTGAGATGGTTGATTGTGCAACATGGCTGCATTACTGTAGGATAGCAGTTGACTAGGAGTGCCATCTAGTGATACCAAATACAGGAGGCTAGGATTTAGGAGGGTAGTCATACTCCGAGACCAAAGAAGCAACTGATTGAAATGATTACCCAGCATGGTTTAGCTTTAGACACAAACCTGGTAAGAACTACCAGGAACTGTTTTGGCCACTTGAGCGCTTGGATTACGGCATTGAAAAAAAATGCTGTCGTGAGACGGCTGATTGTGGGACGTGGCTGCATCACTGTAGGATAGCAGTTGACTGGGAGTGCCATATAATGATGCCAAATACAGGTGGCTAGGGTTTAAGAGGGAGATCATACTATGAGACCAATGCAGCAACTGATTGAAATGATAACCCAGCATGGTTTAGCTTTAGGCACTGATTCATTGGTCAACTGGTTGGATTGCCATGCTGGGCCACAACTGATGAACATGGCTGGTTATAGGGCAGCTTAATTTCCAGTAATGATTATGCATTTTAATTTTGAATAAGCAGTTAGGATGTTCAGACTATATACCTCCATCAAGATTTACTGCTGCCATATTAACTCTGAAACCATATAGTCTGTCAGCACTAGCATTTTTTTTCCGAGGAAAGCACAAACGTGGATAAAGCATTAAATTCTTATTACATTTTTGGCATTGCAAACTCCTTTTTAGGGCATATATTTGTCAATCCTCATCACTATTAGAAATTCTGCCCATGAAAATGTTTTTCCCTTGAACACCCATGCCTGCTTATTTGGCTGTGAAGTGGGGACATATTGAAACATCTTCTTATATCCTCTGAAAATAATGCTTTACTGCCACGAAATTATCTTGAACTTTCCTGCAACTTATCTATAGACCTACTTATTCACTTTCATATATTCAATTGAAATTCATATCTAAATATTTTGCTGCAGGTACATCTGAAGCATTTTTGCATGCTGTTGCCAATGAAAGTCAACTAATACAATCAAATCTCTCATTGTTCCTTTTCTCTGGAATATATATTTTGTTAAATATTATATTGGTACGATCTGCTGGAGCATTTGGCCTAATCGCCGCAAATTCAATAAGTATCCTTTTTAGGCCCCTTTTAAAGAGTGTTATATGACATAGTGATTTTCTTCGGAGAATATCCATAAATATCTATATTATTCCGACTTATGCAGCTGCAACTTTCTTGCCGCCTGCCTATTTTCTAAATTTTGACAGAATATTGGTCATTGAATGAATAATTAACACACATCAAAATATTTGTAAAAACTTATTTTTTGTGAAATATGCAGTTTAAGATGGAGAGTCTCCTTGACGTTATAATTTTTGGTGATAGATGCTTGATCCTCCATACTTGACTTATTGTAACTTCTATGTAGAACAATTGATGGATAGTGAGCTTTACTGGACAATGCCAGTAGACTGTTACCTTTCAGCATATTAATTCCTAAAATATTTTTCATGCTTAATCTTTTTGGTATGCATGTCAGCTTTTTACATGCTTTTGTCATACCGTTCTAGCTTGAAGTAATAAATTGCATAATATCCGTTCATTGATGTAATTTGGTCCCAAAAAAAGGGTTCAAAAACCTCATTTATTGGGAGCAATGCAACATTTGATAACTTAAAGAATTCATTATCATGTTTGAAGGAATGGTTTTATTACTACCATCTGATGGCATGAAATGAAAATGCACCCTTTAATGTGATTCCGTGACAGATTGAAGATATGATTTTGAGAATTGCATACTCTGCATTATATATAAGACGTTACTTTAAGGTATGTGATCATGTAGTTAGATATTCTTGTTTTGGGTGTCTGGCGTTATTTTATTTGCACTTCAACATTCTCTCTTTTTTGTTTTTTTTGCAGGGATCTTCATTTTCATTTCTTAAGAGCTTGCCATCAGGCTGGATAGTTCTTCTTCTTTCTGGTGCAGTAACACTCGTATCTGAGAAACTAATTCTAGATAGGGAAAACTTCTGGCATTCTTTCCTGATTCATCTATCTATTGGCCTCTTCTGCTTCTGCATCTCTGCCATTGTCATGTATGGGTTGCCTGCCTCTGTGCCATTATTTTTCTAAAATATCTCCATCCAATATTTCACCTATCAGGGCTCATTTGGTTCCTTACGAAAGTAGAAAACATGTTTTAAAAAATGATGAATTGTTAGATTCAGGCTTTGTTTGGGACGGCTTTCTTACTGCTTCTTAAAGCATCTTTCTATTACAAAAATTAAATTTTTTTACTAAAAAGCTACTTTAAGAAGCAGCAAGAAAGCCATCTCAAACTAAGCCTTAATCATTTGTTTATATGTAATTAGAATTAAACTCTCAATTAACACCATAATTCATCAAATGTGATTATTTCATATTTCACACTCAAAATGAGTAAAATTGAAATAAATCAATTTTTTATCTACAGGCAACCAAATGAGCCCCAGTATCTTAACTGCATTTGGAGCTCACTAGTAGTGTATATGAGCTACAGCTTTCTATCTTTAGATCTAACTGTTGCTTCTTCTTCTGTTGTTGTATATGAAAACAGCTATCGTCGAGAAAGACAATTTATCAACAAAATTATCGGCACTCGCACCCATAGTGACTGACGTGCAAGCCCTATTTGTTCATGAAGGTCAGTCCATGTGGCATCCAGGTAGGCATAAATTATTGCTTTTTTAATTAGTTTATTTATTTGAAGGATTGTAGGATTCCAGTCTTTCTCATCATCTACCAAAGACGAGGCATTCGTGCTAAAGGTCGGTTTAGAATGGGTGTAATTTTTTATAAAGGTGATTGTAAAATTACTGTGGAGAAATAATTTTTTTAAAATTGTTGTAAAATAACAACTTCATAATAATTTTTTGACAGTAGTAATCAAATAAAATTTATGATTACAGTCTAAAAATAAAGTACAAAATTGTCCCGAATTGATCCTAAAATATTCCCGTTTGAGGTTATAGTAAAGGCCGAGACTTTGATAACGTAAATTTGTTTATAATTTGTAGTTTATTTATTTATTTATTTTTTTGAAAGAATGGCAAAGAATGGTAAAGTATGTTGCTCGAACTCTGAGTATTAACTGTATATTGATTGTATATTTAATATATATCTAATATACAATAAATATATAGTTAATATACAATAAATATATAGTAAATACACAGGAATATACAAAATTGTGTATTGATCACATATTAGTATGTATTGGCCATGTATTTCGATTTGATTGAAGTTCGGACATAACTCTATGTCTGGATTCCGCACGTAATAATTTCTCGATTTTGAGAAGTTTTTCCCATTGTTGATATCCAGCCAGAGTTGGAGCTTAAATTTGAAATTAAAGATTTTAATTTTATTGAATCGAGTTCAAAATAATTAATTTTGAGTTAATTTTTGAATTTATCAGAATAAGTTTATTAATTATATAAAATATTTTTTCAATTATATATATATATGTAGTACAAGCCAGCTTCTAATTGAAGCCTATTAATTTAAATATTTGAATCTATTAAAATTTAATCTACTTTCAAAATTCGGATATAGTTACTGACCATAGATAGCATTGGACTAAATTTATTTTCAAAATCTATTATGTTTAAATTAAAATAGAAACAAACCATTAGAACTTGTTAGTGAGATGAAATCATTTAAAGCCGATTATGCTTATTAAATATAGAACTTGTTAGTGAGATCCATCTCATGATGATTTGATGTTCATTGTCGGGCAGAATTGTAGTGAACTCAGTCTCTTTTGATCAGCAAGATCGATCTAATACATCCTATTTAATATCAACCGAAGTGAATCTAATCACTAAATGTCGCAATGCTCAAATTGAACATAATTCTCTATTAGTGTGTGAACATAGTTGATAATGTTCAAATAATTAAAATATAAATTAATTAAAATTCCTAATGATTGTCGTACTCGACCATCAAAATATCAAATATAAACTCAGATTGAAGGCGATCCTTTGCCAGTAAATTGACAGAATTGACATGATTAAAATAACAAATATATATGCTATTTAAAACGCTGATGATGATTGTATTGAAAGTAAATCTCAACTAGAGGGGTTAATCCTAAAAAAGTTATCAAAATTTTTTAATTTTAAATCAATTAAAATTTCAATGTTTATAGAATAAAATTTTATCATTTAAATCTTAAAGCAAAAGCTCATCTGCTCTCTGCAATTGTTTGGCGAGGGTGATGAATTCAAGAATGACTTCAGTTTACAAAGAACAAATATCCAATCAAGAATATTACTAAGATTTATTCTCAAAATAATATCATCCAAGTGAGGATGTGATATGTGTTTTTTAACCGGTGGGTTAGCCTAACAGCTCCACTTGGTAAATAGTTATGATTAGTCCTCTAATTGGTGACTTGGCATAATGACTCCACAAAGAACCCCTAGCTTGGTCGAATAACTCCATAGATAAATGATTATGAATGGGGCACTCTAACCCACTAGCTTGGCCCATGAGCTCCATTATATTATGGTCAATGCTAAAACTTGTACTCCCCAATGACTATTATCTTTGAATAATGAATCATAGGGTATAATTGATAGGGCACAAAGCATTTTGTTAGCCAATGTTGACTTAAATTTGTCTCTTAAACAAGCATTCACCTTATGTATACAAGATGTCCTTATACGAAGCAACCCATCTATATGCCAACACGGATCATCCGGTTAGGTTGGGTCTCCTACCTCCTTTGACTAAGTAGACTAGAGACCATAACAACCCAAGACAACGAAATTATGGGACCTTGATCGAGTTAATCATCATTCCCCCCACCTAACGCTTTAAGTACAAAGTGATGAATTTTTAATATTAAATATTGAATCTAATCTTAAATTTGTTGTTCCTATACGTCATATACTAGGTATCTATTTAACGACTAGCTTTAATCGAAAGTGCTCTCTTGTTATTGAGATGTGTAATTAATTATTGGGATTGCGCCTATAAAGAATCGAAACTCAGATATTAAATTCCTCACATATGAGGGTGAAATCTTTAGTTAGCGTCTTATTTCAATCTAATATATCTTCCAAAAATTTCTTCAAGAACTTAAATCTGTTAAATTCTCCTTGAATACAAGCAAAGAGGTCGGGGACCCCAAAGCTCAAATTTTCAAAGCCCATAGTAAATGAAGGTACTTGTCAGCCAACACGCACTCACTAACACACACACACACACTCTCTCTCTCTCTCTCTCTCTCACTGTAAGAGTTCATTTGCTTGAGAAATTGATTATTGCTTTATTTTTGTTCCTTGGTTAACAGACAGTACGTGATATTATTTATTGGACTTAATTGGTAAGATGATTAGTGATATGTCACAAAAAATCACCTTGATCATACACTAATCTCGAGGCATATTTGAATTGGAAACTTTCAAAATTAAATTTGGGTCTATTCAAACTCCAATCTTAGCGAACTTACATTTAAACTTAATGTTGCAACAAAATGAACATCAAAATTGGTCTAATTCGAGTCCAAATGGGCTTGAATCAAGGGCTTAAAGCATATTTGGAAGTTTTGGAGCATTAATTGGATAATCAAATGATCTCTAAAATAAACATGCTTATAGTTTAATCGAGTAGCTCGACGAGACGATCCAACGAGCCCAAGATCGCTTAATTCTGACGTCATTAAGCTACTTAGATGCTAGATGAACGCTTTATGATTGAGGGAATCAATATGAACCGTCTAATAGAGCATTTCGAATTTGCTCTAGATCTCCTTAATATTTATGAAGCATGCAACTCCAAAAATCTATAAATAAGCTCTCATTCTTTACATAAGGGGAGAAAAAAAAGGAGAGAAAAAGGAGCTTTGATCCATATTGAGCATAACATACCTTTCATTATGTGCAAGCTTAAGAAGATATTTCCCCCATGGAGCAACTGCCTGTACATTTATCATATAAGACTAGAGTTTGTAGACATGTTCAATATTGGTGGATGTATCCTTTTGAGAGGTAATTTTGTGCAAATATAACATATCAAATATTATTAGCAAGTTATTAATTCATAATCATACATTATTTAGATATTTAAATTAACTTAAGAAGACTGTAAAGAATAAAGAATGTCCCGAAGGATTAATTTGTGAAACATACTTGATGTATGAGATTACTCAATTTTGCTCATACTACTTCGACACAGAGTTACAATTAATAAGGAATACTATACCTCAAAATTTAGGTGATCCAGATATATGTCAATCTACTAGTAACATATCAGTATTCAACGGACGTGGCGAGACAGTAGATGCTTGTACTGTGTGCTATTTGACAGATAAGAAGATGAGAGTTTCCACATTGTACACACTAGCTAATTGTGCTGAAGTTGAGCCATTTCTTGAGTATGTTTAAGTAAAAATTTCATACATTTTGCAGACTAATACCTAAAGACCCTAAATTCAAAACTTTTGTAGGACGTTCGTTAATGGTCTTACTACAACATCATTATTAGAGTAGGAAAAGAGAGTGGAATCTAAATTTCTAAATTGGTTCATAGAAACGATATGTATTTTCATAAGTCACTTCAATCTTATATATCATAATTAATTAACTTAGTGAAAATGATAATAATATAGCTATACTTCCTGTTATAGTATAGTAATAGTAAACACATTTTTTTACAACATAGCAGTAGTTACTACTTATTTCCTGCATTTAATTTACTTATTCCTGCATTTTCATAAATATATAAATTGTAGTTAATTATTTCTTTTATTATTTGCAGATGGCTTCCGGAGGTGGTGATCCCCCTAGGCAGTCGATTACCAATATTTTTAAGCATAAGAAGAGTACCAGTGGACAATCTGGTAGGGGTGGAGGTACTAAGGGGCCTCCTCTTCACAATCTGCCACTCATACCCAGCCTAGCCCCCCTTTGCCTACACCTACTACAGGGAGTCCTTAGTTTTACTCTGTAGACTCCCGCTTTCCGTCACCGGACCTTACACAGATGGTTCCCTTTTACACGTAATACCCCCATTATCTTCTCAAGGAGTCCATACCAATTATCTCTATCCACCATACATTCCGCCATTTTAATATCCACCACCCCCTCAACCATCTGCAGTTGGACCTTCCACCCTGATTGTACTTGGATCTTCCATGCAGACTACTGCAACACTGACTACAGATGGGCGCATGCTGATTCAACTCGAGGGTGAGACATACATAAATGTGTATGTTTTATATTATGTATATATTTAAGAAATAATATTTTTAAATTAAATATTTTGTGCAAGTTTTATCCATCAAAGCAGCCCACACACAAGATGTGGGATATCATACGGAGTAGATTTGATGCTCCATATGTCTCTTGAAAGAAAATCTTGAAGAAAGTGTGCGATATGTTGTTCAGGGAGTAAGCTGCAATATTATTAACATCTATCCATATTTTATTAAGCTAATAAAGAATGATTTTTTTTAAATTTGTTGTATACAATGAGATTTCTATTGGTTACTTGAGCATGGTAATCAAATCAAAATAAATTTTGAGAAATACGAAGCAACTCACCTGCGAGACATGTTCACTCCCATTAAGAGGAAATGTGAGTGGCCGTTTTGGATTGGAGAGGGTGTATGGGCTGAGTTTAGTAGTGCTTGGTGCAGTCCAGATTATACAGCGAGGAGGGAGCAGAACAAGCAGAATAGAGCTTCTAACATTGCGGGGGCCTAGGTAGCTCCCTCCATACTAGGGGCTCAATTTCATACACTGAACACAGATGATGATTGGTAAGAATTTTAATAAATTTTAATAGTTTTTTTAGTTATGCATGCTAATTTAAGTATATTATAGAATGAGATGCTTGATAGAGAACTCACTATAGTTGAGTTACACAGCCACACTCACAAGCTCCAAGAAGACCAGTAGTGGGTGGATGAGCGAGTGAGGATGACACATGTAAGTATATAAGAATATTATACTTATAGAAATATTGTTAGTGATGATTATACGATAATTAATCTTATGTTATATTTTGTAGGATGAGTATACATGACTTTGAGAGAGCCAGGCTGCAACTGGAGAGGGATCCTTTGGGGATTTCACAGATATTTTTTATTGCCACACTTGGTCGCAAGCGGTAGATGGAATGTAGAAGAAATGAATTTATGGATTGGGCCCGCAGGCCTGCGCGTACAAGGGACAGTCCTCTTCTGCCTCCATCTACTCTACAAGCAGCCATGAGAGTTTATATAGCCAATAATAAGCTGATTTGATAGCAAAGCTAGAAAATATCTGAAAATTACAAGTGAACATTAACACTTAGATACTTGATGAGCTCTTGAAATTGAGAGACCAATTTGGCAAAAATCAATCTGCGCCTGCATCGATCGAGCAAGATAGTGACTAGTGAGGATACTGATTCCGCTTAGATTTTCTGTTTAGGGGCTTTTGATGTATAAGAACTATTGATTCTTTAACAGTTTTGTATTTGCAAAATTCTATGGAATGTGATTATTTATTTGAGTAGTTGAAATGTGATTGTACAAAATTGTGATTCTTACATTTATTTCATAATTATTTATTGAAATGTTAGCATTATTTAATACTACTTTTAAACTGCTTGGATTATTATTATTGAAAATCTCAATGGCTGATTGTAGAAGATGTTTTTTTTTAATTTTTGCTATAGGTTTGGGGTGAATTTGCGGCAGACTTTTCATCACAAATGTAAAAATGATGAACGAGTATCGTATTTTGTGACGGAAACATCTATCACAAGTAGTGGCAGATTTGCGGCGGCATATCTTCCACAATTTACAATGACATTTTCATCGAAATTTGAGGCATTTTGCAAAAATGAAACCGTCATTTTGCTCAATTTAAATTCATCGTAAATTCGTCGAAAAATATTTGTGATGGATTTAGTTTGTCGCAAATACTTTTGCAATGCAACTTTTACCATCAGACGTGAATCCGCTGCAAAATAAAATTTGCGATAAATTTGGCTTGTTTTGTGGCGGATTTCTCTGCCCAAATACCTGATTTTCCTATAGTGAGACCACCAACTATTATTGCTGATAACCACCAACGTCTCTGAGGATCAACATAAAAAATCTCTATCAATTCCAAAGTATGAACAAGATTTAACCTTGCTGTTGGGTATAAAAGTTCATCTATGAATATTTGTAATCCATATTGGGAAAATCAAATTCTACTGTTGGGTATAAAAGTTTATCTGTGGACATTTATAATCCTTATTGGAAAAATCAGACCCTATTGTTGGGTATTAACTGTCATACTTGATTTTCTGTACTCTCCTTCTTCTTCAATAGTGAAGAAAGGAAGATATTTGTATCACTAACTATCTAGTGGATTTTGCAACTGGGCTAGGCCCTGTGGTTTTTTACCTTTTCAAGTTTTTCACGTAAAAAATTCTTTGAACCTACTTCTTTTATCTATTTGTGTTGACTCTTTGTACAACGCTTAGACGTAAAATATACACTCTACCGATTTAAATTTTCTAGCATGCAACAATTAGTTTTAATGTTGCATGCATTTTTCTTTTTGAGGACCTTTGTGATGAGTATTTTGCTGGAATATCTCATATATTCTCTGACCCTTACAGGTAAGCAATGCTCTCCAATGGAGGAAACTCAAGCAAAGTTGTAACTGAGCCATTGAGAAGTTCGAGTTTGCTATCTACAATTCACTTTTTTTTTTTCACAGCCACTATTCGTTGATTTTAACTATGAATGATATTCGTATGTTTTTCTTACAACTTGTGAAGAAGTGTTGAAACCATGGTTTCAAGTTTCGGTTTGGTTTTCATGGCTTTAAATATGATTTGGTTGAAATAGATCCCATACTAACTACTATTTTTATGGTTTTGGATGATTTTTTATATTTTAGTGAAGCTTCATACAAAATTCATGAGTTCTAATAAAAAAATTATGGGTTTTGGATGAAACTTTACTAAAATTCATAAGTAGTTAGGAAAGTTATACAACAAACAACAACTACAACATCAAGCCTTCATCCCGTTATGTGGGATAGACTATATGAACTCTTTTTCTTCATTGTGTATTGTTACGAGTCAAATTCTCATTTAAATCTAATAAAAAAAGATCATTTCTAATACTTTCTAACCAAGTCTATTTTAGTCTACATTTATCTTTCTTAAGGTAGGTCAAATCTAATATATCTACTTTCCATGCTGACATTTTATGTGATCAAACCATCTAAGGTGACTTTCTCTAATCTTATCTGCCATTGGAGCTAATCTAATCTTCACACATATATACTAATTTTGCATTCTATCTCTAAGTGTAAAGCCACTAATACGCTTGAGCATCCTTGTCTCTGCAACACTTAATTTTATGCTTCTCTTTTAATAATCAACAATTTGCACCATAAAGCATCGGAGGTCTCACCATCATCTTATAGATTTTCTCTTAAGTTTGAGGGATACTTTTCTATCAGACAACATGCTCGAAGCATTCCTCCACTTCAACCATCCAATTTGAATTCTACTAATAATATATATCCTCATCTATTTCACCGCCACTTTAAACAATAGATCAAACATACATAAAACGAGTACTCTTTTTAATGACTTGTTCAAACAAACAAAAGAATAAATTCTTACCATCAGCAATAATCTTTCAGACAGTCGACTCTATAGCTAAAAATGTTAGAGGCATCACTGGAACAGATTCTGTGGTAACAATTGTTAAAGATGCCGAACATTTGACCGTTGTTTTAGGCGGTGAATCTGGAATAAGCAACTTCTTCTACTTCTTCTAATCTAAGGCCTTTTGAGTTTTCTTTTTATCCGAAGAACCTTCTTCTTTCTTAGGCTTTCAGTGCAACTTCTTCTACTTCTTCTAGATCCAAACTTATAAATAGAGTGTCAAAGGTAGAACTCGAGATACGTAATTTTTGGTACTAAAACTCATTCAACTGCAGTCGTAGAGTTTCTCACTCTAGAAGTTCTTCTTTCTCTCTCTCTCACTCTCTCTTCTCTTCATCGATTAAACTTGCTAGTAAGGTTTTGGTATAATTCATACATGTCATTTCTATGAATAAAATTAAATTATTAAAAATAATATAAATATTTAAAAATTCTAAGAAAGATTATTCGTGGGATTTTAAAAAAGGAAAAGCAAAGCATAATTTTGATCTTAGAAGTTTTAACAATCATCTATTTTCATGCTTAAAAAATCACCATTAAAATATTAATGGCTTTAGTTTTTTGCATATCATGAATGCATGCATGAATACATGCATACATTCATGATTAAATCCCCAGCAATTTGCATTTATGTCTAATGAATACTCTCATGAGCATATACACTCATATGGCAGCTATTTTGCAGGGAATCTCAAGATAGCAAGCCTTAAAATTATTGATAGTTATATAGTACATTTATTGATTCATATTGATTGTTATAGTGCTTTGTGATTGATATTACATGGTTTTACATATGTTGATGAGTATAGTCTTAGGGTTACACGTCATTCACTTGTAGACTAGGCTTATTTAAACACACCGAGTATATAGTTCTAATAGAAGTAATGATTGAGCATACGGGTTCACCCTAGTAGACATAGACATGTAACATATTAGCTTCTAACCTTACTAGCACCTAAATTATATCATGACCTTGTGAGCTATATATAATCTATGAATGACTTCAGGATAGATAACTTAGTCTACCTTTCTTCTCTATATATGCTTGACTGACCTTTTCACTTTCATATGTAACTAGTTGGTTAGATGGCATTACTGACCCAAGAACTAAGAAAGTTCAAAATATAGCCTTTCTTGGTCATAAGCGATCAAGTTGTCAGTCCACTTTGGACATCGTCTCTATGACAGAGAAGCTGTAAGGGCCTCTTGATCGTATGCGATCAAGTTATAAATCCTATTCTTTTAATTTATATTCTATTATATTGAGGAGATATTTCTGCTTCTATTTCATCGCCTATATATTCTCTATCACATTGAAAAGATATATGGTCATCTGGATCATATGCTATCAAGCTATAAGTACCACTCCTTAATACTCTCTATCATATTGAGGAGATATCCAAGCTTCAACTCCATCATCCATATATTTTCTACCATATCAAGAAGAAATATGGGCCTCTTGATTATATGCTATTAAGTTGTAAGTCAAACTCATTGGTATTCTCTATCAAAATGAGGAAACATTCAAATCTTTCACATCTTTCATATGTGCCTTGCCTTCTCTATCACATTGAGGAAATATTCGGGCCTTTTGATCATACATGATCAATATGTGAGTCTCACCTTTCACATCTTTTATATCTTATATACCATGTTGAGGATATTTTTTAGGCTTCTTAATCCCATTTGATCAAATTGTAAGCTCTATAATGGGTATCCTCTTTGGCCACAAGGAGAAAATACCCTTCTTTCTACCCCTTAGTCTTAGAGCCTAGGTAGCCTTGCATCCTTGGTATGTACCATTTCACAAGTAACATAAGTTCAGTTTGAGTTTCTCCCTTATATGTTCATCTCCTTTGTTAGCAAAGAACTAGATCCATGCCCTTAAATTACGAGATCCCAAAGAATAAGACAACCTATTGTTACTTACTAATAATGATCCTCAAGTCATTACATGACTAATCATAACAATGGTTCTAATGACTTAGAATGATGGAATCATAAAATCTTGATCGGGTTCATTATCCCACGATATGTTAGTCCCCACTTTCTTATATCACTTCATCTCTTTTGCAACCTCTTTCATTGTGAGGTTTTCATTTCCTGGTAGCTTTTGATGGCTATTATTTTGGGACATTTTAATGATCTAAAGTTCTCTGATATTTTAATGTGTCCTATCACCTTTGGAGCCTTTCATTCTTGAGTTTCTTCCTTGAGTGTCCCCATGCAAGGAAATTTTTATTACAAAACTTTATGAGTTCTCTTCAGGAAGATTTCTTCACCTCTAGGATTTAGGATTCTTTAACTACATTTCTATGATTGTGTGTGTCATTTTTCCTATAAATACAGCTGCATCCTCCACAAACACATCCAGACATACTATGATTCTCACATAACTTTACCTAGATTGAGGTTGCATATTCTTTAAGCTAAAGTCTTGTTGGTTTGTCTCATTCTCATATATTAGAACCCATATTACACTTCTTCAATACTAGAAGATAACACTATAGCCTACTCATGACCACATAAATATCTAAAGACAAGCATCAATTTTTTAATCAAGAGTATTCTAGAATATACCTAGCATATAATTATCCTTAAAAGCTTTCCCTTTTAGAAAGAATTATCCCTCATAATTAAAATAAACTCTTGATTAAATATGCATCGACAACATTGCAATCATCTTTTGTAGCTCACATTTAGCATTAGTGTACTTCAAAATTTAGGAAGGAATGATAAATGCCTTTGATTTGGATATCATAACTGTGGATTTTATAGTTTATTAATGTATTGAATCCTCTCTCTCTTCTTTCCTGACATAAATTTGATTGAAATTAAATCATCTAAATATTTATGCTTCTATGTTTTATTTTCATAAATTTAAATTCATACTATTTTTCATGAATTTAAGGTGAATGATGTTGATTTACTAGTTGAATGGTGCATGATTAAAAAACAAAAAATAAAAAAAAATTATATGATAAAATATCTCAATTCATATAAAAGAATATAGTCTATCCTCAAATTTTCTTATTTATAGATCTAAGTTTTTATATATTATGATCTCTAATTATAAGATCAAAATCATTCATTCTCTAAATATATATTATTTCAAGCATTAATAATATATTATTTCAATTATCATATTATGAATGAAATATTACATTTCTACAACAACAACAACAACAACATCAAGCCTTTATCCCACTACGTGGGGTCGGCTACATGAATCCTTTTTCTCCATTGTGTCCTATTAAAAG
Organism: Dendrobium chrysotoxum; assembly: GCA_019925795.1. Taxonomy (NCBI): domain Eukaryota; kingdom Viridiplantae; phylum Streptophyta; class Magnoliopsida; order Asparagales; family Orchidaceae; genus Dendrobium; species Dendrobium chrysotoxum. Next base: position 14,901,729 of record CM034315.1, read on the forward strand.
TCAAATTCTCGTTTAAATCTAATAAAGAAAGATCCTTTCTAATATTTTCTAACCAAGTCTTTTTAGGTCTACCTCTACCTTTCTTAACATAAGTCAAATCTAAGACCTCTACTTTCCTAACCGGGTCATCGGGAGGCCGCCGTTTTACGTGACCAAACCATCTAAGGCGACTCTCTCTAATCTTATCTTCCACTGGAGCTACTCCAACCTTTTCACGAATATGCTCATTTCGTATCCTATCTCTAAGGGTAAAGCCACTCATCCACCTGAGCATCCTCATCTCTGCAACACTTAACTTAGAATTATGCTTCTCTTTTAATGGTCAACTTCAGCACCATAAAGCATTGCAGGTCTCACCACCATCTTATAGAATTTTCCCTTAAGTTTGAGGGGTACTTTTCTATCACACAATAAGCTCGATGCATTCCTCCACTTCAACCATCCAACTTGGATTCTGCTGATAATATCCCCATCTATATCACCATCACTCTGAACAATAGATCCAAGATATCTAAAACGTGTACTCTTATTAATGACTTGATCGGCCAAAGTCACAATGCCCTCACTAGGTCTATTATTACTAAAATTACGCTCCATATATTCCGTTTTAGATCTACTCAAGCGAAAACCTTTAGACTCTAAGGTTGACCTCCACAATTCTAGTTTACCTTCAACTCCCTCTCTAGTCTTATCAACAAGAAGAATATCATCAGCAAAAAGCATACACCAAGGTACATCCTCTTGCAAATGTCTAAGTAACATATTTTATTTTTGAATGAAAGGTCTTACTTATATATATATATATATAGTAATACAACTTTCTTGCATGCATTACAAATGAAAAGATAGTCATTTTATTTTAATTTGCTCAGCACATATAAACAATTTCATCATTAAAGTTTTATTTGGGACAACTTTCTTACTGTTTTCTAAAGCAATTTTTTAGTACAAAATTTTTTTAAACTAAAAATTTTTGTATTAAAACTCGTTTTAAAAAATAATAAAAAAGTTGTCCCAAACGAAATCTAAGAGCCATTAGTAAAGTTTACCATCTGCATTTACCTATCAAGTTAAAATGTACACATCTCCATCCAGGCGCATATAATATTGGCCTCATACCTGCAAACATCAAGTGAACCATAATAAATAAATTGAAAAGCATTCAATTTTTTGTAATAATAATAATTGGAAATAATAACAGTTTGATTAACATAATGAAACAATTACCCGAAAAGAAACAAGCCATTAACAGCACATGTTGGACTGTAAACAACTTTGATTGCTACTGTTGGTCTTGATGAAAGGTTTATAAATTTTTATAGGGATAAACTTTAAAATAGTCCCTCAACTATTCATACCTGGCTAATTTAGTCTCAGAGTATCACATTGCTTTAATTTAGTTCATTGACTATACAAAATTGATCCAAAAGTAATCTTTTGGGACTAAATTTGGATCAATATTGTATAGTTGAGGGGCTAAAATGAGATTAATTTTATATCATAATTACAACATGAGGGATTATTTTGGATAAATTTTTGTATAGTCGAGGGACTAAGTTAGAGCAATGTGATATTTTAGAACTAAATTGACTGCACACCAAATAGACTGGAGACTATTTTAAGATTTTTTTTTGCATTTTTATGAAACTGAATTTGAGAGAGAAAAAAAAAAGAATGACAAGCACTATTAAGTGACAAACATATTAGTCACAATATTTCAACTCAAAAAAAAAAAAATCTGTAGACTTCCAAAACTTAATTCCAAACACTCACATGTAAGCAAAGTGATTTTAAGCACTTTTAAGAACACGGTAAGAAATATTTTTAGATAAGACTTTAAATTGTACTGGCTCATCCCACTCTATTCGAACATGTAATGCAAGATGAATCCCATGAGAGGTCAGCATATCAAGAAGAAAGTTCACCTGAATTGAGAACGTAGAGCATCATTCTTTCCAAGAATAAGGAGCTCGATCAACAACTAAGTAATCGCCTCGAATGTCCTTGGCAACTCTAATCTCTTCATCCATATATACAGATTCAAACCTACAAAAAAAAACAAAATCCTGTTAAACATTCTCAATAACAGAAACAACATGCAGTTCATAAAACCAAAGTTTTCAGGATTATTCTCTCATCCTTCAAAGCAGGAAAATAGAACAAAACACAAATTTCCTTTCATTAAGCTACTTGATCCTGCATCTTCCTTCTTCAATTTGTCAAATAATTGAGCAAAGGAATGTTTTATGAAACTTAACTTATTTGCAATAAATATATATAAATCCTGCAAGATTAATCTTCAGGCATCTTATAAAGGACAGATACACGCTGAAAGACTTGACAAGAGCAGTAGTTGCAAGAAATGAAAGCATGGAAATAATTGTTAAAAGAGTAGAGGATGTTGAAATGCTCGTGAGCCTTCAATGATGATACTTAGCAGAGACTATATATACTTTAGCTAATTTGGATTTAGAAGATGTTATTTCTTAAGCCTTCTCACCCAAGTTTAGCCACGAGCAAATTATTAAAAAAAATTCTTCGTGTTTGCTGTTGTTGTTTTGGTTCCATGCTTCTAAAGGCGATAGAACAGGGTCCTATATAAAAAAAAAGCAACTCCAAATGTTAAATGTAAAGTAACCATTAACAATTATAAACTAATATGGTGAAAACAAAGACACTACAAAGGCTCGTTTCCATAAAGATTGGAAGAAGCTTGTTAATTATTTTGAATGTTTAAAATATTACAAATTGATTTTCTGTTCATGATTTATTTCTATCCTAGAATGCACAGGTTGCGTGATAATTCCAGTCTCCTTGTTGCTGGACACGTTTATTTATCTACAGCTATGGATTTCAAATGGCTCTTATTGATTGGTAACTTCACATGACCTCCCGTATAATCCTTTTTTTCTTTTGCTTTAAAAAGGATGTTTGAAAGAAACATCCTTTTAAGCCATTACTTAATGTTTCCTTTAACTGATACTTAATAATTCTTTCAAGGCGCAATGGAATAGCCTTAACTGATGCAAAAAGTTCCAATCACGTTATAAAGGACCGTTCAAGAGATTACACGACATGAATATAACAAAGATAGACGTATAAAACACAAATATATGAAGACAATGATGTAAGAGAAGCCTCAAATGATTTCGGAATACATAAAGCTGTTCCATTAAGGCACTTACATTCAACAAGATGTTTTGAATTTCGATTCTTTGGACCATCCTTTGTTATTTGATATTTTAATTTATTCATCCTTAGAGATTTGTGTTTCCTCTGATTATGAGGTTCTGAAAGCCTCTTTGTAGCATTTGGATATTTGTGTTGTGTATAGCATACGTTATTATTTTGAATTTTACACCCTATTTTCTCATTGATGCCTTTAACACGAATTTGTTTGGGGTCATCATTTGACTCTTAAAGAATTTGTCAAAATGCATAAAACTTTCCCCTATTATTACATGTATTTTTTAAATAATTCATTTAAAAAAAACTTCAGTTGAAGCTATCGAGCCTATCAACGAGCCGAATTCGAACTTGAGCTAACAAACCGAGCTTGGGCCAAAATTAAAAAATTTGAGTCGAGTTTGAGCCCATGATACAATATGCGTGTCAAGCTTGAGCTCGTTAGGGCTTGAGCTCGACTTGGCTCGTTTGCACCTGTAGTTCTGCATATATATTCCTACTGAGAATTAAGAAAATACAAAACCTTTGAAGCCATAAATAATTCAATTTGAAGCCACAAATAATTCAAAATCCAATAACTTCAGCGGCAACATCACCGTTCCTTTCAGCATTAATCATCTTTTTAATCCTCCTCTTTCTACAACAATTGGGACCATAATATGCCACACAACAACAGCAAGAAAACTGAATTCATACACTGCACTATTTGTTTACTTACCATGGATCTTTACATTTATGCCCCCAATTTTTTTTTTGCTAATTATGGTACTGCACTGTTGTTTTCATCAAATAGACAACAAGTTTATAGTTTATCAGGTTTCTTCAGAAATTCAGGTTCTCTGAAGTCTGAACAGGCCCAGGGTAAAATTAAATAAGGAAATAAAAACCGAAACTTTGATTTTAAACAGTGGATCGAGGAGAAAACAAACTTCATATTTAGTAATTAGTACACTTACAAACCTACTCAATTGACAATATAGATAAGTAAATACAGGGAAAAATCAGGAATTCTGGACATTTACCATCCTCGACCGAAAGGTGGCAAAGGAATCTCCCATTTGCTTCCTCTAATAACCGCACTAGTAAATCTGGTTCAAAAAAGAAAAAAGCCAAGCAAATTACGATTAGGAAAAGCACTCGCACTGTTTCCTATCAAATTTGTGGGTTTAGCAAGGGAAAGTTAAGAATTTAAGCGGAAAAAAAAAATCTCAGAACGCCAATCCAATTCCTAAAATTTACCCTTTGAGGCGGCTCGGCTTCAAACTCCGACCGAACAAAGAAAACCCCAGAAGGCGGGAACGTGATGACATTATTGAGAAGTCCCTTCTCGACATCAATGACCTGCAAAACGTCACCAGTCTCAGTGCCGAAGAGCCGAGCATTCTTGATGATAAATAGCTGCTCCTTCTCCGTCGTCCACAGCATCCTCCACGTGCAGGAGAGAGATGAGTCGGTCGTGATCGTGCCATCCCCGTGCAGTGCGAGCTCTTCAATGGCCCCGATGATCTCTTTTCTCTTCGAGGGGTTTGTTTGCGTCCGTAGACCTCTCTCCTGGTCCGATATCAGGCGCAGGAGATCGGTCTTTGCGCGCAGGGAATCGACAGAGCTAACGGATCGGAAGGGTGAAGCTGTGCCGACGGTGGGAGGGAGGCGTCGGGAGATTGGAATTTGGTGGATTTTAGGGTTTTGGGGGAAACTGGCGGCGAGAGAAATAGGGGCAGGCGCCATGGAACCTGGAGCTAGCAACTAAATTAACGGTCCTCGATGCCTTACACTGACAATGGATAATCATGAGAGAGAGAGAGAGAGAGAGAGAGAGAGAGAGAGAGGGGTAGAGTTTTTGTTTAGTTTAGAAAAAAATGTCAAATATTATATTCAAAATTTTGGCTTAAGAATAATTTTGTTTTAAAGTTAATGGAATATACGATGAATTTATACTATATTTATTTTAAAATAAAATTTTAATATTTTTAAATTTTATTTTGATTAATATTTAATTTGAATATCTATGAGTTGCAAATACAAAGCTTCTTTATTTTTTGAGCAAAATATGAGTTTTTTTTGAAAAAATTGAGGCCAAGGCACATATCATAAAAGCAAAAAATTACAAGACTAGTCCTTAAGAAATAACTAAAAAGGAAATTACAAGTAAAATGTGAGCTATAACCAAAAGTAAAAGACCCAAAAAAATCAGAACTCCAAAAAAAAAAAAAAGAGGAAACAAAACAAGCCTTTTTTTTTGTTGGGGGGGGGGGGGGACTAAGGCAAATGGAACCAACAACCCTAGCTCAGCAGGGCAGTCAAAAAATCAGAAGAGTCTCCCCTGGTTGCCATCGTACCAATCAATGGAGGTAGGAGCAGGTTGCACCACCCGAACCAACGGAGGAAGGAGCAAGCCTTCCATGACAGAACAAAACCTGGAGGTACGACGAGACCCTCCAAGGGGAGAATGCAAGAAGAAGTTGGTTCCAATTATCATCGTCCATACAGAAGAGTAAGCAACGCATAAAGAGTCGAAAAAGAATAGTCTTTTCCCACCCACCCAGTACTTAAAAACAAGAGCGAAAACAACTGGGAAAAGAAGAGGATAACAAATCACGATTTTTCCAGCTCGAAGCTTTAGCAGTAATGGGCGAATTATTAGGTCCGGTCACCGGACCGTTCGGAGACGAATCCGGACGCCGGACCTAATAATTTTCCGCAGTAATGGCAGTGGTAATCCTGAGACAAATAGAAGGGGAACTATTCAAATTACCCACATGTCTTCTTTCATTTCATTCCCTCCATATAAAATATAATGAGCACCAAATAATAAAATAACAAAAATTCTTCTCATGGGGTGGAGTTGTGAAAGCCCGTCGAAAAACCCAAATAGCTGAAGCAGGGATGGCCTGAGGAAAAAGCCTTGTAGGTGTGGTAAAAGCCCAAATATAATCGAAAATGAATAATCGTATTGAAAAAATATGTGCTTAATACTCTCATCCTACTTATGGCAAAGGGGGCAAATACTCTAAATATAGATATTTCTTTTAGACAGCACATCCGCCATTTTCAACCCATCGAGTAAAGCCATCCAAGAAAACAATGAGAACCGAAGGGAACATTTTTTATGCCAAATAAACTTTTCCCAAGGAACGGGGAGAGAGTTGAAGAAATGCAGAAAAAAGGTTTTACAGGAAGGGTTGGCATTTCCATTCCAGGCAATAATGAAGGGAGGGTGATGTTGAATAGGTGTAGAGGCAATGCTCTGGGTAACCATCACAGGAAATCTCTAGGCCCTCTGCCTTTTTGTATTATTTTTTATGCTTAATGCAATATATATTTCAAGGGTAACCATCACAGGAAAGTGACTCGATAAAATCCAGCAGTTGTGAGAAATAAAGGCTTGCACTGAGATATGGGATGTTTGAGGGGATTCATAAATTCCGAAATGGCTCTGCCATTACACCAAGGATCCTAGTATATAGAGAACTTTGTGTTAGAAGCAGTAACATTGAATGAAATGTATTCCTTTATCCGGTCAACGGTAAGGGAAATAAATTTCCAATATTTTGAAGTTGCACGAGCCAGGGGCTTCCAAAGAGATGAAAATTTAGTCCAGAACCAATCCACCACCAAACATTCAGAAGTATAAAAATGGCATTAAAAAGAGCAGCCAAAACCATGGTACAGGGATTGAATTGACGGGATACCCAAATCGCCAAAAGTATGAGGCATTCAAGTCTTGTTCCTGGAAATGAGGGAGAGTTTTTTCTCATCAATAGACCCATAAAACAAAAATCTGGAACAAAGTCTGTCAATGATCTTGCAACAACCCTTAGGTATGATCGAGCCCTTAATCCAATAAGCCAGAGTATTAGAGATAGAGAACCTTAGCAACTGAATTCTACTTGCAAAAGACAAGAACTTAACTTTTCAACCAGCAAGTAAAGTAGAAATATTACTTAGTAGTGATTGGAAGTGAGTGGCAATAAGCTTTTTGGTATAAATAGTTAGGCCTAAATATCTCAAGGTGAGATCAACTTGGGAGAAGTAACGTGTAGAGAAAATTTTGGCCTCCAAGGGAGAATTATGAGAGAAAAGTATAGAACATTTGGCATTGTTAATAAAAAGCCCAGAAGCAAAGGAAAAAGAGGTGAGTGTATCAGTTAATAGGGTTGCATTATGTAAGGAGGCATATCCAAAAACTAAATATCATAAGCATACAAGAGGTAAGTGAAGTTATAGGCCCCACAAAGAACTCCAGTAAATCTACCAGCATCGAGGGTGTAAGAAAAAGCGTCCATAACTATAGTGGAAAGTAGGGGGGGACAGGAACAACCTTGTCTAAGGCCAAAACCCCTCAAGAGCACCATTGATACAATTAAAAAAATGAACCTCATTGATGCAACATTTAATCCAACTGATGAACTTGATAGGAAAGCCTTTCTGGAGAAGCCTATCGATTAAAAAAATCATGGGAGGTAGTGTCGAATGCTTTGGCAATGTCAAGTTTAGCACAAAAGTACTTCTTGTTCGCATTGTCATTAAATTCACTAAGGATATATGTAGCTAGAACAACATTGTCCGAAGATATTCGTTTCTTACAAACCCAACTTAGCTTCTGTGAATAATCCAAGGCATGATGTCTTTCATATTATTATCAAGGATTTTTATGATGATTTTATAAAAGACATTACAAAGAGAAATGGGCTGGTAATCAGTGATATGAGTGGCATGAGAGCATTTGGGTATCAGAGCAATAGCCGTGACCTTGGCGCCATTGGGAAGATTGCTAGAGTTAAAAAAAACTCTTAGCCACATTGCAAATGTGAAGGCCAATAAGATCCCAAGATTTTTTTGTAAAATTTGAAAGTAAAACCGTCTGCCCTTAGTGTAGAAGAAGTTGGGGCAACAAAGACAATAGGTTTGATCTCGTCATCAGTGATAGGAGAAAAAAGGGAGTCGGTGAGGTAGGGGGGAATGGTATTTCTGGGAGGAATGATGTGAGAGCAAGCATTAGAAGGATTAGGGGAGTTAAAGAGATTTTGGAAATAGTGAATGGAAGCATTAGCAATTTCAGAATGTGAGGTGAAGTGGCCAAGATCATAGGAGAGCTCCCTAATAAGATTAGAGTTACTCCTGCCTCTAATCCTCGCATAAAGGAAACACAAGTCATCTTCCCCATTAGAGAGCCATTTAGCTTTGGCTCTCTGAATAAGCCATGAGCTCCAAGAAGCATGGAGAGAGAGGAGAGAAGTGAGTTAACATCTATTAAAGAGGAGTTAAGGGAGTGATCAAGCAAGTTGGTTTGTAATTGAAAAAGATAACTTTTTTGCAGCCCTTGGAGAGAGGAGATACAGGAAGAAAGAAAGGAAGAATTAGCCCACTGCTTCTTCTTAAGAATAGATTTGAGGAATTGAAGTTTGGAATAAAAAATGACAATCAAGCTTCTAATAGAATAAGAGGAAATGGCCATTATGACAACATCCTATAATCCATTCATATTAGTCTAGAAGTTCTTGAACATAAACCTGCATTTCTTGGTGGAGCTGGTAACCGAGAGGAGCACAAGAAGGGAATGATCTGAGCAGGAAGGGGGTTCCACCTTATAGAAGGAGGAAGGGAAATTATCTAGCCAGCAATAATTGATGAGAACCCTATCCAATTTGATGTGGATAGGATTATTTAACCGTTGATTATACCAGGTAAAAAATAGACCAACCAATACAAGATCCAAGATGCCAGTGTTGAAAGCCACATTGTTCAACTCTCTAAGCCTGCTAAAAGAAATTGGGTTACCACTAGATTTCTCGTTATGAGTTCTACAACAATTAAAATCACCCATAATTACCTAGGGGGTAGAAATGGAGCCAGCCAAAATTGAGAGTTGATGCCAGAGAGGGCATCTATCCTCAGGAGTGTTAGTTGCATAAATCACAGACAACGGGATAGGAGTAGGAGAACCTGAGAGAAGAGTTCCGTGAATCAGTTGGGAGGAAGAGAGAATGGGGTTGAAGGTGATATTAGAGGGGTTCCATTTCAGCCATATTCTTCCTGCAGGGGAAGAATCGAAATTGTCGCAGCTTATTTCATTTACAATAACTTTGTGAGAGTTGACAAACCAGGGGTTGTTAGCCATAGAGGATGAGACTTTTGCTTCAATAATGCATAGTATATCGAGATGATGAGTGGAGACAAGTTTTTTGCAAGCAATAACTTTTTCAGGATCATTGAAACCTCGAACGTCCCAGCAACCGATGGGGGGAAGAGTTATTTAGATTTCAATGAAGAGGGATTTGCCTTCTTGGCTCTTTTTACTTTGGAGGATTTGGCTGTGGGGGCCTTTTAGGAGGATTTTATTCAGCTTGAGTAATATATAGGTCATGAAAAGAGGAAGGATCATGATCATCATAGGGCTCTTCCTGCTACAGGACATCAAATTTATTGGGGGAGGTGACACGGTCCAATGTAGCCCGTGGGGGTTGTGCTATTGATGAGATATCAACAAGCTTAAAGGGAGAAGAAGAAGGCCCAATAGAAGGGGGAACAATGTAGTTAGTGTGATTAGATGATGAGGCATCATCTATAGGGGAGTTAAGATTGGGTATGAATTTATTACCCAAAGGTATGGGCTGAGAAGGAGGGGAAGGGAGAAGAGCAGCTAGCACGTGAGAGGGAAGGGAAATTTGTTTAGTTTTTGCGGTTGGGCTACTTGAGGGAATGATAGGGGATGAAAGGGGGAGAGTAGACACAGGGGTACGGTTCTTGAGGAATGGTCTAGTGGAAGGATCTCGAGATGACCGATTTTGGTTGAGTCTTCTGCCTCGAGGTTGTGAGGGTGGCTGGAGTTTGGGTTGGAGTTTTATGTGACATAAATTCGAGGGATGCACCAACGAACCGTAGCCAACACAGGGGCTTGGTTTCCAGTCGTAGAGGACTTTGAGGAGAACGTCATCCCCATCCATCGAAATAGGGATTTTGTCTGACAGAGAGGAGGAGTTAGAGACTAAGACACAAACTTTGACAAAATTAAGACTGGCTTTTTGTGCTGTGAGAGTGTCGACTGCGAGGGGGCATCCAACATAACTTGCTATTTTAGAGATTCCGAGAGGATTCCAAACAACAAGGGGAAGCTCTAAGATCTTAATCCATATAGGGATAGAGGAATACTCGTTACGCTTTGGTTTGAACTTTGGAGTCCACTTTTGCAGGATGATTGGCCTGTCAAAAAAGAACTATGGACCGCTTGTCCAGCGCCTCAAAGTCTTCAGGAAATGCGAACTTGAAGAGAAAAGACCCGTCATTCAGAGAGACAAGTTTGATCGAGCCTTTCAACGGCCAAGCTTTCTTAATGGAGTTGAGGAGGCTCATGTAGTTAAGTCTTGGGCCAATAGATATCCGAGAAGAGACAAGCTCCAATCAGGAGCCTCAAAAGCTAGGTCATCAGCAGAAAAAGGGATTTTGGTAGGGGGAGGGACGAAAGAAAGAGTGAAGTCATTAGCGATAGGGTCTTGGTTGGTGAGGTTCAAAATGTAGTTTTATCTAAGAGGAGTAGAGGAAGGGCTCAGGATAGAGCCACGGGGCAGGGGGGGGGGGGGGGGGGGGGGGGAGCGAAAGAAAGAACAAGAAGTTGATGATGGAGGAGGGAGGCTAGGGAAGGGAAAGGCTAGGGAAGGGAAACCTTAACATAGCTCACTTATGGGGAACTGCAGCAGGAATCTCAATCCAACGGCAGATTGTTGCAATCGCAAAATATGTGTTATTCATGAATAGAAAAATTATAAAAAAGAGCAAATTTAGATTTTATTTTAGCTGAAAAAACAAGTTTAAAGATTAATTTAAAACGGAGCGAATGCGTAAAATAAAATTATGTATTATAGAAAGCGTGAAATGAATTCACAATTTTAAAGAAAACAATGGAAAATGATTTTCCGCATTCAACACATTCTGTTGAATGTGGAAAAAATATTTTCCAATTTTATATGTTTCCCTTTTTTTATTTTGAAATTTCTTGTTCTCTCCTTCTCAAGCCCAACAATCATTGGCATTAATTAAGATCTATAACTAACTTATATTATCATATTAAACATTTTAAATAATAAATAATACATATAGTATATTTATTACAGATTATTATATATTTTTGTTTATGTAATATATTTTAAATTAAGAAATTGAATACATTTTTTTTCTAATATTATCAGTGAATATTTAAATATTATATTACATAATTATGAAGATTTGTTTAAGATCAATTTTTATTTTTTAATTTTTGTTTTAAAACAAACATATTTTGTTTATATTTTTTTAACATTTTTCTTTTTGTGGTTGTTTAAAAACAAAACAAGTTATTTTTGAAAATACATCAAATAACTTTTAGGTATTTTTATTTTTTTAAAATAAAAATTACACCAATCATGGCTACAGCCAACCACATCTACCATCATTGTCTTATTTTTATATAATAAAAATAAAAATAACACTTATTTCAGACATAAAATATATTTTTATTTTATATTACAATATAAATATATAAATATATTAAAAAAATAAAGACAATAAGCAATCCCAAATGGCCCTTAAGTTAATTATTCCCAATAAAAAAGGACTATTTGAGATCACTTCTTTTTTATTTTTTTAAATTATATTTATTAAGTGTGTTTTTATTTTTTTAATAAAACTTACTTTAAAAACTCAACAACCTTTAAGCATTGAGTTTTTTTTTTTAAATAACTACTGCATTGTTGACCAATTAGTGACTGCCATCACCCCTGCATAAATAAAGAAAAACATATTTTTAAGATATCAAATATATTTTATTTAATATAAAAATATAAACAAAATAAAACAAAAAGAGAAAGTAAAAAAGTAAGACGCCCGAAAGATTAGAGGCTCAGCACTAAGGGGCTGTTTGGTAGCAGGATTTCGGCCGGATTTGAGGCTGATTTGAGCGAAATCCAGCAAAACGGCCTAAAATGCAAAACCAAATCTCACGGCAAATGAAATCCTCCGTAGACGGAAAATTCCGCCGATTCGCACTAAATCCCGGATTTCCGAAATCATCTGTTTTGACGGATTTACGAAATCCAGGCGCTAGAGAAAGAGTTTATTGGATAAATCTTGCTTTATAGTCAAATAATTACAGAAGATTTAACAAGATTTATCATGAATGTTACTAAACAGTTTTCAGGATTTAAGCCCCTCAGGATTTCCGAAGTCCGGATTTAGAGGATTTACAAAATTTTATTTAAATTAAATTCGGGTGCTACCAAACAGCCCCTAAGAGAGGGAAAATTATTAGGTCCGGTCACCTGACCTAGAGATAGGTCCAGATTATTGACACGTGGCACTTAAAGTTAAAGCGCATGTAAAGCGCAAGTAAAGTGCAGGTGAAGCGCAGGTCAAAAGAGCAGTCAAAAGCACAGGTAAAGTGCAGGTAAAGTGCAGGTAAAGCGCAGGTAAAGTGCAGGTAAAGCGCAGGTAAATAGATCAAAAAACAGTCAAAAGCACAGTCCATGTGACAGTTTTTTAGTGGACGTCCAGGCTTTTTTTTAGGTCAGGTGACCGGACCTAATAATTTTCCCTACGAGAGACGCCCGAAAGAGATTTCTATCACGACAGTGGCCATCGATGAGGGAGTTGAGGGCGACGAGGTCGGGAGAACAATCGAGAGCGGGCAAGGAGGCGACGAAGCGTTCGGTGGCGTGGGGCTGGTTGAGGCGACAGAGAAATGCGACGATGGAGTTGATGGCGGATACCATGGGCGATAAAAACTGGGAGGAGCTTGAAAGTGAGGACTTTGATGCAGGACCCAACAAGGCGGATGAGTTGGAGGTTGCAAGCTGCGCGTTGGGAGGCATGGTGAAGCTTAAAGCTGCGGTGAAAAACTCTAGGATTTCTGTCGCCATTGGACTTAAGGAGGAGGCAAGAAAGCATCTTCTTTACCGTCTTTCATTTATATTATGAAATTCGGAGGGATTTCGGGCTCGAATGTGCTGAACGAGTTTTGCCGTGGACAGGAGAAGCCAGTCGGGTGGCTTACGAAGGTTGAAGAGAGAGGAGGAGATGTTGGAGTCGGAGCTGGGACGGAGAGTGCGGCTTTGCGTATTCGTAAAATAGTTGAAGGCCTCTATCATTTGCATTTTAACGATAAGAGCTAGTGGTGATCGAGAAAAGCTTTACAAAGACCATCTGTGATGCCCAAGATTTTGAATTGGAAGAATTATTTATTTAATATTTTAATAAATAATAATTAAAACTATCTAATTATATCTATCAGTATTAAATAATAAAAATAAATTATATAATTCAAAATATTAATTTACACATTTGTATTTATTTCTCAAAAATCATATACACTATTCAAGATTTATACAATCATACCATAACTATTCTGTCATGAATATAAAAGAATAGCTAAAACAAAAAAAATATAATCTGAAGAATATTGGCTAGCTTCACACTCTTGATCATCTATCATAACCTGAAAATATTTAACCACATATAATAAGCTAAAAAATCTAGTAGGTCACCAAAACCTATAACTAAATTCAAAGCAAGACAAAGGAGCAATATGCATGTCAACAGTCAAATCATGACAGTTACATTCATATGATCATTGAAGCAGTGCAGAAACAACAAAATTTACTTGCAATAATAGTAGAATCTATAATAGTAAAACACTAACAGAAGCTAGTAAAGCAGTAAACCAGTATAAGTATCAAATCTATAAAGCAAGTAATATCAATCAATATAGAAATCAGATTAAGTATCGAATCAAAATATTAGTAAGGACTGTTGAAATCAAATCAATGTAGTAAACTCATATAGAAATATACACATGATATCCAATTATTCTATATCAGCATTAAGTCAACAACTTAATCGCATGCTCAATATATCTTGTATATCATGCGCTTAATGAATATGTTATGCTTTTTGTATCAATAAATCAGTAACAGTGTTAATAATAAATCAGTATAGTAATATAAACAATGCCCCAAGAACATTCATTTCAGTAGTCACACTAAATAAGTAACAATTCTGGCTATCACAGTATTTTTCAATTTTGTATCAGTGTTAGTAAATCATTGGCTCAGTAAACAGAGTCGTCACTCTTTGCCCATCGGTACAGTAATCATCTCCTTATAATTCTCAATTAGTGTATTATGTGAATCGATCGATGATAACACCAAATCACAGTATTTAAAGGAAAACCCATCGGCCTACAATCATGTATAGGTCAATCAGTCTTCAACCAACAGGTTAACAAGTCTTTACTTATTTTTTTATGCACACATTATTATCAAAGTACTATAAGAGTAATAGTGACCATCTATTACTCAATCACATATCTACATTCATTTTCAATGCATTGCGATAAATAAAATATAATTAAGCTTCATTCAGAAAGTGCCAAAATATTCTAACAGTAGACAATAAAAATCATACTGAGCAAAATTTCACATTTTTAGAATTTAACCAAATTATTATATACGTATTTATAAAGTTTGTTTAGTCTCTATTATACTTTGAAGTTATTGATTATTTAGAGATAAAGATGTCTAAAACACAAATCTTAGTGGAAACATCTCTTTTCTTGAAGCTAAATGCAATGTATTGCTCGGAGGCTGGCGCTATTTTCTTTCTTGAATTTCTTGTCTTCCTCATATTGAATAACAAAATTATTAAAATAAACTACTCTTTGGCATGGATTCACTTTCCAATGGAATGAAAGTTAGCTTATTAGTAATCCCTCGACTAACTATGATTACAAGATGTGCAAGAATTAGTGGATATGAAGCTTTCATGTGAATTGAATGTCACACCTACCCCTTTTATATTACATATTATGTATAGAAGTACTTTTGGATTCCTTTTATTTCATGTTCTTTATTTTATGGTTTAAAAGAAAACTAAAAGAAAAGTAATTCAAATTTGATCTCTTAGATATTTTTTGAAAGTTTCAGTGACATTTACATTATTAATGTCTCATTTTTGCACCATCTTTAAAATTTTATTTTGTAAAGTACATGATTTTTCTTGTGATCTTATCTGATTATGGCATGTTAGAAGAGGAAATTAAATATGATATCCTAATTATCATTTTACGTTATTTTGTTTCTCCTTTTAGGTAGACTCTCTGTTATATCTTGATTAGATATATTATGAGCCTTCAGACAAATTATGTATTAGTGTCTCAAAGAGATAATTTATCCCTTTAAATAAACTATTCTATTAGATTAGCAACGTTGCACTTATATTATGTTATACCCCAAAACGGATTTCAATTGAAAAAATTTAATGATTAGCATCATTTCTCTTGCTAATTTACTTTTAGGTTTTGTTTGGGACGTTTTTTGCTGCTTCTTAAACAGCTTTTTAGTACAAAAATTAAAATTTTTGTAATAGAAAGCCGCTTTAAGAAGCAATAAAAAAGCCGTCCCAAACGAAACCTTAATCTCATTATCATATAACATGTAGATATCAATGTCAAAAGCAGATTCCAAGAAATTGTTTTAAGGTAGTAAAATTTTATTATGGATGAGCTGGTCTTTTGTGAATGAATTAAGATAAATTTATCATCTCTTTTATACTTTTAATTTAATATTATATTAACATGAGGCTATAATGTCATGTTTATAAAGTAAACTTGAGCTTTTCTTCTAAATATAAATTGATTGTTTTTATGATGTTATTAGTTCTATGGAGACAAAATGTTTATTTTTTAGTATTGAATTGTAAAATTATATTAATATGTTTTCTCTTCTATAGTTTTAAGAAAAATATCCAACTTTTATTAATATAATTACTAATTAGGTGCAATGTTCAAAAAAAAAAAAAAAAAACTTTAGCAGGGTCTTAGATTTCTCGAGAGGGAAGAAGAGGAAGAAATTCAAATATGGGTAGTTTATTTGGTTTGGTAGCTAAATAAGGAGATGATTTCATCAAGTAAGAGATAAAAAATACATTATACACAAAATGATCATTTAGGCTTCGTTTGGGACAATTTTCTTACTATTTTTTAAAATAAATTTTTAGTACAAAACTTTTTTGAGCTAAGATTTTTATACTGCGAAGTTGTTTTAGAAAACAATAAGCAAGCTATCCCAAATGAAACATTAATCTATGTGTGGAGAACTTCACTTGTCTTTTTTTTTTTTTGCAACAGACAATATATGCTATAACAAGATCGAAAGTGGGTGGCGAGATGCAGGGACTGATGTTGATTGTATGGTCATCAAACTGACGACAGCAAGTGCCGATAAAAGAAGAGTTGTCAGCCTAGAGCCAACAACTCGTAAGTGTTGAGATATGGAAAACGAGGCGTTAGCCTCAAGATGACGAGAAATTATTCTGTGCGGACACCGGATCGTTCGGAGGCGAATTAGAGAGCGTCACATCACCTGATACACAGTGGGTACACAGCCGCGGTACACAGCAAAGGGGTGCGTAGCGCGCTATGATTCGCCTCCGAACGGCGTCCATATCCGCACAGAATAATTTCACCAAGATGATAGATGACGATGAGGGTAGTCACATCATAGTAGCCGCATTGCGAAAGCCAAACGAGTCCTGGTAGACTGTTGAATCCAAGGAAATTCTAGGGGAGGAGAATCCAAGTGGCAGCGACTTAAATAAGGGAGAAATCAAGGAGGCCCAATCTGTTGGACTAGGAGAAGTGCCGAAGCTGTCATTAACCAGACTACCAAGTTTGATCGATGCAATGGGTCCTCCCAGGTGGTGACTTTAGAATGCCAATGCAATGGCCAAGTGTTTGGCACATGTACAATCATAATTGGGTGCAAAAAAGAATTATGTGTTACACTTAAAGATGTTATGGAAAAGTAGCTTTTTTTAAAGCTAGTGTGGATATCACAGATATATTCCTTTTAAAAAATCAAACAACAACTTTCTTAAAGCTGCCACACATTAATAATTTTGGTGGTAAAAAGCAACTAGCTTCCCATCACAAAAATTTCTAAAAAATAATGAGAAAGTAGTTGCCAAACAAACTATAGTTGTAGTCTGAAAAATAAATCAATGAGAAAGCTCTGACAAACAGATCCTAAGTTGAGTTAACGCAAAATAAATAATTTCGTTCAAACGCACTTCAATGAAGGTCATTTTTAGACCTGATAATAAAAATATTAAATAACTTCTCATGTTAGCCTACTAGTTTGCATATCTCAAAATCTATCATCAAACAACAAGCAATACAACTACAGAGGATGTGTAATTAAGAGTTTGTTTGAGAGGCTATAATTCTGCAAAAGTTGTAAAGCTGATATAGGAAAAATATATAACGTAAAAATTGCTATGAATATTATAAATTTTTTTAAATCAGGTAAAACTTTTTTACAACTATCACACTTTAGCAGATACGTTTATAAAAAATTATTTCTAACCACAAAACTTTTTAAAAAATAATAATCGAACAAAAATATGATAGAAATTTAAAAATAAGCGGTGAGAAAACAGCTCCAAATAAAACTTAAAAAAAAACACTAACAATACACAATCTAAAGAGATTTGGGCTTCATTTCAAAGCATCAGTTAAACTTCTATTATATTTACACAGCACAAAAAGCTTTATAAGTCCACATTGCTTGCTTTGCATTTGCATACCAACATTAGCAAGCGCAAAACTCCTATTGGAATGTTAACAAGTTAATGTTTATTTTTTCAAAATGTCCACCAAACTTGGAAAAACTTCAATGGTGACACTATTTTCAAATGTTAACTTTAGAACAAATGCCACAAATTATTGTCGGTACAAACATCAGGAGACAGAAAACAAGTTTCCTTCATTCCATGTTGAGCACCATTATGCTATAGGTGGCTTAACGTTCCAATCACTCAAATGGTTGTTTATCTGTGACTGGTTTTACAGCCACCAATCCCACTTCTCTACATTCAACTTGTAAATATCAATATGATTCTCTAGACTCGAGGATAGGAGAACGTTGGCATTTGGCAGAGGTTGTTAAAAAGAAATGAATTGAAAGTCAACAATTTTATAAGTCTAAAAGATCAAAGCAACAATGTTGTAGGGGATGATGAAAGAAAAATATGGCAATTCAATTCGATATTTATAAAATTTTAGTTTAAGAAAATCCCTCCCTAACATAATCCATGTTTCCATTACCAACACAATAGAGAGAGAGACAGAACTTCTACACCTCCAGAGAGCAAATGTATTAGATAATTATATCTTTTCGACAGTGTGAATGTATCAGCCTTATATGTCCTGCAGCAAAATTTTACTTATACAATATATAATTATACACTACAGATAAATTTAACTAAAAGACACCATAGCAACTCAACAAGCTATCCATGAAGCATCATCAATACACATTAATTGTATTATAAATACACTACTGTATACACATCACAGATACAAAACTATAGTATGATTTGAATTCATCTTCAGCTGTCATTCCTCTTATCAATTTCTTTATGGTATCAAAGCTCCTCTTGAAGGAAGATCCATAGGAGGTACGCATATCGTCTTCTTCCAAATGGCCAATTCTTCCTCTTCCCAAACCACAAACTTCGATCCTGACCAGTCCTCACACATCTGCATCATTCCTGCATCCCTGAAATTTGTTATTTCCAACATCAAAATAATAGTTCCCACCCAGCTATCCAATGACAATTACCCTATATGGAAATCTCAAGTTACCAAACTATTAAGAGCAAATGGATTTGCCAAATTCATTGATCCAGACGCCTCTCCTCCAATCCACCTACAACAAACCACCATTGGATCCACCATAATCAACCCCCAATTCACAGAATGGGTTTTGATTGATCAAAACCTAGCTGCAGCTCTTTGTTCAACTATATCTCCCAATATTCTGCCATATGTTCTTCACTTAGAATCATGTTCAGCAATTTGGAGTACAATAGAAAGGAGATTACAAGCATCAAACAGATCACGCATAATTCAACTCAAAAATGAATTACACAATGTATCCATGAAAAACAACACCATGGCAGAATATCTCAACGAAGTGAAGACTATTGTAGATAAAATAGCAGCTGCAGGAGCAACAATTGACAAAGAAGACATCATAGTATACACTCTAAATGGCTTACCTCCACCATATCATCCATTCAAGAGCACAATAAGAACGATGGTCCACCCCATTAGCCTTGATGATCTCTACGCATTTTTGATTAGTGAAGAAATCAATATTAACGCTGAAGCAACAAGACATTACAACATACCTGATCATAACACTGCACTGTACTCCAACAGAGGCAAAGGAAGAAGAGGCCGTGGCAGATCCACTTTCCAAAATATTAGGCAGAGCAATCAGCCGATACAACAATGCCAAATCTGCAATAAGAAAGGACATTCTGCTACCAACTGTTGGCACAGGTTCAACAGCAACTACACTCCCCCACCCGCAAAAGGAAACACGGCTCTCACAGCCACAAATGACAATCCCAACCCGGACTGGTACCTAGACTCAGGAGCTACATCTCACCTTACAAACGACATCAACAGCCTTACACTGGGTGAACCCATCCCTTACAATGGTACAGACAGTATACACATTGGAGATGGAAGTACTCTTCCCATAGCTCACACAGGAGCTGGACTCTTACCCACCCCTACCCGTAAGTTCAAACTCCCTCAACTCCTTCACATTCCTACTCTATCTCACAATCTTCTTTCCATTTATCATCTCACCAAGGATAACAATATCATTATCTCATTTGACGCCTCTGGTTTCATTGTAAAGGACAATCAGAAAAACAAAATTTTACTTCAGGATCCAAGCCGTAACGGACTCTATCCTATTCCTACCACCTCCAACACAGATAGCTCCGCATTCTCAGCTACCAACATCCAAGATGCTGCAATCTGGCACAACCGACTCGGACATCCCCACACTCGAACCATGGCAACCATCTCCAGCACCAACAAACAACTCAAAATACCCATAGTTTATAATTCATGTACTCCTTGTAAGGTCACTAAAGGCCACAAACTGAAATTTCCCAATTCTATTTCTGTTTCACACTATCCTTTAGAACTTGTTCATTCTGATGTATGGGGTCCATCCCCAATCACATCATTTTAAGGCTTCTGTTACTATGTAACTTTCATAGATGATTTCTCAAAATTTACCTGGCTTTTTCCCCTGAAATGCAAATCTGAAGTACCTCTTACATTTATACAATTCCACACGATGATAGAAAAACAAATCCCACACAAACTCAAACAATTCAGATCAGATGGGGGCACAGAATATCTCAATAGAACACTACAAACATATTTACAGAAACATGTAATTTTATACCAAATATCATGTCCATACACCCCAGAACAAAACGGCACAGCAGAAAGGAAACACAGACATCTGATCGAAACCACAAGAGCTCTATTGAACATAGCCTCTGTACCATATGCCTACTGGCCAGATGCAGTATTAACAGCCTCATATTTAATCAACAGATTGCCATCTCCCAAGCTCCAAAACAAATCCCCATTACAAGTGCTGTACCAGAAAAATCCTGAATATTCTCTATTCAGAACTTTCGGCTGTGAATGTTTTCCATGGATACCCCCACACAATAGACACAAGCTAGCCCCAAAATCTACGTCAAGTGTCTTCATGGGATATTCCTCATCATACAAAGGATACAAATGCTTAAACCCAAAAACCAATCAAATAACCATCTCTAGACATGTTACATTTAACGAACACACCTTCCCTTTTGCCAACACCATATCAACCTCACCACACCAACCCACGATTCCACCAAACCCTTTCCTACTAACACCTACTTCCCACACACCAAACCCAAACAATCCAAAAACCAACAGACCCCATAATGCCAAACCTCAACCAAACCCAACCAACTCAACAACCACCCAGCCCATAACCACCAGCAACATCATCTCACCCATAATAAACTCCTCCACACCACCACCCACAGCACCTCATCCAATGCTAACCAGATTCAAAACTGGCTCCCTCAAACCAAAAACAATCTTAAACCTACTCCACCAACAAACCCAAACAGAACAAAATCCACCTTCAGACCCCACCACATACTCTGAAGCATCCAAATCACACCACTGGAGAGGCAATGGCACATGAGTTTCTGGCATTACAGCAACAAGCCACATGGTCTCTAGTCCCAACCCCCAAAGACACTCCCATACTTGGATGCAAATGGACATATAAAACCAAACTTCACTCTGACGGCTCCATTGCAAGACACAAGGCCAGACTAGTAGCTCAAGGACACAGACAACAACACGGGATAAACTACTCAGAAACTTTCAGTCCAGTCGCAAAATTCCCCACCATCCGCATGCTACTTACTGTGGCATTCAATCAAAAATGGGAAATACAACAACTAGACGTGGCAAATGCATTTTTACACGGCAAATTAGCTGACACCATCTACATGAGACAGCCCCAAGGATACGAGGACAGCCAATACCCAGACCATGTATGCCTTCTTCACAAGGTAATCTACGGATTCAAACAAGCATCAAGACAATGGTTCACAACCTTCACAGCATTCATGCAAGAAATCGGATTTCACCCGAGTAAAGCAGACCCGTCTTTTCTCATTCTTTCGCAGGAAGACTCATTTGTATATGTACTCACTTACGTCGACGACATACTACTCATAGGTAACAACTCCTCCCTTAACTCTAGCATCATATTGAAATTACACAGCAAGTTTTCCATGAAGCATTTAGGAACCGTTAGTAACTTTCTCGGCATCAAAATCACCACCCACAAAAACTCACTCTTTCTATCTCAAACCCAATACGCCCAATCTATACTACATAGCACAGGCCTTCAACTATGCAAACCACTTGCCAACCCCTCTTGCACCAAACCACCACAAAACATCACACCCGACCCAATCCTCACAAACCCACATACATACCGACAGATCACCGGATCACTCCAATACCTTACCATCACCAGACCAGACATTGCATACCCTGTTAACATACTCTGCCAACACATGCACGACCCACAACCATATCATGCATACCTACTCAAACGACTACTCAGGTACATCAAAGGCACTCTCAGCTATGGCATACCCATCTCTATGGGACCATTTCAACTACAATCCTACTCAGACGCAGATTGGGCCAGCGACACCGAAACAAGAAAGTCGACTTCAGGATACTGTTCTTTTTTAGGCAACACACTGATCTCATAGACAGTCAAGAAATAACACACCGTCGCCCGTTCTTCTACCTAAGCAGAATACCGAGCCCTAGCAGCAGCCATCACTGACATCATCTGGCTCCGACATCTACTACAAGATTTCAACTTACCAACATCGCAACCCACCGTTCTACACTACAACAACACCTCCACAATTGCAATAGCAAACAATCCAGTCTTCCACGCCAGAACGAAACACATCGAGATTGATCATCACTTCATCTGTCATCAGATCCATTCGAACATCATTCGAATCCAACTGATCAGCTCGCAGGATCAGCTCGCCGACATCTTCACCAAACCGCTCTCCACCTCTCGCTTCCAAGAGCTCCGAAACAAGCTGAAAGTTGTAGATAACCATCAGCTTGCGGGGGGATAACAAGACAGACGCAATATGCAACACGTCCAACCACCCACGTGCTTCACATCCGCACCGTCCACGTGTTGCAAGGACAAATTAATCACAGCCGCTCAATACACATTAATTGTATTATAAATACACTACTGTATACACATCACAGATACAAAAATATAGTATGATTTGAATTCATCTTCAGCTGTCATTCCTCTTATAAATTTCTTTAAGCGTAAAACCAGAAAACTTCAACTAGTGCTGATTATATTAACTGAAATACGAAAATAAATAGTAATTAGGATTGCTCATAGCAAAACACAACTTATGCAATGTATCACAACAAAAATAATAATAAAATAATAATAAACTTATACTAAAATTTCTACAAAAACGCCTTGCATGGGTATTTCTTTCCCCTCCTTTGCTATCAGCCAAAAATGGAAGTGGCAAAGATAGAAATTATGGTATTAGAGTCTTTATATCAAGAGTAGACTTTTAGACAATATAATTTAGAAGGGTGGCAAGCGCCATGGCTGTAGGTTTAACGTGACCATGTGGAGATGCAAATGTAGATGGCTTGGAGGTCTCTGTTACGCATGAGCCGGCCCCTCCTGGGCCGGCTAGACCGGTCCAGCCTGGACCGGTCCAAACCTATACTAGGAGGAACAAACAGGGAGGGGGGCGGCAATTGGGTGGGCCCCATGGGGGGTTTAATGCAAGTGTTGGAGGGAGAAATTTGAATGTAAGGGCTGTTTAGGTAATTTGGAGGGGTCCTTTATGGTTAATTAGGGGGATTGGGAGGGAATTAGGGTTATCTTGGTTTTGAATGAAAATTGAGATCTAGGGTTTTCTTGTCTTGGGCTCTTGGCGTTGCCGGAGATTGGAGAGTCCTTCTTCCTCTCGGATCGAAGAACATTGTATCTTTATTTGCTTTCTTGCATCTACTAGTGAAATACAAGTATTTGAGTGATTTTTCTTTCCGTTTCGCCTCAATTTTCTATGGTTTTACTGTGTTTGGCTGCTGTCCAAGACAGAAAACAGCTGATTTCTCTTGTTTTACCTCCTCCGGATCGATAGGAATACTTGAATCCAAGTATTTCCTATCAAATTGGTATCAGAGCATCATCGTGGGACCTTTGGCGGCTGAAAACCTAAAATTTCAGCGGGCTTTGGGAGCTTTCGAAGGAAGTTTACTTGTTGTTCATGGAAGAAAAGATGGCCGGAAAGAAGGTGGTAGTGTTGGAAGGCGAGTTCGGACAACTGAAATCAGATTTAGAGGGAAAGTTCCTTGAAATCTCCACAAATAATGAAAGGTTGGAAGGGAGGTTTTCTGCTATGGAGGAGATGATGAAGAAACTGCTTGAAATGAAGACCAATCCGGCGACATCGGAAGTAAGAGAGACCACCGACGGCCATGGCATCGAAGGAAATCCGAACCCACCCCGGGGGAGGAGGATGCCAGAGGTGGAGATCCTGGAAGGAGAGAATGACATGCCTCCTCTAGAACCGCTCTCTAGAGAGGAGATGAGCATGGGATATGACAGAAGGGGTGCTGATTTTGGTGGGAGAAGGGAGGAATTTCATCGCCGAGGTGCTGATTTTGAAGGGAGAAGGGAGGAATTTCATCGCCGAGGTGCTGATTTTGAAGGTAGAAGGGAGGACTATGAGGAGGGATTTGGGTATAACCGCCGGAGGGATGATCAGGACACCTGGGGAGCACCTCTTCCTCGAGGATTGGGAGGATGCGGGGGATACCGAGGATATGGAGGAGATCCCAAGGTGAGGAAACTGAAGATGCCCATCTTTGAGGGAGAGGATGACAATGGATGGATATATAAGGTGGAACGGTACTTTGCCGTCAATAGGTTGACGGAGGAGGAAAAGTTGACAGCGGCAGGTCTGTGTTTGGAGGGAAAGGCGCTGGCATGGTATCAATGGCGGGACAGAAGGGAGCCTATCCGGAACTGGAGAGAGTTCAAAGAATGCTTACTAGAGCGTTTCCGAGCCGATGGGGGAGGAGACTTCTACGAGCAATTCTTTGCCCTGACTCAGGAGGGGACAGTGGCGGATTACCGCGACAGGTTCGAGTTTTTGGCCAGCCGATTGGATCATATCTCGGAGTTAGCTTTGGAAGGGAACTTCATGAAAGGGCTGAAACCAGAGATACGATCAGCAGTCAGAGTGTTGGAGCCAAGGAATTTAGGGAAAGCTATGGAACTGGCACAGTTAGTGGAAGATCAGAAGAAGTCAGAAAGGGGAGCCCGGGGAAATTACTCGGGGGGATCGTACAGAATGACGACCACCTTCTTACCTTCTAAGGGG
This sequence comes from Dendrobium chrysotoxum, assembly GCA_019925795.1. NCBI lineage: Eukaryota > Viridiplantae > Streptophyta > Magnoliopsida > Asparagales > Orchidaceae > Dendrobium > Dendrobium chrysotoxum. Next base: position 14,926,797 of record CM034315.1, read on the forward strand.
CCAACCCCAGGGAGTTTGAAGGAAGTGCATAAGGAGAAGATGGGAGGCGGAGGAAATGGAGGACAGTTCAAGAAGTTGACTGAAAAGGAGCTACAGGAGAAGAGGGCAAAGGGGGTGTGCTTCCGATGTGATGAGAAGTACATGCCGGGTCATAGGTGCAAAGACCAGACTCTTCAGGTTCTCCTCGTTTGTGAAGATGAGGAAGAGGAACAGGGAGGTGGGAGTAGGTCAGAAGAGGAGGAGGAGAAGTTGCACCTGGATGTGGCAGAATTCTCTCTAAACTCCGTAGTGGGATTCACTTCGAGTCACACTATGAAAGTTAAAGGGGTGATAGCTGGCCATGAAGTGGTAGTGTTGATAGATAGTGGGGCGACCCATAACTTCATTTCCACCCAAATTGTTGAGCTGCTGGGAATGGATTTAATGGATACAGGAGGTTATGGGGTGATGATGGGCACTGGAAAGGTAGAAATGGGTAGAGGAGTTTGTAGGGGAGTGGTGCTGACTATTCAGGGAATACAGGTGAGGGAGGATTTTCTTCCCTTAGAATTGGGAAGTACAGATGTGATTTTGGGGATGAAGTGGTTGCAAACTTTGGGGGAGACCAAGGTGAACTGGGGAGAACTACGGATGGAACTGGTAGTGGAGGGGAGGACAATGGTGATACAGGGGGATGTCGGCCTGTCTAGGACAGGGGTGTCTCTCAAGTCCATGATCCGAACCATCCAGGAGGTTGGGGGTGGATACTTGGTAGAGCTGCAACGACTAGAGAAAGTCAGTGTGGGGGAAGAGGGAGACATTCCTCTTGAAGTGCAACCAGTCATACAGCAGTTCAGAGAGGTTTTTCAACCTCCACAGGGCTTGCCACCACAGAGGGAGCTGGAGCATGCCATCACTTTGAAGGAAGGGGAGACCCCGATCAGCGTCCGCCCTTACCGTTACCCTCAGATTCAAAAAGATGAGATTGAAAGGCTGATCCGGGAGATGCTGGAGGCTGGGATCATCAGACCAAGTGTAAGTCCTTTCTCTAGTCCAGTCCTCCTGGTCAAGAAGAAGGATGGGAGTTGAAGATTCTGTGTGGATTACAGGGCTCTGAATAAGGGCACTGTACCAGACAAGTTCCCAATTCCAGTGATTGATGAACTCTTGGATGAGCTTTTTGGGGCAGTGGTATTTTCCAAGTTGGACTTAGAGTCCGGATACCACCAGATCAGAATGAAGGAGGCAGATATTCCCAAGACAGCATTCAGAACATATGAGGGGCATTACAAGTTTCTGGTAATTTCCTTTGGTTTGACTAACGCACCTGCTACTTTTTAATCTTTGATGAACAGGGTCTTCAAGCAGTACCTCCGGAAGTTCGTGCTGGTATTCTTTGATGATATTTTGGTGTATAGAAAGACTGAAGGGGAGCATTTGGAGCACTTGAAGGCGGTTTTGGGAGTGTTACAGGAACATCAGTTACAAGCCAACCTGAAGAAGTGCAGTTTTGCCCAGACCAGTGTAGAGTACTTAGGACACGTGGTCTCACAAGAAGGAGTGGCAGTCGATCAAAGTAAAATAGAAGCAATGCAGAAGTGGCCAATGCCTAGGAACATAAAGGAGTTAAGGGGGTTCTTGGGATTAACTGGGTACTACAGGAGATTTGTGAAGGGATACAGTGCTATTGCGTGGCCTTTGACTGAGCAGCTGAAGAAGGATGGTTTTTCTTGGGGAGAGGCAGAAACACAAGCTTTTGAGAAACTAAAGGAAGCTATGACTACAGTTCCAGTATTAGCATTTCCAGATTTCAGCCAGATTTTTATAGTGGAAACTGATGCGTCGGGATATGGGCTGGGGGCAGTGTTGATGCAGAATCATAGGCCAATTGCATACTTCAGTCAAGTGCTGTCAGCCAGGGCTAGATTGAAGTCAGTATATGAGAGGGAGCTAATGGCCATTGTCTTAGCTATTCAGAAGTGGCGGCCTTATCTGTTGGGAAGGCATTTTATTGTAAGGACTGATCAGAGAAGTTTAAAATACCTGCTGGAGCAAAGGATGGTGACCGAGGAGCATCAGAGGTGGTTATCAAAATTACTAGGCTATGATTTTGAGATTCAATACAAGCCTGGTTTGGAGAATAAAGCAGCCGACGCCTTATCCAGATGTGTAGGGGAGCTACAGGAATTAGCTGTGTCGATTCCATTGATGGTAGATTGGGGGGCCATCATGGAAGAAAGTAAGTTGAGTGAAGAGTTGAGGAAGATAAGGGAGGATTTGGGGAAGGACAAGAGTAGTCATCCGGGCTACTGCATTGAGGGGGAGAGACTATTGTATCAGGGGAGGTTTGTGATGCCACGAACTTCCATACACATCCCCCACTTGTTGCAAGAGTTTCATGGTAGCGCAGTTGGAGGTCATTCAGGAGTTCAGAAGACATACAGGAGGCTAGCATCCGAGCTCTACTGGAAGGGGATGCATAAAGATATGGAGGAGATGGTGGCAAGGTGTGAAGTGTGCCAGAGAAATAAGTACATGGCCATGGCTCCGGGAGGACTACTACAACCATTGACACTTTCAAACAGAGTTTGGGAGGAAGTGTCCATGGACTTCATTGATGGCTTACCAAGATCGGAGGGGTTCACAGTCATCATGGTCGTGGTTGACAGACTTAGTAAGTATGCGCATTTCATCCTCTTAAGACATCCATACACCGCAGTGTCAGTAGCTGCAGCCTTTATCAGGGAGGTGGTGAGAATGCATGGGGTTCCGGAATCAATTGTGTCTGATCGAGACAAGGTGTTCCTCAGCCAGTTCTGGAGGGAGCTGTTCAGGATGCAGGGCACTATTCTAAAGAGAAGCACCGCCTATCACCTGCAGACAGATGGACAAACGGAGGTGGTGAATCGAAGCCTGGAGACTTATTTGAGGTGTTTTGCTTCTGAAACACCGCGATTGTGGGCAAAGTGGCTTCCTTGGGCTGAGTATTGGTACAACACCTCGTACCATTCCGCTTCACAGATGACCCCATTCAAAGTGCTATATGGGAGGGACCCTCCACACCTTGTGCACTATGGGAGAGGTAGTACACCAGTATCGACAGTTGAGCTGTACCTAGAGGAAAGAGACAAGATACTGGAAGAGCTGAAGAGACATCTGATGAGGGCACAATAAATCATGAAGAAGCAGGCGAACTCACACAGGAGAGACATGCAGTTTGAAGTGGGGGAGAAGGTGTTCCTAAAATTACGACCCTACAGACAAAGGACAGTGGCTAAAAGGAGGAATGAGAAATTGGCACCAAGGTACTTTGGCCCCTATGAAGTGTTGGACAGGATTGGAACAGTAGCATACAGATTGAAGTTACCCCCCGCAGCCACTATACACCCAGTATTCCATGTGTCTCAGCTAAGGAGAGCCATAGGGGAGCATGCAGCGAGTGCAGAACTACCAGCCACTATGACAGAATATTTAGAAGTGGTTTTAGAACCACTAGAGCTTGCAGGAGTCCGATCAGATAAAATGGGCAACACAGAAGTGCTGATCAAATGGAAAGGCTTTCCTGATTTCGATGCTACTTGGGAGCCGTTTGAAAGAGTGAAAGAGCAATTCCCCTCTTTTCACCTTGAGGACAAGGTGAGTTTTTGGGAGGGGAGTAATGTTATGCATGAGCCGGCCCCTCCTGGGCTGGACCGGTCCAGCCTGGACCGGTCCAAACCTATACTAGGCGGAACAAACAGGGAGGGGGCGGCAATTGGGTGGGCCCCATGGGGGGTTTAATGCAAGTGTTGGAGGGAGAAATTTGAATGTAAGGGCTGTTTAGGTAATTTGGAGGGGTCCTTTATGGTTAATTAGGGGGATTGGGAGGGAATTAGGGTTATCTTGGTTTTGAATGAAAATTGAGATCTAGGGTTTTCTTGTCTTGGGCTCTTGGCGTTGCCGGAGATTGGAGAGTCGTTCTTCCTCTCGGATCGAAGAACATTGTATCTTTATTTACTTTCTTGCATCTACTAGTGAAATACAAGTGTTTGAGTGATTTTTCTTTCCGTTTCGCCTCAATTTTCTCTAGTTTTACTGTGTTTGGCTGCTGTCCAAGACAGAAAACAGCATATTTCTGCTGTTTTACCTCCTCCGGATCGATAGGAATACTTGAATCCAAGTATTTCCTATCAGTCTCACTAACAACTTCATGTGCATCTTTATTCACAGCATCTTCAATATCTTCCACATGCTAATGCATCATGTGAAGGAGAGATAACAATAGCTTGTGCACAAGTGCAGCCAATATACGTAGACTGATTTCCATACTAGCCAGATTTTGTCGAATATCAGTAAGAGTACCAATAAGCAACGAAAACAAGCTAAAAAAACTCAAATACCTCTGATGGAGGTGGCATTATGCCATTATGATTGTTTGAATTAGGAAAGCAAAGACTTGAAAATAAATGGAGGTGTTTGATATGCTAAGTGTGGAGTTTTAAAGTGTTTATTTTATTTTTATTTTTCTAAGAATGGTGGATACCAAACTCCAGATTCATCTTCATTTGATTTTCCAAGATTTGTAGTTGCCAACTCAAGATCCGTTCACATTTGATTTTCAAAATAGTGGTAAACTCAAAGTCTATTCATACTTAATCCTTCACACATATTACATCATGTTGCAACTATAAAAAAGGAAGATATCAATAGTTGCATGTATCCCACAGCCACAAGCAAATAAATAGAATGATAGAAGGGAAGAGGGGAGAGAGGATAGGAGGAAGCTCCTACAATTAAGATAAAAAGAAAGAGGAGAAGTAGCATCAACGTTTTATTATGTCAACCCTCATTTTTTATATCATATGGTTGTGTTCTCTATCAATCATTAACATAAACAAAATGATATATTTGTCCTTATTCTTTCAAAATGTATTTTTTAGTCTTTTTTTTTAACATTTAAACTTGTGTATTTTGTGTTTTGAGAACTTTACTTCATTTGTTCTCTTGTTTTCATTTGATTTTGCTTTAAGTTTTTTACTATCCTAAAATATTAGGGGGTGCATGCTCAAATATAAAGATCACTAGTAGTAAATAAGTAATTTGAGATAGCCATTTCATCAACAAACATGATAACATTACCCTTGTAAAGTAATTCACAAATAACGTTAGCTAGAGAAATATATTTCACTCTAGGCACTTTTGACAAGTTTAAGCTGTTCAGAAGAAGGTGCACTAAATCTAACCGTTTTATAATAGGCTACACTTCTCTTAAGTCAGGGGAAGAGTAAGGAATGCCTCTCTGTTCGTGGTAACAAAAAGATTATGCTGTAAAAGATAATCCAAAATCTATGCATCATAATTATAATAGTCTAACTTAGAAATGGGACTTGAAGGCACACGAAGGAAGTGGAATCAACAGTGCAGTCATAACCAAAAGTCTGCCTAATTCTTTTCCATTATTTGGTATTACGATTCTGTCAAGGATTTTGAAACTCGAGTCAAAAAATGGGAATTTGATGGAGTTTGAGAATGATATTGACGGTAAGAACGCCATCGCTTGAGTTCATTCTAATAGCTAATAGTTTTGGACACAAGACTAATTGTCAAGTTCACAAAGAATTTTGACATGAGTCCGGGATACCATGACATTCTAGAATACAAGAATTTCCTCAATATGACAAGGAAGAGTTTTAGCGATTACTATTATTCATTGAAGGATTCGATGGATTTTCAAATCACTGGTTCATCTTGCAGCAGCATCAACGATAAAGCATGAAGCGCACTTTATTTTTGAGGATGAAGTTGTGATTAGAAACTTCGAAATTGCTTGCCATTATCACTAATTGATGCAATCTAATAGTAGAGTAGATTTAGAAAGAAGTGAGTTTCCCTTTACATTTCTTCTCCTTACGACATTCAAGTTAGATCCAATGCGCGAGAATTTGATTTGCATCCTCAGGGTGGAAAAACAAAAATGTATCGTAAATGAAATTTAAAATTTATTTAATTAAACTAGAGGATTCAAATCAACACTCATTTAACATCATCTATGGTGTTATTTCTAGTTCTAGTGAATTCATTCATTGAACTATAATCAATTGTAATTGGTGAGAAATATAATGTTTGTGTTTCACACACTCAAACGACTGTATGAAAATTTTCCAAAATTAACATGAGTAAACTTTAACAAACCAATTACATATATCTCAAATCATCAAAACATGATTGGGAAATAATAGCAAAATTCACTCTATGATAAACTTATAGAATCGATTAAACCAAGTTTTTCCTATTATAGTAAAAACTTGTACAAAAAATCCGTTTAGTATTATAAATCTGCAAATTTTTACTCAATAGCAACAAAGTCCAGTAAAAAACATTCCCTTCTTCAACATGGTGTATGATACAATATGTCCAACATCATATGTTTGGAATGCTAAACTGAATTTGTTGTTAATGCAATTGCTCAAGTATCATCAATGATGTCAAGGCGTCGATGCTTGCATCACTGATATTGGAATATAACTTCTGAAAAGAAGTGCAAAAGCAGGCCTCCAAATTTGGTCTGTTTGATGAGGATAGTCAATGCCTCATTCAAGGGAATATTGAAGCCTTATCATAAGGATTAAAAATATTCATCACATTCAAATACGATTTGTTTGATGAGGATAGTCAATGCCTAGAGAAGAATGAAGCATTGTCATAGGGATTGAAAATCTTGATAGCCTCAAAATCTGATCTACCTGATAAGGAAAGTCAACGCTTCTTTCAAGGGGAGATCAAAGTTTCGCCGTAGGAATTGATAGTTTTGATTGCATAAAAAATCAAGTTTGCCCAACAAGGACAGTCAATGCCTCTTTCGATGCAGGACCAGAGTCTCACCGTAGGTATTGAAAATCTTGATTTTCCTCAAATCTGGTCCATTCAAAGAGAACAAGCAACACCTTTTTCAAGGAAAAATTATAGCCTCACTGTAGGGATTATGAGCCTTCGCCTTCAACCAATTTCAAACTCTTGCCGGACAATGTTTTTATTTTATGGGAAAACTAGAGTTTGTGTCTGCTCATGTTGGTGGTGGCAACATTTGGTTGGTCATCATACACAGCCTGCTCGATTGCACATTAAGGCTTGCTTTCAAGTACTGACAAGCCAATTTTGATATTCTTGGATCCTCATTATTATTTTTTGATATTTTGGATTTAATTTTAGCATTTTGTAAACCCAATAGAGCTTTTACAATCACATTCGAGCAACGTGTCAACCTCATGAAAGACTAAATGTATATAATTGAGGATACTTTACTTGGTTCATAGCCCTGAAGGGAGAGCCACATTGATGTCAAGGAATGCCTTGCAATTTTTTTCAAAATTAAAATTTTACACAGCAAAAATTTTCTAATACTAAAACATATAGTTTTAGGCAACACAAGCTTCAACGTCCGAAAATAGAATGTCAATTGATACATAAAAAAATTGCCTTGATTGAGCATGAATCTTGATGAAAATTTGAATTAAGAAAATTTGGAAACAAAATAAAATAACATGAACTCTGATTTTAGAAAACTTATAGATGAACTAAACGTATTAGTGAGAAATTCCCATGAATACTAATCGTGATTCGATCCGAGTCAAAATGAGCACAAGATCTAGCACCTGAAATGTAATAGGAAACTTCAACACACTAACTAGATGAAAAAACAATCTTCAAATCTCTCATGCTTATAGTTAAATTGAGCATGAATTAAATGAGCCCAAGCTCACTTAATTCTGACAGGCACCTAAATGTGGAAAGAAATATTTATGATTATGAGAATCAATACAAATCGTTTGATTAAGTATTCCACATTTTATCTATATTTATAGGACCTGTCATTCTAAAAAAATTATAAATAGGCACTCACTCTCTATATAAAGGAGGAGGAATTTAAGATTGAAGAGAGCTAAAAGCTTCATGAATATCGGAGCTCTACTCAAGCACCACCGGTGGGCCATCGACTGATCATCTTAGTTGGACTACCACCCGATCACCTCCATCAGAACAATGCTTGACTGCCAACATTGGAACCCCACCCAACTGCCACCATCTGAACATCCCTCGATTGCCGCCTTTATACCACTGCATGACCAACACTGTTAGATCACTATTGCTCAATTACTCTTAGTCGACCACCATCGCCAGATTATGATCTCCCAATTATGGTTCTCGACTAAGGTCCTCCACCACAATCCTCCGAGCAAACAAGTATGCTCCTCCAACCACCGCCAATTGACTAAAGGTCCTCCGACCACAATCACCCAACTACGATCCTACAAGCATCGTCGCCCAACTATGATTGTCTGACCATCGTGACCCTACTACAATCCTTCGATCATTATTGCTTGACCACGATCTTGCAACCACCATCACTTGATGCTTGACTACAATCCTCTAACCATCATCATCCAATAATAATTTTGTGATGCCTCATAATTTAAATTGGAAGAATTTTTTTTCAATCTTTTAATATATAATAACTAGAGTTACCTAATTTTTTTTATCAATATAAAGACTAGCAGAAATATAATTAGCAATCAAAATATCAATATATACATCTATATTAATTTTAAAAAAATGTACACTATTTAGGATCTATAAAGTTATTCCTGAGTATAAAATAATAACTAAAATAATAAGAACTGAACCTGAAGAATTCTGATAAATCTCACACTCCTGCTCCCTTGCCCTAAAATCATTTATTCATATATAATGAGCTCAAGAGCCCACCAAATAACCAAATCCTACAACTGAACTCTAAACACGATAAAGGAGTAGTATGCATGTCAACAATCAAATCATGGCAGTAGTATTTATATGAACATGAATCAGTGCATAAGTAATAAAACTCATATACAGTAGCAATAAAATCTATAAATTATAAAATAATACGGTACAAAAACAAATACAATAGTACAGTAGAAAACCAATAAATCAATACGGGTGTTGAATTAGTCAAGCAGTCAATAAATCAGTACAATCAATCAGTAAAGAAATCGTAAAATTGGTAAAACCAAAGCTTCTATGAAGACCGTCAAAATTATATCAATATAGTAAAACCCCAAAATAGTCTACACATGCTATCCAATATGTCACATGCTCAATATATTATGTACTCAGTATGTCAAATACTCAATATCAACATAGTGAATCAGTAGTATCAAATAATATTGGTATTTATATCAGTAACAGTAACAATCCAGTGGTAGAGGCAGTAAAATGCAATAACAGTAAATCCGTGCAATAGAAATAGATCTGTACAGTAATAGGAACAATGCCTTAATAACATGCAATTCAGTATTCACACTAAGCAAGTAAATTTTTTTTGATTTGATCAGTATTTTTTTAGTATCGTATTAATATCAATAAATTATTGGCTTAGTAAACAGAGTCGCCACTCTTTGTCTATTGGCACAGTAATCATTTCTTTATAACTCCCAATCATTATCATATGAATCAGAAGAGGATAACACCAAACTATAGTATTTAAAGGAAAGTTTGTCTGCTCACCATCCTATACAAGTCAATCAGTCTCCTGCCAATGTCAGTGAAACCAGCTTTTACTTGTCCTCACACATAATTATCATAGTGCTATAACATTAACAGCGACCAACTATTACTCAACCACATACCCACATTCATTTTCATGCTTGTATTAATAGTATGCTTATAATAAAAATATCAGTTATTCAATAAGCATAAATAATACAAAATAAAGTAACTTTTGTTTTACCGAATGAAATTCAATAAATATTACAGTCAAAATGCTCTGGATAATAAGTACGATGTAATACAAAAAGTTGTGCGATAAAAGTTCAATAAATTTAAAGAAAATACAATAAAATTAGTTCTGAGAAGAATCAAACAGTTAAAATCAAAATCTTTAAAAATAGAGAGAGTATTAGAATCACCTATAGTGATTTGAGAAATTTCTACAAAAGCGGCAAAGCGATCCGACCGCTATAAATCGGCTTACTCTCTTTCTCTCCACTGCGCTGCAATTCAAACATGAATTCAATTTTTTTAATTATTTTCAAAATTTTGGATTGTTACAATCTACTCACCTTAGAAAAATGTCATCCCCGACATTTTCCTTAAGAATTCTTGCACAAGAATTGATATAAAATGAAGCCATGCAATCAAAACTCAAATCAAATCAAAAGATCGTCGAATCATACAATCATATAATTCATTCCATCATAGGTCATTCACTTATACATGACATGCAACATTTAATCATTTAAACACATTTCTTATTAATAAAACTCTCAGGTTGTTGTCATCTTCCAAATACTATAAGTTGTACACACGTGGTATCATTGGAGTAGGTCCTGTCGGTGCAATAAACTTCCTTTGACTATCACTGACAACTCCGTCATCAAGTTGTTTGTCGACTTTTCACTATATGCTCGCACTCCTATAGTCCTCTGTCCTTCAGTCTGCTTAGACTTTTCTTCTCTTAAATTAGTTCTTCCTCTCTGTGAATAATCCACTGCCTTATATCCTTCTTGTCCACATTGAAAATACTGTCTTGTAAGAAGGTAGCACTGACCTCCATGCCTCTTTCCACAATGGATACATACATTGAAATTGCCTGTAAATGTAATCAAACCCCCTTCAAATCACTGTATCTACTTTTCTTACCATTATCTCTATCTTTATCCCTGCTTGCCTCATCTCTGCTTCTCATGCTAAGATCATATGTGGAGCACACATTGTACCTGGTTGTCGATACTATCAAATCAAGCTCTATCAGTATGGTCTGCTCTACTAACTCAGAAAACTCCTGAATTTGCAGAGGCACTAACGGATGTCTCAACTCCTTATTCAACCCTTACAGAAATCTGTAGCACTTTTCTTCAGTAATAGGGATCAAGTGAGGAGCATACCTAGACAATGCAGTAAATTCAATCTTATACTGCATCAATGTCTTATATTCCTATTCCAACTTGATAAATACTTCTTGCATCTATCGTCGGGCTGATGGAGGTACAAATGACATCTTGAATACTACAACGAATTCATCCCAAGTGATCTCAGTATTTATCTTCTCTTGGAATTTCTCTCTTTGTTGTCCAACCCACCATCTCACAGCCTCTTCTTCAAAGAGAAACATAGCCAATGGTACGTTTCTGTTCTCTGGACACTGTATGCTATCAAAAATCTTCTCTATCCTCAATAACCAGTCTTCTGCAGTCTGAGGAGGTCCTACATCTCCTTTGAATAATGGAGGTTTCAGCTTATGGAATGTCTGTATGTGCTTGTATCTCTCTTCTTCTTTACTCCTAGCTGATTTGCTATATGGATCACTCATTACCTGTGCTATAACAATAGCGAACTACATCGCACTATTTGATGGCACTGAAGTTGTACTGTGTTGCTCATTGGGTACATTTGGCTTTGGCAAATTCATTTCAACTGTTCACCTGCACAATTTTATTTAATCTAAAAAAAGTTCACACATGCAATCAATTATGCATGCCAAAATAATGCCCTTAATCTGCCTCACTCACAACCAATTCTTACAGCTCTGATTACAATCAATTCTTCCAACAACATTACTCTGATATCAAGTTTATGACGCCCCAGAATTTAAATTTGAAGAATTATTCATTTATCTTTTAATATACAACAACTAGAGCCACCTAATTTATTTTATCAGTATAAATACTAGAGAAAATATGATTAGCAATCAAAACATCAATATATACATCAATATTCATTAAAAAAACTCATGTACACTACTCAGGATTTATATAATCATTCATGAGCATAAAAGAATAACTAAAATAATAAGAACGTGACCCTGAAGGATCCTGGTCAATCTCACACTCTTGCTCTTTTGCCATGACCTGAAATCATTTAATTACATATAATGAGCTCAAGAGCCTAGCAAGTAAAAACTTCCTATAAATAAACTCAAAGTACGAAAAAAGAGCAATGTGCATGTCAATAGCCAAATCATAGCAATAGCATTTATATGATCAAGAATCAGTGCAAAAGTATTCAAACTCATATACAATAGCAGTAAATAATAAAATAATACGGTACAAAAGCTAATAAAGTAGTACAAAGGAGCAACCAATAAATCAATACGGGTGTAATTAATAAAGCAGTCGACAAATCAGTAGTATCAATTAATAAAGAAATTATATAATTGGTAAAACCAATACCTTTATGAAAACTGTCAAAATCATATTAATATAGTAAAACCCTAAAATAGTCTACACATGCTATCCAATGTGTCACATGCTCGGTATATTACGTGCTCAGTATGTTACATACTCAGTATCAGTACAATGAATAAGTAATATCAAATAATATCGGTGTTTATATTGGTAACAGTAACAATCCAGTAACATGAGCAGTAAAATAATACAGTAACAGTAATTCGTGTAGTAACAATAAATTAGTATAATAATATGAACAATATCTCAATAATATGTAATTCAATAGTCACACTAAACAAGTAAAAGTCTTAATTTAATCAGTGTTGTTCCAATATTGTATCAGTATTAGTAAACTATTGGCTCAGTAAATAGAGTCATCACTCTTTGTCCGTCGACACAATAAGCATTTTCTTATAACTCCCAATCAGTATCATGTGAATCAGTAGAGGATAACACCCAATCACAGTATTTAAAGAAAAATCTGTCGGCCCACCAATATATACATGTCAATTAGTCTCTAGCCAATATCAATGAAATCAGCTTTTATTTGTCTTCACATATATTATTATCACAGTACTATAACATTAATAGCGACCAACTATTACTCAATCACATACTCACATTCATGTCCAATGCTTATATTAACAATGTGATTATAATAAAAATATTAGTTATTCAATCAGCAGAAATAGTACAAAATATAATAACTTTTGTTATATCCAATTAAGTTAAAATAAATGTTATATCCAATTAAGTTAAAATAAATGTTACATTTAAAATGCCTTGGATAATTAGTATGATAAAATACAAAAAGTTTTGCAGTAAAAGTTCAATAAATTTGGAAAAAATACAATAAAATCAGTTATAAGAAAAATCAAATAGTTAAAATCAAAATATTTGAAAATAGAGATAGGATTAGAATCACCTATAATGATCTAAGAAAATTCTACAAAAGAGGCAAAACGATCGGGCCACTAAAAATCATTTTTCTTCCTTTCTCTTTGATGAGTTGTAATTCAAACAAGAATTCAGATTTTTCTATTTTTAATTATTTTTCAGAAATTTAGATTATTACAGGTTCTTTAATCACCATCGCCCGACTACACTCCTTCGATCTCCACCACTTGATTACGGTTCTTTGTCCATTATTAGGGTTGTCAATATTGGACCTGACTCGAAAATCCGACCCGAACCCAACCCAAAAATTTCGGGTTTGGGTTGACCCGAACCTGAAGAGGGTCAAGTTCGGGTCTTGAAAACTGACCCGTTTACAAAACCAGTTCGGGTTGACCTGGAAACCCGGGAATGACCCAAAAAAACCAGTCTACACGCTCTGACCGCCCTGCTCGCGTAGCCTGCCCTGGCTGCCTAGCCTGGAGCGTTGCGCGCGATCCACCTGCCATGGCTGCTCGCATCGCATCGAGTCGTTGTTGCGTCTCCTCGAGTCGCCTGCCCTCTGTCGCATCTACCTATCTGCTTGCTGTCACATCGTCGCCTGCACGGCTGCGGCTGCTGCCAGAGGTTTGAATCACGTGAGTGAGTTACGGGAAATCGAAATAACCGAATAAGGTTTACGACTTACGGGTCGGGTCGAGTTGACCCGAACCTGAAGCGAGTTGGGTTCGGGTCCTGAAAATCGACCTGTTTGTAAAAACGGATCGGGTTAGAGTTGACCCGAATAGTGCCGGGTCAGTTTCGGGTTCGATCCGAACCCGACCCGTGACCCAAAATTGACACCCTTATCCATTATCCTTCGGCTACATAGATGCATGTTGACTGTCACTTGTTGTCCCAACTAAGCCAACATTGGTCATCACCCATAAGGCTCAACATGCTTTCGATAGCAACCCTGACTTTTGACATTAGCACTAAGATTTATTCTAGACTCATGGTCTCTGCTCTCCCCATCTCAAACGAGTTCGATCAAATAAACAAGCAAATGATCTCTTAAGAACATCTCTCATACCACAATGCTCTTCCAATCTTCACCACAGAATTTGTTTTATGCATTGTATATATTTTATCAAACGATTCCCTTAATTATGAGGAAAGGCATCATTTGAAACCAATGAACAATGCTAATATAATCATTTAAACATGACAATACCTCATGATTTTTCACTTTTTATAAGTTTTTTATGTAAAAAATCTGATGTCCCTAGCAACTCTTTTATTTATGCCTTCTAGGTATTCGTACAATGTTAAGATCATAAAATTTCTAACTCTACCGTTATAAATATATTATTACATAGAAGAAATTAGAAATACCATCACTCAATTTTTATTTTTTTTTTTCCAGTAAAAATATATCTAGAACATGTTTAAAATATCCACATATATACTACTAATTATGTCACATCAGTATGCCATCTTTTAAGCTATGCGATGTTATATTATGAGTTTTTTTGGGAATACTAGATATTCGTTTTTTTAAATATTTTTGGAGAAAAATAATATGGCGAAAATTTTAACGAAAACTTACCGAAATAAATAAAGAATAAAGAGAAAATTTTTCCTGCCTTCCAAGCGATTCAACTTATTCGCCGAATTTAGTATGAAAAAATGCCGATGGTTCGTCAACAGCGCATCGACCTTCAGCTGTGGGTGTCTCCGACTAGACTTTTTTCTCAACGCAGCAGACGCCTTCGAAAACCAGCAGTAAGAGAAGAGAATCCCACCGGCGACCGGGACGTAGAAGGCGAATCCGCCATGGAGAAAGCCGTAAATATCGGCGGAACCAGGACGAAAATTTGGGAAGTTTTTTTTTTCTTTTTTGAAATTTTGATTTTGATTTTAAAGGTAAATTTGAGTTTATTCCGATATGTTTCTTTTTAAATATATTTAAAAAGAAAATGGTGTAGCTCAGAAATTTCTTGGAGTTTTTTTTTTAAATCTTTAAGGTCCTCTTCAACTGAGATACTCATTATTAATCACTAACCAGACTCTATTTTATAACATCAAAAGAATATACCGGGTATATTTTTTTCCCTAACCAAACTCACAAAAATGGCGTTAGTGAATAATGTGATGTTAATATTAGTGTTGCACTATTCACCTAGCGCAAAATGCCACTGAATCTGGCATTCAATTGGAGCCTGTGATGACTATAAATGATCATTTGACGTTCGATTGGAGATGACCAACCTTAAAGTGTCAAGTTCTATCATCATATGCAGACTAAAAGTTTATTTTTAGACACAACTCACCTTGATTCGACTAGAAACATGCTGATCATTTGGCTATTTAATTAATATCATCAGATTTTTAATTGTTCAGCGGTTGATTTGGGCTTATTTTTAGCTCATCTTCTCATCGATATATTCAATTTGATTATAAATTTGTTAAAATGGAAATTTGGATGGTCAAAAATTTAATTTTAAATTTTAATTTAAATATGCATCAAAGTTTGTGTCCGATTAGAATAATCTTTGGTGATGTATCGATAATATTATTTTTAATATTTATTAAGGTGGGTGTTAATTAATTTATAGATAAAATTAAAAAAAAAGTATTATAAAAAAATTTGAAATTAAATTCAACTTCATTTGAAATAAATTTCTTAATATTTTATGAAGTAGTTTCTAAGAAAGCGAACAAAGATCATAAACCCACTTTATTTTTTGATGGCATTGTAAATATTGATAGTTTGCGGTCCTTTTACTACAATGTCGAATCTTCGCGAAAACCAGCTTTGAACCGGTACCCAGCCGGTTCGGACTACCCAAATGTCAGTCTAACACAGGATAAACCTTTGGCAAAACCCCGACTAGTCTCCTTGCTCAATCCGCGCCACTTGCATCCTTCTAAACCCTAGTCCCTCGATACTCTCTTCCTCTTTCCCATTCTCTCCATGGCTTCCACCAGCTTCACCAGGTCTCTGAACCGGATCTCCTTCTCTTCTCTTCGTCCGCACATCTCCAAAGCAAAGACTGCTTCCTTCCGTTCGCCGTCGACAAATGCATCCATCTTTGGATCTGCCAAGGCTGCCGCCGCTCAAGAAGCCGGAACTTCTTCTCGTTATCAGATCAGAGGCTTTCGCATCCTCTCCAGGTAGTTTATTTAGGCACTTTTGTGGTCCAAGGGAATTGAAAGAGAGGAAAGAAAATGAACAGGCTGAGGCCCTGTTTGGTTTTAAGAACTTGAAACGGATGGGATAAAAAAGAAATGGGAAAAAAAAAGATGTGAAGAAACTAAGTTGGAATTTGTTTTCACCTACTTGTTTTGTTGTAGAGAAAAATGTGTGATTTATTTATTTGTTTGTTTGGTTAATTAGAAATTGAATTTTTATTCCTCTGTGAAAAGATGAAATGTGAGTTACCAGTTTATAAATGATTGGCAGGGAATTGTTAATGAAAAAATTTATGTATTCATATTTATTAGATAAATTTTACTACATGTTAATTACATCAAAATAAAATACACAAAATGAATTTATGAAGTAAGATGCATTTACATTCTTCCAAGTTTCTGCAAATTAAATGTCGTAAGCTAATTGTGTTAAAATTAGTTTCACCAGCTTATTTGGTTTAGGAGAAATTGAGTGAAAAAATAGTAGTCAACCAATCGTTGTGATGACCTTCTTTCTTGTTTAGTTGATTAGAAATTGAGTTTTTATTTTTATTTTTGGTGAGGAAAGGACATGTAAGTCAAAATGGTGATCTAATAAAAAATTTTCTCGTTTTTCACTTTGATTGGGTAAGGAATCGTCAATGAAAAAGAAATATTCACATTTCCTTGGGACAATCAATTACTTATTAATTACATTGGATTCAAATATCTAATAAGAAAATGTTAAGT
The DNA here is from genome assembly GCA_019925795.1 of Dendrobium chrysotoxum. Taxonomy (NCBI): domain Eukaryota; kingdom Viridiplantae; phylum Streptophyta; class Magnoliopsida; order Asparagales; family Orchidaceae; genus Dendrobium; species Dendrobium chrysotoxum. Next base: position 14,943,755 of record CM034315.1, read on the forward strand.
AAAATGCATTTGCATTCTCTCTAATTCGTTCAAATCTAACTTCCCTAGAAGTTGAGGGGAATGAAAACATTTGAGAAAATTCTTTAATACTTTTGGTTAGTTGAGAATGATAAACAAAAATATGAATGTGTTATAGTTTTCATTGTGAAATTTGAATTACGCCCAATTCAAACAGAAAAGATGTAATTTTGAGGTAAATAATATTTAATTTCTTCATAATTCCTTCAAATCAAATGTACCTTATATTTCTCCTGAACCAAACAAGAGAGGTAAAATCAGTTTCAATTCATTTTATAATTTTTAATTTTTATGTATTAATATTAAAATTACTTAGTTTCAGATAATTTCTTGCAATATTTTTTTGTTTTTCTGTTTGACATAATTGAATGAGAGGAGATGAATAGGAAATGGACATTGTAAAAGTATTGAATTTTATTTACTTTTCACCCACTTGTCTGGTTGAGGAGAAATTGAGTTTAGAATGTTTTTTTTGGTTTTTCTAGAAATTAAGTTTTTGTTTCTTGTGTGCCACAATGATAAGCTGTTAAATCTTCTCCTGTTTCAAAGGTCTAGGTTGGAAATTGTGGAATAATGCATATGTTCATAATTCTGAAGTAATTTCAATTACCTATTTACTACCTTGGAACCGAATACCAAATGTGAAATTGTGGAGTTAATTACTCTTGCATTGTCCTCAAATTCCTTCAGACCAAACATAACACTTGAGAAAATTCTTTTAATTGACTTGGATTCCTTTTTTGTAGGTCTCCAGTAGAATTGGGATGCTCTGGTGGGTCCATGTACCCATTGCACGCTGCCGTGGCAGTGGCAAGGCTGACATCGCGGCTAAGTTTGACTTCTCAGAGCTTTCGAGATATCTCACAGGGTACCCTCTGCCGCACCTCTCCCGGACTGTAATGTTGTTGTTTCTGTGAGTTTTTAACTTCTCTTTTTGTAGCTTTAGTTCAACCTCCACGTTTTTTTGTGGGAATAAATGTTGCCCAGCACCCTTGTTTTCCATCAAGATATTCTTGGCTTCTCTTTTAGTGGCTTGAGTTCAACCGCCGCATTTGCTGTGGGAAAAAAATGTTGCCTTGCACCCTTGTTCTCCATTAAGACGTTCGTAACATTTTTTCTCCTTCCTCTTTTATTCACATAAAATTTGGCCATCTATTGACTTCAGGTTTAAGATCTGTTTGAGTCTTGTTGGGAACTTTGACTCTAGAATGAGTTTGCAAAATAGGTTTTTCTTTAATTTCTAGATTGCAAGGAAGTTTTTATGGTAGTTGACTCTAGTTCAATTCTTGATAATGTTCTCTTAATGCTGTGATGCAGTGGCTAATCATTTCCCATTAGTTTCCAAATCGACAATCAAAGCAGCGCAAGAATCATAAGTACTTGGATCATATTTAGGTCGAAATTATTTATGATTATTGACAAATACATAACAAACGTTGGTTTATATAGATAGCACATTGACATGAATTTAAGCAAAAATAGTACACTAAAATGATATGTTTCTATAGTAACTGTTGCTGTTATCCAATATTTGTCAATTAACTGTTGAACCGTACTGATATCAAGCTTGCCCTTTTCTGAAAAAGACAACCTGTAGCGCAACGTAAATGAAACTTTCTTGTCAATCTTCTAGAGCTCATACTTGGTCGTATATTGCTATGTCTAGTTTTGTCTTGTCTAAGCATATCATGCTCTTCTTTTTTATATGGACTCTATTACAGCCTTCTCCTATTAATATATTTGTTTCGTTTGTTTTTTAAGCTTAGGATCCACATGATTTGCATTGTTGTGATTCAAATTGAGCATTGGCTCGAAAAAGTTGTTTTGAACAGCTTTGAAGTTCTTGCACCCTCCCTTCTATTAATTCGTTTTATATAGTTGATAGGATGGGTTTGGATTTAATCCAAAGACTTCTTTCATCGTTTATATCATATGATGCATTTTAATTTTTACTCCGACAGATCTGTTTTTGGCAGTCACAAGGAAAATTCGTGCAATTTTTTAGTAGATGGAAAAGCTGTGCCATCTTATTAGATTATATTCTTGCAGATTATTGTAGCTTCCTATTCTGGAATGAGGATCTCTGAATAGCTTGGTTGGATTGTACCAGCTTTATCTAGTTAAAGCTTGATGATTGGGATACGTGAAGACAAGGATTAATTAATAAATAGAATCAAAGAAACAACTTTTTTTTAATGCTTTTAAAGAGAGTTTTTTATTTTGTAAGCTCTTACTGAAATATGACTTTAAATCATAAGTTTCTATCCCAGTTTTGTATTTACTTCATGTATGTGTATGAATCTCACTTACCCTAGCCATGATTTTCAAACCATTTTAATCTGTGGCAATTTTCTTTATTTGGATGTGATAAATTTGGCATTTTCATCACATTAAGCGGTTATGACAAAGTTGTAAACAGAAAATGGTATGTTGCAACGCAAATTTTTTTAGAGTTTGCTCATAAATTTATTTTACATGCTAACGTTTATTTTCTTTAAAATTTGTTTTCCTCTTTCTTCTTTTGCACTTTACCGTGCCTAGATTTGTAGGATTTGTCATGATTCTACGTTAGTTTTATGCTACAATTAATAAGCATATGCATTGCATTTACTCATGGTAGATGATATTTTTCCCGTTCCTGCTTACGTGGGAACAACTCACATCTGTTCTCTCATTGGAATCAACCAACAAAGATGTTTGGCTCCTGCAGGTTCATGAATTATTCGGTACCTGAAAGAAATACATGTGCTCTCAAGTGCTTGCGATTTACTTTCCAGATTCTCGAGTATGCATACTTTTATTCGTTTTCTACTGATTAATTATTTCTTGGTTAACATGAATTTTTTATAGTAACTCTTCATCAATAGCAAACCGTTTTGCACATATTTATAAATATAAAGTATAGATTGATATTGTAGCATGTAATACTTCCAAGAATAGGATTTCATTTCCCTACTGTTGAACGAGCATCATAAAACTATATCATCATTATATTTATATTAACTGGATTATTTATTCTGATCGCTTCTGTTCAACTTTATCATGGTATCTATTTGCAACTTGAAATAAACATTCTTAAAATGAGATTGCAAAACTTCCCTATTTTGAAGGTTAGCAACAACTTCCAATATAGGTTCACCCTAGAAACTGATCATGCTGCATTTTTTTAAAATAGCATGGATTCATAATCCAATCCACTTTTATTTTAGTAGAGGGTCAGTGATTTTATGGTGATGCAAGGTTTGTAATGTAAGTAGAATAATGCGTTATATCTAAATCATGCAATGCACAATTCCCAGAACACAAACTAGTAGAAAAGCCAATAATGTTCTTGCTTTAAATGTGAACTGTAAATATGATAATTATAATCAAAATAATAATTCAATGATTTGAATAATTACTAAGAAATCAACAAAAAAAATTTAATTACTCGAAATCAATAAATAATTATAATTTAATCAACATGATTAGAATCTAGCTATGCTAAATTTGAACAACACTAAGAACATTAACAAGCCAATAACAATATATGTAGAAATCAATTCAATGAAAGAATTCAACAAAGTAAGAAATCTATGCCTTATTTCAGCATAAGGAGAGGACTTCCCTAGAATTAGATGGTCACACTTACACCTTATTCGAATGAATCACACTCAATTGACACACATAACATTGAAAATTGGAAGAATTTTTTTTAATCAAAGATATTTAATCACATGCATTTGACAATCTATTTATAGAGTCACTGTTATGTTAGAAAATATGGTTGACATAAGATGAACTAAAATTAATTTGAAATAATAATCAAATTATTACCTGGTTTAATCATTCAATTCCAATGCGACAAAATAGAGGCTTGGATCTTCCAAAATATCACAAATTGAATACATCGATAGGGAAATGAATTTAGTAGATCTCTTGAAAAAAAAATCCACAACTATCGATAATGGATATTGGCAATAGAACAATTCCAGTAAGCAGCATTGGAATTACACACAAGCATGATCCACATAACAAAAAGACCACAAGTGAATAAGAATCCATTAAAACAAAGACAATTTTACCTGCAGTAATAGCACTTACCAAAGCAAAGTGTGATAGTAGCCGAGAAAACTCAATAGCCCTTTGGAGTAGAGAACTCCACAACTATAAAATAGGAACAACCCACATTAATCTACCCAATTTGAGAAGGTTTGGCTTCAAAAAATTTGGAATTTGATATTTATTATGTATATCAGAACATGAACTTTGTGATTCTTACAAATGATCAATGAGACAGCACCAAAAAAAAAAAAAAAATCTTTCATACCGTTGAACGAGAGATCTTTAAATCCACCATCCTTAGTAAACATAATTTCATCACCCAGAATAGCTTCAAGAACATACTGCATAAACGAAGTGTTGGATGTTGATTCACAAGTAGTAGATGGAAAGATATAATAATTTATGCAATTGAAAGCTCATCAGATAAGTTCAAATCATACAGTTAAAAAATTGAATTTTCAATTTTTGACATTTATTCCAGTTTGATGCAAGATTTTAAATGACAATTCTTTTCTCAAATTCAAAAATTTTAAATTTCGGGTATAAAACTTTCTGAATGTAAATGCACCATGAATTTTTCATAAGATTTAAATTCCACGTATGGCTCGTTTGCATTAACAAAATCGTTTTTTTGCTTATAGTTGTCATAGCTAGTAGTTGATTTCTCTCAATATCCTCATGCAAATCATGTAAATTATGCAAATGCTATGAGACAAATAATAAAACATTGAAATACTAATATGCAGCTAAGGAATATTAACAAAGATCTATATTTAATTCATAATTTTATGATAAAGATCCTAAAAACAGACAAGCTATTTAGATATGATATGCTTATATGGAGAGAAATCTCTTTAAAGAAAATTAATGAAAATAGTTTAAATCAAATTTTTAGAATTGACTAGATGGATGAAGTTTTAAATCTTATATTTGCTTGAAGTCGTTCTTTATTAATGATCGCCCTAAAACATTGGTGCAACTTAAACCTCTTCAAATGATTCTTTTTGTTAATTCATATGTCACTAATCCAAGCATGAAAGACAATTAACACTTACCTAATCATCTATTATATGAATAAGATTAACAATTAATTCATCGAAAGTTGTATTTTTCAATTTGCTTTGCTGATTCTTCAAATATATTAGATATGATAGGTTCATCTTCAGATTCTGAAATAGACTCAATTCTTTTTGATAGTTCACCCTTGGATTTCATTTTATGCTTTATTTAAATTTCAAATTCAAATTCAAACTCTTGGTCAAGTATATATTCTAATTTGTGAATATGATTTAATGTAGGTTAAGATTCAAATTCAATATCATTAGATACATGATATAATTATAAATATTTATATGCATCTAAAATATTAGGCCATGAACATCACTAATCTTAAGCTTTGTTGACCTATATGTACCATTGGTTGCTATTATTTTTTTAACCCATATTTCTAGAAGTATTATAACAAGGTTAAAACAGGGACTTCATTATCAAAGTTGTTATCCATTGAGCTAAACTGACTTGTGATCAGATTGATGCTATTGGTATGCATTGTAGTGGAAATGCTTTCAACCATCTTGAGATTGAAATACTTTCTCATGAGCATACCTTGTTTAACACTGAAGATTTTTCATACTTATTTGACTGAGCTTTCCAAATGAAAATGCAATTCTCTTCAATATGTTGAAGGCAACATTTTCTAGTGACAAGTGTACAACTCATGCGCTTGCGCATGTCGATCTAGGAGATTTTAAATTTATCGACTCATGGTAGTAAGCTTCAACTCTAAGAGATGTGGATGTAATTTTCTTTGGTATAGATAATCCTTGATTTGCATATTCCAATAGCCAAAAGCCTTGCCATTGAACTTGTCAATCCACCTTACTATCCTTGAATGGTGTTACTCTCACTATTCTCGTAGAGCCCTAAAGCTAGCGTAGCACTATTACCAATTGTTGAGGAAATGCACGTGCAACTGCAATAACAATCACTAGAAAAAGAAATAAATAAATCTTTAAAAGGAAACACGCTAGAAAAACAGAGACAAGAATTTATGTTGGTTGACGAGATCTAGTTATGTCCACAAACACATAGCGAGATAGTTCCATTAGTATTAGAAATAATGACAGAATTATAAGTATTTCCCCTTAAATATACCTTTCTCTTTTATCTCTACCATTTTCCCTCTTCTTGTATATTCTCTATTAAATATCTTCTCCACTTCTTTTTATTTACTAACAATAAGTCTACCTCTAATCTCAAATTTAAACCAAATAGTGAAGCCATTGTTATGAAACAAAAAATGAAAATGGAGCCAAAGATAATATACATTCATTTCTTATTATTGTATGTCCAAAGCTTTGGCTGCAAATTACCTCTATTTTTAAAAGCCTTTGATTTTAGCTCTTCCGCTATATATTCTTATTATTGTATCTCCAAAGCTTTGGCCACAATATCACCTATGTTTTTAGAAGCCTTTGATTGTAGCATCTCTTTCCCTTGCCATCCAAGCAACTCCTAGCCATTCATCGCTGGAAACCTCTAGCAGCATACATCATCCATTATTCAAACCACGTTCTTATTAGCTCCTTTATTCTTTTGTCATTCTAACCTTAAATGATAGAGAACGACTTCTTGCATTTTTGGAATCTAAACGTTAGTGGTCTCCATGCCATTGGATTCCTCCACAACCTGTCATCCACCACTTTCAATCATTAGACTCAATTTTCAAGCACTTCCAAACCCAGCTGCCACTGGATCTTACTATAGAGAATTGCAGGAAATCATACCAAACCGAGCTGTCTCACCAACCTATTTGTATCTTCTTTTTATAGTAGGCTTAACCAGTGCAAGTGGATGTAATTGGGAAGCTTGTCGAAAAAAAAAGAGCAGTATGAATTATGAGAAAAAATTAGGAGAGAACGAAGGTCATTTATGAGGATTTAAATCCTTATGCCATAACAAGTTGTCAAAGAAAAATAAACTCTATCCTTCTTTCTCTTTCTGTCTCTCTCTCTCTCTCTCTCTCTCTCCATATATATATATATATATATATATATATATATATATATATATATATATATATATGTGTGTGTATATGTATGTATGTATATGTGTGTGTGAGTTTAATTCTTAGTTAGGTGTAGCTGTACATAATATCATTTATTTTGATGTCAGAGATCTGGTTCCCGGACTTCGCCTCATATTCAAGTTTCTCTAAATTCTTATTAGTTATCACATTCCAATTCCTTAGTTCATTCCTTAAGTAAGAACCCCATGATTTCTCTTATGTGGAAAGAATGATTACTTGTCAGTTTCCCTATGACCTGTATAGGCCATTGTTTTGGTGCGTGTGTTTCTGTGTACACTCAGGGGACCAAGATCTTGGGCTAGAAGAGAGAAAGCGTCATAAAAGTTTTGAAGATTAAAACACCCTGAGTTGAGGGGTTTGCATGTGTGTGAGTTTATTTTAAGTCATTTATATAAGCTTTGCTTTATCTAAAAAGTGTAAAGATGCAAAACAACAAAGTTTTTTCTTTTTGTGGGTGTTAACTAGCTTAATTAGTAAAAAATTAGAACTTTTTGCAAAGTCTTGGATTTGTGATTAAGGTCTAATTTGGTACAAACATAGCTAATATGGTGCTACAATCATGTTATATTTTTTGCTTTCCCTTTGGTGCTATTGCCTGTTCGTAAGATTCATTTAGTTGAGATCGGATTTCTTGCAACTTTTATTGAAGTGGTTGATGATTTAGTGTGTAACACCCCATAGTACCTCTTATCAGTATTGTAGAGTGTCACACAAATAATCATAATATTTTTCAGCTTTCTTAACATATAATACTTTTCATCATTTGAATATTTATATAAACATTCAACAATATTATATTTATTACAAAAACAGAAGCATCTAATAACTCCAATTACATCAAACAAATGCTTATATAGCCATTAATACAATTCCAAAATATTACACCACATAATTGTCTATATATCTCAGTTGTAAACTTACAAATAGAGTTAAACACTAGTATATAAAATGAAATAACTTGCAACTTATTCTATTACGACCTTTTTCTTTTCTTTTCCTGTAACAACAATCAGTATGAAAAGAATTGGTGAGCTATGAGACTCAATAAGTTATGCAATTACAATTAAATTGCATGATTATAAAACTCTCAATTTTGAAATCATAAATTAAACAAACTTGATAAAATATTATAAAATGATATTTAGCTTTAATATTTACTTTCTTTGAAGTCTATACTGAATATTAATATTAGTATTTTAAAAATTTGGCTAAACTTTCATCAGTATGTTCAATGGAGCCCAAGTAAACCTGACATTATCGCCATTGAACAATATAGATGTCTCTTTTGCCTCTTTATGATCCCTTTTGCCCCACCTGCTATGCAGATATCATATCTCTAGGGTCCCTTTTGCCCCACTTACAATGCAGTTTCATATATGGGAACCTTTTGACCCACCTGCATTGGTAAGTTGTACATCATTTTATAGCCAAATTTTACTTAAATCGATATTCACTAAACTTCACATATTCATAATTCATATTTGTATTATTGCATGCTTTCATAACAATCTTTATGTTACTATCTATTTACAAAGAATGTGAATACAATATGCAAGGAAATGAGCATCTTTCTAAAATATTATCAAATAGGAAAATATTTAAATTAACATACCAAATCATATTTTAAACTCACATGATTAAATTATGTAAGTTGTCATTCATACTTAAAAACTTGGATGTATAATCCCTTTCTCTACATTGAACAAACTTAATATTATTTTTTTTCTTTTAATGCATTCAAAATTAACTCTCCATGCTTATAAATGAAACTAATTATATTTTTAATATAATTGCATTACTTACCTCCTTGAAGATTTGTCTCCTCAAATCCTCCACCACGTACTCTTCTTTGATTGTAAGTAACCTACAATCATTTATTTTTCATTTTATATAATCCACAATCTATTGTTTAATTAATTTTGCATAACATTAACTTATATTATATTATCTCAAAATCTCCCTTCTGCATATATCCCTATAATTCCTACATAATTGATTTACTTTTTCTTTTAATAACTTTTACTAATAAGATTTATAAAACAAAGATAATATTACAATAAAAGAAATTTGCTTACCTTTAACTTCTTCTTTCCTTAATTTCTCTAGTTTCCTCTTCTTCTTCCTTTACCAAGATTACCTTTTTTTTTTTTTTCTCAGCAGAAGTTGCTTCCATCACTCACAACCCTCATTTAAATATTCTTCACTCAGCCAAACACATTGCTTCAATTACTTCTAACTCCACCGAGAACCAATCCCTTCTCTGTTCCCTCACTGCCACAGTTTTCACAGACTTTCTTCATTGCCTCCTCAGCACTTGCCACAACCCGCACTTCACCATTCATGCTGAAGCTGATCCAGAAAACCAGAAACTCTGCTCTCATCCAATCCCAATTCCCTGCTACTACAACTGCTCCTTCACACAGCCAAAATCACATACCGCTTCCCCACTCTTCCTCCGTTCCAATGCATGCCTGAAAACCCACGGAATTAAAGGCCCCACAATAAAAACTGCTACTTTAAATTCCTCACAGCCAACAGATGCCTCTTTTCAATTAATGGCTGGCTGAATAAAATCAGATATTCACTATTAAATATCCTAATATAGCAAGTAGTGTTGGGATAGCAGGAATACTATTAGATATACTGTAAATTACTTAATCCTTTAATAGTAATTTACTAATTTATTTAATTTAACTGTTAATACTAATTTAACAGTACATTAAACGTTAAAATAAGTTTTAAGATATACCTGAAATTTTTGGTTTTACATAGTGAACCATTGTATTGATCATGACTAACAAGAGGTAGTTGATCTTAATACTTATGATGTTGATTTTGATGCTAATATGTAGTGTTTTTGAGAGAATGTTAATCAATATACTTTTTGTATTGATCTTAAAATTAAAAGATTATATGGATTCATTATCATTGCAACATTCATAAGATCTAAGATCATCATGAAATTCATACATATAATTGTAGGTTTCTTTGACCACATCATTTAGGACTTGCAAGCAATAATTTGTCCAATCATCATCAAGCAGTGTTAATCCACATTAAAAAATATGATTCCCTAGTTAAATGATTATAGCCTTGATAAAATATATCACTAAAATAGTCGTCTTTTCCATAACGAATACTTGGAATTTTGTACCCAAGGTGGGCTTGTGCTTATTTTATTACATCATTGGGTAAGCAATTCAGCTTAAATAATTTACTTTTATTTGATGTACCCATAATATGGTAATAAATGATTAAAATTATAAAGCATTGAGATTAAGATTGAACAATCTCATAATACCAAATTCTAGAAACATCAAAGAGTGAAGGAAGATGAGGGTGGACAACGACAATGCGAGAAGAATGTGAGTAGGTCAGATTTGGGTAGAGATGGTTTGCACAATGGGAAATTGTATGAAGAAGCTGTGTGAGTCATGGATGTGTTTTGTGCGAGGGGAGATTTGTGGGCGGGGGATTTTTTGGGAAGTTGGCATTGATAAAGATTTTGTGGGCTGCAGTGGTAATGGAGGGGTGCGTGTAGGCCATGTGAGGAGTACATTTAGTGGTTGGGGCGAAGGTACTTGGGCAGCGATGCAGGATTGGGTGACAATTAGATTGGCTGCGTCTTGTTTGAGCAACATACAACTCTATGCTGAAGTGGGGAAAGTTGCGATCAAGTTTGATCGCATGGAAGAGGGTTGCGAGCATGCTGATCACATTTGACAGTATTACGATTAGGCGTACGAATTAGAATATTGGGATGGATCTCAAAAGGGATTTGGAGTAATTTAATTGATACTATACAAACAAGTTGGGGAATGGGTTCTGATAGAGGGGACCTGTTGCTAGGAATAAGATGAAAGAAGAAGAGGCGAGGATTAGTTGATATCTACGGTTGGGATGAACCTAAGTTTTCATTCAACAATGTGATGTTGGAAGGATGCATTCCTAATTAATGCGCTTGTATGAAGCTCAAATACTTTACCAGAGTTTCTTAGGATATGCTACTTGAGCAAAAGCAAAAGATAAGTATTTTGTTGGGTGATTAATTTTGTGGCTTAATGTCTCAACAAGCGAAGAAATATAATCTCTATAAGTGATCATGTTAAATAAATCCAAGATTTCTAGCCTTGCAATGACCAGAAGGATGATGAGTAATCTAGTGTAGACTAATCATGATAAAGTTATCGTTTGCATGAGCGAAGAAGGGATAATTGAACTAGGTCACCATGAACAGTTTGTCTATGGGCGGAAAAAATATAGAATACACTCAAAGTGGAAGAGAAACTCTTAAATTTGGTCAACAAAAATATGAATCCATACATGGCTCAAGGAAACACAAAAGGCATGGATATTGGCCATGTGCGGAAAATTAGAGTGAATTAAAGTTTTGTGGAGTTTGAAGAGTATTTTGTTGGGTTTTAAGGGTTTACGTGAGTTTCCATGATCAGAAGTTTAATGAAGATGGGGAATCCAAGGAACTGTCATGACGCAATGAGAGAGGAGAGAGGAAAAGGGGATGTTCAAACCATGTGGGAGTGAGAGGTGGTAAGTGATAAGTCATAGTGATGAAGGTCAACTAGTGAGGTGGAGGTCAAATGGCGGTTAGAAGGTTGATAAAAATAGCTAAAAAAGGGTCAAATGGGCTTGATTCAGCTTGGGTTAAGGCATAAATTACTCACAAGACTAGTACATACATGATAATCACTCAACAAATGCATCACAACACACAATAGAATCTAATGACCTATTCAAAACAAGGGTCAAAAGAAATTAAAAAAATATCTGAGAAAAGATAATACATCATGTAACTCCTTAGCTACTCGTAAACTAGACTAAATGACTACATCTCTAATGATGTGTTAGAGGATGCCGTACATCATTATCATTAAAACCCTAACACTTTATATTGAGAGGAACCATTATTTATCACATTAAGGTTCCACATAACTAGAAATTGCAACTAAAATAAGAAAGTACAACATAAACCTATTCTATTATTTTCCTGCATCATGCAGTAATAAGAATAAACTAAGCAAGAGAAATTACATAAAATATATGTACCTTGAAATGTATATGCCACAGCTTAAAAAATTGGCCTATCGAACTTTTATTCAGGTGACCCAATTTGTCTGACTCGATTGAGCGTGAAGACTGCTACAGGAAGTTCTTGAACTCAATTTGCTATAGAGAGTTCTTGAAGTCGGCTCTTTACTAACAGTGCCTCCATATAGGCGTGGTTGCGTAGCTGTTTTCTATAATTGGTGCAAAGGATCAGATCCTAAAACTCTGGAATAAAAAGGGGATTCGGGTAGGTCAGATAAAAGTTTGCCAGGGCTACAGGAAAGATTGACCGAGGTCATTTACGGGAATGAAAAAAGGAACTCTAAACTATTCTTATTACACATGCTGCATTATTTGCATAAGTTTATGTGTAAAAACGTTTAATAAATAGAATTTTCTTAAATAGCCTTATCCAAATGTCAATTTTCCTCTTATTGCCTTCTTAAAAACCTGATGAATTCAGTTGAAGTCCTCTCTGAAATGGTATTATGTTAATTAAGATATGCTATACGATTAGAAACCTATTATGTTAATATGATTAATTTTTTTTGCATCATTGATTTACAAAACTATGAAATAAAGCCTTTTCTTCAAGACTCTTTGACCACTTGGTTTTTGACTTATGGCGTCCAGCAATTCATTAAAATTCCTTTTTTCTCTTCGTAATAAAGATGGCTTCCTAAACGAATGTACTGCTGATTTTCCTTGAAAGAGTTGTTTATTATAGTAATATGTGCACTTTGGTGGCATTTATTTGTTTGTTTATTCAGTCACCAACAGTTAGTCACAAATGCTAATCATATTGTTCAATATGGATCTTACTGTCTGATCCAAGAATAATTTGGCTAGATGTAATGGTTCAATTGACCTGCTAGTCAAATGAATTGTTCTACTTCAATGTTCTAATTAGATTCTATGGGTATGTCTATGCAAAGAGCATCCTAATGAGCCACCAAGCAGAGTCATTTGTAATTACATAATAATAAAAGTTAAGATTACATCAACAATAGATTCTAACGTACTCAATATAGTTTGATCTTCACTTGAGCATTTGAGTTTTCAATGTATATATTCTCCACCTTTTTGCACTTACTGGATTAATATTCTTCTCATTTGATCAATTTCATCCGGCCATGAAATTTCTCAATCCTATAATTTCTTGATAAACCAGTAGTACCTTCATTTTTAAATTTGTTATTATAAAACTTGAGCCCAACCACATTATGAGCTCATAGGGTTAACAAAAGTTCACAATGCAGAGTTCAAAGTTATGTGGAGTGTATGAATATGTACTCGCTGATAGCTTGTTCCCGAGGAGAACTCTTTTTGTGAATAATGTAGAACCTCTTACGCTCCATGTAAACACCATGTGATCATATGCTTCATTGTTGCTCAGGATATTTTACTTGATTTTGCCATTACTGCGTGAAGTAAGCATTGAAAATATTTGATAATGCCATTCATGTTATGCCTTATGAGCATATATTCTTATGCAAAGCATGATTTTTTGAAATTCAACCCTTGAAAGAGTTAAAAGTGTAACCTTACCCTTTTCTTAGATGCAAATGAGGGAACGTGATACTAGTAAGCTTCTTCTCCTGACTATCTCTGAAGGTGCGTCCTTGCATTTGTTGCTCTATTTCTTTCTCTCCACAACACCTAGGTTATATTTCTCTTTGTTGAATAATTAATTTTGTAATATAGGCTTTGTTTGGAACAACTTTCTTACTATTTCGTTTTTCAGACTGATAATTATTTTTTCGTTGCTTTTAAAAATTTTGTGTGTTAGGAAACAACTTTCTACATTATTTTCAAAAAATTATTTTCTTTACAATAATTTTACCAAGCAATAAGAAAGTCATCCCAAACGAAGCCTTAATTTTTTACTAAATAAGAAATTGTAACAAATCTGCTTTGATTTGAATTTTTACCTTTTAAGCTACTAAGTCTCTCCGATTTCTTACCGAAGTAACAAGAATTATAATTTTATGATCTTCTGTTCAATGTAGCTGCAGAGGTTGGTCTTTCAGTTCCAAGGTGACAATTGAAGCTGAACGACGCTGAAGCCACTGTGTCAGAAGTAAATCAGGAAAAGCATTTTGTTTTGATTAAGACTGTTCTCATGTAAGTGGAGTAAAATTTCACCTTTTACTTATAAAAACTGTTGTATTCATTAAAACTTGCTGTGCTATTTCTTCTTTAGCTATATCTAAGCACTGCAATGAGAATCGAGAGATTGGGAGGTTTTCCTTTTATCAATTTATGCCTGAGAATTATAACATATGAGCAGCTTTTGAGGGATCCTTCTCAGTTTATTTTCTTTATCAATTACGTCAGTAAATTTATTTTAGTTTTATTTAGTGTATATTTAGTTCAAACGTAGGCTTTCATTTGGGAGAGCTTTCTTACTATTTTTTAAAGCAGCTTTTTATTATCAAAATTTTTAATTTTTTATATTAAAAAGTTGTTTTAGAAAGCAGTTAAAAAACTGTTCCAAACACAGCCTTAATTAGACAAATGAATAATTTTTAATGACAATTTCCTGCCCAAATCTAATGAAAATTGGGAAAAAAATTAATGTGGTGGTGGATGTAATTTATTTATCTATTGCTTCATAAAATTTAAAATTTAGATTTTGTTTGGGATAATTTTTCTATTGTTTTTTAAAATAATTTTTTAGTTTAAATTTTTTTTGATATTAAAATACTGTTTTACGAAGTAGAAAGAAAGTTGTTCCAAATGAAATTTTAATTTCTCATCAATCAAATAAAATACAGATAATCATTACTGATGGCAATATAACATTTCCTTAGCAAATGTCAACCACCCCTCTTTGCTTATCCAGCTTCTATTTATTAGTGGCAGTCTATATTTATCAATAGGATTTTCGGGAAGAAGGATAACATATTTATCTAATTCATACAGCATCAAGAATTGCTTTGATCACGCATGAATTTCAAAGTACATGTGGATTAAAGATTTTTAAAATAAAATTTAGGATCATTCAAAATTTGATTCCAGTAAACTTATAATTGAATTGAACATATTGGCAAGATGAATCTAACAATACTAAGAGTGGTTTAATTTGAGCTTGAATGAATCAAAACCAAGAACCTAAGCATAATTTAAGACTTCAAATATTAATTGAGGGATCAAATAATTTTTAGATTTAATATGTTTATAGTTAAATTGAGTATCTTGATAAGATAAATCCAATGAGTTTAAGGTTGCTTATTTTTAACATTATTAAGGCATTTAAGTGTTGAGTGAATAATTTATGATCAAGAGAATAATTATGAATTATTTGATGGAGTGGTTTGGATTTTCTTCATGTTTATAGGATATGTCATTTTAAAAAATCTATAAGTAGCCTCGTACTTTCTACATAAAAATAAACATTGTTTAGATAATTAGGAGAGCTCAAAACTTTGAAGAATCCTAGAACACTCGAGCATCATCGCCATTGAACCATCGCCAGTCCATCACTATAGGCAAACTTTGCCACCTAATCATTGCCATCGGACATTTGCATGTCGATCGTTGATGTCAGACCTTTTATCACTCAATTGCCATTGTCGGTCTGCACCCGATCGATTGTCATCATAGATGACCCTTTGCTGCCCAACCACTATCATAGGGCCTTTGACTGCCAAATTGCCATTACCAGACTTTCATCGCTCGACTACCATCATTGGACCTTTTGGTGCCCGACCACTATTCGGATCTTTCATTGCCCAACCTTTGCCGTCGAACATTTTGTCACTCAATCATCGTCGTCAGACCTTTCTCATTGATTGCCATCATCAAATTGCCACCGCCCAGCTAACACCTTCAAACTTGTTATCACTCAACCCTAAACATCTGAACGAACTCATCCACATTTCCTGCCAATTCACCTAACTCTTGTAATTTTGTTGACTCCAATTTAAGGGATGGACAAACCTTTGCAACTAACACTCACATATTGGAATTATTTCAGCTAAGTAGAGCCCTATAGTTTTTTCCTTTTGGGTTTTTCATATAAAAATTTTGGCATTATCTATACTCCTTGATTTATTTGTTTGCGCTTTATATCTTCGTGTACAACTAGGTCACAAAACTCTCACTCTTCATGAATTTTTTAAGCCTGGAACACTAATAACATTCAAATCATCATATCCCTTACAAAAATATCACTAATACAATTTTTAAAAAATAAAGCATATTTTTTGTTCATATGTTTTGATGTGATTTGGAGATTAAAATGATATATGAATAAATACAAATAAATTTTGATATTTGATATGTAAATTATTAGAATTTTGTGGTATATATGTAAATCCCTCATTTTAAAAACAAACAAAGAGATTCATTGCAACATAGTTGTAGCTTTTCATTTTAATCTCAGCCTTTTTGGGAATAACATTATGATAAATCTAATCAAAATCTAAAAACATTCAATTGGACTGCACGTGTTGATTTATTTAATCATAAATCATTCTTTTAACATTTAAGTACTCTAATGATCTTGAAATTGAGTGATTTTATGCTAATTGGATTTCTCTCGTCGAGACAAGCATATATCAGAGATTACTTGATTCTTCAATTAATGTATCGAAAATTTCAACTACACTTCAATCACTTAATTTGGGCTCATTTAGACTCAGGTTGAATCACTTTCAATGTCATTGCATTTGTCTTGTCTATTATAAGTTTATTGAAATTAGGTTTGAATGTTCCAAAAAAAAAAAAAAAGTTATCAATGTTCCTCAAATCAATTTTGAAAGTTTCTTGTATCAAACTTCATCAACCAGGCGTGAATTTTGACAATAACAACACTAATATGATGATTATTAATCATTTTATATCAGATTTATCATTTCTAATAATCATGAAGATTATGTATGGTTTCACCAAGCTTTTTTTGGAGCTTTTGCCAAACAAGCTCAAGTTGTTCATTTCGGCCTCGTTTGAGACTGCTTAATTTTATTTATTATGTTTCAAAACGTCAAAGTTATTTTTGGTTTACTGTCTGCACGTGACATTTTTATAAAACTATTTTTTATGAAAATTCATTTTTGTACTGTTTTCAAAAGCTTTTTAATATTGATTATTCAAAACCTTCAACACATTCAAGACGATAAAGTGAAAAATTAAGATAATTTATGCTTCGTTTGAGACAAACTTTCTTGTTGTTTAAAGCAGTTTTTTAGTATAAAATTTTTTTTTAGTACTAAAAAGTTACTTTAAGAAGCAACAAAAAAGTCATTCCAAACGAAACCTTAGTCTATAATTTGAGCTTAGTTTATTATTCGTTATATATTCAAAACCTATTTTAGAACTTACATAGTTTTTTTTGGATTTTATTTTAATTGATTATTTATTTATTTATATTATTCTCTAAAAAGTCTCATAATTTTCTTATTCATCAGTTTGCTGCATAAAAAACATATATTGTTTAAGAATAAATAAATATAAAATTATAATTGTATTAAGAAGTTTGTAGGCGTGGGAAGCACCGGCATTAATTCTCATGGAGCAGATCCAGTGACTAAAGACCTGTAAGTCATTCCCGGCTGCCATCCCACCGGAATCACATCGTCGGCGATGATGGTGGCGTGTGACCTCAATGTTGTCAGCCGGAGAGAGAATGGAGGTTTCAGTTGCGAACCGGAGTTGATCTTCCAAATTGCTCCCCATGAATGCTGCATCGACAGCCACTCCGGCGACCCTCTTACTCCTCCTCCTCCCTGCTGGAGATCTACGCCGGAGAGATCGCCGTCGCCCCCTTCATACTCCACCACAACGGCGAAGTAGTAGCCGCTTGAAGCGCTGTCCACGTGGAATGCGATGGTGTAGCCGTTGTAGTTGCATTTAACCCTGACATCAGGAGCAACAATTAAATATTTTCAAAGTATTCTCTCTCTCTCTCCCCACAGGAATTGTACCAAAACAACAACATCATCAAGTGTACTCAGAAGTGTCCCGTTAATAGAAATTATTCTGTGCGGTCACCAGACGGTTCAGGGGTGAATCAGGAAGCGTCACGTGATTCAGTAAATAGTGGTACACAACATCGGCACACAGTAAAAAAATGACGCGGCTCTTCCTGATTCGTTTTTGGACACCGTCCGGTGACCATAGAGAATAATTTCTCCTTGTTAAGAGTCAAATTCTTGTTTAAATCTAATAAAAAAATATCACTTCTAATATTTTCTAACCAAATTAGTTTAGGTCTACCTCTATCTTTCTTAACACGTCAAATCTAATGCACCTATTCCTCTAAACGGGTCATCGGAAGGTTGATGTTTTATGTGACCAACCATTTAAGACGAAGCTCTCTAATCTTATATGCCATTGGAGCTGCTTCAACATTTTCACGTGTATGCTCGTTTCACATTCTGTCTCTAAGAGTACAAGAGAGGAAGATATTAGTGGCGGTTATAACCGCTGCAAATCTACATGTTTGTACCGGTTATAACCGCTACTAAAACTAGCACTTCGTCAAATCTACCTCGTTGGTCCTTAAACCGCTGCAGAATATCGTTGCAGCGCATACCAATTACAGCGGGGCCATTGCGAAGAAATCAGTAACGGGTATAGCCGCTAAGATAAGTCAAAAATTGTGTTACGATAGCCTTATTTTTTGATAGTGAGTAAAGCTACTCATCCACCCGAGCATTCTCATCTCCGCAACACTTAACTTAATTTTAGGCTTCTCTTTTAATGGCCAACATTTTACATCATGAAGGATATAAATCCAATGAAAATTACATTACTTAATCATATATTATTCTCTTTAAAAAGAAATTAATTATCAATTATTAAAAAAATAAATTAATAAAGAAGGCATGATTTCTCACCGAGCATACTCAACAATAATCACGCCAGCACTTAACAGTTGATCTGTTTTACCCGACAATGCAAGTGACCCAAACGCTGACCCACTTAGATCAAAATGAATCTTCTCCGCCAGACACGGCCCACCCGGGCATTCATCGGTGATGGTTACGTTCACCGGCTCGCCGGAGCACAAAGAGTTCTTCGTGCATTTGACCTAATAATCATCACCATTATCAATATCATCGTCATCGATCGTATACTAATTTAACGTGTAAATATCGTGTCATGTTAAGTACCTGATAACAAGCACCACATCCATTGCCGGATAAAAACAGGTTAGGGTTTCCTGCAGTCACCATTGAAGAGAAGGGAGGCTTACCCACCAGATCACCATAGCCGCATGCACCACCTACGTGCAGCATCTTTTGACTTCAAAAAAAAAAAGTTAAAAATTTGATCATCCAGCCTTTATCCCATTCCATGGGGTCGGCTACATGAATCTTTTTTTTTATTATATCATGTTAAGAGTCAAATTCTCATCTAATTTTATCATTTTATGTGACCAAATCATCTAAGGGGACTTCCTTTAATCTTATTTTTCATTGAAGCTACTCCAACTTTTTCACATATATAAGAGTGAAAAAGAAAAGAAGATATCTTCGTACAAATCATATCAAGATGAACTAAAAAATTATTGAATTTGTTCATGTGATTATATATATGTATGAAAAGTTTGTATTGTACAAATGTCTATATAAATTCAATAAATTTTGAGTCCATCTTGATATAATTTGTATCAAGATGCAATTAAGATAATTGATTGCATGCATTTACTATCAAAAAATAGGGATATCGTGCGCATAAATTGGGAATTAGGGTTTCTAACGGAGCTTCACCAGCGGTTAAAATAGGTGCTACTTGCACCGATTAAAACCGGTACAAATTGCACGGGTTAAAACCAGTGCTAATTACACCGGTTAAAACTGATGCTAATTGCACCGGTTTTAACCAGTGCTAAAATAGGTTTTTGACAGTAGTTCTAAAACCGCTCCTAACAACTGATGCGAAAAATCCAACTTTCTAATAGTGATTGAAAGAATGGTAGGGGGAGATCACCATCGCTGCCGGCGCCATTGCGACTACCATACCATGTTGCTCCGGCGGGCTGCCAGTCCACCGGAGCCACGCAAGAGTTGGGTTGAAGGATGGGGAGAAAAACAAGGAGGATGACAACACAGAAGATAGAAAACAAAGATGGAATGTGGAGGGCCATTGAGAAATGTTGTTAAAAAAAAGGTAGACAGATTGGAGCATAGTTGCAAGTGTATTTTGGGATATTTATGACAGAGAAGAAGAAGAACATGGTAGAAATTTTGGGCTATTTTGAGCTGTAGAAAAACAGCAGATGAGGAAAGAGGAGTCATACGAAGTTTATATGTGCTTATTTTTTATATTTATTTCATTAACGACTTATTTTAATTTCATTATATTAATATATTTTCAACTTAATCTCAATACTATTTACCAAAAAAAAAGTGTTATTATTTACAGTAAATTCGAAGTCCAGAAATTTAATTTTGTGTTAAAATAAGTTTTACAAGAAGTGAGATTAATACATTTTTTAGCACAATTGAATGATTCTACTCACACAAAGGTGTTAGTATGAGTTTCACCCCATAGATATCCAAGCATATATATTAAACAAATGAACAAGTCAATCTACACGAAGGTTTTGATTGGAATGACTTTCTTATTACTTCTTAAAATAATTTTTAGTAACAAAAT
Organism: Dendrobium chrysotoxum; assembly: GCA_019925795.1. Lineage (NCBI taxonomy): Eukaryota > Viridiplantae > Streptophyta > Magnoliopsida > Asparagales > Orchidaceae > Dendrobium > Dendrobium chrysotoxum. The sequence goes on from CM034315.1 coordinate 14,964,576, forward strand.
TTAAATTTTTGTACTAAAAAATTTCTTTAAGAAGCAATAAAAAGTCCTCCCAAATAGCAAATTTATTAATTATGAAAGTATTTTTACATGATTATGCACCCATTAGTTTTATATCCAGGTGTCTAAATATTCCACTCGGTTAGGTTTCCGCTACTTAACTTACTATTACAATTCAAAATCTTTCATTCCAAGGTTTCGTTTGGGAAGACTTTCTTACTATTTTATAAAGTTGCTGTAGAGAAAGTAACTTTTAAAATTTATTGTAGAAAACAGTTTTCTGGTACAAAATTCTTCTGAAAGCAACAAAGAAGTAGTGGTAAAATAGAAATTACGATTGCGATTTGAAAAACAAAACAGTAAGAAAGTTGTCTTAAACAAAACCTATTAGTTGGAGGAGTACATTTCACATAATCTTAATTCAAGGATAACTACACACTCACCTCTTATTTTGACAAGAGAACCTCAACCCAAGCTATAGAAAGGTATCCAAGTATATATACATTAAACAAACAAACAAGTGAATATACACTAAATACAACTTTGTTATGAAAGTATCTTTACAATGATTTGTCTACGCATCTAAATATTTCACTCGCTTAGGCTTTCACTACTTGATTTACTATCACAATACAAAATTTTTTTACATATAATGCCAAAAATAAATGAATAAAATTCATTTCTAATCAAGCAAAAGAAACTCAAGAAGTGGGAGAGATTGCTTCTCAATGAAATACAAATCCTTATCATGAAATTAACATAATCAAGATCCAATCATACTATGATCACAAATTATTGATCAAATATGAAGTTCAGATTGAGTTTATTAAATTAATGTTCATCTAGCAGGTCCTATAGCTAGAACAAGTTTTTTTTTTTTTTGGGTCACAACAGCAATATCGAGCCTTTATCCGACTACGTGGAGTAAGCTACATGAATCCTTTTTCTCCATTATTTTCTGTTAAGAGTTAAATTTTCATTTAAAACAAATAAAAAAGATCATTTCTAATATTTCCTAACAAAGTCTTTTTAGGCCTACCTCTACATTTGTTAATATAGGCTAAATCTAATAGTCCTACTCTCCTAACATTTTTATGTGACCAAATCATCTATGGTAGCTCTCTCTAATCCTATCTGGCACTAGAACTACTCCAACTTTTTCATGTATATACTCATTACACATTCTGTCTCTAAGAGTAAAGCCACTAATTCACCTTAGCATTCTCATCTCTGCAACACTTATTTAGATGAGAATTTATTAACATATTTAATTAATTAGATCCATAATTACAATCAAGTCTTTCTAATTTGATGAGTCTTTAATGAAAAAAAAAATATTTACCTCAATACTTTCCACAAAAATGAGACATTTTAACAAGTGACATACAAAAAAAAAAAACATGAACATTTGTAATTCAATTTCTATGCTGCCAAGAAATAAAAGCTTGTTATCATGAATTTAATTAAATTTAGGTTTCGTTTACTACGACTTTCTTACTGCTTTTTAAAATAGCTTTAGAGTACATAAATTAAAATTTTTGTACTAAATTTTTTTTTTAAGAAGAAGCAAGCAAGCCGTCCCTAATAAAATCTTAATTTAAAATGAAATCATGTGAGAAAAAAATAAAAATTACTTTAGCATAAATTTTAAAAATAATTTTTAATCCAGTTGAATGTGATAAAATATCAGACATTCATAAAAGATTAAGACAAAGACAGATTATTTAGCATATATGACACTAAATATATTCAAAGACCAAAGATAAAATAAGCAAAATGGCAGACTTAACAAAATTCTCAAAAATTTTTCCTTTTTTGGAATAGGTTGAGCGCTCGAAATAAGTGAAAAATCCTTCAGTAAAGGAATATATTGAAAACAACTAATTTATAGAGAAATTAATTGATTAAATTCAACTTCAAATAATTCTTAAAACTAATAAATCATAATTTAAGAATTATAGTTTCATGAATCATGAAGGTCAAAAGTTTAAGTCAAACGCATTGTTCAGATGCCTACCTAAGCAAATTTTCTCTCTCATCATCATATCATTCTCAAAGCTTTAGGTTTCATTTGGAACAACTTTCTTATCATTTTATTTTTTTAGACTGCTACCATAATTTCTATTTGAGCACTAATTTTTTGTTGCTTTTAAAAAAATTTTGTGCTAGAAAGTGATTTTCTACAACAACAACAACAACATTAAGCCTTTGTCCCACTACGTCCCACTACGTGGGGTCAGCTACATGAATCCTTTTTTCTCTATTGTGTTCTGTTAAAAGTCAATTTCTCGTTTAAATCTAATAAAGAAAGATAATTTCTAATATTTTCTAACCAAATCTTTTTAGGTCTAACTCTACATTTCTTAACATAAGTCAAATCTAATACCTCTACTTTTTTAACCGGGTCATCAAAAGGCTGCAGTTTTATATGGCCAAACCATCCAAGGCGACTCACTCTAATCTTATCTTCCACTGGAGCTCCTCCAACCTTTTCACGTATATGCTCATTTCGTATCCTATCTCTAAGGGTAAAGCCACTCATCCACCAGAGCATCCTCATCCCTGCAACACTTAACTTAGTATTATGCTTCTTTTTTAATGACCAACATTCAGCACCATAAAGCATTGCAGGTCTCACCACCATCTTATAGAATTTTCCCTTAAATTTGAGTGGGACTTTTCTATCACACAACAAGCCCGATGCATTCCTCCACTTCAACCATCCAACTTGAATTCTACTGATAATATCCTCATCTATTTTCCCATCACTTTGAACAATAGATCCAAGATATCTAAAATGTGTACTCTTATTAATGACAGTATCGCCCAAAGTCACAATCCCCTCACTAGGTCTATTACTATTAAAATTACACTCCATATATTCCGTTTTAGATCTACTCAAGTGAAAACCTTTAGACTCTAAGGTTGGCCTCCATAATTTAAGTTTACCTTCAACTCCCTCTCTAGTCTTATCAATAAGAAGAATATCATCAGCAAAAAGCATACACCAAGATACATCCTCTTGCAAATGTCTAGTCAGAACATCCATGACTAAAAATCAGTAAGAAAACATCTCAAATGAAGTCTCAATCTCGTTATCATGTTTACAATTTTATAAAAAAATATTTATTATGAAGTCATAGTTAAAAGGCATTGTAAACTTATAAAATAGTAAAATTAAATCATCAATTCAGGATCTTAATGTTTGTCCATCCAGCAATAATCAAGTTGGAATTATCACCATAAAGTTTGACATTCTGTTTAATTAAGCCTTTCACGTACAGTCGTTTCACATTGTCTCTAAGAGTGAAACCACTCATCCACCCGAGCATTCTCATCTCTGCAACACTTAACTTTATGCTTTTCTTCTAATGGCCAACATTTTGTGCCATGATGAAGGAAGCAAGCAAGCAATATTTTTTGCAATATGTGAATCCCCTTCCAAGGGCTCACAAATTCATTCAGGGCAAGATAAGCCCTGGTTCAACTGAACCTCTATTCCTACCCAAGTGCTGATTTTGGCTGACTATTTTCATTGAATTGTTGTTTCCAGAGCCCGGAGGGCCGCCACTGTTGACTTGTGTACTTCCCTGCCTTCCTACTGTGAGTGACCTCTATTCATGTGGCAAATTTTTTTAAGGAATTTTTACATACATAACACTTAAAAGTTTCTTATTTACTCATCTAACATCTAAACTTGCCTATTTACACACCTACCACCTAAAATTTATTTGGCTTTCTAAAATACCACTCGGTCTTCCTCTCCGTCAAAACCCGGTCGATACCGCACACGCTGACTTCTTTGCGCACGAAATTCATCATCCTGTTCATGAAAACCGTCCGCCTGCTTCCTCTCTTTTGCCTTCAACCACCTTCATCCGAACATCTGAAGTGCAAAAGGATGAATTTAGCTCTTCAGGAGGATTGGGACCGGTGCAGTCCACCCCTGCATCAAGCACCTCTTGCAATCCATTCCCAGAAACTTTCCCACACACTTCCAACACACAAACACTTGAATCCACATCCATTGAAACAACTTGATTCCCACATACCTCCATAGGATTGTTAGCAGACGATGCTTCACCAGAGAGACATCCATGCCAGTCAATCCACATTCAATCCCACGATCCTTCTTCAACACTTCAACCTCCATCGGCGACAATAAACCAGTGAACGTCGGATTATGGACCATTTTCATACCAGACTTCGAATTCATTCCTTCCTCAGACAGAGTAGAAGAATCTTCGATCTTAATTCCATCGGCTTTACTCATCACATTACCGCCCTTGCTCATCTGATGCACCCTCCTTGAAACCAGATTGTGAAATTTCTCATCACCTTGACGATCAACATAACCGTCGACCATGAACTTTATCACCGTCTGCACCTTGCCCTTTAATTTGCCCGAAATGGGCATGCAGGGAGAACGATCACCAGCTTTCTTTGAACCACCCGAGCCTCCACTTGACCGCCGCCTATCAACATCACCATTACCAGTAGCTCCGTCACCTCCGCCCCCGTCGGAGTAGGGAGGTGACCTTTGGTCCCCATCCGCCATTCGCAGACCTTCTCTCTCAAGAAACCGCTAGTGAGAGAAAAAAAAGTGGAAAACTAAAGCGTCGCTTGATACTCAACTCCAAGCGAACAGTTTTCACAAACAGGAGGTGATGGGAGAGGTCCTGGGGTTCGGTTCTTGTGTGCGAATGAGAGCGCGAGGGCGCACGGGGTCAGAGATGAGTATCTGTGTTCGACGGAATGGAGAAGATGAGCAAACGCCGAAGGAGCTGCTCAAACAAGAGGCCTGGAGGAGAGTTTCGCGCGCGAAGAAGCCAGCGTGTGCGGTATCCGGCGGGTTTTGACGGAGAGGAAGACGGAATGGTATTTTAAAAAGTCAAATAAATTTTAGATGGTAGACGTGTAAATAGGCAAATTTAGATGTTAGATGAGTAAATAAGAAATTTTTAAATGTTATGTATGTAAAATTTTTTTTTTAAATGTGCAGGTATATAAATTTTTTTATTAAAACAATGTACGGATGTAAAATTTAGAAATAAGCGAAACTGTTAAACTGGAACTTTTATTAGGTCCGGACACCGTACGTAGCTCTACGTCTGGAGTCGAATAAAATTAATACACGTGGATCTGGCGGCGCGACCCAATCCACTTATAAAAATCTTAAAATCACGTAAGCTCACTGATTTTTTATATTTTTAAAAAATTATATTTATTCATTTTAAAATATCTTAGAAAAATTTTAAAATGAATAAATAGCATCGGTACCTAGTGATACCTAACGGTACCTAATGGTACCTAGCAGCGATACATAACAGTACCTACCAATATATAATGCATTTTAATGAAAAAATTAAATTTTTCACAAGCTCGACACTCCAACAACTTCATACAGCGGTACTTAGTGGTACCTAGTAGCGGTACCTAGCGGTACCGAGTGGTACCTAGCGGTACCGAGTGGTACCTAGCGATACCTAGCAGTGATACACAGCAGTACCTAGCAATATATAGCACATTTTAACGAAATATAAAAATTAAATACAATTTTTTAAAAATATAAAAATTAAGTGAGCTGGCGCAGATTTAAAATTTTCATAAGTGGGCTGGGTCACGTCGCCAGGTCCACGTGTATTAATTTTATTCGACTCCGGACGTAGAGCTACGTCCGGTGCCCGGACCTAATAAAAGTTCGTTAAACTGACTTTTGGTTTCTAATAAACCGGAAAACTTAAACTTAATTCCGGTTCATAGGAAAAACTTTTTCTGGTTACTTTAGTAAGCCGGACATCCATCTTCCGGATTCGCTTTAATGGCTCGGTTTAAGAAGTTCCGGTTTCTTAACTGGCTTTGAGTTTTCTTAAGAAACCGGTCACAAATTTCAAATCCATTTAATTTCTTAGTCTTTCTTAATTAAATCGTAAAAAACCGTTATATTAGTAATTTCACCGTTATAAATCGTTACATTATCAATTTGATGAAATTTTGTGCTATGAATTTTTTTTAATCAGTTATAAATATTTTTTTGATTATGTTTTTTGGATTAAATAATTTATAGTTAATTATATTAATATATAATTGTGAATAAATTGAATTTATTATTAGTTGAAAAATAAGTTCCATTAAAAATGACTAATAACTTTAATTTAAATATGTTATTATGAAATGCATTTTTTTTAATAATAATAAAGCATAATTTATTCATGAAAATTAAATATCTTTTTAAATTTATTTATGTTCATAATAATTACCCCAAGGCATAGGATTCTCTGTCAAGATTTTATTTAGAGCATAGGATCTTCTTAATTTTGTCCTTATTCATTGATTTGACGTGGTTGATTACAACAACCTATCATATCAGATGACTTATTCAGATGTAAGGTTCAATAAAGTAATACTGTAATTTCAAGCTACATGTAAATGTGAGATATGTATAATCTATACTATTTAAGAGGTGCATTTACATATGAAGTTGAGTTTTAAAGATTTTAGTTCCTACCTTCAAAATGTATTGGTCATGTATGGAAAGTATTTGCGACATCCCTAATAAAGAAATGTTCGATGAGGCCAGCAGAAGAATGCATGAATGTATAGCACGGGCCCATGATAGTCCATTGGAGCAAAAATATCTTCGGATGAGATTCAGGGAAGAAAATACTCATCTTGTCAGTCCTCATTTCTTATAGATGTGATATCATGAGATACGACGTGAGCGAGAAGGTGGCCATTCGCTAGACGTTGGCTACAACAATCTTGACATTGAGCATGTGATTTTATATAATAATTGGTATTCGGCTTTTAACGAGTTCATTTTAAATTTCTATAACAATAAGATGAATGAGCTATTATTTAACGATAAGCCTAGAAAGTTCTTGAATGATGAGGACTGACAATACATTCAGTATGAGTTTAAGTTTCATCTTAAATACTGTCTAACTCAAACCTAACTCCAAGCTCATCTGCATTTGCTGCTTAGAAAATAGTAAATTTATATATTAGTTTATATATTTGCTTCTGTTGTGTTCTCTTCGCTATATTTACTAAAGTTTATATGTAATGTGTTAACGTATTTTGTTATGGTATGTTGTTTTATCCTATGAACAGTTATAATAAATCTTTTTTTCTTTTGGTCTTTTTAACTTTCAACATTATAGTAAATGTGTTTAAAAACTACAATATGCATAGAAGAAATAATCTAAAATACTTATCCAAAATATATCGGTCTATATGAGTTGATGAAATATAAAATAAAGCAACTTCTAGCTGATGAAATATAATACAATACTGCAAACCGTTCTGCACATTTACACAGAAAATTACAATTTATTTCTTCTTTTTTCTATGAGGAATGGCCCCAGATCCAGGTGTATAACTAGTAGGTGCGGTGCAAGCTCTTTGGTGCACCTGCTCATCCTTGTCTTCCCTTTCCTCCCCCTCATTTGTACTGGGTAATGGTCCCTGAGTTTGTTAGAGCACTACATCCTGTTGAGTAGGAGATGATGGTAGCCCAAGTGGATTCATCCAGGTAGGGATGTGCATTCTCAATGGTTGTTGCATCTGTGGTTGTCCCGCAAAAGGGTTCCAATTTTGTGCTGATGTGCCTGCCTCGGTTGAACCATGTACCCCCATAATGCTAGGAAAACCTCCAGCAAATAATGATGACAACATTAAGTCACCCGAGCCCATTTACATTGACGACCTTGGTTGGTCATATTCAGTTCGATGATGACTGCTCCTAACCTCCTCCCGTAAAGGAGCATCAGACATTGGCTACCTGGATGGTTCAGCCTAGTGATGGCCCTAAGCCCGCCTCTGACTCTACATCCCTTGCTGCTCGGGGTTTCAATAAATAATATCTCTTGCAGTCTGGCATAGAGATATCAATCTGGTTCATTGTCTACTGCATCGAACTTACATTCTCCCCATGGCTGCAAGTGAACGGTTGTACTAGATATTGTGTTTGCATATTCAATCTGCGCAGGACCAAACTTTAGTTACAGTATCTTATATGATGAAAGTTCAGTATGCATAATGAATTTGCTTATCAGAGCCCACTCATGTACTGACCTAAGGTAGAAAACTTATGGCGATTGTTTTGTAGGAGTCAAAATATATAATAAGGCTCAAGACTTATACCACTTCATATATACAGCTAGCTCCTTTTTACCATTTCCTTTAGGAGAGACAATTGGTACGAAGAATGCACGCTTGCTCTCCCAAATAGTAATGTGCTCTAGGTGGTACCGTGTCCAATCGACCTCCACCCCCACCATCGACTTGCTAGAATTGTTTGTCAATGGGCTAAACATCTGTCGGCTGAACTCCACCGAACTGTCGTAGAACCCGGTCTAATATGTGCCACTCAACCCGCTTCAAACTAATCAACGACACTTGGGCAGTCCAAATGTCTGATCCCTCATGACAGATCGGAGGCAACATCCTAATGATGTCATTATAAAATAACGTGAAGATGACTTGGTAATTAATTCTCATTTTAACAAAGTAAGCATATATCAAATGTGAAAATTAATGTTAAATATGCAGCGTATTACCTGACTCTATCGTAGGTCGTCCAACTCATCCCTATATGTCATCAAATTGCCCGGTTGGATGTCACACAGTTGGTCCTCTACCCACCAACACATAAATTAATCTTTTATATCACAAAATTTTGAAAATAAATAAGAGAGTAAATCATTAATTTAATAGGAGGTAATACCTGCAACCCAGTAGCTTTCCCCTAATATCTTGCAGTAATGGTACCCAAAGTTTCGGCCACCTAAGCATCCGACGATATGTAACCTAGTGGGCTTTGTCAACAAACATAGCTCCCTATATAGATGTGCAAGGATGGAACTGCCCAACGACTTTTGAACAAAGACCATCAAATCTTCCATAAGTGGCAGGTACTATAACAGGACATGTGAGACTGAGTAGTCGGGTAGAAGAAAACAACCTATCATATATAATACGTAAGCCCTAACATGCTGAAGGAATGCCCGTGGCTCTAAATCATCATATGACACCCTGTAGAACATCCAAAGTAACCACCACAAATGCATCAAGGAGTGTATCTGTGATTTTCCTATGGCAAATGAAGATTGCACTTCCTCATTTGCGTGGTGGTGGTACATAATGTGATACTCTGAGTGTTCGCTTAACAACTCATTACAGTAATCATGCTAGCTCTCCCAACGACATCCATCGCCAATAACTGGCGGACCAACCACGGCATCTTCGTCAACTCTAGCTCTTAGCAACAACTGCACATCTTGGAGAGTGATAGCCATCTCATCAACGAGAAGGTGGAATGTGTTGGTGGAGGGACACTGGCACTCGACCAATGCTGTGATGAGCTAGTATCTAGGCTTATAAATAGTAGGTGTCAGATCATATCAAGTCCAATGCACAATTGTCCACTCTCGAGCCATACATAAATGAACTGCTCCAACCAACTAATATGCCTGCAGAAAAATGCATAATTATGAAGTTATAAATATAACAATTTGTGGTAGAGTAATTATTAATTAACAAGATTTATTTATACCTCATCCGACACTGCGGCCCTGTGTGCACAACCGAGCGCAGCTATACTCGGAACATAATAATCTTTCACTTTCGCCCTGGTCGCCCGACCTCTGCATCCTCGTGGGCGATTTCCATCCTTTGCAATATCTATATAAAGCTTTGCAGATTATTTTTTGGCTCCACAAATTTCAATGCACGATACATGAACTTTTTCAAAATAGGATTTATTGCTACTATAAGAGCTAGGGTTTTGTGGACAAGTAACTCTATTATAACTTAGATTTTTACAAAAACTACATGCCCTGTGCACCGAAGAGGATGCCTCATCCACCGTATTTCAAAATCTGTTTGATCGTGGTCGATCAACACGATGCCTAAATGTGGGTGCTAGTAGAGGGATAAGTCATCCTCTTGATTGAAGGGAGGCCATAACTCTTTTGCTGGTAAAACATGGAACAATCCAGAGTACATCTCCCTATAAAAGTGTAATATGAAGTAGGGCGACACAAATGTATTATAATCCCATCGCATTGTTGATGCTGTGATAATAACATGCAGGTACGACACATGGTACAGCTGTGACTTACCGCATGTGCACATGGAAGAATTCAGACCTACTATCTCAACTTTACGTGCATGGCATGACATGTCCATAACTTCAAATTCTTGGCTATTTATAATAGTTAGCTCCAGACATCTTTGGGCTTCACGTTCATAACGTTGCAGGGCTATTTTCATCCGTGGAACGAAGTTCGAGTCGCCCTCCTCAACCCACTTGGCTGCCTTTGCTGAACATTTTATGAGGTTGTAATAGATAGCCATTGCTAAACCTTATTGGGAGGCCACGAGCACGTCTTAGAACGCCATTGAAATATTCGAATGCTTTTGTCGTCATAACACCATAACAACGACCTTCATAGTATAAGAAAGACCACTTGGTCACATCACGTTGGACCAGCCAATCAAATGCCTATTCCGTAATAGTTCTTATATTGGTCATAATGTAGTTGAAGTACTGTACATCGTCTGTATTTCCAGCACATTACATTTTGACACTTAGGGCCTCATTATTTGGAATCCCTAACCGGCATATAGCCTTCTTGAAGTTCTCACGTAAGTGATGAAAGCAATGTCTATGTGCCATGCTTGGAAAAACTTTCATACATCTCCTAACTAGCCTGGGATGCTATCTGAAATTATATACAAGTCATCATGTTATGTGACGGGATGTACAAGGTCATGAAGCTTTTGTAGTAACCAAGTCCATAATTCGTTACTCTCTGATTCAACGATCGTGAATGCCAGTGGGAAAAGACCACCATTTCCATCAACTACAATAGTGGCGAGGAGGGCTCCCTAATACTTCCCAAGCAAGAAAGTGTCATCTAGACAAAGGATTGGCCGAAAGTATCACCACCCAAGAATAGAGGGACCGAATGCCCAGAAAAGCCCCTTGAAGCACGAAGTTCCCATCACTTAAATGTTGTAAACCGTCTCCGAGATGGCCATACAGATAGCCTCCATGAAGCAAAAAAGGGATCTATAAGAGTCCTAATAACTATCAAAGATGGCTTGTATTGCTTTTCTCCGTGCATCTCATGCCTTCACATACGACACCTTGATGTCGAACTTAGATTCCATCCTTGCGATGATCTCCCTTGGCTTGATGTCTAATTGTTGGCGAATTATGGGAATGATGTGTGCATAGATAAAATTTGAAGTACAGTTGTGATGCGCAATTGCCATTACGGGGTGGGTACAAGTGTGCGGAGGGCCGTACGTAGATATTTTCCATAGCCCACCCAACCGCTTACTTCTAGAGGCATGTACGCGCCAGAGACATAGTCGATGTGGATTATCGTGTTGGGCACACGTTATGGTCAACCTGCTCTTATTAGAGGTCAATATAACATATTATACATTCTGCACAATTGACCACTCATTAATAGGGATTTATAGGTCCTCTTTTGTATGAAAAATTTGTCCTTCGTAAAGTTTAGTTAGAATTACGACTTCTGTTGGAGTTATCACATTTACCCCAGGTGCACCATACTCTTCAGTGGCATCCCACTCCTCAGTTGTATAGATAGCTTGCACGAACTCATTATTGACGAACATCGCATCTAAACCATCATGATTTTGTCATGCATGCTCATGAATGAAATCGTGTCTCCGTATCTCCATATTGTAACCTTCATACGGAGGAATAGAGTGGTCTCGTTGTGGGCTTCCACTCAAGGCATCAGTGCTAACATTATCCATTATTTCATATGTCTTAGGATCAACTTCAGTACCTTGGGCACCTTCTAGCTCGTGAGCCTACAATTGCGAAGCAGACTACATGTATGACCAAAATGAATGGGGATATACGAATTGATGAGGGAGTGGTAACTCCCTCATTCGTTGGTCACTAACACTTGCCCGTAACCGACTCTTCTAGTTCAGAAAAGTTGGGTGCTCGCATAAACTTAGTCGCCCACGAAAATCATCTTCTACACGTGTTGATAAAAAATACATGAGAACCGACAGTGCAACGGACATTACATTAGGTCTACGATAAAGAAAAATTATTTAGGAATAAACTATATTTAGAGACAAAGTGCAAGTTCAAATTGATAATTTGAACTAACCTATACACTTGAATGGACAAACCTACCACATCTATTGGTTGTATTTCTTCAACCTCCACATAGATGACGACAATGTGGGTCTTAGCCTCCATCAACATAAACTCACAAACCTCATCATCAATGACATGTGTTACAGCATAGCCACCATTATCACGAAGACAACATATAAGATTAACAATGTGTGCTGATGAAGCAAACCTTACTGCACACATAATTTGTAGTTTTAGTTGTGCCAATAGTATGATGTCTTATACTAGGAGTGGACGATTTCTACCACCAATATAATAGGTGTGAATTCAACAGTAATTTGTAAGTCTCTACCATAGTACAACATCAATCGTAACATACTACAAGAAGAAAAAATGACAACATCAACTAGATTCTTCGTATTTAGATTTTAGCCAAGTTAATAATCATAATCCAATATCTTATGTCGCACAATCCAATATATTACTAACAAATTAATGAAAAATCACAACTTCTTGAACGAATTATCTTATGTTGCATAATCCAATATCATAACCATTCTACGAATTCTAAAATTCCGACAGTTGAAGAAATCTCCTAATCTAAACTTTCTCAAATTAACAAAAACAAAAGTAATGCACGAAAAAAAATTTCTAACCTTCGTAACTCTCTGATTTCGAAATTTGGGCTCATTGCCGTTTCTCAAACCCTTCTGATCTCGGTGAGACGCTCAACTTAGACGTGCTTATTCTTTGATGCGAGGGAATGTGCATTTATAGTCGAAACTATCAGTACCCTTAACATGATTAGCACTTAATTCATTGCTCTCAATGTATACAAAATACAAAAAAAGAGTTCATTCTTCCACTAGAACAATAACTTCTCAATAATTCCCTCTATTTGTCGGCCACATCCTCAATCAACGGTCGTTAATTAGCTGATTGCCTGTACATGGGACAATAATTGATCAAGTGGGAGTACAGTTAAAGAAGAAACTGGAACTAAACATTCAGGTTTCTTAAGGAATTTTGAATTCCGGTTTGTTAAAAAATCGGATTTTCGAATTCTGATTTCTTCTAATTGCCGTGACGTTAAATTATAAAAAAAATCCTTAAAAAAATCTATAAATACATAAACCATAATTAGTTTCTCCGGTTTCCTTTAAAATGTTAGTACCATAATTCCATTTCCGGATTTCTAAGAAACCGGATTTTTACTCTCCGGTTTTGCTCATTTTTATATTTTGTCTGCCGTACGATCATATTTAGAATAAAAATAATTACGATGCTCATTTCTAAAATTTCTCCTATCCTTGTTGTGTTTGTTTTGCTTTCCTTGTAGGATTGTGGTGATATTTGGCCGCTATCTATTATCTTATTTGCTGTTGTTGGGTTTCCTCCAACATGTGATCTGTCTACTGAAGCAAAGATATATGAATCCTATACTCATGTTTTGGACACTATAACAAAGATAGAAGGGTGGATGTTTTCGTTTTTTCCTATGTCAAATAACCATAGATAGAGCATTCATTCAGCATTTTCCTATGTCAAGTTTGCACTAATTCTAGTTGTGCATCAAGCATGAGATCAAGTCAACAAACAATCTCCAAAGACTAATTCTGCTCTGGCAAGGGAAGATTGATCGAAGACTTAATGATTTTCTGCAATAGAAGAAAAGTGGCATCTTCATTGGGAGACCAAAGCTGATTTGTCAGTCCCAATTTTCAAAATCAATGCCACGCAGTCAAAACAACACTTTTGTCAACAACTATACTGAGGTTTTGGGATCATCTTATCTCCTTACATTCCTGTTTTCCTTTTCCACAATCGCTTCACACACCTCCATCTCAAACAAGGAAAATTATTAGGTCCGGTCACCGGACCTATTCCGCGTTCGGACGCCAATAGAAACACGCCATGTGGCAAATTTTTTTTATTCTAAAACTTTGCTTTATGTCTTTTCAGCCCGACCGGCCCGACCCAACCCGAAGATGTTTCGAAATTTCGAATACAAAAATCGCGCAGAAGAGTTTCTACACACGACATTTTCATTTGCATCGGTCGAGCTGTTCTTTATTCGTTGGCATTTCCATTCTTGCAAGACATTCTTCCCGGCGGTAGACGACGACGGTTGAGAACTGCATTTTAGAAAAGGTAATGTTGCGCCTTTGTTGCGCTTTCGTTGCTCATAAGTTGCGTTTATGGTGCGCTTTTAAGTTTTATATTTATTGTTAGAGTTTAGTGTTGATTTCATATATACTACTTTGTTCAATGTGATCTTAAAACGTTTATGAACCATATCTCAACCTTCTGCAGAAAAGAGGAAACCAGTAAAAAGCGAAAGCTTTAGTTGAGCTTTAGGTGCGCTTTAGGTGCGCTTTAGGTCTGCTTTAGTTGCGCTTTAGATGCGCTTTAGGCGCTGCTACAAGCGCAACTAAAGAGCTTTAGTTGCGCCTCAAAGCGCAACCAACGAGATTTAGTTGCGCTTCCTAATTTTTTTTTTCAGATGCCGTATCAAAGGCCAGTAACTTCGCGATGCTATGTTACGACGTTCAGAAAAATTTGCGATGCATTTTCTGAGATAATTGATGATGAAGTTGAGTAAACTTTTCGAAATTTAAAAATTTATCAATTTCTGAAGTTTCCTGCGTTCCAGCAGTGCATACCACTGCTATTTGAGATTCTGAAATTTTGGAATGCTAATGATGAAGGCTTTATTGTCAATAGTCATTTGCTTAAATTTACTTCTGATGAGGTTTCATTGTTGATAGGTCGGCTTTTGAATAAGGAATTTTTGAGATGTTTTTATACTTTAAATTTACTATATTTGGCTAATTAAACAAATATTTCTCACAGGTTTGCCTAACAGAGATGAGAAAATAAAATTGAAGGTTGATCCATTGACTGGACCTCTCTCAACCGATATAAAAACTGATATCACAAAATTAGATAGATTAACTGATAATTCTACTAAGATAAAGACCTTCATAATGTTTTTGTTATCTAATCTTTTTTTTCCACTCAATAATCATAAAACCCCCAGAAGACTCATATCTATTTCAAATAATGTAAATGAGTTCTCTTCAATTAATTGGGCTGCATGCATACGGAATTTCATAGTCAATGAATTCAATACAATTCATGATAAGTTTGCAATGGAAAAACCATTGGGTTACATCAATGATTTTTTTCCGCTCCTACTGGTAAGTCTCGTGTACTAAATTTATTTCATTTTATTAAGGTTTTTAATGTTAATTTATAATGTTTTATGTGTGTTATTATACAGATATAATTTTTTGAACACTTTGCCTATAATAAACCATCCAATCCAGACTTAAGACCTCAGTTTTTGAGATGAGAGGGGAATACAAACATGTATTATACCCAAGACAGTGCTACAAAGTTATTTAAATTTTTGAAGAATAATGAGGTAATTTTCAAGACTTAATTTTAACAGTTTAATTTATTGTTAGAAACTAAAGCGCTTTAGCTGCACTTTTATGCGCAACTAAAGCGCAACTAAAGCGCAAGTAAAGCGTTTTGGCTACGCTTTTATGCGCACTTTTATGCGCAACTAAAGCGCAGGTAAAGCGCAGTTAAAGCGCAGGTAAAACGCAACTTAAGCGCAATTAAAGCGCAACCTAAACTGATATTAGTTTTATATTTTATGCAGATTTATCTTGTTCTATATAATGTTATAGACGAAGAAGTAGAACAATTAGGGGCTGACTTGAATGCCTTTCAGAACCGAGATATCCGTCCAGATGTATATCCCATCAAACTTCATTCACCAAAAACCAAAAAAATTCAGAACTCCCCATCTCCCTCTCCCCATTCTCCTCATGTTGAACCACCTCAAAGCTCTCCATCACCTCCTGTTGAACCACCATAAAGCTCTCCTCGACCTCCTGCTGAACCACCTCTTGCAGCAGAATGGTCTAGTGTACAGAATAAACTTATGGAAATAATACAGAAAATGTGCAATAGAATTGAAGATAATATGAGAAAAAGAATTGAACTACTTGAACATAATTTGAAAAAACTTCAAGCAACTGTAGATTCTTTGCAGTATAAATTTATCGACCATTTTACCCATTGTAATTATCATCCTATTAAAACCTAAGCGATATAACAAATTGGAAATTACAAACTTTCCGTGGAGTTCCAACTCAGTCAAACGATTATGACTGCGGAATTTTTGTATGCAAATATATGGAGAGAGTCGTACTTCGACAGAAAACGGACTGGGCTTCTTTAAAAGACTGGCAAAAATACATGCCAAAATTTAGGGCTGAACTTGGATATGCACTTTGTCTTACGACAAAGATGTAAAGTTGTGTTTTTATAAATTTTGTACATTTGAAAGCTTTTATAGAATTTTCGTGTTGTAAATCTTGTATATATTAATGTTAATATATACACATTGTGTTGTACATCTTGTAGCTTTTACTGCTAATCGAATTTACTCTCATAAAGTAAAGCGCAACTAAAGTGCAAGTAAAGCGCAAATAAAGCGCTTTGGCTGAGCTTACAGGAGCATTTAAAGCGCTTTACTTGCACTTTTAGCAGCGACTAAAGCGCATATAAAGCGCAGGTAAAGCGCAACTAAAGCGCAGGTAAAGCGCTTTGGCTGATCTTTGAGGCGCATTTAAAGCGCTTTACGTGCGCTTTTAGCAGCGCCTAAAGCGCAGGTAAAGCGCATGTAAAACGCAGGTAAAACGCATGTAAAGCGCAAGTAAAGCGCATGTAAAGCGCATGTAAAGCACAGGTAAAGAGCAGGTAAAGCGCAGTTAAAGCGCATAACAGTACATTAAATAAATATCTATTATTAAAATTCAATATTATTACACTGAAAATCCAATATTATTACAATATTATTTTCACTGATCACTGAATAATTAATATTATTACACTGAAAATTAATTAAATTCCAACTCTGAAGTAATGAAATCCATCATCAATCTGGTGTACTCAGCACCTGGCTGGCCTGTTGGGTGGCCTGTTATATATTCCTCACTGAAACATTCAGGCATGCTTGAGAAGTTCATCTGTGTTGAAGGGAAAGAAGGATCTTCCATTGTTTTTTCCTCCACCATAAGTTGCTTCTCTGTAAAAAAGCACAGCTTTAGTCTTAGTTAAGCAAAAAATAAATTTGACAGGTTATTAAAACTTACTTTTAGGCCGCTTCTTCTTTTCCCAATGGCTTTTTAGTCTTGCATTAGATATGCCTTTAGGTCTACGTTTTAGTGGATCTTTCAAATTTGCACTGCCACCTTCGGATCTTGCAGCATATTTCTGATTTGTTTTCTTACCACCAAGAATTGAGTATAAGTTTTCAGCCATGTCTTTCATTGAAGCAAGAATAAACTCCTCTGCCTCCTCATTCACTTGAGCTTCTGTACTCATCTGGTATGCAAATCTGCTCACTTAGTTCCTGAATATTAATCCCCTACCACCTTCAAGGTTATTATTTCTTTTAGCATTGGCCAAGTTACCTGAATAAATATCTTTTCGAGCCCTTGCTGACCATCGCAGTACTAGGTACTTCTTGGGGATTCTAGCAATATCCAACTGTCTCAAAACCCTCAAATTGTGAGAACACAACAATCCCATGGTAACATACTTATTGCAGGTGCATTGAATGTTACCTGCCGTTGCATCAAAGTTAACCACCCAAGGATGTTGTTGTTCCTTAATCTCTATGTAGTTGACTAGAAACTTTGAAGAATCAGACGAGACGAAGTCTATGCTCATTCCTCCCACACCCTGTATAAATTCTTCCTCAAAAAATGAATATAGTTTTCTTGAGTAAAACCTTGCAGCTTGCTTTAATATTGAGCTGGTCCTTATCATAGGAACAATTTCAGACTGACTGCATTTGTACTCCTCATCCTGCTCATTTCGCCGCCAATTCATCAGTACCTTTTCTAACCCAAGAAAACAATCAGTTAATGAACTTGTTGGCTTAGAAATATCATGACCCACATTATTAGTACACTCGCTACGCTGCGTGGATAAAATGCCCATGCTAAAACAATCCTTATTAAAAACTGTTGACCACTTTCTCCTTATCTTATTAAAATCCTGCAACCATTCATGGTTATGAAGATTCCCTTCCTTTATCATTTCAGCCCATTCCTCCTCAAACACTTCCTCAGAATCACACTTCCTCATACACTTATAGAAAAGACCTCTGGCTTTATTATTGCTACTGAAGATAGGTACTTTTGATGGAACCTTCTTGAAGATGTGCCATTGGCATAATCTATGACGAGTGTGAGGTAATGCATCTTCTATGGCCCTAGCCATAGCTTGGTCCTGATCAGTGAATATTGTTGTTGGATGTTTAGGACCCATTATTTGTACAAATGTTTTAAACAACCATGTAAAACTTTCAATTGTTTCTTCTGACAAAAAAACAACCCCTAACAAAATGTTCTGCTAATGATTGTTAACACCAACAAATGGTGCACATACAAAATTATACTTGTTGAGCCTGTAGCTAGTATCAAAAATCAACACATCTCCAAAACATTCATAATCTATCCTGCCTCTCCCATCAACCCAGAAAAAATTTAATAATCTATCATCCTCATCAATTTGAACATCCCATGCGAACATGTTGTCCTCAACTTGTCGATCTATAAATAATTGAATCAAAGAATTCGTGTCACCATTTTCAATCCTTGCTCGTTTCTCCTTCTGAATAATATTGTAGGCACCCCTCTTAGAGAATCCAATATTCTCATATCCTCCAACTTCCTCGGCAAGGTAGGCATATGCGTCAACGGTTCTAATTCCTGCATCTGTCATTGATTTTAGGACGGAAGCTTTTTCCTCAACAACATTCCTACATGATCTTAGAAGGTGTCGGTCGGCAGGGCTAGCCAATTCATGATTGTGGGATTCAATAAATCTTTTGACATGCCAGTAACCATCTTCATCAACAGCAAACCTCACCATAGAAGGACAACCGGTTCGAACATCTGGTTTAGTAAATCTCTTTGTTGAATTAAGATCAATACTTCTCTTGAAACCAACTTTTGAGCAGACAAAGTCTTTCAATTTTATCTTCCTAGAATTTGGATAGAAACTGTGATGATCCTTCCGCACGCTAAAGTCATTATCATGAGCATAAGTATAATAACATTCATATGCTTCTCTCTCGTCTTTATAAACAGCCTGAGATGATAACAAAACATCAGATCAGAAAGCGCAACTAAAGCTCATCTTCTACAGCTTTCCCAAATCTAAAATCAATGTTTTTCTTCTTCCTAAAATAACTAATTTTATCGATAAACAACAAGATCTCAGAGTTTATTAACTTTTTCACCTAAACACTAGACTGACTGCACAGCTTTGTTTACTTCTAAGAGCTTGTGCCTCTAATGACCGGAAACCATATAACCTTTTTCTACATAGCTAAACCCCTACAACTTTCTAGCTCGTATTTTCTTCATACAACTTGCACTGAGACTGAAGGAAAACTTACCGAAATGTTGAAACCTGAGGAAGATCCGGCTAAGTTAACTTCCGATTCATTCATACTACCGGTTTCATGCATCCCTTCCCCCTCTCTCTTCGGTGAGCAGTCCATCTCTTTTCTGCAAATTCCTAGCTCGTTTTTTCTTCAAAACCGCGGGGTTCTAAAATAGCGCCAACCCTACGTTTAAAATGAAAATAACATTGGGTTGGGTCGGGCCGATCGGGCTGAAAGAATAAAAAAAATTTGCCGCATGGCGTGTTTCTATTGGCGTCCGAACGCGGAGATAGGTCCGGTGACCGGACCTAATAATTTTCCCTCAAACAAACCTGTTAAGCAAACCATTGGAGGTCTAAGGTGAAGCATCAACACCATTTGGTTATTCACAATTGATCCATCTGTTTTTTTTCCTTCCTCTATTTCTTTCTTTCTTATTCATTTTCTCACTCCCATACTTCCATTCGAACAACCTCCAATAAACAAATTTACAGTCACTTCAACAAGTTTGTCATAAAGGAGACCAAGTCCTAGATAGTCAGCCCTCTCTGAGGCAGCAAGGTGGGGTTATTCTACACAAAGTACATCTCCTTGGAAAATCCAACCCGGTATTTATATAATAACTATAAAATGCAAGATCTTGTGGATCATGTGAATACCAATGTCCGCTAGGATGAGCTCTTGCAATTGATAACCTAAGAGAAGAAATTGACAGCGTAGAGGGAGTAGGCAAGGATACAAGACTACAAAGCCCTGTCTTTCCTTAAAAACCAAACAATAAAAGAAGATTAGCTGTCTAGCACATTAATCCTCTACTAAAAAGTGAAGTTAAATCCAGATAAATTTCAATCCAATTCCTTCATCATTACTGGCTCCATATTTTCTTGGTTCCCCTTCAGTTACATTCAGTCTTAACGTGATACAAATTAAAAGCTGTAGAGAACAACACAAACTATTGATGCTAGCATGTAAAATGTGAAGTTTATATCTTTATCAAATTTTAAAACTAGGGAGGGTAAATTGGGTCCAATCATTGTTTCCTCAAGCTTTTCTATGCACACATCCTTATATGACTCCAAAATTACAGGTTCTCCAATTCAGATGAAAACAAATACCTTGATTTTAGAGAAGAACAAAGCAAACCTGAAACACACTGCATATGCCCAACTTAACCAGATAGATAGGACCTCTTTCTCTTCCTACGAAAAGCATCCTCTTTGAAAAAGAGACAAAATTTGGTATTGTAAAGAGCGAAGCCACCATCAGCTTAACCCATGGCATGCTTGAGAGAATCCCCCGCCCCCTGGAAGAAGCAATAAGAAAGGGCGAAATCAGCAATAAATATGCTAACAAGAGAAATCACCACAGCCGAGGTAGTCGACTCCCCGACGCCCTTAGCTCCACCAAGTGTAGTAACTCCCCAGGCGCAGCTGACCACAGAGATTATCCCGCCAAACACCTGCGACTTAATCATGGCACTGATTAAATCCCACGGCCGCAGCGCACGGCGTGCAGACTCGAGAATAATGTTAATGCTAACGCCAAACACCGTATCAGCCAAGAGCGCACTAGACGCGAGGCCAATGGTGAAGCAGAAAAGTGTGAGGAAAGGAAGCGCGATAGCACAGGCGATGACGCGGGGTGTGACAAGATAATCGACGGGATGGGCGCCAAGGATACGGAGTGTGTCCGTCTGCTCGGAGACCTGCATGGTGCCGAGCTCGGCGGCGAAGGCGCTGCCGACGCGGCCGGCGACAACTACGGAGGTGACGACGGGGCTGAGCTCGCGTGCGAAGGCGAGGGCGAGGACGCCTCCGACCGAGCGCTGGAGGCCGAGACGAGTGAATTCGCGTACAAACTGGATGGTGAAAGCCATGCCGACGAAGGCAGAGGTGAGGAGGCAGACGCCGAGGGAACGCGGACCAACGCGATCGAGTTGTTGGAGGGTGTTGCGGCGGTGGACGCGGAAGGTGAGGGCGCGGTGGATGACTTGGCCGGCGAGGATAAGCGCCGAGATGCCACGCCATAAGGGACGAGGAGGGGTCCAGTTCGCGAGGAGGGACGGCGGCGATGGAGCTGGAGAAGTCTCCGGTGCATTGTTTGTGATCTGTTCAGGGAGGGAGTGAGGAACGAAGAAAAGAGGGGTTTGGGATCGGAAGTGGCGGGAGGGATGAAGGAGAGGAATCCGCGTCGCGAGACTCAGGGGGTTCCTCTTGGGTTGAGCGATGCAGAACCTGAGAAGAAGATTAGGGTTATGTGAGATGGGAAGAAGAAGGGAAGAGTAAAGGATGTTCGGCGGAAATTTAGTACCGTGGAGAAAAGGAGAAGGAAGCGAGAGATCGGGTGAGCGTGCAGGCTTCCATGGATGAAGAGCATCGGTGAAATCCAGCCGCTATTGCCTAGAAGTGGCTCTGCTTTTTGGCCATGGCCGACGAAATTGTTTGCTCGACGATTCCAATGGAAGGATGACAACAGAACAAATTTTGGACCTTGCAGCCCACCTTTAGATGTTAAATTAATGGTGTTAGCTTATAAATAAAATATAGGAGTTTTTACATATATAACATCCAAAAGTAGCTTATTTATTCATCTAATATCTAAACTTGTGTATTTACAGGCCTACAACCGTAAACATGTTTAGGCTTTCTAAAATATCACTCCGTCTTTTACTCCCGTCAAAACCCTATCCATACTGCACGATTCGTTCGCGAATCGTCTGCCTCGTCCGCAAGCTCTCGGCTGTAGGAGTCTGTTCACAAGAAAGTCCAAGGGAGAACCCATTTCCTTTTCTCTAATGACGGTCGCCAGCCCTTGTCGAGATCACCGACCTGCCCTAGCCGCCGGATCTCCTTCTTTGCAAGGTTAACTCTCCTCATTCATCTCTTTTCCTCCTCCCTATTCTTCTCCATATTATCTGTTTTGAAATATACTTATCATTTTCAAGTAATTGTTCAAATTTCTGTTATGATTTTATCTATGATAAGAGTATCTATTTGCTTTGTATTACTCTTCCTAGTTAGCCCAAATTTTTTACGTTTGCTTTATCTTCGCATGCTTTGCTTTGTATTACTCTCTATTGTTTTTTCAACAGGCTAATTCTAGGAATTGAAGGATTCGCCCTGTATATGTTAGAAGTGTTGTATATTAGATGTTTGATAAAATGCCAATAGGAGAACAAACACCATTCCACCTGATTCCATCATTCTAGACAATTCGATCTCAGATATTGGTTCAAAGGAAGTCCTCAAATTTGGAATTTGAGAAGAATTTAAATTTCAAAGGAAATCATGAAGTGAACCGGAGAATGCCAAAAACGTATAAATCGAAACACATAAACAAGAAGCCATAAGTTTTGAGACAGATAAGGCTAAGAAAGTCAAAGCTAGATTAAAAGCATAAATGGATGCCTGTCTATACTAATAATTAAAATGTGAATTCTGATTCGATTGGTTTACTTTATTATATATGATTTAGTCATTGGTTTACTTTATTGTATATGATTTACTTGACTGCATTTACCTATTTGAATTTGTTTTGTAATTATAGATTTTTGACATGAGTTCGAGCTGCTCCAATCAATCACCGAGA
Organism: Dendrobium chrysotoxum; assembly: GCA_019925795.1. Lineage (NCBI taxonomy): Eukaryota > Viridiplantae > Streptophyta > Magnoliopsida > Asparagales > Orchidaceae > Dendrobium > Dendrobium chrysotoxum. Next base: position 14,987,774 of record CM034315.1, read on the forward strand.
AGCCTGGATAATCCAATCTATTGTCGTTGCAATCTGCAATGTAAAATCTATACTTGCTACAAAACTAATAATCGCGGAAGAAAGTTCTATAGATGTCCCCGAAGCAGATCGAAAGATGATTGTAGATATTTTCAGTGGCTTGATGAAGAAAATGATGAAGCAGAAGATATGAATCGCTTAAGGAGTGCAAATGCATCAGAAGTTAATTCGAAGCATTCAGTCTCAATTACATTTGAGTTACTTCAAATTGAACTCTTGTTGGTTATCCTTATTGTGCTTGTTGCTATTGGTGTCAATTCTTCATCAAAGACTTGCCAGAAATGGATGTAACTTAAAATATTGTGTAACTTAGAAAGTTACTAAGAAACTTTTGTGTCTAAGGTTTTCATATGGTAGTCTTATTGTAGGCATATCATACTTATCCTTTGTGCATTAAAGACAATATTTAGTTGGTTCCAAATGGCTATGGATTTTTTTTTTCTCATTTTTTATGTGCTAAACATGTAAATGTGTTTCATTGAGAGCTTCTCTTCCTTAAAGTGAAGAAGTTATTGTGTTCTGGAGCAAGTAACTAAAAGATGCCATTCTATAGGATTAATTTTATGAATAATCACTCTACCTTTGTTCCTACTAACTATTTAGTATTGCATGAGCAAGAGGATAAAACTGGATGGCATCTTTTAATTGAACGAATTAAAAGAAAATGCAATAACCTCAACCAAATAGGTGTTCTCAGATGCATAGCAGTAATAGCACCCTCCAAGCATCAAAAGAACCTGTTATGTATTATTAGCTCCAAATGTAAGAAAACATCTACCGAAAGCAATTCCACCATAAGACGGTAGCTACTTGTAGTACATATCGTTACCACAACAAACTTCTCTATATAGCCAAGCGTGCGAGTGCATCCAATCTATATCAGAATCTGCAAATCAATAAGGATGGAAGCAAATGGACAGAAAATTCAACAGATTCCAATATAAGTTTAAAATATCTGAAATTAATTAAGAAGATAAAAACTATAGAATCTACTAAACAAAGCTTTGAAATGAGTAATAATAATGTAACATATATATGACATTCTATATTTTTCTCAAAAGCCTTGCAGAGATACGAAAGCAAAAGAAAACTGCAAGATATAGTTTTATGTTGATCAATAAATAGCATAAAGTTAGAAATGGGTTCTGGGAAGTATATTGCCAACATGTCATTGCAAGTTATTTGAAGAAACCAGTGAAACATATAGTGCTTATTTCATCCTATGTAAAGGAATAAAAATTTGGGTACTCAAATGTCAGTCAAAGTTGGGTTAATTGATGAAAGGAATACTAAAATTTTATTTAAGCATACCAAAATATCTTAATTGTGAACTCCTGTAGAATGCCAAGAAGCAGATTACAAAGAATATGAGATACAGTTATGATTACAATAGAGATGCGATGCAGTTATGAATGAGATGAGATGCAATTATGAATGGGAATTGCAGTATTAGGCAATTAACGAGGTTCAAATTTTTGTTGTGATGGATAGAATTTGCTGGAACCATTGAATTCTAATATGAAAGGAATACTAAAATTTATAACGTTTTTGATTCTTCGTTTAAAGTTCAAAAAATCCTCAGAACTGTTAAACAACCACTACAAAACAATCAGTCACTAACGTAACCAAAACAAAATGATGAAACCACAAAAAAATCCTATCATTTAATTCAGCTCAGAATAAAATTCTGCTCGCCATATGGGTTGCTTTGCACTTAATGTAGACTGAATATCTTCTCCTTCAATGCTTATAGGCTCCTTGCAAGTGCTTCTATGGTGACCCCAAGAGTTGCAGCATCCACATTTATGGCTTATTTTTTACTTCTTCCCCACTTCTAAGAAGTTCTTAATTCATCTTTTCTTTGGTCTGCCGCGAGGCCTGAGTATAACTGGTGGAAGAATATGCATTACATCACTGGCTACGACCCATTATTCCTTCCCCGAAAGTGGTGCTATCGATCCATCATAAGCCATTTTGTACCTGTGAAATTTATTGGTAAACATATTATAATTAAGATAGGAGGTATTAACATAATAATCAATTGAATAGGATAACTAACCTATAGATGTAGTAGTGCTCATCCACATATGTGTGCCACAAATTGTGCTGCTTCGTCCCAAGAAAAGCTGCTCCATGCACACATGGTAGTCCAGATAATTTCCAAAACCCACAGCTACATAAATGATTTTCAATGTCTACCTCGTGACGCTCAAAACTTCCTTCTACTTCGACTTTTATTGAACTTGACTGACGTATAATGAAATATTCTTTTCTTGTTGTGACATCTCTAATGTAATCATCTACAAATGGAACCATAGAGCCCTTCCAAGAAGCAGAGTGTAATTTTCGCTGCGATCGTTGCTCCATCAGCATTCCCCTTATCATATCTATCAAATCCATAACGGGCTTATTCCTTGCCTCCTCTATCCACGAATTGAAGGATTCAAACATGTTATTTGTATTTTAGTGGTTCTTAATATGCTTTGAGAAAGTAGCCTTCGACCACTTACATGTCAAAGAACGTAGGTAGTAATGAAGTTCAGGATTTATGCGATATATTTCTTCGACCTTTGCATGAAGCTCATGTTGATTATAACAATTTGCAGCACCCCAAACCAAGTTCTGCAATCTATGGCTATCATCACAACGAAAAAGTTTTTTAATGTTTTTCCAAAGGTGTCTCATGCTAATTCTGTGCTCTGCATTAGGAAAAATAACTTTGATAGCTTCACCAAGCCTTTTCTCCATGTCCGAGATGAATGCTAAATAAATGTTCAACATCAACACTAAAAGCTTCTGCCAAATTGATCAAAAACCACTCCCAAGTTTTCTTCGATTCAGATTCTACAATGGCGAACGCAATAGTGAAGAGACCATTATTCCCATCCAAACAATTTGCGGCCAACAGCACACCTAAATACTTTGACTTCAAATGACAAGCATCAATGCCGATTAAATATCGACATCCAACAAAGAAACCATCAATGCAAACTTTGAAACTAACGAAGAACCTCTTAAATGAATGATTTTGGTTATCACATAGGTATGTAATATGCGAGCCAGGATTCTTCTTGATTAGCTCTGACTTCAGTGTGGGCACCCAACTATAATTTTCATCTATTGAACCAAACATTTGATCTCTTGCTAATTCCCTGGAACGCCATATTTTTCATGTATGGAAAAGACAACCCAAAAGTGATTTCTAAGTTATTGCTTATATCCTTTGGTGTGATATCAGGATTCCTTTTTATAGATTCTTGATTTCATTAGCAATCCAGGTTGTTGTTGCTTGCTTGTTTCTAGCTCTGTTTACCCCCGGACATAAATGTGAGGCATGTAATTTTCTAACTTCAAATGAATGACCATCTGAACATAACGAAGCACGTATTCTCCATGGACATCCACGGTATGTGCATGTAGCAATAACTCTTGATTTGTCACTAGCTTTAATCTTCAAATCAAAGTTTTGCAAAATTACATTGGAACGAATAGCTTGTTTAAAACTTGTTGAATCCTCAAAACGCGAACCAACACATAAAGATTGCTTCTCTTCAACCTGAGCCATAAAGCCACCATCACATAACCCATCCATTATAATGTCATTGTTCACTCTACTTATCTCAGTTAAATCTTGCATATCACCATATTGAATGTTATCTGCATTACTGATATTTTCATCAAAATCTTTCACTACAACCACCACCTCAACTTTATTTTCATTATAGGAACATCTAAGCATGTCCATTACATCTCTATCATTATTAATCGGCATGTAAACTTTAGGTGATGTTCCATTAAGATGATAGTGTAGGTCATATGCTTGAGCCCACAGCCACCAGCAAAGTGATTCAGTTTGTTCTTTCAATAGTAACAAATTAATATCACCTCTCTCAAATTTTAAAATTTTCTGACTTCCACCGACATATTTCTTCCTTCTTTGGCCCTTCACAACAGCCAAATATTCTCCATATTTGAATACAATGGAACACAAATTGTTGCACTTCATTTCTACAGCCCAATATGCCTACGAAATAAAATGGCAATAATTACCTCATTCAGAACCTCATTCAGAAATAAGATTGAAAAATGCAGGAATTTAGTTGATCATTAAAGTTATTAACAAACTTAAATAACTTAAAATTTGAGTATTCCTGTACTAGAACTCCAGCAGACCACATCATCAAGAAAAAAAAATAATAAAATATCTTAAGCAAATGTGAGCTGCAACGTGAAAGAGCTGCAGGCAAGGCGAATAATGAACTAGCGGTGACCTCAGAACCGGCGGTGACCTCTTTACAGGTAGGTCCATACAAAACTAAAATTCAAAGATTTTTTTCCCTTTCTGAATAATCTTCAATCAGAATAAAGAAATGGGTTTACCTGAATATAACGGCGGCCAAAAATAAACTGGCTGGAGGTCTGCACCGTCGTCGATTTAATGGGAAGTAGGGAAGGTGAGCTGCAACGATAAAGAGTTTAGATGGTAGATGAAGGCAACTCTATATGAGATAGCTGTAGGCAACACGACTAGCAGGAGATCTGCATCGGCGTCGGTCCAATGGGAAGGAGGGAAGGTGAGCTGCAATGTTAAAGAGTTTAGATGGTAGAGGAAGGCAACTCTAGATGAGATAGCTGCAGACAACGCAAGATGAGAGAGCTGCAGGCAACGTGAGAAAGCTACTCTGTTTCCCGCGCACGAGAGGATGTATTCGCGACGTAGTTTTCACGGGAGTCGAACGGAGTGTTAATTTTGATGAGGATTAGGTCATTACGGTGGTAGGCCTGTAAATACACAAGTTTAGATGTTAGATGAGTAAATAAGATACTTTTGGGTGTTATGTATGTAAAAACCCCTAAAATATAATGTTTTTGAAATATATAAAATTATTTGTTTGAATATAAAATAAATAAAAAGAGATTAATTTTTTTAACATTTTATTAGAAATAAAATGAATTTAGTGTTTTGGTAATGGTTGCTACTCTCCAGTTGACTATGACAGTGTTTGTGTTTGAAAGCGGGTTTTGAAAAATTTTAATCTTCTTTGGGGAATTCAAAATTGACATTAAAATTTAATTCTAAAATTAAACATCCTATCAAAATTATTACACCACCTCGGGAGGTAGAAATAAAATTTCAGGATAGGGTTCAGATTTATAATTATAAATTCCACCTTGAATATTGTAACTAGATTTAAGAGAGAACTTCGTATGGCCCCTAAAGGGTCAAAATAAAGTTCAATCAAATATCGAGCTAGGATAATCAAGAGGAGTGATCGTTAGTTTCATATTCAAATTCATTTTAATAAAAGATATATCTCCCTAAAGGGAGAAGATATCATTTATCAATAATCGTTCGAACATAACGATAACGATCGTTAGTAATTTAACTTCCCCAAAGAGGACTAATTGAGTTTTGAAAATTAATTTTTTAAGAAAAATTAGATGTGGGTTTTAAATCTCCTATGAGCGTAAGCCCTCGTAGTTAATTACATTGTGGGAGACCGGAGTCTCCTACAAAAACTTTCGATTAAAATAATGGCAGAAATTTTATTTAGAGATTTCTATGAGTGATACTAAAGGGGTGAATTTTGATTTTGAAAAGGGAATGGATCAAATTTTGAACAGTTATTTTTGAGTCAAGGGAAGAGGGGTAGGATACACTTTGGGATTCTGAAATAATTCAGAAAGTGTCCCGACCTAAGCTAAGTGTTGGGCTTTAAATTTTGGATTGAGAGATGCTTTAATTTGAGTTGAGCATTTTATTAGAAATTTGGGATTACATTCCCGAAGGTTGGGGTCTTATGACTCAAAAACAAATCTGCCCCGGATCCTAACTCTAAATTTGGACACTAGAATACAGTAGTCCGAACCTAACTAATGCAGTGCAAAACCTGGACTTACCCCGGTCTGGATTGGGGAGCCAGCTAAACCACCTAAATGCTTCAAAACTATGAGTCTGATCTTTTGATGCAGAGTGATTAGGGACGCTATTTAAGATTGGTTTAAGAAGTTGGGGTCGACGTCTAGAGTAGATTCCTAATTGACCCATTGACTTATGTCGGGTGGAATGCTTAGACTAAAATGCAATTAAAATTTTAATTTAATTAGTTTCTAATGCGATGCATGTTGATTCAAATTTTCCAATTAGGTATGCATGAGATTTTAAAAAGGCTTATAAAATAATAATTTTTTTGAAAAGACTAGACTTCTCCAGATCCAACACCTCATCCTCATATGTCGGATTATCTGGACTCTACCCGCAGGCGGGGAAGTGTCTTATAGCAAGGGAGAGAGAGATGCAGTAATATGCATACGACCCCGGACGATTCCGGCTATTCCCTAAGTCGTTAAGTTTCTATGTTATTTAAATCTTAAAATTTGAAATATTAGTTACGAGTAAAAATATTTTTAGTCCTTAAAGAGCCTAACGAAGTCTAGGCTAAAACAAAAACGACATGCAAGTGCCAAAGAACTAGGAAAAATAGGCAATCCTATACGCAATCAAATTAAATTACAACACATTAAATAATCAAATTAATTAAGTAAATATCCATAGACAAATTGTCTTGCTTATTACAACTTAGATTTACATAAATTAAAAGTGGCCGGGCACCACTAACAACAACCCAGATTCTAATCCTAATACAGACGCAAGTGACTTTGAGTGGGATACTCTATGTCTTCAACTTCTCGGTCTTTTCTTCCTCGAGCTCCTTGGATTCTTCGTGATCGGATACCCAAAGGGAAAAGAGAACTCTTCCCTTGAGGGAAAGGTTACTCTTTCCACTTTGGGTAGTAAAATAATCCAAATTTGGAGTTCCAAATGGATAAGGACTATCCCCCGAAGGGGTATCCTTTCCTCTTTGGAATCCAATCTTTGGATCTTCATATCCCAACTCAAATGTACACTTTCACAACTCAACACTCAAATGAATTACATGAATGTAAAAATAAAAAATCTAGACCCTCATGCAAGGTTATCCTAAGCATTTAAATATTAAAACACATCCCAAGCAGTTATATGTGTATAGGTACATAAAAGTAAACACACTTGGCCACGCTCTTTTTATTTGGGGGCTAAGCAGCTGAAGCACCTATAGTATTTATATTTATGATTTATTTAACCCCCTTTATTGCCCTGCACGAGCGTGGCCACCTGTAGAAAATCCAGCGAGCATCCAGATCGTTCATAACCTAAGGGTAATCTAATCGCCCATCACATCAATCCACAGAGTGTAGTAAAAGTAAACAAACACATCAATCAATTTCAATCACAATATGCAATGAAAACTCGGAAAAAATCGGCACACAGCAGAAAAGTAAACACCGGCCTAGCCTGAATCTAGGGTTGGTTGTCTTAACAAACCATCTAAAGTGTGTATAGAAGGTCGTGTGGCTCGGGTAGATCCTAGGTTGGGTAATTCGTTGAAGTTGTTTAATGTTCGAGTTTGTTAAAGGCTAAAAGGGAACTTTATGTTCGGGTTTAAGCATTAATGAGTTAAAGTTTGATTTAAATACATTTTAATTGTTAAATGATTGCTACCTTTGTTGCTCACCGAGGCCATAAAGTTTATTTCATCTTCCTTGGGGCTAAGTTAAAAGCCTCGTAGGCCTGGGTTACCCAGTAGTAATCGGGGTTGATTAAGTTAATTTAGTTTGTTGAAAATTAAGGATCAATTAATATTAATTAATTTAATGAATTACTGATTTTTAAAAGTTAAATTAGTTTATGTTTTCCATCAACAGGTTCGTGGCGTTGTGCCACCAGGCTCGAGGAACCAGGCCTCCTTAGGACATTTAGCCCCGCAGCCCGGAGTAGTTCATCCTAAAATCCTTGTTGATGTAGTTGAATTAAGGATTTTAATTTGGTTAAGTAATTAAAAAGAACTTAATTTTAACGTTTAACACCCCATTGAATCCATTCGTGGCGTTGTGCCACCAGGCTCGAGGAACCAGGCCTCCTTAGGACACTTAGCCCCGCAGCCCGGAGTAGTCCATCCAATAAACTTTATCTTTGGAGTGTTTGTTATGCATTTGAGTGTTGGTTGAGTGTTTTATTAATCAAATTAAAGTTTTCTGGAATTTTAATGAATTATTGGATTTTTGGAAATTATTGGAATTATTTAATTATATTAATTAAGGGGTCCAAAAGTTTACTTTTCAATTTAAAGTTAATTTTGTAAGTTTAAGATTTTTAATAAATATTAGACCTTTTGATGAGTTGTTGGACTGTTAGCACACTCAATTTGGAGTTTTCTATGAAAAATTATGATTTTTCGAAGTTCGGGCCTAGTTTTGAACTACGGTTGACCAAAAGGTTGACTTTTTGACTTTGACCAATTTTGGAGGTTTGACATTTTTAGAAAATACTAGACCTTAATTGGAGTTGATTGACACTAAGTTTGCTCAATTTGGATTTTTCTGTAATTGGTTATGAATTTTCAATGTTTCCTTAATTATTGAATTTTTAAAATTGCCTAATTAGGAAGGTTTTGATCATTTTGATCCAAACTCATCCCAAACTGCATGGAATCACTCCCAAAGGTCAGAGATGACCCATGGGAGCATTTCCAAGTGTTTAAAAATTATTTGGGATTTTTAATAATTTTTAATTAATTAATTTAATTAATTGTTTATTTTCATTAAAAGTCAAATTAAAGTTTAATTAGAAGTCCAGTCAAGGAGATTTTATTTTTCTTAGGTAGAGGGATAAGTTCTGGTCAAATTTAGATATTATTTGTAACTTTTGGACTTAATATGGATTTATTGCATTTTTTTGAATTTTCTGGGTCCTTAAATGGGCTGAAAATTTGGATAATTAATTTTCTAACTTAATGACCTCCAAATTCAATAAAATTTAAACCTAAGGTACATAGTATCACTAAGTGTACTATGTTAAAGTTTCACCCCTATTGGGTATGTGTACAATCCCCTAGAAATTTTCAAAGTTTTCTAAACTTTGACTTAATTATTTTCCCTAGGTGTTTCTACTGTTCAAATGTGGTTGAAATTTGGTGTGTCTAACCCTGATACATATGCAATCATACCACACAAATTATATAGCCTAATTCTACAGAAAAATTGAGTTATAAATTTTCAAAGTTTTGGGTCCAAAATGGACCCATTACCTTAAAAATTCACATCATAGAAAACCAGAGAGCATCTGACCCTAAAAAAATCACAGAACATGCCTAAGATGCTCAGGAACATTCCACCAAAATTTGGGATCCATTTGATCCCTGGATTGCAAGAAAATTGAGAAAAACTAAAATCAAACAAATGTGATTTTCTCTCAATCCAGAGTCAAAACAACTTAATTTTAATTTTAATAAATACTACGTTCAATTACCTTTCCGACGAGCCCAAGAACGTCCAATTTGGTGGAAAATTCAATTTTCTGTGAATTTTGGAAGATTTTGAGCATTTAAATCATTTTTTATTCAAAATAATAATAAAAAATGGTGGCGGCAATGATTGCGCCGCCGCTAGCTGACACGTGTCGATGCTGGAGAGCTCACTTAAACACGTCGGATCCGACGATCCAATGGTCCGAACACGAAACAGCGAGATCGGCGCCCAGGATTGCGCCACGTAGCCATTCTGGACCGCGAGAGATCCCGCATTCAAAGCCAGGGGCAGACCGCATGGTCTGCCTTGATCTGGACCGTCCGATTTTTGATCGGATGGTTTAGATCTGCCAATTCTGTGAAGTTCATTTTGAATAGGAAATTTTATATGCTCATATCTCCCAAAATACTAGACGAAATTCAACAAAATTTGAACTGTAGCTAGAGGGCAACATAATCTTGCAATGCCTGGAGTTTGGAGGCTCCATTCATTGCAAAATTCCTATAATTTCAAATTGAAATTTTAACTAAAAGTGAAGATATCTTATAATCTACCCTGTGGATTTTCGTATTCTTGGGCTCTCTAAACTTGTAGTTTGTCCACGCTCAAGTTTGCAGAAGACCCTGGAAGATTTTGACGGCTGGATCTTGAGATATCGAAGAGAGAAGGTGTTTCTCTCTTTTTCCTCTCCTTTTCCACTAAAATGGTGATTTTAGTGGTGAAAATGGTGGGGGAAGTCTTGGAATAGCCTTGGGGAGTGCTGGAGGGTGTGGGAAACTACTGGAGAGCCTTGAGGATGCTGGAGTTTGGGACTTAGGCCAAGAAATGAGCAATATGAGGGTTAGGGCAAATTTTGCCCACTTAACCCTCATGATTTGAAATGGATGGCTTGGATCTCATCATGGGTGCCTTGGATGCTTGCCAAGTGTCCCATGAGCAGCCCAAGACTATGAAAAGGCTGGTGGATTGAGGGGGATTGCCTTGAGCTAAGAGGGGGGGGGGGGACCACACCCCTTTTTCCTCATTTGGCTAAACCAAGCCTAAGAAAGGTTTAGGGGGCTGATTTGTGGCCTCTTAGGAAGGGAAATCAATCCCTTTTGAGCAGGTGGGAGCAGGTTTTGGGAGAGGGAAAGGGTTTGTCCATGTGGCATGGTCAAAGGGCCATGGTTTGGTCTCATTTCAAAAGTTTTGACCCATTGGCTTGTTGACTAGTCAATGGTGACTAGGATGTGTATGGGAGGAGTCAAATATGCTGTAGGAGTCAGTATTAAGGGACATGGGGCCATGGTGTTAAAACTTTGAGTGAATACGTGAAATTGGAGAGGGTTTTGACCCCTCCAAATGAGTTGACCAAGTCAAACCTAGGGAGGATTGACTTGGAAGTCTTTGGACATGTCATGAGTGTCCAAACAAATGATTTTGAAGCATTAGATTGATTTGAGATGGATTCAAATGTTGAAAATAATAATGGTTGGGTTAAAGGTGGATTTGGTCAACCATAGTTGACTTGGTCAAACAAGTCAAACCAAGGAGTGGGTTTGATTTCAATGGGTCTCAAATATCATAGGGAATTCATTGAGAGGGGTTTCAAAGGTTAAAAATGTTGAACGATGTTAAATTTTGGTCAAAAGTCCAAAAACCCCTTTAAAGGGTATTTTGGTCATTTTGACCTCGGATGAACCCTGGGTCGAGATGGGTCCAAAAAGATGTAGATTAATGTTAAACACATCAATATCAAGGGTCTGGAGGTGATTAGAGGGTTTGGGGGAAATTCCAAGGTCAAATTTCCCAAGATAATGGGTCCAGTGGCACAGGTCGTAAATATTTGAAGGTTTTACAGCCTTCGGATTTAAATTTAGTTTCTGGGGTTAGAGACCCTAAAATGGGCTCAAATTTGGAGGGTTGCCTCTAGAGACATATCACATCAGTATGCAACTGACAGATCATGAATCAGAGGTCATTTGACTGGGGTTTGAAATGTTTGAAAATTCCCTGAAAAAGGCTTTTAGGACTTAGGTCTTTGGCCTTGAATTCTGGATTTGGAAATCTGGATTTGATATAGATTTTGGGTTTAAATATCTGGATTTGAATCATCTCAATCATTCATGATCATTTGGAGTGATCATAAGTGTTTGAAAGTGATTTGAGCTAGATCAAAGGCATGATCAAGATTTGAACTAGAGTTTGAATCTTGGACTAGGCTGGAGTCTGGATTTTGATTGAGGTTTGAACTGAATCAAGATTTGGATTGACTTAAGTTCAGGATTGATTTGAAGTCTGGATTAGGCTCTAATGACCTCATACAAAAATGAGGTCAACAGATGGTAGAGTCTAAAATGGTGATAGTGATGGACGATGCTAAGCAATTCATGACAGGAGGGCGGCTGGCGGCTAGTAGCCTTTATTGAAGATTTGAAGGAGAAATTATTACATGCGATCACTGGACACCGTTCGGAGGTCAATTAGGACGTGCCACATCACCAATAGTTGTGTATCTTTACTATGTACCGCTATGTACCAGATGATATGGTGCGTCCTGATTTATCTACAGACGGTCCAACGACTACACACAATAATCTCTCTGGTTGAAGATATTTTGTTAGTAGTGGTGGAAACCAATGATGAGGGTGATGAGCGCAATAGCAAACGAAGCTTCACTCTAAAGCATATTTGAAATTTAGCTAAGATCAAGCTAAATCCAAACTAAATGGCGAATTTCAAATGCTTCACAATTTTACATTGCATTCCATTTTCATCTAAGCTAAACAGCTAAGTCCTGAAAACCCTATATTTCTTTACATATATTTTTCAATGAACTAAATAGCCCCTTAATTTCTATAATTTAGAAAAAAAATATAACATCAGATCGATCCACATGAATCTTAGAGGTTATATATCACTAGAAAATCCATCAAATGAAACATGAATCTCGATTCAATCTTAGATTTAAAAGTTTTTAGATTATATTTGCAATCCAATTTTAACAAATTATAGTCAATATAAATGTCTGAACGAGACAAACTCAATACCATAAAAAATGGTCACATTTTATTCAAATTGAGCCCTTTTAAAGCATAGTTGAAAATTTCGTAATATTAATTGAAAAATCCAATAATCTTCAAATTTTCTATGTTTACAATTAAATGAACATCTTAATGAGATATCCAAAGAGCCCAATATCAGTGAATTCCAATATTATTAATGGATTTAAATACTAAAAGAAAAATTTATGATTGTTAAAATTTTCATGGAAACACTTTAATCTCAAACAACCTTATTTTATTTGTCTATTAAATTTTTAAATAAAAGTAATACATGACACATAAACTCTCTCTCAATAAATATTCAAACATAACAAAATATATCACGTGCGCGATTAAAGAGATTTTGTAATTTGAACACCGTTCTTTTAACCTCGCCCGTCAGTATCTTCAACAGCATTTGGTTATTTCTTAATTTAAAGATAAATATCTGAAACTTAAAGGACCAAAAACAAAATAAAAAAATTCGGTCAATTTTTTCATAAAAATTATCAGTCTTTCAATTCACAATTTAAATTATTATTACCTTCTGCATACTTAAGACTTTATTTATGACAACTTTATTACTGATTTATTTTTCAAATCACATTCATAATTTTTATTTGATCTCTATTTTTTCAATATTTCAAATAAATTTTCGTACTAAAAAATCACTTTCTATAGCAGCTTTCAAAAAAGCTGCTTCTCCTGCAACAATTTTTAAGCAAGCTGCTTCCTTTATAATAATTTTATAATCACTTTTATAAAAAATTACAATCATTTCAAACGGACTCTTAATAAGTTCAATTGAAGTCAGTAAATACAACGGAACTCCACCATTAATTACCAAATCAAGATCATGAAATAAGCACCCAAATGATTCTATTCAAATAGATTCAAATCAATATTCAAATAGACAATAACGGGCTTCTTTCTACAAATACTTTATTGTTATAAAATACTCTAATAAAATGAAGAAGCAGACAAGATAATTTCCTGAACTGAAGTGCAAAACAGAAATGTACACAATCACAAATGCCCTCTAAATTTCAGAAGAATTTGTGGAGGAAAAAAAAAAAGAAAAAAGGTTACAAGTTGTTGGGATCTCCATACTGCGCACTAAAATTCAGCAGAACCAGGCGTCCGAGGAAATGGAATCACATCCCTTATGTTCTCCATCCCAGTAGCAAACTGTACCAGTCGTTCGAACCCTAATCCAAAGCCTGCATGAGGAACTGAAGAAGGCAAGAACATTGAGATTTAAATTCAAAGGCATTCAGTGAAGCTTCTCAAGTATAATGTAATTCTCATTTCTAATAAGTCGCCATTGCAAGGTATCATATTGCGTGGGTTCTCCATTCAGGTAAGAAGATGCGAGTCAAGAACAAGAAAACAGTACAAACCTTAAGAAAATAGTTTTAACTAAGAAGATTCTTTCAAGTTTACTCCAATTAGTGTTCTCAATGTGTTTTATCTAAGGGACTGGAATATTAAAAGTCTCGGCCAAGAGCAACAGTTTGCTGCCTCCATTGAGAGGGGGCGGAGGTAACGGATTCAAATCATAAGAATATTCTCTTTGAAATGTAGGGTAAAGATGTATATATCAACCCCTCCAGAATCTTACATTGACAAGAGCTTCCTACAATGAATATGCCTCTACCGAATAAGAATAGAGAGATAAATGGTAATTTTAAATATGAAAATGATATTATTATTCACGAAAAAAATTTCAAAATAATCTCCAAACTATTCGTGTATGATCAATTTAGTCTCAGAATATTAAGTTGCCCAATTTAGTACCTTGACTATACAAAATTGATCCAAAATAGTCCCTCATATTGTAATTCTGATATAAAATTGATCCCTTTAGTCCTGAATGTATCATTTTTGAATCAATTTTGTATAGTCAATAGACTAAATTAGAGCAACGTTATACTCTGAAAATAAAATGATCATATACATATAGTTGGGGACTATTTTGAAATTTAATCCTTATTATTTTTAAGGCATTTTGAGAAATTTTGTAGAGTTTGAAGCCAATGTATGTATCTAACTACATCCAACCAATGATAGATACTACATCTTTTATTGAAACATGATTTTGTGGACTCCGAAAATTGGGCCCTTGCCTCCCCATTGTTTTTCGGGGGGAGTTTTAACAGATTAAGTTCTGGGGTAAATTTTGGGAAGGCAGATGAGTTTGTAGATAAGACACTACCCAGAGATTTCGCCCTCATTTTGCGAGGACTTTATGATCGAAGTTCTGGTTTCCTATAGGCGCAAGCACCTATAGTTAATTACCCCTCCCGATCACGAGAAAGAACTTTTGATTAAGGCTAGTCGTCAATCAGATATGTAAAGATACATGTTATCTGTCATATAGTTGCAGCATAGGCATTCAAAATTTAGAGGATTGATATTTAAAATTTGTAATTGCACCATCTTGCACTTAAAGCGGATGGTGGGGGAATAGATGATGGACCCGATCAAGATCCATGGTTTCGTCGTCCCGGGCCATCGTGGTCCCTGGTCTACTTAGTCAGAGGAGGCAGTTGACCCAACCTGATAGAAGGATCCTTATCGGTAGTCATGGGTTGCTTCGTCCAAGGGTACCTCGTAGATCTGGGATAGATATTTGTCTAAATGGACAAATTTGAATCCATCTTAGCTAACAGAGGGCTTTGCACCTTATCGATTATATTCTATTGGTTCATATCTCAAGGATTTAGTGCTATTGGGGAGCATTCGGGCTCTAGCCATAACCGTAATTTAGTGGTGTTATTTGGCGGCGAACCACCCGGTTCAGAGCACCCCAGTCATAAACGTTTACCTGCGGTGCCATTTGGCGGTAAAACTATCAGTTAGAGGACAAGTGCCACGTCCTTACTGGTGGGAGATTGTTTGAGAATGAATCCTAGTGATATTCTTGACCAGACATTAGCTCTTTGTGAGCTGAAGTAACTTTC
The DNA here is from genome assembly GCA_019925795.1 of Dendrobium chrysotoxum. Classification (NCBI taxonomy): domain Eukaryota; kingdom Viridiplantae; phylum Streptophyta; class Magnoliopsida; order Asparagales; family Orchidaceae; genus Dendrobium; species Dendrobium chrysotoxum. The sequence goes on from CM034315.1 coordinate 15,003,147, forward strand.
AATTTGTCCACCTCGGCAAATAATTGCGAATGATGAATGAATTTTGCTTTAATTATTTTGATGGTTTATTTCAATTTTAAATATTTTCGAATTTTGGAATTTTGCGGACTTTGAGTTGTGGGTATTTGAGTGGCATTTTGAATTTTTAGAATTGACCCCTCCGGTTGAGGTTGCATTCAACACGATCATCATCAGGATGACTATGGGGAATTCATTTTATGGGTTGAATCTTGTCGGCTCTGTCAACTTGTCGATAGAGGATCGGGTTTGAGCCGGCTATATACTCGTGTTGGTGGATTTTCTTTGTTCATGGGTCTTGAAGGCCTAATATGAATGTATAAAATAAATATCTCGGTTGGTAACACAGCCATATATTTGTTTGATGATTCGAGCCGTGTCAACTCCTATCAACCCGCATAGAAGAATCAGGCTCGTACTTAAATTTATTGTTTTACCCGCGCAACATCCCTAGACGTCACGTGTGTACCTGTACTACGCTCGCCGGGGCCCATACATGTATATGATTATATATGCCCCTTTAGTGTACCTATGCGTACATATTATAGTACATGCACGAGGGCATTTTTGGATATTTGGAGTTTTCTACGACAGCCCGTGGAAACTTGAATTTGTCGTAGTCTTTTAGCCTTTGCCTGTGGATGGCATATTGGATGTATGACCACTGTTCAACCAGGAACTTGTAAGCATCAATAATCTTATTCAGCCCAATGTTTTGGATCTAGTTGAACCGAGACTCACTCCACCCTTGAAAATAATGATTTGATCTCTCTCTCTCTTCCCATAACTCATGTGAGAATCAATGAGCAATTTCTTGATTATGCCATCATTTTCATCTTCTACTGTTAGCCTAAATAAAGAACTAATCATTTTAACCTTAGATGACTATGTCTTTGCTGATGTCTCATATTTCAAAATTAGTAGCCATTGCCTCAAAATAACAACTTATCACTTTCACTGCATATCGGATTCTTCAGGTCGCACCTAACATGTTGACTGTGAAAGGGGTCTCATGCAGTATTATTGAACCCTTCTACTTGTAAGGGATCAATGTACTGGGTATTTGCCGGATCTTCCATAAGAGTTCGCATGTATTTTCATTTGTTGCATGTCACCCATTCTTATCATTAGAAGATCAATTTACTTTCCTGATATTGCATATTCATTGAACTTAGCATTTGTTGTAGTCTTGCAACATACTCACTATCACCACTTGCAGGTGTATTGATATGCTTATTTATGAGCTGATATTTGCTATTACGTAGGTTGCACCTTTTCCTTTGTATGTAACTCGCCGCATTTGTTAATGATCTTTTCCGTTGATGCTTTCGTATTTCTCCATGAACATTGCAAGTTTTATATGACTTGTGCCATTCTTTAGTGGATCGACATATTCATCATGTACTCTTCTAATGAGTCAACATGCTTCTTCTTGTCTCCATTCGTAGATCTACCGCACATATTGCAGGTCATTGGTTGCCTGTTGGTATTTGCACATTGACTGATGCAGTCATCATACCCATTGAAGGTTTATGTCATCATTTTATGAACAAGTCAACAGTTCATATCTATTGAGACTCTAACATGAGTTCTTCATTCTTCAGTTGATCTTCACTTGAATAATTAGAATCACCAGTTTGTATTTGTATTCATAACTCTTCCACTATTACTTGCAAGCACACTAAATTCTTTGTATATGACCTATTATTGCTTGCAAGGCGTTCATATTGACTATTGTTTATAAGTGAGGTATAGGAATTATTCTTGTCCACCATGAGTCCTTGCTTGATCATTGACTTAGATTTTATCATTTTGAGTATTAATGGATTTCATTTTAAATGTTATATTCTAGTTCAAGTCTCTGTCAAATTCAATTCATGTCCAAGTTCCTTGTTGCGCAAAGTTGAGTAAAGTCTCTAGCTTGTTCAGTTGTCTAAACTCAAGTTCCCTACAACCCAGATCAAGTTCAGGTCCAAGTTCTGTTCATTGATGCTTATTTGGATGATCAAGATTATTGGTAAGCACTTTTATATTTCCAATGCGATCATGAGTTTGGTTTTCCAAAACTTGTTCATTCGAGTCCAAGTTCACAAGTCCTTGTTATCATATTGAGTTTCGAGTTCTTTATGCATTTTGTTCAAGTTCAGATTTAATTCATTTGAGTTCATTTTATTTCAAGTTCACAGGTCCCTTGTTGTTCTCTTTAAGTCCTCGGTTCGCCGAAAATTTCATCAACCTCCCGGCATCTCCCTCATTTAGGGGAAACTACAGGAGTCATAGCCTGCCTGCCATGTCAAGAAAGACGTGCACGGTCGGTGTCGCGGGACACCACGGCCGTAGTCTTCATCCCCACCACGCCAAGAAAGGCGTGCACGGGTCTTCAAAAGCACCTTTTTGAAAAAGCAGTTTTTCCCTGACGACACTGAGGTGTGTACAGGTACTTATATTTTTTTGCCCCGCTGTGCTAAAAAAAGTGCGCACAAGACTCGCCTGCCTTGCCGTAAGCGCCGCACTAAATTCTCTCTCACCATGCTAAGAAAAGCGTGCATATGAGGTCCCTTGGCGCGCTGCAAACGCTGAAAACAAGGCTTTAGGAGATTACCCGTCTCGTCGCGAGCATCACAACGAATTCCCTCCCACCGTGCTAATAAAAGCGCGTATGGATTGTTGTTCGTCGTATTGCAAGTGTCGAAACGAGTTTTCTTGAGTTTAGAACATTATACCTTAGCAAAGGAGACGTCAGCGGGGTTGGCACATGGATCAAGGCGAGAGAAGATCCTTCTTTTTACAATTAATCATAATTAATCATAATTAATTATAGTTAATTATAATTAACTAACTAATTATAATTAATAATTAATTAATAATAACTAATTAATTATAATCAATCAATTAATTATAACTATAATTAATTAACAATTAACTATAATTAATTAATTAATTAAGTAATTATAATTAACAATTAATTACTAATAATTAACTAGTTATAATTAGTTATTTACATACAATTAGTCAATTATAATTAATTAACAGTTAACTATAATTAATTATTAACTAACTATAATTAATTTATAACTAATTATAATTAAAAAAAAGTTTATGCAAAATTTGAACCGGATTTAAACTAAATCCTACTTAAATAGTAGGATTTGAATTAAATCCTGTTTAAACAACAGGATTTAAGCAGGATCTATTCAGGATTTGAACAAGATTTTGCCGATTTGAGCCGGATTAAAGCACGATTTGAGTAGGATTTATGCTAAGAGCTGTCGGGATATAAGATTTATACAGGATTTGAGCAAGATTTGATACAAAATTTAGGAACCATTAAATCTCACAGCAAATTAAGACCTCAGTTTCCCTCTTTGGCCGCAGATTTACAGGATTTGACCAAAGAAGAGCGTATAAGGAAGAAAGATGGCTACCTTAGCGAGCAAGCTTCGGTCTTTACTTCCGATTCGACAAGAAGGATGCCGCTTGAGGAGATGGAGGCGTCGATTAGGGCTTCGACTAGGTTCGACAGATGGAGCAGGTAGGAGATGGAGGCAATGTACCTGGGGTCGGCGGCTATAGGTAGGTTGGGGCTTCTGATCGGGTTTGGTCGACCTCGGCAGACGGACAAGAGGCTGAATCGGAGGAGATGGGTTCGACTTGGTCGAGGTTTGATCGAAGGAAGAGCTCGGCACTGTGGAGGCTTGCGGGATTTGGGAAGCAGCGCAAGTTTTGTGGGAAAGAACAGAAGCCGAAGGCTTCATTTACTCGGGTATTTAACGACGATTGCGAGGTCCGATCGATGTGAGCTACGCACGCGAGAGAAGCGACATGAGTGGCGCCGTTTGCACAGGGAATGGGAAGTACTGTAACAGGCGGCGTGGGCAGTACCAGAGGTAAAAAAAAAAATTTTAAGTTTTTTTCTTTGTTTTCTTTGGCTATTACACAAATTTCAACAGATTTATATAGTCATGCAATGAAATGAGGCCTAGACCAGAAATTGAAAATGAAGTATTCAAGCATGTTTCATCACAGCACTTCCAAGCTAAAATCAAGCGAAGTTAGATCTACGGCTTCATCGAATGGGCCTATAAGGTCAGCCAAATTCTGGAAAAGCTTAACAAATAGATGACAAAAGAAAAGATAAATTAAGGCGCAGGAAATGCTATCAGAATTAGATTACTAAATACTGAAAACGGTCCAACTGCATGGGATGATGATTCCAAATTGAAATGGGACTACGGCAGCAACCATTAATTAATACTATAAGGATCTCTCCCTACCGTTTGACTTTTGATCCACACATAAGATAGTCTTATTCGAACAAAAGATATTTTACTTAGACATTAGACCTTTCATCCAAATAAAAGATTTATGAAGTATAAGGATTTTGAACTACATATTAGATTTATCATTAAAATCAAAGGGTCTTTATTGCAATAAAAGTTTTGACCCAAATATGATATTTTATCTAATATAGTCTTTATTTCAAATATAAGAAATTTTGCACAAATACAAAGTTCTTAGATTCGAATACATGAATCCTTAAAGATTACTAATTTAACACTTCTTTTTATGGAAATTCTTGAATGCAGGTGGCATGGCCCCATTTTAGTTGTATTACTGGGGAGTATAGCATTATTCCTGTAGTATTTTAGGAGAAACAATTAGTCGAATTGTCCTTTTTTTTTTAAACTTTTTATTGATTTGATAGTATTGTTTAGTCGAATTGTTCTTCATTTCTTTGTTCGACATTTAGGTTTTATAAGAACTTCCCTGTCTTGTTATTAGTTTTCTTTGTTTGCATATTCTATCAAAAAGACCACATTTGTTATTTTGATATGAATCACAAACTAGTAAGATCAATAAAAAGAAAGTAGGAGGTAAGGATATTCAAAGTTGTCCCTGCTCCTCTCATTGTCTCTTCTTCCTCTGATTTAATTCTCAAAAGAACTTCATATCAGAGCATTGTCTAATATCTGGCACATTGCATCGATTTTTATCTTGCCAAGTGAACAATAACCCTTTGAGCATGTTTGATCAGTTCTATATCTAAAGAGGGATTAAACATTATGTTTCACAACTTCCTTAATAAAGCCAGGAAGTTGTTCCTTGGCGGCAGGATTACTTTTGAGCGGCTCATTGCTCTTTGATTGAAAATCATCCTAAAAAAGGTGGAGTTCGTGCAAAGTTTCAAATTGATTAGAAGCACACATTTTGAAAGCATGATTCTTCTTCAAAATAATATAGCTCGTGAAAGGAGGTTTTCTAGTAAAAAATGTTTGGGCAAAAGCAAAATGCCCAAAGATTTCAGGTAACTCAGGAAGAACATTATTCGAGATATGTCCATGACTAATCATTTTGGGACTTAAAGAGAATATTGGAAGAGTTAATTCGATTGTTATTCCTCGATTAAAAATTAACCAACGATATGTTCAACTTGGATATTTGTTCCTTACAACATATTTATCTTGGAAATCTGTTCCTTAGGTCATTGAAAGTTCTTTTTCTACTGTGATTAGGTTTGGCAAACTAGACAAACTGTTGTATCTTGTATGAACACAATGACAACAACAACAAAAAGTCTATATCCCACTATGTGGGGTTGGCTACATATCTTGTATGAAGACTATAAACCAATTTTCAATTTCATTGAAAAAAAATAACAATCTCATTGAATAAAAGTGAGTCACCTTATTCTCTGATCCACTTGGATGTAATCAATTAGAGCAAAATTCTATTCAATAAAATAAGATATAGCAAAGTACTCGAAATTTAATTTGACGAAGTATAGATTCAAGATTCAAATATCCTCATAAATATAATCCAAGGATGATATTGTTGATAGAATCACCAAAGGCCTTTCATGGAATCTCTTATACAATATTTTGCCTGTGCTAAACATAATGATCTCAACTTGAGGGCTTGGTCATTCTTCTTTGTACAACATTCATTATTTTGGTTCCTTTTACCTAGTTTTGTATCGTTTGTTTCCTTTATTTGCTTCAGCTAACTAAAAGGCGCCTATGTCAGTGAAACAAGAAAACAATCAAGCACAACAAGTCTTAAGTAAAAGGTCAGGCCTCTCAAGATAAACTCTTCTCTCCCGTTCTTTCCTTGTCTTCTCATCCTAATGCAAGAAGTCCTAACGTGGATCCAGAATAAGATACATAAATTCACACAGGTAAAATCAAATTCAAAGCTCATAGACCATTAATTTAATAAATATCCAATCCTTCTAATGAAAACTAGAAAACATAAAATTTGCACAAAGTAAAAATTTAATGATAGAAACTAAGAAATTTTGCATTAAAAATTAAGCAACAAAAAAGCAAATGTCATTTACAAATCACACCATGATGAAAAAAAAATCCTCATATTCCTCTGAATTATGATATCTTATATAATTATGTTTGTCAAAAAAATTATATAAATTTCATTTATTGAAGAAGATTATTTTCAATGCAACAAAATTGAAGTCTAACAGGCAAAGCAAGAAATGAGAGGGTCAACGGAGAATCCTAACCTGAACCAAAACGGCGAATATCAAGATACCACCAATAGCTCTCCTTTGGGAGATTCAACTCTTCGAGGCGTCTTTCCAGATATTCAAGGCGTTCTTCCCTTTGGCTTCCACCAATGAGCTCTCCGACCTGAAACAGAAAACTATAATTTTTAAATGAGGTATAGTACTAAACCAATTCAAAATCCCGATGCAACCCCCATCACAGCCAAATCAATATTTGCTCATGGCCTTGAAACCACACAAACACAAACACAAACATAATGACTGAATGCAGAAATCTGAGCCATTATCCACAGAAGCAAGTTATTACTTCTTGTATATCCTCAAAATCATCTTCAGCTTGCCCAATGAATGGTGCTTGAAAATTCTATGAGGCGTGATAACTATTTAAGCTAGGAAAACACCATAGTTGTCCTTTTTTCCATTAGTACTCATCAATAAGAACGCTAGAGTATTTAAAGGTAAAAAATGAGAAAGACTTCTCGCTCACACTTGGTGTTGAGAAAAAAAAATCATTTTATTGTCGACATGCAATAGAGAAAAACGGTGCTTTCGACTTACCCTAGGAACCAACACATCCATTGCTGCAACAGTTTTCCCGTCATCATTTAGCCTCATATAAAATGCTTTGATATCCTGAAAAAAAATGATAGGCAACAACAACATATTAAAAACTTGCCTCTATAAGAGTTTGAAAGCTTAAAAGTAGATGAAGGCATACCTTAGGATAATCTCTAATTATCACTGGGCGACCACCAAAAGCATTTTCGGTGATGTATCTTTCATGCTCACTTTGCAAATCTGTACCCCACTTTACCTGTAAAATGGAAAACCAATGTAAAACATACGGTTCAATTGCTTAAACATTGGTGAAAATTATAAGTAAACTGCAATTCAGGAAAACTAAAAACAAACATATTTGCCTGCCCACAAAGATTTCAACAGGTTGAGCATTCACGGAATAGAGTATCTAAAAAGATATTCAACAGCTGCAGAAACTAGCAAGATTAAGATGACTACTGACGTAGACAGGAAATTCCGGATTAACTACAGAAACTGTTAACTTCTACAACACATATAATCTACATATCTGGTAAAAAATGCAACATAATAATCTGTTGGAAAGATGCCTCACAGGGAATTCAAATTGCCTTTCCGCTTTAAGGAGAAGTTCAACGGCATCAGTATAAGTCAACTGAATGAAATCTTTTTCCACTATGTCCTGCCAAAAAATAATATTCTGTTACTTAAGAACATGGAGTGTAAATTTTTTTTTTAAATACAATTAAATGAACAGGAAATGATCATGAAATAAGGCCAAAATTTTTGCAAAAGATGCTCCATATTATCTTTCAATTGAATTACAATTTACAAAGGGTAAAACAGAAACAATAATAAGTTCAGGTGCATACCCTTAATCTATTGACAATTCCCTTCTCAATCCATGTGTCAAAAAAGTCCATATCTTCTTTGCAGTTCTCAAGGACATACTTTACCTGCCAAAGAAATATTAAGTGTAATCATATGCCCTGCTGAAAGAGAGATATCACTAGCTTTAATAGCATGGAAGTAAAGCTCTCCCATGGGGGCTTCAGCATTGTGAGTGTGAAGGCACATATAGCAGATCTACTTTTCTTGGTTTCAGGTTTCAACTTACAGCTATACTAGGAAGCGACAAAAAGGTTATGCCTCAAAACTAAAATGTATAACATATCTTTTTCCATAAAGGTACAATGACGTCCTTTGCCTGCCTTTGCTTTAAACTACCTCTCTTTGCTATTCCACTTCATTTTCCCTCATTGCATCTCTCCGAAAAATAAATAAAAAGTGATATTCTCAATTTATGTGATTCTCATAGATTTCTCAAATTACTGGCCATATAGAGTTATGGAAATAATATGCATGCAACTTTAATTTACTTTATTATACTCTCCCACGACAAGAGGTCACAGATCTTGAACTATACTGTGTTTTGAAAGCATCCATTGTGGCAACACTTTGAGTCTATTTATCTCATATTCTTCTCATATGCTAAATGTGGCTGCAAGCCCGTTAACAAGTAGAAATTTTTTCGATAAACTTATAATGACTTATTATTTCTCAGATTCTAGACTCAATAAGATGGAGAAAAAAACCTTAACTGATGATAATGTTTTGATGCTTTGAAGCCTTGCACAAGAAGTTATATAAAACTTAATAAATTTACAATACATAAATTTTTTCACTAATGTTAATTCTCCAACCATCATTATAAATTTGAACATGTCAGGCATAATGTATCATATCTCTTATTAAGTTTTTCAATCTTTGAGTCTCCAAAACGTCTAAAAATAAAGCCCATGAATCTTATACTTCCTAATGGCAGTTTATGCGTGCGTCTTGTTGTGGTCTAACACTTCCCAATAACAGCACATACTTCGAAAATAACAGCAATACAATGCATGACAGAAAAAATAAATAGTTAACAAGAAACCTACTACATACTGGAGATAGGCAGTGGCGCATGCCATATCATCATTCAAATCAGCAAAAGCAAGTTCAGGTTCAATCATCTGCACATGCCAGTCAAAGCCATATGAATGTCACAAAACTGTGATATAAAGAACGTATTTTATACTAGTGAAAGATTTTTACCCAAAATTCAGCCAAATGCCTTGAGGTGTTTGAATTTTCTGCCCTAAAGGTAGGACCAAATGTGTAAACCTGGAAACAACCAGCACATTCTATGACATAATATAAACTAAACCAAAATAAATTACAGAGAAGTTTCCCCGGGAAAAAAAAAAAAGAGAGCCGTACATCAGATAGGGCAGATGCATATGTTTCAGCATTCAGTTGGCCTGATACGGTCAAAAATGCTGGTTTTCCAAAGAAATCCTGGCAGCAGGCAAGATACAAAATGAGGAAAATGGAAAAATAATAACCATATAAATAATTAAATAAGCAGTTAGTGGGATCTGACAAAATATGCTAAACTTAAATTAATGCAGGCTGAAAACTCGAAAAACAAAGCACCCTAACAAAGAATCACAGGAATGTATGTCTGATTGATAGTTCTCCTAGCAATGACAAGATAATTGTAAAATCAATCACCTGTACAAACTGAGCTTCTTTGTTTACATTAGGATCCTGACCAGGCGGCATGCCTAAAACATCTTCTGCCTATTAATGGAATCCAATTTTTATTACCCTAGGCGTTCTTCTACGTTTAGGACCTATTTGTTTTGAATAGAGTGATTGGAAGTGGGTGGAACTAATGCCATATGTGAGAAAAAGAAATAAGAAGAGAGATGCAAGAAGGGAAGATAAAGAAGATTCACCGGTGATTTTGAGATAAAAGATCTCAAAATTTTATTCAATACTCAATCTATCAAGCAATCCTCAATACAATACCAAAATCTTTTATTCAAACTTTCGACTTACAATACATTCCTAATAATGCATCAACTACTGAGGAAATGAATCATTTATTCCTATTACATAGATATGAGATATGTAAAATATTTAAAATATGAATATGAATATTAAATTCACACATGCTTATAAACTAATATGAAATAGAATCCTAACAACGATATTTCTTCTGCATCATGCACCTAAATTGAAAGAAAATCTTCCTAAGATTTGGAAGGTACCTATGGTGGTAGTGGAGGCGGAATTATCCTGTGCACGACTCTAAGCAAACCAAAAAGTATGTAAACATAATGGCCTAATGGTTGTGAAGGTGATCTATAGCCATCATGGAATTGTTAGGGACTGACCAATCTATGAATAATCTGGAGATTTTGGAGCTGAATGTGAGCTAGAATCTCACAAGAGATTGACTGAGGTGGCAGTAGAAAGTCAACATTATGAAAGAAGAAGTTCAAAATAATATAAATAACTCGTATAATAGCCTTGATTGATGATGGGGAGTTGGATATCTTCTTGCCTTATGCCATTGTATATGAGCACCAGTAAGACAATCAAATGATGGAAGCCATGAAAAGACAATGTTAGCTAGTGATGGAGCGATCACAATAGGTAACAACTAGTATCTCATGTATAGAGGCTATCCAGAAACAATAGTGGACTGAAGGCTCCTTTGACTTAGGTGCAACATCGATCTCTCATAAGGATCAACTATGTAGGATCTTAGCTTAAACCAATCCTCAGCTACAGGCTAAGTCCACGGTAAACAACATCATCACACATGGGCTATAACACACAAGGATGGAGTTGGTGGGATTGATGGAGTAAAGATTTGATTATCCTAATGGAGAAATAACATGAGATTTTTTATTTCCTCAAGGCAAAAATCTAATTTACCATCAAATACTTCATCACGAGAAGTAGTAGGTACTTATTATTAATTGGGAAATTTAACACTTTGTTCTAAGTCATGGAATTTCTATCCCCCATCTAAAAATTATCATTATAGATCATTAATTTAGCAGATCTATCTGCATTAGCAATAGCCTTTTCAGACAAAACAACTATGTGCTCTTATTTTGTAGATCCCTGAGGCAACTTACCCCAAAGAATCCAACTTGACAACTTGTTGTCATCTGCCTAAGTTTCATTGGGAGTATTTATTTCATTCTGCTTTAGAGTGCCAAGGTCTCACTGACATACATTAACAACAATTTCGTTATCATCACTTGGAGATTCAAAAATGTTTTTGATTAACCAAGTCAAATAAAGCTTTAGCCTCAAGGCACTATCAGTTAGCACTTACTCTATAAGCTTCTTTGTTGGGGGATAATATTCGCTTCATCAATTTTGAGATGATCCAAAAGATATGAAAGAAGCCTAGTCAAAATATTTCAATATCCGCTATAACAAGTGTCATGGTAGTGTGCACTGAGGCGAAAATAGTATTTGACTGCTTCGATCATATTGTCTTAAGAAATTTATGAAACATGTCAAAAATAAAACCATCGCATTCAAGATCTAATATCAAAACAATGGGTCAAACCTTGGCAACTGTAATAAGTATTGAAACTTTATTAGAAAATAAATGGGTTGACATGTCATCCAAATCCTTGAAATCTCCAACAATCAGTCCAAAAATCTCATTCCTTAAATTGTCAATATATGAAGCATCTGGAGCTGCTACTCTTATGATTTCAATAAAATAGGAGGCAACACCACATTCATTTCTAGATCTAAATGCTTGAAAAATATCATTATTGCCTTCATAGAAATGTGAAGAGCATTACTAAGAAGCAAATGTAGTTGGTGTGCATCAAAGGAACGAGTCGTCAGCTTATTATTCACTTATTTGCTTCAGTCCTCAAGATCCTTGTTCCTAAGCATCATTAGCAAGTAAATGATATGCAAATCAGGATGCTCCAAAACAGTACACCATTAATAGCCAAGGAAAAAACCTAGAAATATAAGTCTTGGGCAGATTAAGAACTAAAAAGGAGTGAGGTGAGCAGAGATCAAAACTATGTGCACCTACTTTTTTCAATTTTCTATCAACAAAAAATATGAGAATAGTTAAGGTTTGCTTGAATGCATGAGGAAAGGTGAGTGGCGAGCAGATGGTAGCGCAAAAGTAGATGGATGTGCCATCAAGCGACTGCACAAGAGATATTATCTATAATGCAATGACACTTCTCCTCAAAGAGGCGTGCAGTGTCTAACACCGACACGTGTCGGACACGCCGAAAACGTGTCCGATTAAAAAAAAAAGTAAATACAAATTGGACATGCGTGTCTTATACATTTTATGAAATTTTTTAAAATATAATTTCTTGTATTCATTTTTTTTTTAATATAAAAATTAAATTTCTTATTTTTAATCCACAACACCAAATCAATCGCTAGCACTCAATACCCCATTCATCGAATATTCTCATTTTCATTTCTTTTTGGCAGGTTGCGACTTTGGTTTCACAACAATGCATGATGTCATGTCAACATTAATGTCCGACGTCATTACAATATCGACATTTCAAAACCATCTCAACATCAAAGTCTGACACTGTCTTGACATTGATGCTCGACGCTAGCAATTTCTACACCCACAACTTGACAGCTCATCTTTCTCTGACATCGTCTTAACATCGACAACCAAAGCCCTCTCAACATCGAAGACAGATGCCCTCTTGACATCAATGCCCGATACTTACTTCATAACATCGATATCCGACTCTCGACAGCATTGTTGTCTCTTCTCTCGATGTATGATACAAGGCATCGACGCCCGACTCTCGATAACCTAATATTAATCATTTTAAAGATAAATTCTAGTTAAATGACTTATTATTTCTAAATTATTTTTAATATTATACTTATTCAATTATTATACACTACTTTTATAATCTAAATTGTCCTTGTCCTATATTTTTCAATAATTGAGGTGTCCTGTGTCCGTGTCATGTCGTGTCCGTGCATCATAGGATATTATGATAGGATATGTCAATTTTGTGATGGTCATTCTATGCAGGTAGTAGAGCGTGGCACCTCTTGTTAATGGTGAATGCTGCATGGGCACCCTAAAGCCATAAGGCTTAGTGTAGAACACACCGTTTTAAAAATGGCACAAAAATCAAATAAAATGAAGAATATATAAACAATTCAAGATTTAAGAAATTCTATGAATAAATTGCACTTCAACTAGTAGGATTGAGTAAATGGCACTCATTATCAAACACTCAACTAACAAGTTATGGAAATAATAAATTAGATGTAGTTCATTTAAAATAAAGAAATTCTAAGTTGCAAATTCACAAAGACGTATGATAAACTAGATTTAGTCCTCAATCCTCATCATATTCATTGATATTATCATCAACATCATCCCCTACAAGAAAATCTTCCTCCCCAATTTTGTTCTCTTCATAAAAAAAATGTTCTAAGCCTAGAGGTAAAGTAGGTACACATCCCTTTTCATATCCTTTTTCTTTTCCCTTGGAAGAATTTCAAACATCACGCCTCATTTCACAAGCAACACTAGCAGCCCTAGGCTTGAAGGTTGCTTAAAAAGAGTGAACAAGAGAGGTGTAGAGCTTAGTGTTTTTGTTAAATTGGTGGGGAGAGATTATGGTGGGCTTTCTTAGAAAGATTTGGGATGTTCTTAGGGTTGTGGGAAAGATGCTAGAGGTAGATAATATTGTGGATGCTTTTGAAAAATAAAATATTGAGGTGAAGATAAAAAAAACTAGAAAACAAATAAAATCTTGTATTCACCAAGGTCCAAGTGTTTGGATCAAAAAGGAATATTGCTCACAAGCAAAGTTCAATATTCATTCAATAATAATTAAAACCGGTCCAGCCGGCACCTAATACCTAACCGGACGAAGCAGGTGTGATCGAGCGGCAAACCGAGCAGGCTGCCGGCGCAAGCGGGCGCAGCTAGCGGGTTCGATCGTGTGTGCAAGCGAAGTGGACTATTCAGAAACAAAAAGCAGCGACTCCTTATGGGAGATATCTTTGTTTCACTCACTCCAATGAAAGCAAAACGCATGAGAAGCTCTGTGCCGAGAGGAAATCATGTCAAGAGGAAGAAGGAGAAGAAATGTAGGTTTTTAACCTTGTTCATTTTTGTGCAAAATTCGTCCATAATTTAAACATAAAAAAGGGATATACAATTCAAATGAGTGTAGAGAAAGAAATTTGGAAAGAAAGGAAAAAATATTTTTGAGTTCCTATTTTATTTTCTGTCAAAATTTAGAGAAAATAAATATATAAAAGTTTATTTTAATGGAAAGCAACAATATCTGATTTCAATAGGAAGAAAATTCATGCATGAAGAAATCTAGTTAGTGAAAGTTTCATTTCAACAAGGAAAGAAGAAAGATTTGATTTATTAAGGAAATTAAATTTAATTTATAATATTTATCTTTCAATCACATTAGAAATTATCAGTAGATCAAAAAAAAAATTTATCACTAGATGATGACCAATACCTTTGAAATTGTTTTTAAAGATGTCAAATCAATTTAATGTTATTGTGACGATATTTACTTTAGTAAAGATATTCAGCAATAATTAATGCAATTTAAAATTATTTGAAACAGTGAAGATTGGATTAACCTAGTGCATGAAGGTGAACTGCTGAAGCGAATAAGGGATCTCAAAAAGGGATTTGAGGTAAATTTTATTTAGGAAACATTTATGTAAAATTATGAAAGTAAGAGATAATAATAGTTTATGTAATTGTGTATGTAACTTTAGGTTGCATTAAGGAAGATTATCTCAAGAATAAACTATTTGAAAGGAATTGAAGTACAAGAATAATTAAAGTGAGTAATTATAGTTGTTTATGACAATTACATTATTTAATTTTCATTTCAATTCTAAATGTAATACCGTGTATATTCGATTATTTATTTATATTTGAATACTACTACGTGCAAGATGATGTCAATTTAAAATGTATATGTGATGATGAAAATTAGAAATTAAAATTATTATGTATTATATAATATGAATGTTTATGTATAGATGTGAAAGGTGCACATAACAGTTTAAAATACATACAAGGGAAAAAAAAGTGAATTTAAAAGTAAAGATATATGTAAAGTATAATGAAATGAATGAATTTACTTATAAGATGTAAATGAAAGCATAAATGAAAAAAAAATACATGCATGCAAATCACAGAAATTCACCCTCTTATAGTATTGATTGGGGAAACAACGTACCCGTGCACGTTAAATACAAAGGAAATGAAAATGATTGTACCTTCATTGGTGAAAATTTTAAATGGTGCTCCTGTACTAAACGAAAAAAGGAAAAGGAACAACCATAAAAATGAATAAATGAATAAATGTTAAATGGAAAAAGGAATATGTTATTTGATGAATATATAATAAGGATTTATATCATATAAAATGATATATATATATATATATATATATATATATATATATATATATATATATATATATATATATATATATATATATAAGAAAATCAAATGAATATGATTATCTTATGTATCTACAACTGCTATGCTACAAATTATAATTATACACTAAGTTTACTATGTATACTCAGACTGTTAAATTAAATTTTCAAGTAAATCTTCTGATAAATAGAAATAACTGAAATAGAGGAATATGTCTATAGAAGAAGGCGATCGAACGAAAACACATAAAAATTTGGTTTATGAACATGTTCAAATGTATAAATTGTTAGTGACTCTTCAATTTTATATGGGATGTTAGTTGTTAAACTATTTTGCATTTGAAAGAAACATATTAACCGTCTGACTGTCTATTCCCGTTCATTAATTCAAATCTCCGAGCTGGGTCGTGACAACTCACAAGCAAAGTTCAATATTCATTCAATAATAATACAGAGAATAATAGTTGGTTATATAAAAAATAAAAGAAAATACATGAAAATTTCAACCAAGCTACAAAAAGGAGAGCGATTCTAATTGCAATAAAATCTATATGTCATTGATTGGAGTGATTGACCAACGATTTTAGAAGAAAAATTTGGATCGTTTTCTGTCTTTTTGCTTTTTTGAAAAACATAGGGTCATCCTTTGCTTGAAAGAGGTTAAGTGGTACATTGGAATGATCATATGCTTGAATTCCAAGGGGAGGGGCTAATCAAGCTTGACCTTGCTTCCATACTTTGAGATTTGGAGTGAAGATAATGATGACAAGATTTTGTAATTTTGATGCAATTAACTTGTCCATGCCTTGATCTTGTGTTTGTGCTCCATCAACTCTTCCAAACCACCACGAACTCCATGTTACACAGTTAGAAGTATTATAATCATCTAAAAAATCAAAAGAGAGCTTCTCCAAGTCTACTAAGCTTGCATTGTATGCAAGTGATGGTGTTGTAGCTTCATCTGTGAATACGACTATAGATAACAAAACTGTTTGGATCATCCATGCATCTGCAAGAGAGGTTGGAGTGTTTGTACCTATAAAAGTATCATTTGGTGGAAGGTTTACACCTACAAAGAAACTTATATGTGGAGGCACTTATATAAGGAAGCATTTGCAAAAATGAATTTTTGTCTCCTACGAGTGGGTTAGGCTGCAAACCTAAATTTTTTATAAATATTTTAGATGGCCAAGTATCAAGTGCAATAAAAATAAAAGTAGAAAATATGTCAAGAAGCATAATTAACAAAATAGAAGTCAATCCAAGTTCCTATGATGCAAAGCAAGGGGATTGAAAGCAAAATAAAATATAATCACTAACATTAGATTCTCAAGATGGATACTTCTGAAAAATAGCTTCAACAAATTTATCAAGATTTATGCAAACATGTTGTAATATAGGTGATAGAAGGTTATGAATATGACGTGCTACAGAATACAGTATCATAGAATGAATAATATTTTAGAGCTGGATCAAGAGGTTTCAAAAACAAATTCTCAATCTCACTATGCAACTCAAAGTATTTGGTGAGGTGAAATAGATCTAGCAATGATGATCTAAATGTAAGAGCTCAGTTAGATTGTATGTCACACAGGAATGATAGCTCATCAGTCAGCTCACTAAGGAATGTGTCAAATAAAGCAGGTTAAAAATCTGAGATCACACCATATATATGTATATGAGGAGGCAATAGTGCATCAACCTTCTCGAGAATACAAGTCTCAATAGGCATGTCATTATATAATGGACCAAAAATATCAGACTTAAATTCTGAGATCACAACATGTGTGTATCTCATGAGACAGGGGTGTAATAGAAAACTCATCAGTGAGCTCAGTAAGGGTGTGCCAAATAACTTAATTAAATGATTTGAAAGCATAATAGGCATGTGACTCCATAGAAACAGATGTATCATCCTCCACATAATAGATAGGCTCATCAAAATAAATGGCTAAGGCAGATGGGGTTCGATGGTTATTAGGATAACTACCTAAGGAAGATGTAGGAGGGGACCATGGGCATCAGGATGTATGTCTAAGGAAGGCATATCATAAGGGGTATCTATGACAGAGGAGGATCAGCATATGAGTCAATCACAATCAACAAGAAGAGTACATTTTCCTTGTGGTTGGAGATAGGTTTGAGTTCAAGATTATATTGAACAAGCTAGTGTTCCTTATCTACTTATTTACTTGATAGGGAATAGTTTGATTGTCTTATTATTGTATTTAAATACAAAAATATTGTCTCAACAATAGTGAATAACATACATGTCATATGGTGAATCTTTGCAAAAAATAATATGTTATGTCCACGGGAAAGGCATCACACCAAATTTGATTCTCATAACTTCTCAGTTTAATGGGAACTAAGACTCTAATGATCATAAAAGACGTCTAATTTGCCAGCAAGCATGGAATGGTGTATGGTGTGTCTTGGTCTATAAGTTGGTCCTTATGAGTGCTTTGAGTAGATCTAGGCTTCTTTATATTATGACTATCAATAACTAATCTACACACTTTCTCCTTGCAAGTGATGTATATTTGAAAAACATTCCTATGACTCAAATCTTTAGAATCAAGTTTTGAAACAGATATACATCTTATAAAAACAAGAGAGGCGGGAGTAAAATCATCATTTGATAGGGATATATCATCTCTAAGTTCCTTAACATCATGAGGCTTAGGAGTTTTAATCTCATCGAGGAATAGGATTTGTGTTTTAAGTTAATGTTATATATGGCCTTTCATGTGACACTCAAAGTAGGTAATATCCTTAAGAGTTGCTAAGGGATGTGTCATTGAGTGCTTGGTTGGCAGTACTAATAGAGGTAGAGGTCTAGAGGTTGGGGGTCAATCAATAAATCTAGAAATCGGTACAGAGTATGTTATGGCATCTAAGTTTTGATCTAGGAATCAACTTGTATTGTTCTACTAAGAGAGCATGGTAAAAGGCTCCTTATAAGGTGAAGAGGTATTGTCTAAGGCCTAACACAAATATGTCAACTATCTTTCAATCTTTTCAATACTATTTGTTCTAGCTTATAGTTCCTCAAAAGTGTTGAATTAATCAACTAAATGTATTTTGCCTCATCAAAGAGAAGTTGGCCATTAAGTTTCATATCATGGTATCTTGGTCAATATATATATTTTAATGTTTCCTTCATTTCTATCCAAGTTAATGCAATTTTACCATTTCTTTGTTATTTGGCCAGTACTAAACACCAATATATTTCAACATATTCTATTAGCCAGAGTTTTAATTTAGCAAAATTTGTTCCGTGATAGTCATTCATGATATACCTATCAAAGAAATCACTCATCTAAATAAACCAATCTAAGAACTTATTGAGGTCATGAGTAACATCAGCTTTATTTTTTACTTTAGAGTACGGGTCATTAAGAGCTATAAAGTCATTTGTAAAATGGTGTCTCTAGACAAGTTATCTCCTATTGAAATGTTCTTACCTAAGGTGAGCATGCAAATTAGGAGCAATGGGTGCTTAAGGTGAGGTTTGTGTCCTACTTGCAAAAGTTGAAATTCAAAGCTCAAGTTTGTTATCATTGATTTTAGGCCATCAATTAAGTTTTGTAGAATTACAAATTTATCATCATTGAACATTTTATACTACTCAAAAATGATTTAAAGATATTGATTTATGGGCATGGTTGTCACATTCGTGCCTAATTGCTAGAATGTTATCTTTTTATGTGATAGAAAGAGGATCAAGTCAATTTTGTATACAACAATAAAAACAACAACATCAAGCCTTTATCCCACAATGTGGGGTCAGCTACATGAATTATTTTTCTCCAAGTCAATTTTGTACATTTAGAAAATTAAAAATTAAAAAAATTCAAAATAGTCCCTAGACTATTCATGTATAGTCAATCTAGTCCCAATGTATCACGTTGCCCCACTTTAATCCCTCAACTATACAAAATTAATCCAAAATAGTCCCTTGTGTTATAATTGTGATCTAAATTTGATCTCAATTTAGTCCCTTGACTTTACAAAATTGATCACAATATAGTCCCAAATGGACCATTTGGATAAATTTTGTATAATTGAGGGATTAAATTAGAGTAATGTTATACTGTGGGACTAAAATGACGATATACGAATAGTAGGAAGACTATTTTGAAATTTAACCCAAAAAAAAAAACGTATTACCCTATCTATTAGGTGAATATTTTTATACCTAAATATGAGGGCCACTAAAACATAGTCTATGTTAAAAGCTAAATCAACATTTACATAAGAGTTATTTGAATATTTCAAATATTATAGAGGGGCTATGAGTATAACTTGAAAATATATGGAGATTATTTGCAATTAACCCTCATAAAAATAAACACATTTTTGCGTTCAATAATTTTCTCATTGTAGTGCAACAATGTGTGACTTACACAGTTTAATAGAATAAATTTTAATTGAAAATTATCTCTTGATATAAATAAAATATCACATATATACATGCTGAAAATATTATAACCATAAAAAAATGTAAGAATTACAACATATTGATTTGTTACAATTGATATGATATTTTTTCTTTATAGAGAACATATAATTTTTACACTTGAATTGCAAGTTCACTCACTAAATGCCCTAAAGATGATTAGTGCATTGATTCATAACTTAATGCATTAAAGGTGGCAAGTACACTCTTATGAAACCTATATATAACCATTTTATAAGCCTTATAACACGCAATCACAAGAAGGCCATATGAAACACCCTTGCAACTCTCTTCCATTATACCCACTTCAAGAGATGGGTTTCACCAAACATCAAGTATTTATGTCAAAACATTTTGGCCATCAAAGCAATAACAGAATGCAAGCGGCAATATTGTAGTTTTTTTTTTTTGGTGGTGGGGGGTATATGTTCAGCCATGATCCACTAGAGTGAAAACATGATTTCCCTTTCACCAAAAACACAATGGTAAGAGACTTCTAAAACCACAATCAAACAGACTGATTTTGATAAACTCTATCTGATAGCTAAAACTCAAAATTTGCCAAGTATTATTATTATATGACAAGGTATCAAACATTGAAAGAAATAAACAATGTACAAGTGGCTGTGAGAAAGAATTTATTAATATACTTGATTTTTCAAAAGAACAACCTACACAAAGCATATTCAAAACAAGTAGTAATCCACTCACTTGTGACCAATCAATAGTCCCGTTCTTAGTGGCAGGAACTTTATCAACAGGGCTGCTATCACCCTCAAGTTTACTTGGAATCTACAAACAAAGAGTAATTGAAAATTAAAACAGCTCACCCGTCAGAAGCATGCAAAAATATTTTTTCTTCTTCATTCAAATGTGAAAGAAATAATTTCATAAGGAACATAACGAAACTGAGCTACCAAATTAAGCCTGCAAAAGAAAAAAAATGTTTGCCACTTAAGCAAGTAAATGACTCGTCCAATCCCACTTAACCCTCGTCATATGAGAATAATACAAAACTTCATTCTTATATAATCGAAAATCAGATCAACAAGTGCCTCATGCCAGTAGTTATATGACTTTCTATAACATCAATTGTAGAAAAAGCCTACATTGAAACTGTGAAAGTATTTCGATCATTGGGGAAACTGAATAGTAATAGCTTGAGACATAACTTAAGCAAATCAATGTAAAGGAGTAAAGCTTTCAAGATGAGCATGGACCAAATTATTAAATAGATGACCACGTTCAAGCATTCCATCACATAAGAGATTTATCATAGGGCCAAATTCCATCACACCATATGAAGAAAATAAAGAGCTTTCAAGATGACGATGGACCAAAGTATTAAATAGATGACCAGGTTCAAGCATTCCATCACATTAGAGATTTATCATAAGGCCAATTCCATCAGATCATATGAAGAAAATAAGAGCATATAAAGAGTATTAAAATAGCAGTGCAATAAAGTAAATAGAAAGAATGGTGCAAATCGATTTGTAATGGTTCAACACTAATGCTTACGTCCACACTCCGAGTCCTTCACTTGAGATTTCACTATTCTCTCATTCGGTCACCACTGGGTGGAGAAGCATCTCACCTTAATGGATATTAGGGAAACCTATTCCTCTCTTCCTCTTGTAAGTAGGAAGTTGTTCGCTAGCTCACCAGCTAGCCAACAAGATTAATATAAGCTCTCTGAAATCGCAATGTTCTCTTAAGTATACGTTAAAAACTCAATTCCACAAATACCAATCTGAATGATATAAGGTGTTAGAGAGAGTAGAAGATAATATAAAGTGAACACTCCGAAGGAAAAATCTCACCAAAGTTTTTTCTAATCAAAGAGCAAATGATCTCTCCAGGAAAAATTCTTCTCTCTCACCTCTCTCACTGATTTCCTGGCTTAGCTTTCTCCTTAGCCACTCATATTTTAGGGTTTTAAAAACATATTCCTCTTTCCCTCTTAAAATTAGGAAGTTGCTGACTAGCTCACCAGCTAGCCAATCAGATTAATATAAGCTCTCTGAAATCATAATGTTCTATTAAGTATACATCAAAAGCTCTATCCTTAGTCCCACAAATACCAATCTGGAGGATATAAGGTGTTATAGAGAGTACAAGATAATATAAAGTGCATACTCCGAAGGGAAAATCTCACCAAAGTTTTTTCTAATCAAAAAGCAAATTATCCTTACAGGAAAAATTCTTCTCCCTCACCTCTCTCCACTGATTTCTTGGCTTTCCTTTCACTCATATTTTAGGGTTTTAAAAATATATTTATATTCAGTGCCAAAAGCAAAAAGAATCCTAACTCTATAAAAAAAAGACTTACATTTGATAGTACAGTACTATTCATGTTGTATAGAACAAGCAGTTCAACCTAAATTGTACTTCATCAACTCACAATTCTAGATATTAAATTAGATTAATTAAGAAAACCTATCATGCATTAGGTATTCATCGCCAAGTATGATCAATTCAAATTTTGAATTAATCTGATTAAGATAATTAATTAGGTGGTTTAGCTATTTGAAATAACATTAATCGTATGTTATAATCATATTTGAAAATTAGATTTGTTCAATATTAGAAAATGATAATTAACACAAATTAATCTTATCTTTTGAATCAAATCTTAAGAAAAATCGTACAATATGATTCAGATCGTGTGGTACAATTCATTATGATAAATTTGTAATAATATTTTTTCAAGAAGTTTAAATTTTAGCTTTAAAACTCACGCATGTGTTCATTGTCTTATAACCTCTACACCTAAACACAACAATAAAGATTCAAATAAAATGAATAATACAATTTCTAACTCTTATAGCATCGAGCTTGATTTATCCTAGTCAACTTCATTTTTTTTTACTTAGCTTAATTTGCACCTGCTTTGATTATTGGCATGCTTTGCTAATCTTGAGCTATGAATAATCATTGTCTTGTGTGTCTTCTTTGAAACATACTTAGCATTGTGAATTCTCTTTTAGTATATACCTATAATGTTAGTAGTAAACACTTGCAAAAAAATGTATTACTAAGGCAGATCAACCAAATTATGTTGGGGATCATCAAAACATAATAATCTTGTTCTAGGCTCATGGGGTCAATAGTTAAAAATAGATTAATTTGAAATGCACAAACAGAAAACCATTACATAACATGAGGTTTGTTATCTATTGGCGAAACATAAATTTGTTGTTAAGCCTATAGAGTTAATAATCTCCCCATTATTTAATGATAAAAAATGGATGCTAGATAGAGGACCCCTTATTAGATGCATAATTAAAATTTTTAATATAAAATTCTGCCTAAAGGACATTATCTACCCAATATTACAAGTGAAATGCATCAATATTGTAATTCACCTCTTTTGGCACTATCAAAAGGGTCATCATAAATTTCATTTGGCATAACCACTAAAGCTTCATGATCAAGGTGCTACCTTATTCTAAAATCTTATGATGATGAGCACGGTAGATGGTGCATATCTAATCTTTATGAATTATTCAATAGATGCACATGCATCTGGATCTCAATGCAGCTCAGTTCCATCCTTGGACCTAGTCAAATGCTATCTCATAGCATGACTTGCCTTCGTAGGGATGCCAGTTCATGCAAGCTGGTCCAATGACAATTATTTTATGATTGGGCTCGGCCCCCGCCAAGCCTACCTCGCTATAGTTGAGGACAAAATAAGCAGACAGCCACTCTCAAATAGCCAACCCCCTAACATTACAATTGGGGTTCAAACCCACAACATGCTTTGATAACAACTTTAGGACCAAGAAGCTACCAATTATCCTATTGAAAGGTGACGGGGAAGGTGCATACATAGGCTTTATCAATTGTGTACTAGATGCAAACGCCTGTAGATTCGAATTTTACTTGGTCTCATTCTTGGGGCCTAGTAAGAGGTACTTCATAGTATGATCCACTATGATAGGGACAAAAGTTCATGAAAGCCAATTTATGGGTGAGATTATCATATAATTAGACTTACTGCCATTAGGCCTATCATGTCACTATTACGGTTTATAATTGAGGTGAAATATATGCTCCATATTTTTTCAAGTCTCAAATATTATATATTAGGTTAACTCGTGTGTCAAGAAAGTATCATTATATAATGATGAGTGGAGATATTTCTTGAATATACTAGATGAAGAAATTTAGGATTCAAGCATTATTATGCATAGTTGCTCATAATTAATCATATAAATATGATAACTACAATCAACATATTATGATGGGTATGATTACAATTTGTCATATTACAATCATGACTATCATTTTAATCATTGCTTGTCTCATAGATGTTTTAAATAATGTTTACTGCATATTAATGTGGATGCATTTAATTATTATTAATATTCGTATGATGGTTAAGCATCCCATGATAACCAAAACATGACAACCAAAGAACATAATAAAGTTCTCTAAGGTGGAATGACCAAGCTATCACCATAATTGCAACCAAGCAAAACCATACTTCATTCATTAGTTCTTGAAGTAATCAAAAGTACATGGATGTGCATAAATAGAACTATATATATATATATATATATATATGTGTGTGTGTGTGTGTGTATGTGTTTATGAAAGATGAGTGTCTTGATTTTTATCACATGTTGCTTGCATAAGGAGGCAAGGGACAATCAATGTTTGTCGGAAAGTGGAGTAGTCTTGAATTCTAGCACATGTTAGAAAACCATCAATGAAGGCTAATTAAGCCCGATGAAGTTTTCTTTTACTTTGAGTGTTGGAATGAATACTAATGAGGATAATGATGTCGATCCTCAAGCTTGATGCATTACTCTTATTTGTTATTTAGTCATTAGTTTATGGGCATGTAATTGTGTTGTATCATGTTGTGCCTCCCTTCGTATGGGTCTTAGTCCCAACCATCTCCTTGTACCTCTAAATCACCCACCGTTGCTTAGATCAACACAAAAGAATGCGTCTTTGCATCTTTTAGCACACATACACAATAATAAAAGCATGACTCATACTTAAGGAGTACAGCTTTCAAGATGAGGATGGACCAAAGTATTAAATAGAAAGCCATTTACCCATATGCTATTTCGCATATTTGTTGCAGCTATTCATACTTAATTGGCTATTATTATTACTTGATTTTGCTTTCGTCCAATTAGACCTTTTCAGACTAAGAGAATGATTTGGATTGAGAATCTTATGAAGCTTTTACACTTTCTATATTTTTCCTCTTTTGAAATTCACGCCTCCTCTAAGCATATTTTATATTCATTTCAATCCTCCTGGCCCTTTGCATCAAAACATAATAATCATCAATTCCTAGAGCAACAAAAGGCTGTATGTTTGCATCCTTTAATCCTAATAAAAACCTATAACATTTCCCCTTTATAGCATATACTAATTGAGGCGCATATCTTAATAAGGTAGTAAATTTAGCCTCGTATTGCATCACTGATCTCTCCTTTTGAACTTCAAAAACTTATCCTACATATGCCTCTTTGCGGAAAGAGGTACAAACCAATCTCTAAAAACCTATGTAAATTCCTCATATTTAATCTGAATACTAGTACTTCCCTCCAAACTTATCCTGATGATGCCCTCTCCACCATCTTTTAGCCTCTCTATCTAGCACATATTTAACCAGTGAAACTTTCCACTCTTCTGGGAAAAACATACCAATATTTAAATCCTTGATAACAAATTTTCCACCTCTATTTGTCCTTCAACTCCCTTCTAAAATGTTGCTTGGGGTTGAATGATTTAAGATTTCATTCATCTCCACCAAATTATTTCCCCTTATTTTTTTATCAAGTACGCATCCATCCACAAATCAAGCAAACTTAGGCTCATCTTTATTGAAGAGATATCTAAGCTTGTTAGATCTCTCTATTTTTTACTTTTGGCGAATTCTCATTGGGCCTCTACAACTAAAGATTATTAGCAAATTCATGTCTAATTTACACTTTGTGGGCTTTGAAAATTCATGCCCCGGCTTCTCTGCACTGCTCTTTTTTTTTTCGTTGACGGGGAGAGTTTTAACGAATTTAAGTTCCAGGTAAATTTTTAGAAGGCAAATTAGATATTAGATAAGACACTGCCCAGAGATTTTTCTCTCATTTTGCAAGAATTTTATGATCTGAGTTATGGTTTCCCATAGGGGCTTATTTTGCTCTCATTTTGCAAGAATTTTATGATCTGAGTTATGGTTTCCCATAGGGGCTTATTTTGCTCTCATTTTGCAAGAATTTTATGATCTGAGTTATGGTTTCCCATAGGGGCTTATTTTGCTCTCATTTTGCAAGAACTTTATGATCTGATTTATGGTTTCTCATAGGGCCATGGTTAATTACCTCTCCCAATAATGAGAGAGAACTTTCGATTAAGGCTAGTCGTGTGATGGACACTGAATATCCAACATATAGTATCAACAACTTTATGATTTAAATTTGATTTTATGATTTGAATTTATCACCATAAATTTAAAACAAGTGATGGGGGAATGAAGACGAGCCCGATCAAGATCACATGGTTCCGTCGTCCCGGGCTGTCATGGTCCCTAGTCTATTTAGTCAGAGAAGGTAGTCGATCCAACCTGACAGAAGGAACCTTGTTGGCAGCCATGGGTTGCTTCATCCAATGACACCTTGTAGACCTGGGGTGGTGTTTGTCTAAGGAGATACATTTGAGTTCTCCTTAACTGACAAATGGGCTTTATGCATATCAAGTATATCCTATGATCCATTACTCAATAACTTGAAACCGTTAGGGGACATATGAGATTTGACCGTGATTGTAATATAGTGGCGCTATTTTGTAGCAAAATCATCCAATTAGAGGGCACATGCCACGTCCCTACTGGCGAGAGACTATTTGAGGATGAATCTTAGTGATACACCCAACACGACATTCACTCTTTATGAGTTAAAGTTAATTTCAAATTTATCACCCCTGACAAACGGTTGCGGGAGGTGGATGAATTTTAATTTTAAATTTTTAGGTGATAGATTTCATTTTAAAAATTCAGACTTTAGTTTAATTTTGAATTTTGGAATTTTAATAGGATTTGAGTATTGACCTCTTCGGTTGAGATTTACAGTCAACACGGCCATCATCGAACATATAGATAATTAGTTATTTGTCAACTCTATTCACATACTAACAGAGGATCGAGTTCGACAACTGATGATTATACAAACCCTAAAATCGAATGTGTTTTATGATGAATTTCATTTAGAGAGACTTTGAAGAGTTAATAGTAGATTTGTGATTAGGCATTCATTTATTAATCCAAGTTAGGTCAACTCCAGGCCTTTAAGTAGGAGGCTAAAAATTGAATATTTGACTCGCGCATTATTCTTTAGACATTGACGTTTGCAAATTTAACGCATTTGTCGGAGCACATGCAGATTGTGTTTAGTTTGAAAATAGAATTTTATATTAATTAGTATTTAACCTCGCGCAACATTCTTAGAAATTTTTGTTTTGAAATTTGTTTACTCAAGAAAAATGGCGCTTCAGTATGAATCCCTCCTTAGAAACTTAGGATTTCATTCTCCTTGAGA
Organism: Dendrobium chrysotoxum; assembly: GCA_019925795.1. Taxonomy (NCBI): domain Eukaryota; kingdom Viridiplantae; phylum Streptophyta; class Magnoliopsida; order Asparagales; family Orchidaceae; genus Dendrobium; species Dendrobium chrysotoxum. Next base: position 15,030,544 of record CM034315.1, read on the forward strand.
CATATTGTAGTTAATCTGATTTTTCTTGAGGAGTGGATCCGAGTTTAATTAGATCTGGATTCTTACTTCCTATGAACGCAAGCCCTCATAGTTAATTACCCCTTTTATTAAGTAAAAGAGAACTCTCAATTAAGGATGAATAACTTTAGGTGTTTTAGTCTCATTTGTTGGTGGATGGAGGTGGACCCGATCAGGATCCCATAGTTCCATCGCCCGGAGAATACCACAAGCTTTAGTCTACCAACACTAGCAATTGTTGATCGAGTGTCCAAGGAATCTGATTAGCAGTCATAAGTTGCCTCCTCTTAGGAATCCTGAGTAAACTGAAGTGGTTAGATGTAGGTTGTCATTTTGTTGTGGTTTGAGGTTTACATCTGTTAGAATACCCATTAATTTATTTAGTTTGGAGCTCACGGCCTCCTTTGGAAGTTGCCCGATATTGATTTAGATTGGGGCTTACGGCTTCCCTTGAAAATTGCCTGTTTAGATTTAGGTTGGGGCTTACGGCCTCTCTTAGAAGTTGCTCATTTAGATTTAGGTCGGGGCTTACGGCTTCCCTTAGAAGTTGCCCGTATGTTTGAATTTGATAGGTCTTACGACTTCTCTTGGAAGTTACCTGTGATTTGTAGGACTTACTTCTTCCCTTTGGAAGTAGCATAGTTGTTTGGGAAGGTCTTACTACTTCTGCATTAGAAGTAGCCCGATTTGTTTAAGAAGTGAGTCTTACTGCTTCTATTAGAAGTAGCACAATTTGTTTAAGTGGGTCTTACTGCTCCTATTAGAAGTAGCCCAATTTGTTTAAGAAGTGAATCCCACTGCTTCTATTAAAAATAGCCTGATTTGTTTAAGAAGTAGGTCTTACTGCTTCTATTAGAAGTAGTCCGATTTGTTTAAGAAGTGGGTCTTACTGCTTCTATTAGAATTAGCCCGATTTGTTTAAGTGGGTATTACTGCTTCAATTAGAAGTAGCCCGTTAGTTTTGTTTAGATGGGTATTATGACTTTCATTGAAAGTTGCCTGCATGTTTAAATTTAACAGGTCATGCTGCTTCCCTTTGGAAGTAGCCTATATTTTGTAGGTTTAGGGTAGATTAGACAACAATTACTTTAGTTCACACTTCTTTACTACCTCTACACCGATGTTTAGTTTCAGCACTAACAGTTATTCATTTGTTTGCAGGAGCTCGCACTGCTTCGGAGCTTGCATAGGAGGGAGTTTGCCAGGAGCTGGAGTTTTGTTCAGAGTTCACAGCTTAGTTGTGCTTTGTTTGTAGAGTTTATAATTTTGTTTAGAATTTTTGGTGTTTTTAGCTTTAGGAGTTTGAGTTTTAGCTAGTGTGAGTTTGTATTAGGATGATTAGTGTAAACACTCTTCTTTCTTTTTATTGCATTTTTATTTCATTTTATTGTTACTTAATTAATTAATTAATGAGATTTTAAATTGGTTAATTAATTAAATGAGGTTACAATTGATTCATTAATTAGTACATTAAATTATATTTAAATTCATTTTAAATGGATTAATTAATTGTTTAATTAATTAGATTTTATTTTAAATTAACTATTAAATTTTTAAATAGATTGATTAATTGCTCAATTAATTAAATTTTAATTTATTTTTAAATTGATTAATTAATTAAATGGATTTTAATTTTATTTTAATTAATTAAACTGATTATTTTATTTTAAATTGATTAAGAAATTAATTAAATGAGAATTTAATTTTTATTTGAAATTGATTGGTTAATTAATTAGTTAAAAAAATTTTAATTTATTTTAAAAATTGATTTATTAATTATTTAATTGATTAAAATAAAATTATTAAATTATTCTCTGATAGCTCTTGGAAATTCAACAGCCTCCCGACATCCCCTCCCAGCGAGGGGAGGTCGAGACGGCACTTGCCATGAGTTCTGTCGGCCGGATTAAGATCGACGACAAGAAGTCATCGATTTGAAATTTTCCCGGTTGGATCTAAGATTGACGGCGCGAGGGCTTCAATTGGATTTCTCCCTGATTAGATCTAAGATCGATGGACCGAGGGCCTCAGTTCACGCACTCCTAGCCAATCTAAGATCAATGGCATAGGGTTTTCAAAATTGGATGCCTGTCTGCTATAGGATTTATTTACTTATATATAATTTTATTTTAATTACCGACTGTAGTTATTAATACATGAACAAAGCAGAAATAAACAGTTCAATCTTCAAATTGAGGCAAAATAGTCAGCACGGGCATCTTGAAAAGTATCACTCACGGTAATAAATACAGTAAGAAGGAATTGTCTAAGCGAGAGTATTGCACAGGTCGGATATAGGATTGCAGTCCTAGGCCGAAGTGGCTGTCACGCGTGGAACATGCTGTGGGAACAGGGCTACAAGAATGGAAGTTGTGTGTGGGAGTGCGGGGTGTGGAACCTAAGAGGCGGTTGGCATGGACAGAGCAGGTCCAGTGCGAACTAGATTCGGATGCAGGCAGTTCAGTCCCAACGGGTCACATGAGGGTCAGAGGTGGATAGTAGTTGCGTAGGAGAAGGGGCAGCGACTGTGCTGCACATGTTGGAAAAGCGATTGACACGAGAGTAGCTGTGCGGGATCAGATCGAAGCGAGCTGTCATGCTTGTGGAATTGGCCTAAATGGGAGTGTAGGCCGGGAGGAGGTCTACAGGAGCGGGATGACTGAATTTTGAAAATAAAGGAGACCAAGTTTTTTTTTTTGTTCTGTTTTTGTCGTGTATTTATTGATTGGGTGAATGTATTGTATCGAATGGAGGCGTCGTTTCTGAAACAGTGCTCCTGTTCGATTGAAACCTATTTTCTGAATTAGTGCATATGTTCAATTATTTTCGATTTCTTTCTTTTTTTTTTAATTTTAAATTAGTCAACACAGTTAGTTGGTGATCATTGCATTGGGCTCATTGACCCTTGTCATGTCATTATTAGACTATCTTCAAAAATAAGCTACACCAAACTTTTCTCTCAATAGTCCTAATATATTAGTGGCTTCCTAAGGTGTATGCTAAAATGGTCTCCCCATTTTGGCTCTTCCGAGGAACCACCAATCACTTTAGTTTGGATTGCATTCCCTTGACTTCATTTGCGTTATTTCAATTAATCCGCTTTATATTCCCTATTCTATATTTGGAAAATATTTGTAACGGGATAATACTACTACATGTCTTTCTAGGATTTATGTGGCAAAAGTTCTAATTGAATTAGATGCTACCTCTCAATGGGAAAAAGTGGTGTTGATTGGCTCCTCAACTTGTGGGTATTGACAGAAGGTTGAATTTTTTGGCATAACTTATCTTTAAGTTTTTAACTATCAGGTGCAACAGGTACTTTCAAATGATCAAATTCGACTTTCTATCACTTTGGAGGCCACTCTTTTATTAGATTAGGTCTACACTCAAAATTTGGAACCAATATAAGATTCTCCTTTGAAATTAGAGCTTACTATGCTTGCCCCTACTAGCCTGACCGAAATAGTCACTACCACATTTGTAAGCATTGCCTTCGATCCTAATCCACCTATTTCTATAACACATCACCTTCCTCCAATTTGTGAATATAGCAATGATCAGGATTCTCAGAAGTCTCATGACATAAAAATAAAAACACGCAGAGCATTGACATTGGTAGATAGGAATTTTCAAATTCTCTTTACTAGATGGGGCATTAATTAAAAAAAAAAAATCTATTATTGCTCCCCTGTATACACCAAGGTTCAAGTAAGGTAGCCCAAAAGAGTCATTTTGTTGTTATCATATTCCTAAGGATTTTGAATCCTAGGCCATCATGTTATCTTTATCTAGTCTTATATATTTATCTCTATTCTCTAATAATTTTTAGTAATTTCCCTTGTTTTACTCATATTATTTTTTAGTTAAAATATTTTTTAATTAAAACATAAGCCATGCCTATAAGAGTTGTAGAATACATGTTTGCTCAAGAAAAATGACGCTTTAGCATGAATCCTACTTTTTAGACTTAGGATTTCATTCTCTTTAAGGCATATAGATTTTTAATTAATCAAATTTCCCCCCAGGATTGTATCAGGGTTTAGTTAGATCTGGGTCTTTACTTTCTATAAGCGTAAACCCTTATAATTAATTACCCCTCCTACTGTGTAGAAGAGAACTCTCGAATAATGATGAATAGCTTTAGGTGATTTAAATATTTTAGTCATAATTATGGAGGGAATAGAGGTAGACCCGATCAAGATCCCATGATTCAATCATCCCAGGAATACTGTAAGTTTCAATCTACCAACACTAACAATCATTGAATATAGTGTTCAGGGAATCTGATTAATAGTCATGGGTTGCCTCCTTTCAGGGATCGCAAGTAAACTGAAGTGATTAAATATGAATTTTAGTTTTATGGGAGTTTAGGTTGTGGTTTGGGAATTATATTTGCTAGAATACATGTTAAATTTATTTAGTTTGGGGCTTACGGCTTCTTTTAGGAGTTACCCTTTTTTTATGTAGGTTAGGGTTTACGGCTCTATTTAGGAGTTGCCCGATTGCTTGACTTGTTTCAGGACTTACGACTCGACTTATGAGTTGCCCGTAGATTGAATTTGATTCGGGTCTTACGGCTCCCCTTAGGAGTTGCCCATAAATTTGGTTAGGGTTAATTACTTCTCTTAGAAGTTTCCCGAAAGAGGTGGGTCTTACTGCTTCCATTTGAAAGTAGCCAGTAATTTTGATTTAGATATGTCTTATTGCTTCCCTTGAAAGTTGTCTGTATTTTGATTTTGATAGGTCCCACTGCTTCCTTTGGAAGTGGCCTACTAATTTAACTTAGAGACAGGTCTTACAGCTTCAGTTAGAAATAGCCTATAGATTTGGTTTAGATATAAGTCTTATTGCTTTCCTTAAAAGTGGCCTAATAATTTAACTTAGAGACAGGTCTTACTGCTTTAGTTAGAAGTAGCTTGTTGATTAATTTAGGATTTATCACTTTTCTTAGAAGTTTCTCAAATGGTAGGGCTTACTGCTTCCATTGGAAGTCGCTTGCTAATTTAACTTAGAGATAGGTCTTACAACTTCAGTTAGAAATAGCCTATAATTTATATAAGATAGGATTTACTGCTTCCCTTGGAAGTAACTTGCAATTTAAGTTTCGGGGTCTAATACTTCTCTTAGAAGTTTCCCAAACAACAGGTCTTACGACTTCATTGAAAGTAGCCTGTAATTTAAGTTTTGTTTGAATTTGATTTAGGGTGAGTTATTTCTCTTAGAAGTTCCTTGAATAGTTTGTTGAAGTAAGCCATACGGTTTCCATTGGAAGTTGTCTGTTAATTAATTTAGAGTTTTTCACTTCTCTTAGAAGTTTCCTAAACAGCAGGGCTTATCACTTCCCTTGGATGTTGCCTGTAGTTTTGATTTGAGATAGGTCTTACTGCTTTTATTAGAAGTTACATGTAATTTTGATTTGAGGTGGGTCATACTACTTCTATTAGAGTTACCTATTGATTAATTTAGAATTTATCACTTCTCTTAGAAGTTTCTCAAATAACAGGGCTTACTGCTTCAATTGAAAGTTGCTTGGAGTTTTGATTTGGGATAGTTCTTACAGCTTCCCTTAAATATTGCCTGTAGTTTTAAATTTGAGATAGCTCTTACGACTTCCAGTAAAATTTGCCTGATAATTTTAGGTTGGGTCTAGTTACTTCATTTAGAAGTTTACCCAATGAATTAGGTAATAAACAGGTTTTACTGCTTCCATTGGAAGTGGCCTATAATTTTGATTTGGATAGGTCTTATTGCTTCCACTGGTACTAAACGAGAAGGCAAAGACAAGACGAAGGCCTTCTTCTTTTTACTTATAGTTTGAGAAAATAGAAATAGACTTCTGAGTGTTTGGTCAGGGCGAAAGCGAACAGGTTCAAGGCAGCTCTTAAAGACAGGCTGGGTCAAATGCACAAGGTGCGCAGGTTGCAGGCCGAAGGACTATGCAGTTCTGGATCAGAGCGTGGGAGAATCACGCTCATGGGTAGTGGGAGGCGGAGTGCAGCAGTGTGGCGTGCGGACAACCTTTGTGTAGAAATGGGCGAAGTGCGGTGGGATTCTGCACGAGAGCAAGGAGTTGCGTGGGGTGTTCTGTCAAAGAGGACGATGGGGTCTACACGGGAGCCAGGAGTCGCATAGGGTGTTTGTGCGTTGTGCTTGATGGCAGGCTGGCCGCAGGTTGCAAGTCTGAATAGGCCATGCGAGAGGCGCGTGGGTCGAATGAAAGGGTTTGTGCAGTGAGGCAGACTATGAGCTGGATGGGTACACGCGGGATTGGTGCCGCGGATCGGGCGGCAGGCTAGGCAGAAGCGCCAGCGGGACACTCGCACGTGGAGGTGGATCACGAGCGAAGGCCGGCACACATAGAATCGGGCCGGGCTAGGGTCGCAAGCCAAGGTCAGAGTGCCAGATGCGATCTCTGGATTGATTACAAGCAGGCCTGGATGGATCCGAAGAAGGATATGCGAGAACAGAAATGAATGAAGCTGAAGTAACCGAATGAGCGTGAGTTCTCCTTTTTATTGATTCGTTTATTTTTTAAGCCCAAAGGAGGCAACTCCACTCTTTTTTTTTTTTAAATTTCAACAATATAAAGAGGGAAAATCGTGATGCCTATAGATGTTAGACATGCATCGTTACTCCTAACTATAGTACAGAGATTATTTCCTTTTCCCAACCCAAATAAATGCGATGAGATTATAGCATAATCTGTGTCTGTGTCCATAATAATGCCAAGTAATACAGATAAGTGCAATACTTCTGATGTATTAAACAGTTTAGAATAGAAGGAAAAACCATGTAAAATGGCAACAATCCCCAGAACAAGAATGCAGTGCCGCAAGAAAATATATTTAAGGGTGATGTTTATACCAATGTAGTAACACAAAATTGTTCTCCAGCACCTTCACAGTCTGATGCAGTAATAATAGGCGTTGAGATCCAAACAAATCCATTTTCCTGAAAAAACTTGTGCGTTGCATATGCCAAGGCATTCCTCACTCTTGTAATCTACAATGTCCAGTAGCCAAAAAACTCATATAAATACTTCAATCACCTACTTAATAGACTTTAAAATGGAAATATGGTATTGGAAACAGAAACGCAATAACATAAATTTGCACAAAGAAAATGTGCATATGGAACAAATGGATAGTGTTAGATCTAAGGTTTGATAGGAAAGGAAGTAACACTCAAAAAAAGAATGCATAAGCAGTCACCTTGTAAATGAAAATCCAAGCACTCATTCTGAGATGTGATTAAACCTACATATACAGTGCATAATCCGTTTCTCACTTTCAGGAAAAAGAAATCCAATGAAAACATTACAAACTACTTTAAAACATTATGACGTCACCTACTCAGAAAATCCTTCATGATGCAATCACTGGCAATGTGCATTTCAAACAGCATTGCTAAAGAGATTCGCCTCAAAAATCTCAACTTCATTCTATCAACGAAGGTGATCCTTTTTAAGTACCTTGGAACAATTCCAGGTGAAGAAGGTGTGCTCTCATGAATTTTATAATTAGTATGGATAACTGTATGAGAAATCATTGGTTAAGTATCTTCTGCATTGTGGCTTACAATGCAACTAGTGCTACAGGCACCGTTCTTCAGCAATAAGATAAAGTAAAAGTAATGGCATAGATATCTTTTGCTCTCTTTTGCTGTGTTTAGTCAGTTTGGTATGTTTGATCTTGTTCCTCAGGAAAAAACTATGAAGAATATTTCAAAAGCCTACGGCAAGCAGGATGATAACGATTAATAACATTTAATAGCCTTCAACAGGTTTATTTGGAATTAAGAAAAAAGTGACAAAAAAATCAATGAATGCACAAAGCTCGTTGAGCTGTAGCAAAAATTTGAAAAGCAATCTTCAAAATGAAGAATATTTTTCTTCTCATAAGAGAAAATAAATAAAATCACACGAAGGAAAAACTTAGCGATATGTTTTTGCATCTTTGAAGAAGGAAAGAGAAGTTCTTCAAATTGGAAGAATGAAAAACAAGGTAACTATGATATCTGTCACATAAAAAAAAAAATCATTCTTCCAAACTGATAGATCTAGAACAGAAGACTCAACAATTTATCACAGTTTACAGCTTATGTTTTTGCACCTCTGACGAATGCAGAAAAATTTTTCAAATTGGAAGAATGAAAAACATGGTGACTATGATATATTTCACAAAAAAAAAAAAAGGTAATTTTCATTCTTCAAACTGATAGTTCTAGAGCAGAAGAATCACCAATTTTTCACGGTTTACAACTTAGATGTTCGAGTATTACCAATGGAGAGTTACTAAGCAGGATAAATATGCCAACTTCGGAGAAAATATGGAAAACATCAACGTGATCAGAAGCATAAGATTTTGCAGAGCAACATAAACCCAAAGAAGTATATTGACGAACAGAATGCCAGACATACCGCACCAAATGTATTTGTTCGAGGACGAAAGTGAGCTATTGTTCGCAAAAACTCTCTGCTTGCTCTCTTCTTTTGGATAGGATAAGCTGAAGGATCACTTTTCCCAATCTAAGCAAGCCAAGAAAGGAGTATTAAGAGAATTTCATTATGTAACCATAGAAGAGAAAAGCCTTCAATGGGCATTGCATGGAAGCAATATTTTTCTTTTACTTTAGGAATGGTGATGAAACAAGAACATGAAAGGAAGATTTAAATGGCACAGGTATGTAAATGGATTTCCGCTATAATAATCATCAATAATTAAGTGGACTTCAATTTTCAATTCCGTGGCAAGTTTACCACACAGCTGCTCAAGAAAATGAACTATTAACATTATACGGTCAAAAGCCTATGTTTGCATTTAAGATTCAACACATTTTGAAAAGGATAAACTGTTTAAGTCAATTTTCAACAATGATAGCAAAATCAATTATTGTTGTGACAACACATGGTAATGTGAAAAAGAGAAGAGAGCAACTCCGGAACCTGCCAGAACTCAAAACTATCTGACTTATACAAGAGCTTTGACAATTTGTGTATCCTAATCAAGACTTAAAACTTACTTTTGAGAGCTAGAGACAAAAGTTGATTAATTAACAAATAAAGAAAACAAGACAACGAGAGGCAACCTAATGCCCAAGCTTTGACGTCTAAAGCCACTTCAGATCCAATTGGACAATTGAATGCCATCATAAATTTTATACTTAATTAATCAGGGATGAATAAGTTTATTGATGGCTTAAGAAACCATTGATAAGATTAAGTAGCAGTTTTCAAACTGTTACTTCCGTTCGGATAATTGAAATAAAAAACACATTCCAAAAATATTAATAGGAATTATTACAGAGATCTACCACTGCAAGCCTCGCTACTTTTAGCTCCACTTTCTGCTTAGATCCTTCACTTCTGACCAAAGTTCCTTCTATTAGCACTGATGCACCAATTCCAACACTGCCAGTTTCTACCTATCAAGAGAAAAACATTAAATTCAGAAAATATAAAAGACAAGGCATCAAAGAATAAATCATGAAACAAAAATAATAGGAATCCAGTAATATTAAAAAAAAAAAAAAAAAAAAAGATACCCAGACTATGATAAACTAGTTTACATTCAAATCTAGTAAAAAGGTAAGTTAAAAGCGAAAATGGAAGCTAAATATAACCTTAACCAAATTTCCTTAATACAGAAATAAATATAGAACTGATGAGTGCAATAATATGATAATAATGAACAAAATCATTTCGCTTGGGTTCTACTAACTTTCTTCTTTTCTTGGATAATCATCTGAAGCTTATCTAAGCATTTTTAAACTTGCCATTGGTGACTGACAAATATAGCTGGCAGGGTGGAACCAACCTCTCTTTAGAGGGTGGATAAACTTATTACATAAATAAATTAATGTTAAAAAAAATTAAATAGATTAGACATAATTTAAAGCAAAATGTTATATTTCATTATGATCAATGAATTTAATAATGATTACAAGCTTTTCAATCTATTTTATATTTTTTTATTATATTATCTTACAACTTCATTGAGAACTAAGTTAAATACTTTTCTCAATTTAACGTACTACGCAGTCACGAGTCACCCATTTAACTACGCAATCGATGTTTGACAATCTTCATTGCAAAAAATGCTCTCTCTATTGTAGTAATAACAACTGATAAAGTTAATACCAAGATATTAATCTAAAAGTAGGGGATAAATACCATCCTTCTTTATCTTAATAGTTTATTTTCCAAATGAGTAATGCAGCTAAAAAATAAAAACTTATCACTGGTGCGCATATCAATAATATAAGTGGATTCTAAAGCTAAAAGTTTTGTCAAAAAATCACTTGGGTATAACTCTACAAGACAAATTAGTATTCTCTCATTGTAAGCCGCGAATGAATCACTTAAGTTTAGAATGACACAAATTAACAACTTAATGCCAACTTTAGAAAAATAATTACTTAGTTCTTGAAATTACATATCAACTATATATATATATATATATATATATATATATATATATAATTTAGTATAATAATGATGCAAATTTGTTATTTTTGCACACTGTAAGCGACCTTGAATGTAAAGTTCACATTTGAAATATCAACTTCAAGAACATTGCAAAAATGTGACACTTCATTTAATAAATAATTCCAGTCATCCTCTCTCATCATCTGTAATTGTTGTTTAGATACTTATACCAATTTCATTACATTCTTAATATCTTGATCTTTTATTTGTAAGGATTGTGATAAGTCAATTGCAATCCTAAAAATTCAATCATTAAATACATAGTGAAAATAAAGTCAAAAGATTTCATTGCATATAATTAAATACCGACTTCAACTAACTATTGATCGTGTATCTCAATCCTCTTTGATAATCTCAAGACTCCTAGTGTAAAAACATACATTTTAAAGCGACTAATTAATGTATGAAAATGTGAACTAAGTAATGTATGAAAATGTAAAACCTAATGGATATCGCCATCTTATTGTAAATTAGTCCCTTGATTTAAACATTGACCACGACTTGGCTCCCAAGTTTTAAGATACAAAAGTATTTATCAAGTTGGATAACTTTAAAAGTATCACTCATCTTACAAGAAGCTCCAATGATATTCACAATCTTGAAGTGGACTCAAAAAAAATGCTTCACCGATCAATAATTACTTGCACTAGCTATTAAATATAGTTGGAGTTGATGAATAAAACAATGAACATAAAATATTTGAGAAATGTTATTAAGAATAAGTGTCTTCGAACTATAAACTCTCTTTGTATATTAGAAGCCCCATCATAGTCTTAAACACATATCATATGTAAGCTATATAAATGTTTGACAAATATAACTACAAGATTTGCCTTAGTACAACTATACTGGTTGAGAAAAAATGTTTAATACCAATAAATTTCTCAATAACTTTTCTCTTTTTATCAATATATCTCACTACGACAATCAATTATTTCTTCATTGACATATCGCAAGGCCTGTGTACTATGATGAAGAAATATGAACCACCATTATCATTTATGATGGAAATTAAGGTCTAATCAATTACAACACAACAGATTTCTATCTAAATCTTTTCATTAAATCAACTTCAACTTCATAATAGCATTTGCAAATATAACTTTCTTGAACTTTTTATTATTAGTAGAACAACAACAAGCCTTTGTCCCACTACGTGGGGTTGGCTATATGAATCTTTTTTCTCCATTGTGTCATGTTAAAAGTCAAATTCTCGTTTAAATCTAATAAAGAAAGATCATTTCTAATATTTTCTAACCAAGTCTTTTTAGGTCTACCTCTACCTTTCTTAACATAAGTCAAATCTAATACCTCTACTTTCCTAACCGGGTCATCGGAAGACCGCCGTTTTATGTGACCAAACCATCTAAGGCGACTCTCTCTAATCTTATCTTCCACTGGAGCTACTCCAACCTTTTCAAGTATATGCTCATTTCATATCCTATCTCTAAGGGTAAAGCCATTCATCCACCTGAGCATCCTCATCTCTGCAACACTTAACTTAGTATTATTGACCTTTTTATTATTAGTAAAAAAATAAAATAGATCTTTATCCAGATGACTCATCGAGCCCACAAAATGAAAATCCTTGACGTGGAAAGAATCAAAGATGATCAACAGTAGCGGTCAAATGATCTGATATTTATTTTTGTTCCTATCATCCTTACTTACCATATAATAGGAACACTATGTTCTTGAAGTAATATTAAATCCTCATATTTGTTCTTGCCTATTATATGCACTATTATATTCTACAACATGAGCTAAAAATTTTGCTTTATTCTTCCAATTTTTAAACTCTTCACCAACAAATGAATCTCCACCACTTTGACTTACAATAATTAGCTCTTGAGGCCATAACAGGTAGCACTAGAGACAAAATGCAACATTGTTCTACATGCTATACTCCAACTATTTTGGATATTTTTCAAAATATTTTGAATTAAACCTCCATGCTATATTTTCCATCATTATTTGGGAGAAATTATGACTTTTTAGTTGATAGATTCCCTTCACAAAATATTCTCTCCAAACATTATCGCTCTTATTGACATTATAAATCAAAACTAAAGGCCAAAACTAGAGTTAGCAAATAGATTGTCAGTATTAATCTCCACCCATTCCCACCTCTTCAATCAAATATCAGTTCATTTACTAAACCCTAAATATAGAGATAACTCTAAGATCAATGTAAATAATTGAGAGTGCAAAATCAAATAACTATAACATAATTATTAATATGAACTGTGCCAAACTATTAAAAGCTTTAAAGCCTAATTATCCAATATCAAACAACAAGAAAAATGAGCAATTTCTTGTTGAAAAGTTTCTCTTTGGTCTTCATCCATCTATACAATTTGTTCAAACCCATTTATACAAACCATGTTGTTCCAAATATCTCAACAACTATTTTATGGATTCCCCAGGCCACTGAGCTCACTTCTCCATCTTCTTTTAGTTGTGATTAGACAATTGCTACTATTGGCATGGGAAATAGCCATGATGGTTGTGTTAGTTGTTGTAGTTATGGTCATAATTATTTCCACCTTATCAGCATTAACAGAGAACTAATCACTCATCTAACTAATGTTTGGGAAAAGTTGATTATCCTCAGCAGCTCAGCAGGTCACCTCCACCAATACCTTTGATAATACTGTTACTTGTTAAAGACCATTGAATCAAGAGCGGCCACTCAGAGTGCGAGATAGCAAAACCTAGAGGACTTGGGTTCATTGTTTACAAGGAAATATCTCTCCCATAAATTCATATACAAAAGGAAAGAAAGAGGCGATGGATTACTCCCCTAACATCAATCAATAACCCCAAATGGATCAAATGGCAATGAATAACTACTGAGAGGCAAACCTGATAGAGGTAGATAGCTAAGGGTGGTTTTTTCTATTTGTGTTGTTATTGTAATTATTTATTTTCTTTTTCTTATGTAGCTTTGCGTATATATACTCATTGAAAGAATGTATAATCTAACTTATCTAGCCGCTAGTTTTCTACATGGTAATATAGCGAGGCTAGGATTCTTTTATTCAAGCCATAGTTTTCCCCTCTTTAATTATTTCTTCTTTTCATTATATCTACTTTTTTTTAGCTTTCCTTCGAAAGAGTCAATTATCATAAATGATCAACCATATTAAAAGAGAGCTCTAGGGATTACATGCCTCATATCGCTTGAATGGAAAAAAATTCCATAAGCAATCTCAAATTTTAAAGACCTCTTGAATGATAAGGGAAAAATCCATCGTCTTATGGACACTCCTCTAATACTGAAAGATCCAAACTTTATATTTTGGGATAAAGCAGATTCAAAGAACATGATATGGATATGGAACATAAAGATGTCAAAAATCAAGGGGTCATATATATTTCCTAACAACTGTAAAAGATGTTTGAGGAGTCTTCAAACAAATGTACTCAAAAGTTAAAGATGTTGCACTCATCTACAAAATCAAAACTAAGTTCTTAACAGCCAAGCAAGGTAGCCTCCCTGTTATTGATTATTTTAATGCAATGAAATTTTATTGGCCTGAACTAAACTATTATCAAGGTCTCAAGATGATGTGTAGCAATGATGCCGTGATTCCAAAATAGTGTGTAGAAAGAGAAAGGATTTTTGAGTTTCATGCATGACTCAATAATAAATTTGGTTAAGTTTGTGTTTATATCTAAGTAAAGAAAACTTATTAAATCTAAATGAAGTCATTTCAATCATACGAGCCAAGGAGAACAAAAGATGGTATTGAATATTTGGAAGTAAAAGTTAGGGAATTTATTTTAGAAAAGTAATTTTAGAACAAAAGGAGAGATCGATTGTGATCTTCTCCTATGATTTTGTTTCCTAATTTTTTGGAAAGAATTATTCTCCTATGATTTTGTTTCCTAAATTTTAAGAAAGAATTAAGTTAGTTATTTACTTTATTAAACATTATTTTAGTATATATATATATATATATATATATAGTACAATTTTTAATAAGAAGAATAATAAATTAAGAAATTCTTCAAGTTATTAGAGCTAGTACTCTGAACCCTAATCCCTTCAGGCCATCTGTCTTTGGTAGATTCTTCCTGGCCGTCTCTTCTCTGTTTCTCAGGCCAATTCTCTCTAGTTAGCGTTCATCCTGGCATTCTTCTATATTTACAGCAACCTTATTCATTCTTCTCCCTTATCTTCTTTTTCACAATACAAATAATCTAATCACAAACATCTGGCATCACGACACTAAAATCAGGAAGCAATTCATAAATTTCAAACATTGGTGGAAGTGATTCTTCTCATATTCTCATCACAGGACACATTAAATGGCCATACTTATTTGCAGTAGTCACAGTCTGTGTTGTTGCTCCTTTGTGATAAGGAAAATGATGAGTATCTCATAAGAGCAGCAACCATGCCAGAGTCTACAAATCAGGGTTTCAAAAAGTGAAAATTGATAATTGTATGATCTTCTCATGGCTTATTAATTCAATGAACAATGATATAAATGAAAATTTCTTGTTGTTTGGGACTGCAAAACAAATATGGGATGCTGTCAAAGAGACTTACTTCAGCTCTAAAAATACTTCAGAGTTGCTTCAAGTTGAATCAGTACTTTATGACTTCCGCCAATGAGAGTTGTTTGTTACTCAGTATTACAGCACATTTACACGGTATTGATAACTTGACTTATTTGAAGCTCACTCATGGATAGCTCCAGAAGATGCAATAATGTACAAGCATAATGTGGAACAAAAAAGGTTATTCAAGTTTTTCTTAGGACTTAACAGGGAGTTAGATGATGTTTGAGGTCAAATCATGGGCATTAAACCACTACCCAATCTTAGGGAGGCTTTCTTAGAGGTTAAACATGAAGAAAGCAGAAAGAAAATGATGATGAGATCTGAGGAACAACCTGCATCAACGTTGGATGTGTCTGCCCTTGCTGTCTCATTATCTAACAGTAATAGTGGAGATCAACAAAAACGGGAAAGACTTTGGTGTGATTACTATAAGAAATCAAGTCATTACAAGGAGACAATGCTGCTATGCTTTGAGCTCTATCTCCTCCCATGTGACAAATCCTCAAATCAAGTTTCTCAAGCCAGTTGCGTCCAATCTCCAAGTCTGTTAGAATCTTTCAATTCTATATCCAATTCCAATGTCAATAAAGATAGTGAAATTGTATTATTATACTATCCTCTAGGTCATCCAAGCTTTGTGTATCTTGCAAAATTATTTATCAATAAAAGTCCAATATTTTTGCATTGTGAAACTTGTCAGATTGCAAAGCATACTTGAACAGTATATCCTCAAATTCCATACAAACCTTTAGCTACCTTTTTTTTTAATCCATAGTGATGTGTGGGGTCCCTCAAAAATAAAAATTTATTTCTGGCACTCAATGGTTTGTGATGTTTGTTGATAATCATACAAGGAAAACTTGGGTTTGGGTTTTCCTCATGAAAGAAAAGTCTGATGTCAGATAAATTTTTCAAAATCTTATAGTTCAAAATCAATTCAACACTAGAATTCAAGTACTCAAGTCAGACAATGCTAGGGAATACTTCATTGGTAGGCTCAATACTTGCCTTCAAAACTATGAAATTATCCACATAAGTTCTTGTGTTGACTTCCCTCAACAAAATGGGGTGGCTAAAAGCAAGAAAAGACATCTCTTAAAGGTTGCTCGGTGTCTTATGTTTTCCTCTAATGCTCCAAATTATTTTTTGGGGAAAGTCATTCTCACGGCTACCTATTTGATCAATATATGCTATCTAGAGTCCTTAGTTTTTAATCTCCACATAAGATTCTTTTTCTTTAAACATGTCTTCTTTTATCTCAAATCTCATGTTCAGAAGGAGAGCATGAATGAATATTAAGTTTTGGACTTCTTTCTTGATTCTATGTCCTTTGCCCACTCAGAGTCAACAAGTCCTTCTCAACTAAATGATTGTGCCCAAAGAAACTACACAATACTTATCCACAGCCATGTCTGTTCAGTCATCAGTCTAACCCACAAATATTTCTTCTCCCATGCCTGCTCAATCTATGGCTCCACAACTTGCTAATGAGAATTTTCAAGTCTACATTAGGAGCAAAGACAGGAGGTAGAGCAAGATATTGACTCAATTTCAAGTCCACCTAAAAAAAACATAGGTACGGATAAAGCAAGAGATGTGCCAATTCCAAACAGTGACGACTCTACTATGCTGATTGCATGGAAGAAGGATGTTAGGAGATGTGCAGATCATCCAATTGAGAATTATGTTACTTATGAAGGGTTATCGCCAACTTACAGAGCATTTGCTACTTTTCTTGATGATATTCAAGTTCCTAGCATAATTCAAGAGGCATTACAAAATTCAGAGTAGAAGGTAGTACAAGATGAGATTGATGCACTTGAGAAGAGTAGAACATGGACTATTACTGATTTGTCAGCTAGAGAAACTCATGGGGTGCAAGTGGATTTTCGCTATAAAGTACAAAGTATATGGGTCAGTTGAAAGATTCAAGGCTCAGCTGGTGGTTTGAGGATTTACACAATCTTATGGAATAGACTATCAAGAAATTTTTGCTCCAGTCGCAAAGCTTAACACTCAAAATTCTTCTCTTATTGGCTGTCAATCAAGATTGGTACTTACAACAACTGGACATAAAAAAATGTCTTTCTAAATGGTGACCTTGAAGATTAAGTCTACACGGAAATCCCACCTGATTTTGAAAAACATATGGCAAAAAATTAGGTTTACAAACTTAAGTCCTTGTACTACCTTAAACAATCTCCCTGAGTCTGGTTTGACAGATCCACAAAAGCTATTTTGAAGCTAGTCTACATACAGGGTCAAGCTGATCATACTTTATTTGTCAAGAAATCTCATGATGGGAAAATTGCTATATTGATAGTCTATGTCGATGATATTATTCTATCGGGGAATGATGTGGAGAAATTATAGAATTTGAAGAATTTGAAGAATTTGTCAGAAGAGTTTGAAGTTACTGATCTTAAAAATCTTAAATATTTCCTTGGAATGGAAATGGCTAGATCAAGAAAGGGTATTGTTATTTCTCAAAGGAAATATATTCAAAATCTTCTTAAGGAGATTGGTATGCTTGGATGCAAACTTGTAGATACTCTTATGGATAGTCAGAATAAAATTATCATCTAGAAAGAAAGTACAACTGTAAACAGGGGGAGATATCAAAGAATTGTTGGACGTCTAATCTATCTTTCACACTCGGCCAGATATTGATTTTGAAGTGAGTATTAAGTCAATTCCTGCACAGTCCTACAGAGGAACACATGGAAGCAATCTACAGGAATCTTAGATACTTGAAGATAACACCTGGGAGATGGCCTATTCTTCACAAAGACAAAATCGTGACATTATAATGTATTCATATGCAAATCAGGCAGGAAACGTCATTAATAGATGATCAACTTCTTGGTAATGCTCTTTTGTCTGCGATAATCTTGTTACCTGGAAGAGTAAGAAGCAATCAGTGGTAGCTAGACGCAGTACAGAAGCTGAGTACAGAGCACTGACAGGGAATTTGTGAAGGGATTTGGATAAAAAGGGTTCTTAGTGAACTAAGATAAATAAGTTCATCTCCTATTCTAATGATGTGTAATAATTAGCCAGTTATCAGCATAGCTAAGAATCCTGTGCATTAAGACAAGACTAAGCACATTGAAATTGCTAGACACCTCATCACAGAGAAGGTGACTAGTGAGACTATTAAATTGAAAGACATCCCTACCAAGCAACAAATTGTAGACATCTTCACCAAAGCTCTACCTAAACCTAACTTTGAAGACTTAATTTGCAAGCTTGAATTATATGATATATATTCTCCAGCTTGAGGAGGGGTGTTAAATATTTGAAAGTCAAAGTTAGAAAATTTATTTTAGGAAAGTATTTTTAGAAATAAAAAAATCGATTGTGATCTCCTATGATTTTGTTTCCTAATTTTTAGAAAGAATTATTCTTCTATAATTTTATTTTCTAAATTTTAGGAAAGAATTAAGTTAGTTAGTTATATCCTTTATTGACAATTTTTTTAGTATATATATGTATATGTAGCATATATATGTTTTTTATTAAGAATAATAACAAATTAAGAAATCCTTCAGATGGTAATGCCAAACCCAAAGGTAAAGGACTTGTTATCATTTATTATTTCAAAAAAGAAGGGCATAAATTTTCTTTCAAAGATAATCTATGATGCAACAACTACATCAAAAAGTAGAACATAAAAAGCAATGTTGACAACTTCACAAAAAGTCTCAAGGCTATGGTGGAAACAAAGAAAGTCAATCTAAAGAGCAGAGTAGTCATGTAGAAAAAGAAGGGCTTAACTTAGAAAATTGACAAACTCACGAACTTTCTCAACTACCTGGAAAAATCATCGAAATCATTCTCTCTAGCTCAAAATAATACAAATTCTAATTCTTATATTTTTAATGCTTCAAATAATTCCCTTCACACCTACATCCTAAATTTAGAAGCCATCAATCACATGATAAGCATTGCAAACTTTTTCCAAACTTATAAATCATGCCCTAGCAACTGGAAAATAGAAGTAGTCGAGTATTCCCTAACAGTTGTTACAGGTCAAGGAAATATACATATTTCTCACACATTTATATTCAACAATGCATTGTATATTCCTCACATTATAGTAAATCTTCTATCCATCCATAAAATCACCAAAGAGCATAATTGTAAGGTAACATTTATCATTAACATTATGTATTTCACAAGCTCACTATGAGGAAGACCATGGGGCAAGCTAGAGAAAAAGAGAAGCTATACATTCTTAAAGACAAAAATCACTTGTCATATTTCAATATCTCCACTCTCAATACATCAATCATTTGGGAACATTTTTATGAGCTATGGCATCTCTCTTTTATGGTTTTATAGTATATGTTTCATGCTCATTTTATGAATATTAACAGTGAAAATTTCTATTATAAGACTTCCGAAATTGTAAAAGATCATGTTTATTTTTAAAAAAGTGATTCTAGATCCTCTCCTTTTATGTTAACTCACAATGATATTTAGTAACCCTCAAGGATCCTTTATGTTTCTGGAGCTACAAGATTTGTTTCTTTTATTGATAATTACAATCGGATGATATGGGTATATCATATCGAAAAAAAAAAGTTGATGTCAGCTTTATTCTCCCTACTTATATTGCTATAATAAAAAATCAATTTAAAGTTGACATTAAGACGTTTCACACAGATAACACATGATAATTTTAATCATACTTTATCTTCTTTATTCAATAAAAAATGCATCATTCATCAATCCCCATTAATCATTCGAATACCCATAAACGCCCCCCCCCCCCCCCCCCCCCAAACAAAATAAGGGGACAGAGAAAAAATTATCACCATCTAAAAGTAACCAGAACTCTTTTTTTCCAAATTTAAGTTTCAAATAGATATTGAGGAGAAGTTTTCCTAATCGTCACATACCTAATCAATCGAATACCCTCGAAAACAATCAGCTTCAAAGGTCCCCTAAACTACCACGTGGAATTCTCCCTATAAACTATTTATTATCCAAAACATAAAATATTTAGCTGCATACTTTTGTCTGCATTCACAAACAACACTAAGATAAGGTTAATCTAAGAGCACTCAAATGCTTTCTTACATGGGGATGGCGAAGAAGTTTATATAAATCCTACACCAGGATTTGATAGCTTTTACACGAAAAAAAATGTTGCATACAGATTGAGAAAGGCATTTTATGATTCAAATAATCCCCAAGAGAATAGTTTGTTAGATTTACAAAGGCCTTGTAGAAATGGGGTACAAATAAAGTCAAAGAGACTACAACCCCTTTTTATAAAATTCACCATTAATGAAAAATATTTAATCCACGTTATATATGTTAATGATATAATTATTATAAGTGATGATAATGAAAGAAATTAATCATTCAAGAAAATCATTTTGAGAGATTTAAAAATAAACAAGATGAGAAGAGTTTATGAAGATATATTGAAACAATAAATATGACATTAGTATTACTCACAATCCTATATAGTATGATCATGATAAATATGTGGCAGTGGATAAATATTTCATAGAAGAAATATTAAAAAGTTAATTAATTTGCACTCCATATGTCCTAACATGAAAATAACTTCTTGATATATTTGCCAAAGAGCTCAGCAACCGCACATTGAAGAATATTAGAAGTAAACTTGGAATTATACATCTCTGCCATCCAGTTTGAGGGGGATTGTTGAAGAGCCATCGGATTAGGAAGGCATGTAGGAGTGCTAGGGAAGCAAGCTTAGATGCCACAAATTAATTGCTTATAAGAGAATACATCTCCCACATATTTATATAGAAAAAAGTTAAAAAAACCCACACATTACTCCCTTGGCATCACTTCACAATCCATAATGGACAAAACGATGAGAGCACAGCTGCTGGAAGGCAAACCTATTGGATCATAGCTAGAGTGTTTTTTTTTTATGTGTAAATACTTATTGAAGGAATGAATGATCTAAGTTTTTCTAAACACTTCTTTTTTTCTACATAACGTATTCCAATTTTGTGTCCCTCTCCCAAGAAGAGTATGATTGACTCCTATAGCATGCTGAGATGATCACCTTATCCTCTTACACATTTTCCTTCTCAATTTAGTTTGCAACTACTTATGTTGGTGAGTCTTAGGTTTTAGATTTTGGTGCTTTTTCCTATGTGATAGGTGATCCATAATTATTTTTATCACCTACCATGAAATCTCTCCATCATGTAATCATTGCTTATGGATCCCCATCTCATAATGTTGGAAAAGGATCAATTAATATCTCCTGTTCATTAATTTTATACAACGACTTGGACGTTTCCCAATTTAATGTAGCCATTGTATCTATAAATTGTCTTAACAAATCACACAACGACTTGATAACATTTTATCATTCTCATTATATTTCTTAGGATCTCAATGCAAAGAAGAATATTGGTAGAGATGTTCAAATTGGAGGCATTTACTCTCTCTCAAATACTTCCTATGCCATGTCCTTATCAAGGGCATTGTCATCTTGGTCACCTACCACCTCACTATCTTCGGAGTTTTGCTCATATTCCCTCCATTATTTCTAAATTTGAGTGTGGAACTTGAAAATATGGTAAACACCATTAAGTCTCTTCTCTTTTGTTTAAATCATCTCAAAATAGTGCCCATTTTGACTTTGATCGATTCTGACATCTAGGACCCAAGTCATATATCCACTTATCTATGTTTTCATTATTTAGTTTATTTTCTTGATAACTACATATGGGTTACCTGAATTTATTTATTGAAGTGTTAGTTCTTAATTTTCACAATACTCAAATAGTTTTATCAAGAGAAGGTTCAATTTTTCACTTTTATTAAAATCATTCATACCAATAATGCTCTTGAATATATGCAATATACTTTTTATTCCTTTTGGCAAGAATGGTAATATATATTGTGGGCTCCGAAAATTTTGTGCCACGACCTCTCTCTATGTTCCACGAGAGTTTCAATAGATTATATTAGGGATCAAATTTTTAGAAGATATATTAGAGTTGAGATAAGAAATTCCTCAAAATTTTCACTCATTTTACGAGGAATATAAGATTTGAGTTTAGATTTCCCACAAGCGCAATCACTATGGTTATTTACTCCTCCCAGTGACAAGAGAGCACTTTCGATAAAGTATAGCCATTAAATAAGCATTAAGTACCCAAGGTATAGTAGCAGCAAATTTAGAATTGGATTTGAAATATATCATCTTGCACTTAAAGAAAATAATGGAAGGAATGATGAGAAACCTGATTAAAATATCATAATTCTATCATACCGGGTTGTCGTGGTCCTTGATCTACTTAGTTAGAGGAGATAGTCGACCAAACCTTATCTGAAGAATCTTTGTCAACAACTATGAGTTGCTTCATTTAAGGATATCTTATAGATATGGAATAGATGTTTATCTAAAATAATAAATATAAGTCAACCTTAGCTAATAAAGGGTTTTATGCCCTATCAATTATACCCTATGATTTATTTCTTGATAGTTTTAACCACTAGAGAACATACGGTCTCTAGCCGTGACCGTAATATAATGGTGCTTACATGCAACAAAATCACTCAATCAGAGGGATCCAATCATAACCATTTACCTGTGATGTCATTTTGATACAAAAATCACTGGTTAAAGGACACATGTCACATCCTTATTAGCGGGAGATTGTTTGAGAATGAATATTAAATACTATTCTTGACTGGACATTCACTTTTTATGAGCTGAGGTTATTCTTAAACCTATTGTCCTCGACAAATATTTAAGGATGGTGGATGAATTTTGCTTTAAGTTATAAGAGACAAATTTCACTTTAAATATTTTGAATTTTATTAGATATTAAATTTTAAAATTTATTGAAATTTGAATCTTGAACAATTAATACTAAGAATTTGTTGGTATTTTCTTAAATCATGTAATTCCCTCTAGTTGAGATTTTTTGTCAACACGACCATCATCAGGATTTTAAATAATTTATTTTTATTTTTATTATTTGAACCTTGCCAGCTCTATTACTTGCCAACAGAAGACCAAGTTCAATTTAAGCTCATAAGACAGTTTGATAATAAAGTCCCCTCCAGTTGAGATTCACTTTCAATACAATCGTCATCATGATAACATTGAAGCCATTTTTTATGCACCTGCATGCTTTTCAAGACCACTGTGCACTTTTTTGTACTGTAGCATATTTTTCAAGACCATAATGTACTTTTTAATGTTGTGACATGCTTCTCGAGGCTATTACGCGTTCCTTGGAATGGTGGCACACCTCTTGATGGTATTGCACATTTCTCAAGGCAATGATATGCTTTTGAGGCAATTGCAACAATTTCAAAGTTGTTGCGTGCTTCTCGAGTTTGTCACATGCTTCTCAAGGCGATGCATTTGATTTTAAAAGTTGTATTTAGATGCATACGAAATAAAATATTCAAATACGAATATTTAGGCAGACATTTATCCAAGATGCTTTGTTGGTATCAAGTTTTGCGTACAACAAAGAAGAAGTCTCCCCCTCTCAAAAGAAATATGCAAACATGCTTAAGAAAATTAGACTTCTTAATCACAAAGCTACTGAATCCCCCATATATATTCCACAGGCATCTAATAATTATGAAACTTTCCAAGAAGCTTCTAGCTATAATTGTTTAGTTGGCACATTTATATATCTTATTATACCTCGGCCAAATATATATTTTTTGTTGGTGAGTTAGTCCGCCTGCGCAAACCCTAAAGAAGAAATATTGGATAATGTCTTTAGAATTTTAAGATAAACGAAGAAATCTTTAAGATATGATTTGGTTTATCATAAACAAAATCATTTAAATATTAAATGATGCCAACTATGTTGAATTCACTGAATATCTAAAGTTCACTTCAAGATATTATGTTTTTAAGGGATGTAATCTTTTTTTTTAGAGAAGTAAACAGTAAAGTATTGTTATCAGATTCAATGTTAGCACATTATGCCTGCAAAATGATATCAAAACTCTTGTATATGAGTTTGGCTTCTCTATAACTCAACACATGATCCTTAATTATATGATAATAAAGTGGCAATCTACATCACTATCATGGGTATCTTTCACAAAAAATATCAAATAGATTGCAATGAATTGTCACTTCATTAGAGCTATTGTCCTATCAAAAAAGATCATCAATCATAATGTCTCCAACAAGAATACTTCCTATATATATATATATATATATATATGGGGAATGTTATTGTAGAGATTTTGCAAGACTAGGAAGATGTTAGATTTCAATATTTGTCTTTATTATTGTAATATATACTCATAATTGAGAATATTACTCATCCTTTTCTTCCAAATTGATCTCATGTATTTATATATGTAACTAAATCTAAATTATTGCATTTTCTAACTCATTCATAAAAAGAATGTGCATTATTTTTTATTATAATATGTTATTGAATATTTTATTTTTTATTGTATTTTTCTTAATTTCTCTATTATCTTGCCTATATATAACACATTTGCTTGTACTAAAATGATAAATTAATAATGATGTAATTCTTTTCAATTCTCTCTCCTTAAACGTTGTATTTAAATCATGGTGTAAAATCCTCATGATCTTCCCTAAACACTTACCATCGATGTCTCACTCTAATTTCCAATCTACATAGGTTTGCTCGTATGCTTCCCTCTAACTATTGCTCGTTTGTGCTCCAGTGACTTCTTCCAATGAGACATTCTCATCTCTCTTGTTGACTACTAAGATATTTAGTTTCTCATCTTTCACACATATTTGTACACCTCTACCATCTACCTATATTCTCTAGAAAAATTATATTGATAACTTTGTTATCACTACGTCAACTTCGTCATCAATGTTCTCTACCAATACTTTTTTGTCAATTATCTCTCTACCAATACTCTTTGTCAACACTCTCTACTGATGGTGCATTCAAAGATCTTAGTTGTATTCTCTGACATGAATTTCATTGTCGACTCTTTGCATCCAACTCATACAACTCTCTCTATGATGAATCGATGACACTCTTATTTCAACACTAGTAGCATTTGGGCAATAAAACCTTCGATCATTTCACCTCTAATATATTATTTCTAAACTCAAGTCATTATCTTTTGTGTCACCTCGAATTTGCGAGTGAGTGTTATCATATCTAAATTCCCACATCTACTAATTTATAGAAGGAATCCGCACAATTTATTATTATAATATTTCCTTTTTATTTAAGACATTCTCCTTGATAATTTTTTCTTAATTGTTCAAGTCTCTTATTCATACTAGGAATCTGCACAACACTATTAACCTTTGGGAAAAACCTTCGAACATTTCACCTCTGGTGTATTATTAGACTTAGTCGTATCTTCTGCACCACCTTGAGTTTGTGAGAGAGTGTTACCATATCTAAATTCTCACATCTGCTAACTTATTTATAATAGGAATATGCACAATTTATTACTGCAATATTTTCTTTTTATTAAAGATATTCTACTTGATGTATTTTCCTTAATTCTTCTAGTCTCTTACACATAGGCTCATATTTATTTATACTAGATAGACGATACTGAAAAAATGTAGTCCTTTCTCATTCCATTCTTCTCTTAGACTATATATACAAACACTCATATTAGTGTTAAAAATCAATTAATAAGATTTTTTTGTTCCAAAAAACTGGATATATATATAAAGAGAAAGAAATAAAGAAAGATTATATACATTGCCTCAAGCGATGCATCTTTAATCAACAAGTAGATTACCGACAAAACTGGTCTTGTAAATGTCACACCTATGTAACTACCAAGCATCCATCCATCAACAAAGGGAATTCATGGTATAAGACTTGGCTCGCGTACCTCAGCATCAACTTTAGCTTTGTCATATCCTATTTAATGCTATAGTAACATAATGCTGGCATTCAGCATAATTTGTTCCAAGTAAATGCAGGCTAACCTTGAAATATGCATATTCTTTTGGAGGGAAAGCCATCATAGCTGTAACTAATGCAGCATGAAACATGCAGTGCTTTTCCTTTTGAAGAAAGATACCTCATTGTAGCCCTCGGAAGATGAATTGACCACACATTGTATGTTGGATAAGCATGAACCATCATTTACCTAAAACAAAAAAGTGCAGGATCTCGAATCACAATCTTCTCATATAGTCATATAAAATTTTGACAAAGTATCTAAGCACTTGTGATGATAATTGTAATAAGATGTTTGTGAAAAAATTGAAGTACTAGCCTCAAAATACATTGTATCACCAACACAAGGCATGTAAGGCTTATTTGGCATAGTTGTCTTGTGTTACCAGTGTTGTGTAGTTCCAGTTTTGTATTGAGCTGCTAAGTAAAGTATATGATTGTTTAATAATATCATATTAAGAATGTCGTGTTAAGTGTTGTAACAGTTACGCTTGTTTCATTGGTTGAGTGACCAAAAATACTATTAGGAATTTCATTCAACTATAAATGAATATCCTAATATTAACTGGTGTTTAATTAATTTATTTATTTACTGAATAAAAAGCTAAATTCCACATAACGACTTTTCTGGGAAGCTAGTCAATCCGCCGTTCTAAGAAAATTGCTTTTTAGCTTTTATGCAACTGAAATTTATTTTCACAATTATTGAACCAAATAGTTTGCTACTCGAGAAAGTAGAAACAGGCGGCAAAACACTACCCCACCTAGAGTCTCAAGCTTTAGCCTTAAAAGATAGCCTTTTCTCCATCTTCATAAATTAGACTGCCCTCTTCAAGCAATTATGATTTCTAGCACCAAAAACCAGAGAATTTCATCACCTAAGCATCTGAGTACGCTCGAATGTAAGAATTCAATTAAAATCGAAAAACACAGCACATTAGCACAATAAGTACCGTATTTTGAACCCTTGAATGAAAACATAAATGTACTATTTTGCCTATTTTGGCGAGGAAAAAACAAATGATTACCATCCAAGCTACAATATTTAATGATTCTAATGAAAGAGAACGCCCACATTTCATAGTATAAATCCACGAAGCTGATCATATTAGTAATTAACTAATTACAGGAGCGAAGTTTAACCTCGACAAGTGCCACACTACTCATTAGAGGAAACTTGAAAGACACAACACATTTGCATGCTAAATACCATAGTCTGAACCTTTGATTGAAGACATAAGTGTATTTCTACTCAATTTCACGAGGATAAGGTAATTGAATGTCATTCAAGAGCTAGCAACAACCTTTTTAATGACTGAAGAAAGAGAGCGCCCAAATTTAACAATACAAAACCGACAACCCATACTACATTTACGATTAAAGGATGACATTTTAACCTCGATAAATGTCACGACGCTCTGGACGCGGCAAGTTCGAACCCATCCCCTGATCGTGATGCTCTGCCCTACCCTGTCCAACCCTTCATCTGGTCCACCCCTCACATCGACGATCCTTAGCCGCTTCTTGAACTTCCGGACCCCTTCCCTAGCCTCAATTCCAACCTTCTCTCCAACCTCCGCGTCCGGAGATAGGGTTTGGTTACAGAAGAGTCTCCAGATGGAGGAATGAGAGGATGGATTCAACGAATGTTGGTGACGAATTGGACGACGGATCAGACGTGAGGAAGGGTGGGGAGTAAACGAGGGGGAGGGCAAGGGAGCTTTAATGCTCCGGTCGCCGGATTTAGGGTTTCTGTTGTTGATGCAGTAGAAGAGGATGTGCGCCGCGGGAAGTGGGCGTAAACGGGGGCAGGAAGCGGGAGTGAGGAAAGCACTTGCGGCCACCATCATCGTAACGACCGCAACGAGCTCTACCCTGATGTCCTCCTCCCAGTTCTGGGAGAACCCTTAGGAGCCTTAGTCCGAGCTGGGTCTATCTACGAGCAACGGCTACCGAGTCCCCGCGCTTTCTTTTTTTTTGGTTTTCTAAATTTTAGATGGTAAATGATTTGCTCTCAATGCAAACGGACATTTTGGTCCTTTAAAAATTAAAAGATAAAATCAAGCATTTTTTTTTTAATTTCCATGATTTTTTTTGTGCAAAGGTGAAATTTAGCTTTACAAGTCTCAAAGTAGTCATAATTGATTAAATATAATCATTATTTTTTACAAAAAATATATTTAAAACTTCAATTTAAATATAATTACCTCTAATTATGAATACTCATTTTATTCAAGAGTATTTATAGACTATAAGTCCTTCAAAATTGATTCTAACTAGTTTAATTTCAAACCTCAGTTTAAAGCTTGACAGAACCATGATTCCAACATCGCAAATATTGGGAAAGCTGGTGTAAGGAATGCAACTCCTTGGGGAAGGCAACATCGAGATTGAGTGTTTGTATTAACAATTTGTGCGACAAAGATGTTTATGATTCATGGGTTGGTTTGAACCTTGCTCGATGGCATTCAAAACTCACTAGGATCAAAGTGATGGGGATGACATCACAGAGCTAGCAACATCGGGTAAGGTATCACTTGATGAAACTCGTTTGGAAGACATTATAAGATCAACAGAGGTTGATGAAACCTGCTAAGTAGGCAACAAGAGGTACCAACTGTGTATGAGAAGAATAGGTGTTCGTGTGACAGAACTAGCTAGGGAAGGAATTAAATGACTAGTGTCGTGCGATTAAGCTCATTAAGAAGGCAATGATGGTTTGGCTACATGTGAGGAAAAGAGGACTTTGGGAGATGACCAAAATGTTCTTGGAGAATCAAACATCTAATATTTTTCTTCATTTGAAAATATTTGTATATATAATGTCATCTTGAATAGTGGAAGTGGTAATATTAAAACTGATCTTTGCCATTTAAATTCCTTAAAGGTTGTGGTTACTTGAGGTGTTTAGAATTTCGGATCTTCATCAAGATGTTAGCTCTAGTGTATTTAATGGGGTATAATTGAATGAATCATACTGAATTTGATTAGAAGAGCCTCTAGGTTATTAGTTAATCTTGCTTCTTTCATTGTGGAGGCTTATCAATTATTTTTGTAGTGAATTATTACATTGCATGAGGATATTTGAATTACTTTTGATGAGCATTGATGGCATCATTAGCAATTATTTATTATCATACTTAATGAATATAATCAATGTATAGTCTCTCACATCAATGAGCAGTAGAAAGGTCAAGTGCGGACCTCTAAGAAAAATATCCCATAATTACTTCAGAATCACTCTTGGGTTTAGCATGCTTTAGAAGAGACTTTTTTAAGTATTCTTTAATATTATTTCCCTTACAATAGGGAATTCCATAAAGATAAGAGGAATCATTGATGATTCTTCAATTAATGACAAATAGTTTGATAAAAAGTCTAGCTAAATTAATTAAAGGAAGGATAATTTTACCTAAAAGAGAATAAAATCATCTGTGAGCATGTCCCATGAGAGTTATAGGAAAGACCTGCCAGAGGATTACATCAGAAGCATGTTGAATATGCATGATGATATTGGAGTGGTCAATGTTCTCATAGGGGTCAAAAGTCCCATTATAAGAATCAACTACAAGAAGCTTAAATTCTTCTAGTATATGATGCTAGAGAATTGCATCAATTAAAAATGAAGACTCTTAAAAGTTACAATGAGGGATAAATTGGTCATTTTCTCTCAAAGGGAATACATCATAAGCAAAACACTATAACTTATCTCTTTTAACATCACGAAGGCCATTAATAAAATGATGTTAAATTAATTCCTCCTTGGCTTATGGAGGATTATAGGCTAGTCAAATGACATGGAAAGGATAGATTGAATTAGCAATATCTATAAGAACTTGATGAGGCGCTGGTGGAGGGGGAGCTATAGTATAAGAAGGTAACGCTTGAGTGACATCAAATGGATTAGCCCCATACTATTATTAATCTTATAGTGGGAGAATTTATTATATTGTTATAGTGCTCTTTGATATCTAGCCTCCTCTAAGAGTTATAGGATTTGAACTTAAAGTTCTTCCATCATACACATACAATCTTCTAAAGTGAGGCCTAAGTAGTCTTCATCAGCAATATTGTGTCATCTATGATTGAGGGATTGATTGTCAGCCATTAAAAAAAATATATGTAGTATGTTAAGAATGATTCCCACATATAGCATCAAATTGTTATATGTTAAAAATTTTACATGGTAGAGTATGCATTTAATTTCTTAGTTTTGTACAAGGGTTCAACATGCATAGATAAAATTTATAAAAGATCAAAATATTTATGTCAAAAACCTATGAAGAGAAAAATCATGAGGCTTGACTCAATTGCAATAATCCATTATATAGTTGTAGGTATAAGGTTTTACTCTTCTCTATGATTAAAAAATACATGATTATATAATTTAAAATAATTGAATGGCTCTTGTTGCAAGGATTATAAAAGTCAAGTGTCCACAAGACAATAATTGAGGTCCAATAATAGGGTTGAATGTTATTAGTCAAGCAACAATAGTTGGATGAGAAGTAAGATGATGGTGGAAATGATTGTTCATAGTAATGATCTGTGAAAAATACAATAGAGTTCTTTAACTATCTCATCTTCTAATCCTCCTTCATGAAGAAAATGAGGCTTTATTTATAGCTTTTTAAGAGGGGCATTTTAGTAAATTTGGTCATGATCTAAAACATTCAATCAAATAGTTCATATTGATCTCCTTGATCTTAGATCATTTATCCAATATTTGAATGCCTTAATAATATTATAATCAAATGATATTATTCTCATTGAATTCATCTCATTGAGTTGCTCATTTTGATTATAAACACGCAAAATTTAGAGATCATTTAATTCTTTAATTAAAGTATCATAAGTTTTTAATTTTTTTTCTAAAGTACTTGATTTGAGCTTATTTGGAGTTGGACCAGATTACTAGTGGCGTCGATAAGTTTATCTTGTTGAGACATTCAATTCAACTATAAATGTGCTAAAATTGGAGTTCGACTTGTCATGAATTTAAGTTTTAGAAGTTCTCAAATTGAATATTGCCTCAAGGTTCATGCTTATGAAGTAAATTTTCTAAAGCATCATTTCCAAATTCTAAAGAACTCTTCTCATAGCCCTCTTAAATACAATGATTTATTTTCTCAAATAAACTGAATAAAAAATAAAATCATTTTCTAATTATATTTTCTATCTTCAAGCAGTCTAGTGAGAATTTTAAATAAAAATTGCACTTAAATATTATCATTAAAATTAGGCTTGTAGTTCAAATATAGTTCTCATCAAACACTATGATTGAAGAGCATTTTAGTAGCGTTAACATCTAAATATTACATTTGATATAAGAAGGATTATACACACACACCCACACACACACCATTAAATTTTTCTATATTCATACATCTAATGCTTAAATCTTATTTAATAGTTTAACATCTAATTAATATTAAATTATATATATAAAGGTGTATTTTAAATTAATTAATATTGGGGATATTTTTATATGATTTAGATATTTAAGTGTTATATATGTACATAAAAATGTTTGGTTGTTAGATATGTAAATAAATAAGAATGTTATAGTATATATGTAAATCTCTCTTTATATAAATATAAGTAAAATATAATAAGTTAAATGGTATAAGAATTTATAGTAATTCAACTTTTCAATTAAGCCTACGTATATTCCCAAAGCACCGTCATAAGAATCCCCCATTCTTAATTTCTTTAGTGTGAAGTGCAAGTCCTAATAGCAATGAAATAAAAAAGGATTTGTAGCCTTCACATTCTACAATTATGGGATCAATCACTTTCTAGTTATGTAACATATAAAGATCAAACCAAACAACCTATCCTTCTCAAAATTTTGGAAGAATGTCTTACAATAAAACTTCATGTAGAGTGGGTATTATATAAATTGGAAAAAAATATAATCAAAGAAGTGAAGAGATATATAATAAGAAGCACTATGCATCCTAAGTTCCAAGCAATAAGAACTTATAAGAAAAGCTTGAAAATTGCATTGTAAGTATAAGATAATACTATGCTTTTAAGGTTGAGAACTTGAAGCTTAGTAGCACTTATTGATGATTTGTAAGTGTAGAAATATGGACGGTGGGAAACTTAAAATGAAGGAGAGTTTAAAGAGCAATATAAAACAAATAAATTATAGGCTTTTGTATAGAAGAACAAAAAGTGATCTACATGATTTAGAAAGCAAACCTTTCATTCTCCACTAATCAATAGCTCAAAATTAGATTTTAGATTTCACATTTTTCAAGATTATGCAAAAGTAATTTGATGTAGCACATGGAGGTGGTCCTATGTAATGCTTTAGAATCTAATTTAGAAAAATTATTATTTTATCTTTTAATATATGACAACTAGATCTATCTAAATTCTTTTATCAATATAAATAGCAACATAAATAAAACTATTAGTCAAAACATCAATATATATATATATATATATATATATATATATATATATATTCATTTTCTCAAAAAATTATGTAGACTGCTCAGGATCTATACAATCATATCAAAACTACTCTATCCTGAATACAAAATAATAAGATCTTAAACCTGAAGGATCCTGATTAATCTCACACTCCTGCTTTCTTATCATAATCTAAAATCATTTAAATCACATAAAATAAGCTAAATAGCCCAGTAGGTAACTAAAATCCTATAACCAAATTCAAAACACTATAAAGAAGCAGTATGTATGTCATTAGTCAATTCATAATAGCAACAGTCTTATGATCAGGAATAAATATAAAAATAGTAAAACACACATATAGTAGCAAAAGAATCTACAAAAAGTAAAATAGAAAGGTACATAAGCCAATAAAATAGTATAATGGAGAAACTAGTAAACTAGTATGTGTGTCAGATTAATACAGTAGTTGATAATCAATTAGTAAAAAAATTGTATGATCGATAAAATCAAAGACTCAATGAAAATCATTAAAATCATATCAATACAGTAAAACCCTAGAATAGTCAACATATGCTATCCAATATACCACATGCTAGAAAATTTCCAAATAATTAATATATTATGTGCTTAGTATATCACATACTAAATATCAGTGTACTAAATTAGTAATATAAAACAGTATTGTTGTCTATATCAATAACAGTAATAGTCTAGTGGCAAGAGAATTAAAATATAATAACAATAATTTGTTCAATAACAATAAATCTATATAGTAATAAAAATAATACATTAATAACATACATTTTAGTAGTCACACTAAGTAAAATATTCTAGCTTAATCAGTGTTTTTTCAATATCATATCAGTATCAGTAAACCATTGGCTTAGTAAATAGAGTCGTTACTCATTCCCTATCAGCATAGTAATCAACTCCTTATAACTCTCAATTAGTATCACGTAAATCAGTAGAGGATAATAACAAATTACTGTATTAAAAAAAAGCTCGTCAGCTCACTATTATGTACATGTCAATTAATCTCTAGCCAACATTAGTGAAGAACTAGTCTTTACTTATTTTTCCCCCCACACAAATTATTATCATAATACTATAACAGTAATAGCGATCAACTATTACTCAATCACATACCAACATTTATTTCTAACGCATTACAATAAATAAAATATAATTGAGTTTAATTCAAAAAGTGCTAAAATATTTTAATGGTAGACAATAGAAAACCCTACTAAGCTGAAATTTAATTTTTTTTCAAAAATTAATCAAATTATCAGAGATTGTATATAATAATATTTTAATGCTTTAATTAAACTAAATTATTATTTTTTGATGTCAAAATAAATTTTTGAGTTGGTAAAAATTACAGCTTTTTCAAATTACCCAGTGAGAAATTTTAAATAAATATTAAAACGTTCATAATCTCAATCTCTATAGCATATAAAAAATTATACAGTGAAAGTTTACTAATACAAAATTATTCTCATTTTTTGATAACAAAAATATAAATTTGATCAAAAAGTCTCAAAAATATGAAATTATTGAATAGGATAATTGTTCCTTATAATGTATAATGAGATGAGCAAATCTTCCAACATAATTAACTAGCAAAAATCCCTCTATAGCCTCTAAATCTTAATTTTTTTTCTCTCTCCTCTATTTTCTCTCTAGTTCTCTTTTTTTTTTCTTTGTTCAGCTAAACAAATAGAATAAAAGGGATTTAAAGAATTTGAATGATGGATTAAGATTTTTTATTAATAAAAAAATAATATAATTATATAATTTATTCAATTTTCAATTTAAAATTTATATAAATCCTTTTGGGGTTAAAAAATTATAAAAAAATATCCATAAAATAATCCAGTTTATTTAGAAAATTTTGATGAAATCAGTTTTCAATACAAATACTTGACGGTCCCAAAATCCTCACTTGTATTGACATATGTCAATTTCTTAAGAAATTACACCAATGTCTAAAAATTATAAAAAAATTTAGTGAAATTAAATCACTATAATATATATGTTATAGTGAAGATGATTTGTTATTTTAACTTGTAATTACTCCTAAAAAGAATTATTTTACTGAATTATTACAATTTATCCACCTTAAAAAAATATCATCCCTGATATTTTTCTTAAGGATTCGAGCACAAAAGCGAGATAAACTAAATTCATATGATTCAAACTCAAGTCAAATCAAACTAAATCAAAACTCATCAAATAAAATATACAATCATGTAGTTCATTCTATCATATACCATTCAATTATATTT
This sequence comes from Dendrobium chrysotoxum, assembly GCA_019925795.1. Classification (NCBI taxonomy): domain Eukaryota; kingdom Viridiplantae; phylum Streptophyta; class Magnoliopsida; order Asparagales; family Orchidaceae; genus Dendrobium; species Dendrobium chrysotoxum. The sequence continues at coordinate 15,065,241 of CM034315.1, forward strand.
GTTATGTTATATCATGCAATTATTTAAAATAAACTTCTTACCAGTAGAACTCTTAAATTATTATCGATCTTCCACATACTACAAGTTGTGTACGCATGTGTACTACTAGAGTAGGTGCAGTTGATCGTGGTGCAACAACCTCCAACTATCATTGATAATTCTATCATCTGACATATTAATTGATCTTTCAATATATGCTCTTAACCCTACAATCCTCTATCTTTCAGCTAGTCTAAACTATCCTGCACCAGAATCAAACATTCCCTATGAGGACAATCTATTACCTTGTGTCCTTACTATCCACAGTGAAAATATCACCCGTCAAGAGGTAGTACTAACCCGAATGCCTCCTTCCATAATGAATACACTCATTGTAGCTGTTAGTAGATACTACAGATGTAGATCCCCTCGAATCACTATACCTTCTTTTCTTGTCATTCTCTCTCTCTCTCTCTCTGCTTAGTTCATCTCTACCCTTCCTCCTACTGACATCATACTTGGAGCTCACCTCATATCTGGATGTTAGTGCTGCTAAATCAATCTCTATCAGTCTGGCCTACTCCACCACCTCGTAAAACTCCCATATTTATAGAGGTATTAATGGATGTTTCAACTCCCTGTTCAATGTATACAGAAATCTGTAACACTTTTTTTAGCAGTAGGGATCAAGTGAGGAGTATACCTAACAAGAGCAGTAAACTCGGCCTCATACTATATCACTATCTAGCATCCTTGTTATTGATAAATCTTCTTACATCTATCGCCAGGCCGAAGGAGGTGAAAACCATATTCTGAATACTACAGTGAACTCATCCCAAGTGATCTCAGCATTTATCTTCCCTTAAAATTTCTCTTTCCCCTATCCAACCCATTATCTCTCACCTCTCCTTCAAAGAGGAACACAAGTAATGGTACCTTTTTATTCTCTAGGAACTACATGCTGTCGAAGATCTTTTTTATCCTTAGTAACCAATCTTCTACATCTTGGGATCCTACAACTCCTTTGAACAATGGAGTTCAACTTATGGAATGTTAGTAAATGCTTATCTCTCTCTTCTTCTTTGCTCTCAACTAATTTACTCTATGCATCCCCTATTACCTATGCTATAAGAGTGGCCAAGTGCATTACACTATTTAATGGAAATAGAGCTGCTTTGTGTTGTTTATTTGGTGCATTTAAGTTTGGCAGATCCATTTTGTATGTTCACATGCATAATTTTATTTAGTCTAAATAATTCACACATGCAATCAATTATATATGCAAAACAAAGCACCTTAATATACCCCATTTACTCAAATCATGATAAATTCTTATAGCTCCGGTAACAAATTCAATCAATTCTTCTAACAACTACTCTGATACCAAGTTTATAATACCTCATAAACCAATTTAGAAGAATTATTCTTTTATCAATATATGGCAACTAGAGTTATTTAATTTTTTTTCAATAGAAATACTTGAGAAAATAAAACTATCGATCAAAACATCAATATATACATATGTATTTATTTTCTCAAAAATTATGTACACTACTCAGGATCTACACAATCATATCATAACTACTCTATTCTGAGTACAAAAAATTGCTAAAATAATAAGAACTTGAACCTGAATAATCCTTATTAATATTATAATCCTACTCCATTGCTCTGACCTGAAATCATTTAAACCCTATATAATCAGCTACAGCCTAATAAGTCATAAAAATCCTATAACTAAATTCAAAACACATGAAAGAGTAATATGTATATCATCGATTAATTCATAATAGTAATAGTCATATAATTAGGAATTAGTGCATAAATAGTAAAACTTACATGCGGTAGCACTATAATTTATAAAAAGTAAAATAGTACGGTACGAAAGCTAGTAAACCAATATGAGTGCCAGATTAATAAAGTAATTGACAAATCGGTACTATCAATCCGTAAAGAAATCATATAATCAGTAAAACCAAAGCCTTAATGAAAACCATTAAAATTATATCAAAGTAGTAAAATTTTATAATAATTTACACATGTTATCAAATATGTCATATGCTTAGTATATTATGTGCTTAATATGTCATATACTCAGTATCAGTATAGTTAATGAGTAGTATTAAATAATATCATTATATATATCAGTAGCAGTAATAATCTAGTGGCAGGAGTAGTAAAATAATATAATAATAGTAAATCTGTATAGTAATAATAAATCTATAAAGTAATAGGAATAATACCTCAATAACATGTATTTTAGTAGTTACACTAAACAAGTAAGAAATTCTCACTTAATCAATATTTTTTCAGAATCGTATCAGTATTAGTAAATCAATAGCTCAGTAAATAGAGTCATCACTCTTTGCCCGTCGGCACTGTAATCATCTCCTTATAACTATCACACCCTGGGTCCAGAAGGTGGCACACCCCGGCAACACAGGACACGATGAAGGGATAAAAAGAAATATTTTGTATTCACGAAGAGAATCATACATATACAAGAGATACAACATGATATACATATGTACCATAGTAAAACGAGGAAGTGAAATAAAGAGCCAATTTATTAATAGAAGTTTAAATAATCAATACATCCAAATAGCAATAATTTTGATACAAGTTAAAAAAATATATAAATAGAACCAAAAAAAAAAAAGAAAAGAAACTACCCAACCTTCATAATTAAAAAGCATAATTAACTACTATAAAATAATAAATATCAAAAATATTCTACTGCTAGTAACTCTGCTCTTGAGGTGACGGTCTGTCAAACGCACCTGTAGGACATACTAAAAAGATAACGAGTGAATTTGATAAATCAAACTCAACAAGTAATTTCTATCTATCTAAGAAAAAACAAAAAAAGAGTGAGGCATGCAATATGAAAATCAAAGGGTATAAGTAACAAATTAAAGTCACCAAAATAAAGTAGTTTTGACACATGTCATATTTCTTATAATAGAAATCTAAACATGCTAATGTCATCAATGTATTCACCAAATTATTATTAATGCAAATCATTATAATGCTCACAAGTGCAACCATATTAGGTATCATTATACCTCAAAATGATGTATCAGTCATTTATCATTTCTAATTCATGTCTATTTATATTTTCTTTTATATATATATATTATTTATTTATTTATTTATCTATTTATTTATTTATTGTCTATTTATCATATATACCAATACTAGGAAGGTAAACACCAACTAAAGGAATTTCAGTGATTTCCTGTAGAGTCATCACTCTATGGGGCCCGTCGACCCCGGCTAGCAAAAATCATATAGGTGTTGTTTAATTCAATATGAAAATTATAATTTATATAATCAATATGATTTATAACAATAGTATCATGTACTACAACCAACAAAACTAATATGATTTGCCAATTTAACATTTGTTGCATTTAAATAGGAATATGGATGAAAATATAAAATTGATATACAAGAAGTTATGCAGCAATAAATCAAGATTATTTTATTTATGAAGCTTTCTAATTCATTATGAGCAATAGTGAATATTTACTACTTGTTTGATAATGAAGATAATATAAAACTAGCAATCTAAATAATTAGAAAGGAACCTAATACAATTAGCATGAATTGCACCCCTAACAAAGAAGGGTACGTTTACACCAAAATAAGTAACAGTTACTTACCTTTATGCAAGTGACACAAAACTTCAAGCTTATACGATATTCAGCCAACAAGGGCAATGACTTAAAGGTCCTACAAGAAATAAAAATATAACGATGAAAAACTAATGCTTAAAAATATAAGGTTCATTATTTTAAACTTAATGACTGTTTGATTGAAAAATATAGTTTTGAAAAAGTGTTTAATTTTCTTTGGAAAATGCTTAATTTCTAGAATTTAAATTTTATAATCGAACACTTATTATGAATAATATATCACCTCGAAAGGTGAACATATCGTTCTCTAATAGGTTCAGATTACAAATCTTTGAATTTATCTGATTATCGTAGTCAAACTCAAGGAGAAACAATAAATGATCTCAAAAGATCAAAATGATATTTAATCCAATGTTAGACTATAATAATCAGAATAAAAGATCATTAATTTCATGATCAAAATTATAATAATAGAACGACATATCTATCCAAAGAAAGAAAATATCGTTTATTACTAATCATTTGAAAATGACGATAATAATCGTCAGGTTTGAATTTCCCAAAGATAATTAATTAAAATTTTGAAAAGCTTAATTTTGAAATCAGGTCTGGGTTTCTAAATCTCCTACAAGCGCAAGCCCTCATAGTTAATTACATCGTAAAAAACCAAAAAATTTCCTACGAATACTCTCGATTAAAATAGCGATACGAATTTTATTTAAGAATTTCAAGGCTAGATGTCAAAGGAGGTTCAGGGACTGGGATTTCAACAGGGATTGGATCAATATTGAACACTTATTTCTGGAGTCAATAGAGGAAGGGTAGGAGGTGTTTTGAGATTCTGAATCACTTCAGAAACACCTCAACTATCCTAAGTGTTGAGTTTGAATTTGATTGAAAGAAATTTTTAATTTGAGTGGTTAATTTTATTAGAAACTGGGAATTAGATTCCCAGAAGGTCGAGGTCTTAAGATTAAAGATATGCCTCAGAACCTAAGTCTAAAATTGGGTACTGAAAATCAGTGACCCGAATCCTAGCTAATGCAATGCAATCTGGACTTACCCCGGCCTGGATTGGGGAGCCAGCTAAACCACCTAAACGCTTTTAAAACCATGAGTCAAAGTCTTTAAATGTAGAGTGGTTAAGGACATTGATTAAGATTGGTTTAAAGAATTGGGGTCGACATCTAGAGCAAATCCTAATTGACCCCTTAACATATGTTGGGTTAAATGCTTAAGCTAGAAATGCAATTAAAGATTTAGACTCAATTTTTAATTTGTTACTAATGCAATGCATGCTAGTTGACTCGATGAAATGCTTAATCAAAATGTAGCAGTTTTAAAATCAGGCTTAAAAAATAGGTTTTATCCTAGAGATTGCACAACATCCCCTTGGACAGAACTGCACCCTAATAGGTCAGGTGGTCTGCCAGAACCCGCAGGCGGGGAGGTGTCTAACAAGGTAGAGAAAAGTTCAATATGATGCATGAAAAACTCCCGGCGAGTCCGGGCTTACTTCTTAAGAGCGTTAGAGTTTCTATCTGAGCTTAAATATTTTAATTTTTGTTTAAGTAGAAAAAGTTTATGACCGTACCCTCACGAGCCTCCGATCGGGTTCCAGGCTAAATCAAATACGACATGCAATAAGCGCCAAAAAACTACTAAAAGCATGCGGGTCCTTAATCGCAATCAACACATAAATCAAATCATTTAAATAATTAAATCAATTAATAAATGCTCAAACTGAAAGTCCATAGGCAAGTGCCCTTAATTATACAACCCAGGGTCTGCAGGAAGGTAAAGTGGCCGGGTACCACTGACTACAACCCGGATTCTACTCCTAAGACTCAAGTGACTTTGAGATTTGAGATTCTTCTCGTTCTTCACTTCTTCGTCTTCTTAGAACTCCTTGGATCGTCGGGTCTGGATATCCAAATGAAAAGAAACTCCCCCTGGATAGGGGTGTTATCTTTTCTCTTTGGATACTTGAACTTCATCCTAATTTGGATCTCCAAGTGGATAGGAACTCTCCTCTAAGGGATGTTCCTTCCTCTTTGGATTCCAAATTGGATTTTAAATATCTCAATCTCAAAGTACTTTAAATGATACAACTCAAAATCAAATCAAATTACATTAATGAAAATTAAAAATCTAGACTCAACAACCTGCAAGGTTATCTTAATAATCAACAGTTTAGAAATATCCCAAGCAGTTATATATTTGAAATTTAAAAATGCTCAATCACAGCCACACTTGGCCATGCTCTTTTTGATTTAAAGGGGGACTTAAGCAATTTTCTGAAGCACCTGTGCAATTTGATAATTATGATTTTTGCCCCCTTTAATTTATGCCCTGTATGAGCATGGCCACCTGCATAAGATTGAATTAGCACAAATCCTTCCTAGCCTAGGGGTAGATCTAACGTACAATCAATCAACTCAGAGTGCAGTAAATAAATAAACAATCACATCAACATCAATTACTCAAATCTAGCAACCAGCATGCAATAAAAACCACGGAAAACCCGGCACATGCAAGTAGTAGAAAAGTAAACAACGGCCTAACCTAAGACTAAAGTTGGTTGTCCTAGCAAACCATCTAAAGTGTGTGAGGTAGGCTGTGTGGCTTTGATGTGTCCTAAATAGGATAATTTGATTGAAGTTGTTTAAAGTTCTAGTTGGTTGAAGACTTAAGGGGAGATTTAATTTGAATTTAAACATTAATGATTTGAAATTAATTTTAAATTTAATTTTAATTGTTTGTTGGATACCACCTTTATTTCACACCGAGGCCGTGAAGTTTATTTCACCTTCCTTAGGGCTAATTTAATAGCCTCGTAGGCCTGGGTTACCCAGTGGTACCCGATATAATTAAGTGATTTGAGTTTGATTAATGTTTGAAGGTTGATTAAATTTTAATTAAATTTGATTGGTTGCTATTTTTAAAATTGATTTAAGATTTTCTGGAATTTTTAATGATTTATTGAATTTTGGAATTTTTTGGATTATTTTAATGATTTAATTCAAGGGTCAAAAGTTGACTTTTTGATATAAAAGGTTTTCTGGAAAGTTAATATTTTATTAAAATACTAGACCTTAATACGATCAGTTAGACAGTAAGTACACTGAAATTGGATTTTTCTACATTTTATTATGAAGGTTTGAAGTATTGACTTGAATTTGAACTAGGTTTGACCAAAAGTTGACTTTTTCAAATTTGTTTGATTTCTGGAAACTTAACATTTTTAATAAATATTAGACCTTAAGATGAGTTGTATGCCTTTGAGTTTGCTCAATTTGGAGTTTATTTGAATTAGTTATGAATTTTTGAAATTTTGAGTATTTAATGAATTATTTAATTGTTTAATTAGAGACCGTTTTTATGATTTGAATCCAAATGACCTCCAAACTCCTTGAAATCAACTCCAAAGGTCAGGAATGACCTAAGGAGTGATCTCCAAGTGTTTGGAAATTTTTTGGAATTTTTAATTATTTTTAATTAATTAAATTAATTAAATATGAAATTTCAATTAAAATTAAATTAAACTTAATTTTGAAGTCCAGTCAAGGGGCTTTTATTTTTCATTGAGTAAGGGTTCAATTCTGGTCAGTTTGAGGTATTAAATGTAATTTTTAGATTTAAATTTGATTTATTATAATTTCTGGAAGATTTAATGGCTTAATTAAGGTTTAAACTTGATTAGGTTAATTAAGGGGCTTAATGATCTCAAAAGTCAGTGGGAAATTTTTCTAGGGCTGAGGGTGTCACTAAGTTCAAATGGTTTGAGTTTCAAGTCAATTGGAATTATATCCTAATTATTGGAATTTTCTAAGTTTTCTAATTAAGATCCTTAATTATTGTCCTTAAATGATGTCACTAAGTTTAATTGGGTTTGAATCAAGGTTTCTAGACCCTTGGACACATATGTAAACACATCACAGCAATCATATGTCCTAATGCTAAGCATAAAAGAAATTTATGAATTTTTAAATTTATGGGTCCAAAATGAACCCATACATTTGAAAATTCATTTCATAGAAATTCTGGTCAGAACATGACCCAAGAAAATTAGGGTGGGTTAAGGATTCCCCCTAATCTAAGCCATCCAAATTTGAGGTCAATTTGACCATTGGATCTTGAGAAATGTGAGAAAAATAAAAACTCATCATCTCTATTTTTCTCTAAACTCAATGATCAAAATTGTTTCAAATTATTTTTAAAATAAAGTAGACGTCAAGAGCTTTCCAACAAGCCCAAGAACACCCAATTTGGATTAAAAATGAATTTTCTATAAATTTTTAAAGTTTTGAGCATTTAAAATGAATTTTAAATTCATTTTTAATTAATTTAACTGCCGGCCAATCATTGGAATGACGGCGGCGGCGGCTTTCCTCGTACTTGACACGTGGCACACTCTGATTGAGCCACTTGCCACGTCAGCAAGGATATCGGGCCGTCCGATCCGCGCCCGATCGGATGGACGAACCAGATTTTGCCACGTCACCGGGCTGTATGGCCAAACGGCGCAGGTTCGAATCCTGCCGGCTACAGCATACGGTCCGGCTTGATCTGCACCGTCCGATCGCAATACACACGCGATCGGACGGTCCAGATCGCTCCCGAAATCTTAGTTCAAAATAAACTAGAATTTTAAATGCTCATAACTTTCGATCCGACCGTTCAAATTTCATGAAATTTGAAACATAGGATCTAGATACCCTACTCTTTCAATCCATGGAGTTTCAAAGCTCCATGCATTGGGATTTGGGAGAAATCAATGTTTGATCATAGAACTTAAAATGACGATAACTTACAATCTAGCCGTCGGATTTTGACGATCTTGGGCTCGTTGGAAAGCTGCTAATATCCTCTTCAACTTTGTAGAAGACGTCGAAACCTAGATCTAGCTGGATTTGAAGTTATTTGTGTATCTCCTGATTCTCTCTCTAGATCCTCTCTCTTCACCAATGAGGGCTTTGGAGGCTAGATTTTGATAGGGAGAAGCATGGGGGAGCTATAGGGATTATTGGAGAAGCTCTCAGAGAAGCTTAGAAAGCTTGAGGAGTTCTGGAGGAGAAAATTTAGGTGAGAGAAGATAGATGAATGAATGAGCTTGATTTGAGGGTTTTAAGCCTATTCAATCATCCCCATGCCAAATGGATGGTTGGGATGACTTGGGGACTTGCTGGGATGTTGCCACATGTCCTCAATCAGTTAGAGAGCAGGGAATGAAAGGACAAGGAGGTACATCCCATGTGTAAAGGGGTTTGGTCCCCACTTAGACACATGGGGTTAATCCAAGCCATGAACTCTTGATCTAAGGGCTGAGATTAGCCTTAGGAAGCTTCTGGAGTCTGTTACAACAGCTGGAATGATTTGGATTAAAGTGCACTAAGCTTTGGGGAATGATTTGACTAGGTTTGACCTTCTTGAAAGCTCAATTTGACTGTTTGACCAGTCAAAGTCCATGTGGACTGCTGAGTTGGCATGGGACAGAGCTTTGGGTGTTGAGTTGATGGCTTAAAGGGGATTTAAAGCTTAAGGGTCTTGAGTTTGAATGAGTGGGAGAAGGTTTAAGGGGTTTGACCATGTTTTATTGAGTTGACCAAGTCAAACTCAATGTGATTTGACTTGAGGTGGGTTTAAAAAAATATTCAAGGCATTGATTGATGTAGGTTTGAAGATTTGAAAGGTTTCAAATGAATATTTGAAGGAATTTGACCCAAATGGGTCACATTTGATTGAACTTGGACTCAGTTGACCAAGTCAACTGTTGACTAGGTCAAGGGTCCAATCAGGTCTAAATCATTAAAGGATATGGCCAGGGGAGTTTGACAGGGTTTTGAATACATTTGGGGTGTGATTTGAAGTAGGGAAGCTTAAGGGTTTGAAGTGGTCAACCTGAGTTGACTTGGTCAACCAAGTTGACCAAGGGCCAGGGTCTGGGCTGGATCAATCTGAAGTGATATATAAAATCTAGCAGGAGTGTTTTCAGGGATCAAATAGGTCATTTGGGTCAAATGACCTATTTAGACCCTTTATGGGCTTAATGGGTCAACTGTGTTGACTTGGTCAACCAGGTTGACCCAGGGTCAGGGATTGGGTCCAACCAGTTCAGAATGACTTTCTGAGTCTGCTGGTGGTGGTCTCAAGGTCTGGAGAGGTCATTTGGTCAAAATGACCTATTTGGGCCCTTAATGGGCCTTTTAGGTCAACCTTGGTTGACTTGGTCAACCATGTGGGTCCAGGATCTGAAAATGGGTTCAACAGATTTGAAATGATATTTGGAGACCAACGGAGGTGGTCCCAAGGTCTGGGGAGGTCATTTTGTCAAAATGACCTGTTTTGACCCTAAAGGGGCCTTCTAGGTCAACTAGGTTGACTTGGTCAACCAGGTTGACCCAGGGGCTGGTTCTGGGTTCAAAAGGTTTGGTTTGATATTTGAAACTTGTTGGAGGTAGTTGCATTTGATTTGGAGCTCATTTGACCAAAGTGACTATTCACACCCCATAGGGGTATTTTGGTCATTTTGACCCCTGATCAACTGGGGGTCAAATTGAGTCCAATAAAATGCAGTTTAATGCTCAATAGGTCATAATCAAGGGTCTGGAGGTAATTGGAGGCTTTGGAGAAAGCTCCAGGGTCAAAACCCACTGGGTGGTAGGTCCAGTGGCATAGACTGTAAATATTTGAAGGTTATACAACCTTTGGATTTTAATTCAGTTTCTGGGGTTAGAGATCTCAGAATGAGCTCAAATTTGGAGGGTTACCTCTAGAGACATGTCACATCAGTGTGGAACTGACAGATCTTGAATCAGAGGTCATTTGATAGGGTTTTGAAATGTTCAAAGATTAACTGGAAAAGGCTTTCAGGACTTAGACCTTTAGCCTTGGATTTGAATCTGGAAATCTAGTTTTGAATTGGATTTTGAGCTTGAATGATAGGGTTTGAACTATCTAAATCGTTTATAATCATTTGTGTGATTTTAGATGATTAGATAGGATTAAAGTCAGGTCAGAGGCTGGAGCAACTAAATCTGGGTTGTTTGAAGGTCAGGATTGGTCAGGGATTTGAATTGACTTGAATTCTAGATTGATTTGAGTTTTGGATAGATTGATTTAAGGCTTGGACTGGTCTGGAGTTTGAATGGATTTGAGATCTGGATAGATCTAAGATCTAGGAGAATCTTAAGATCTAAATTGATCTAGGGAAATCCTAGGGACTGAAATCTAGGAAGATCCTAGAGTCTAGGAAATCTTAAGGTCTGAGATCTAGCAGGTTCTTAGGATCTAGAATAGAACCTAAAGTCTAGATTCTAGGAAGATCCTAGGGTCTGGAGGTCCTAGGGCCTGGGATCTAGAATAGTCTTAGGATCTAGAAGAATCCTAAGCTCTAGATAGATCTAGGAGAATCCTAGGATCTAAGAGGATTATATGATGTAGAATCAGGTAGAATCCTAGGGTCTAGAATAGATCCTAGGGTCTGAAGTCTAGGAGAATCCTACAATCTAGATTTGTCTTAAATTGCATTGATCTGGGGTCAGGATTGATTTGAATTTGGATTGATCTTAAAGTTTGGATTGATCTAAGATCAGATTGATCCTAGGGTTAAGATTGATCCTAAGGATTGGAAAGATCCTAAGGTCTAGATTAGTCTTACTGAGCTCATACAAAAATGAGGTCAACAAATGGACCCCCAATATGTGTAATAGAATGTAGTTCTATTGCACATATTGGTGTTGACCGAATAGAATGGTCAAGTCTGGAGTTTTGATCTTAAGGGGATGAAAAGTCTATCCCTGGGGAATTAAGTTTGAATTGATACTAGGGTAGTGCTAAGAAAAGCGTACTCTACCACTAGTGGGTCTGGTCCTAAGGGAAAGGAAGAATCTATCCCTAAAGGAGAAGGAAGTCTGGGTGATCCTATAGGAAGAACTCCTAACTATAAAGGATTGAGTCTAGATTTGATTCTAAGGGAAAGGAAATCCTAACCTTAGAAAATTAAATTTGAAATGATACTAGGGTAGTGCTGGGGGTAGCGTACTCTACCACTAGTAGATCTAGTCCTAGGAGAAGGAAGAAAACATATCCCTAAGGAAAAGAAGGCCTGGATGATCGTATAGGAAGGAAGAATTCCTAGCTATAAAGGATCAAGTTTGAATTTTGATACTAGGGTAGTGCCACAAAGGGCGTACTCTACCACTAGTGGATCTAATCCTAAGGAAAAGAAAAATCCTGTCCTTACAGGAAATAAAGCTTGATTGAGATTGATTCCAGGACGGTGCCATAGAGGACTTACTCCATCACTAGGAAGTCTAATCCCAAGGGAAGGAAGGATAACCTACCCTAAGGAAGAGAGAACTGGATTTTGAAATTAAACCCAGGACGGTGCCATAGATGACTTATTCCATCACTGGGGAGTTTAATCCCAAGGGAAGGAAGGATAACCTACCCTAAAGAAGAGAGAACTGGATTTTGAAATTAAACCCAGGACGGTGCCATAGAGGACTTATTCCATCACTGGGGAATCTAATCCTAAGGGAAGGAAGAAATGCCTACCCTAAGGAGGAGAGAACTGGATTTTGAAATTAAACCCAGGACGGTGCCATAGAGGACTTACTCCATCACTGGGGAATCTAATCCTAAGAGAAGGAGAATGCTTACTCTAAGGAAAAGAGAACTGGATGATCGTATAGGAAAATAGTATTACTTCCTATAGGAGATCAGACTTAAAGATTTAAATTTTGAAACTAGAATGGTGCCGCAGAGGGCGTTATCCATCACTAGTAGATCTAATCCTAAGGAAAGAAAGCACGATGACTCACATCTAACCTTAAGGAAAAGAAAACTGGATGATCTCATAGGAAGGTAGTATTATTTCCTGTATGAGATTAGGCTTGAAGTTTTGAATTTTGAAACTAGGATGGTGCCGCAAGGGTGTTATCCATCACTAGTAGATCTAATCCTAAGGAGAAAGCACGATGACTCACATCTGTCCTTAAGGAAAAGAAGATTGGAGGACCCTGAGGGAAGGAAGTATTGCTTCCCACAGAAGGTCGGATCTGGATTTTAAATCTAGGATGGTGCCCCAGAGGGCGTGCTCCACCGCTAGAAGATCTAATCCTAAGGAAAGAAAGCACGATGACTCATATCTGACCTTAAGGAATAGAAAACTGGAGGATTCTGTGAGAAGGAAGCATTGCTTCACACAGAATCAGGTCTGGAGTGATCGTATGTAAAGGAAACTTGCTTTACATAGAGGATCAGATCTGGATGATCTTGTATAGAGGAAACTTGCTCTATATAAAAGATCGGACCTAGAATAATCATGTGTAGAGGAAACTTGCTCTACACAGATGATCAAGTATGGATGATCATATATATAGAGGAAACTTGCTCTATATAGAGGATCGAGTCTGGATTGATCATATGTGAAGGAAACTTTCTTCACATAGAGCATCGAGTTTGAATGATCGTGTATAGAGGAAACTTGCTCTATACAGAGGATCGGGTCTGGAATGACCATATGTGAAGGAAACTTGCTTCACATAGAGAATCGGGTCTGGAATGACCATATGTGAAGGAAACTTGCTTCACATAGAGGATCAGGTCTGGAAGATCATGTGTAGAGGAAACTTGCTCTACATAGAGGATCGAGTCTAGAATGATCATATACAAAGGAAACTTGCTCTGTACAGAGGATCGGGTCTGGATTGATCATATACAGAGGAAACTTGCTCTGTACAGAGGATCGGGTCTGGATGATCGTATATAGAGGAAACTTGCTCTATATAGAGGATCAGGTCTGGAATGATCATATGTGAAGGAAACTTGCTTCACATAGAGGATCGAGTCTGGAATGATCATATACAGAGGAAACTTGCTCTGTATAGAGGATCGGATTTGAATTCTGGAATTTGATATTTGAATTCTAGAATTTGAAATTTGAATGATGTTTGAACTTGAATTTGATTGAAGATTTTTGAATCTGAAGATGTTTGAATTTAAAACTTGATTTGATAAATTTGAGTTTGAAAGGTTTTGAATTTGTGATGTGTTTTGAATTTGATTCGAATTGGTTTTGAATTTGAAAATTTTGAATTTGAAATTTGATCTTAATTGATGTTGAATTTGATTTCAAATTTTGAATTTTGATTGTGTTTGGTTCGATTTTGATTTGTTTGAATTTGATTTTGAATTTGAAGTGTTTTGACTTTAATTTTGAGTTTGACACTCATCTGGCATGGTACTTCCTGAAGAGCCTCCCCAACGTTTGAAAATATTGGGTGGCATTCTTCAGGGTTGATCAGTCAAAGGAAAATTTCCTCAAAGATCGTCATTAAAAATGAACCATCCAGTCTACATTGACTCAAGCTTTCCATTGAGTTTACAACAGATTAAAAGTGGTCTACAAAAGACTACGACCAAGTCTCCTACTTGGGGAGTTCTAAAGTGACACAATTTACCAGTAACTTGAATCAAATGTGACTTATAAATTTTTGAAACTTTGTTGGGCATGTATTGATTTTTATTTGAGGCCCTTGAGCTCCTTGAATTGGAGTTAAGCATTCTGCTCAGTTAGAGTTTGATTTTAGACAGCAAGTCTCAGCTCAGGAAACTACGCTTCTAGATCAGAATGATCTAGGACCCAGCACAGGGTGTGGTTTGATTTTGAACAACAATTTCCAGCATTATAAAATACTCCTCCAGTGGGATTGAACTTGGACCCAGCATGGAGTGTAATTTTATAAGGAAGGCCTTAAAGGAAGGATGCCTATGTGGAAGGGCTTACACACACTTCTCAAGGACCGGATTTAAATTTTTATCAAGAGTAGAAGATTCATTCTTCTTATTAGAAAACTTCCTCTAGGTATTTGGACCCTGTCGGAACGACAAACGGGAACAAGTTCAGAAGCATAGTGAAAAGTTTGAGTGACCCCAACTAACCTGCAAAGGTTTGAGAATTTAGGTTTTGTTGACCCAGACCAAGTTTCGTAGAAACTAAACTGGGGTCTCCCTTAAATATTTTGAATTAAAATCAATTTCAAAGAGGTTTAAGTTGAATATAGAAATTTGATCTTTTCAATTCTCTAGCATGAGAGATTTTTGTATCTTGATAGAATATCGATGTCCAGTGAAAATTCTGGATTCAAGATTTATCAAAGTCAAGTAATTTAAATTTAACTGGGTCTTTTGAGATTAAAACATTTAGAAAAAGGGAGCCTCATTCTTTTTCTGGTGGTGCACATTGCGCATCTTTTAATTTATAGTGCATTTTGCACTGTTTTTTTAACTTGTGGCGCCCATTGCGCATCTTTTAACTTTTAGTGCACTTTGTGCATTTCTTGATTGTTGGCGCATTTTACGCATCTTTTGAATTCAATTGAATTTAAGAAGAGGCTACACCTTCTCTATTTCAATACCGGGATTACATCTCAAGTATAAGAGAAGAAAACTCATTCTCTTATGCAAGGACGAATAATCCTCAAGGTAGGACCCAGTCTTTTAAAATGAATATTGACTTGACTTTTGAAAATCATTGAACAGATTTTAAACACGCAAGAGATATCTATCTAAGATAGAAAATTGCGAGATAATTAAAAAGATTTTCATTTCAAAAATCAACTTAAGTTCGATATCGATTTAACTCAACAATCGAATTAATCCCACAAAAGAGGTGGGAGGGAGGTGTATTCAAATATTTGGAGTCAACTACAACTTTCTCCTGCTTAAGACTTCAAAATAGAGGTCAATTTTCATTAAAAAGATAACTCAACTATCTTGAAAGTTTGAAATCAGTACACTTTAGAAATTGAAAGCTTTTCCTTAAAAAGAAATTGCAAATCTAGGTGGCAAGACCCCAGTAGTACGGAATTAGATTCCTACGATCTCCTCGGAAAGAGAGACTATTATTGGGTCTGCGCTATCCTTAGAAGTTGCTGCATCACTTTAATCAAAAGATTTATCTCGATAGGATCCCGTTGAAAGTTGAATTTTAACGGTATCACTATCTGATATAATCCTAGATTATTTCCCCTCTCTTATTACTAGTGGTCTAATAATTAGGAGAGTGGCACCCCGAGTGGTTTCTACACCTCCTCCTCTCTAGTTGATGCAGTGGGACACGTATAGAAACGTGACCTAACATCATCTAGTAGAGTGGACGGGTCATAACCTTCAACTGGGGGCCTAGGGCCTGGTGCTGGTGTTTGTTCAGTTCTGGCTTGATTGATTCTCGCCATGTAATAGTCTAGAAGGTGTATTGAAGATTGTGCTCTCGTCTCTACAACCTCCCTCCTTTGAGCAACAGGAGATGGGTGGAAATGATTTCCACCAGGGAAGGGGTTCGTAGAAGGAGCAACGGACTTTTGATTAGCCTCGGACTTGTCATGCTTTAAGGCTTTCGCCTCAGCAGTCTTCCTGGCCTTGACAACCTTCTTTCTGACTCTACGAAGGTAGTTCTTCATTTTGTTCTTGCTGGCTTTGCTGATGACAGGGGTACTAGAACTTGACCCGATCTCAAGATGAGATGGTAGCTCTTCTATCATTATTAACTTCTAATTGTTATCCTCCTCAGTAGAAGATACAATGGGTAAAGGGGTGACAACAGCCTCCATCTCGGAGATGGGGGAGTCAACTCCTGACCCTAAAGTAATCTCAACCAAAGGGACATTCCTTCATATCCCAGCAGACAGATCAATCATTTTTTCTCCATCGACTGATAACTTGAAGTCTTGGAATTGCATTTCAAACTGGATAAAATTACTAGAAGTGATTCCTTCGACTATCAAGTTTCTATCTAGAGAGAAAATGAGTTTCCCAGCCATTTGAGTGCTTAAATCCTGAAATTAATGAACAATGATTTGAATTAGTTAATCTTGAATTTGAATTTGAATTTTAAACTTGATTAATGTTATTCAAAATTTGATAATTCAATCATGTTAAACTTAAATTCAAAACAGTGGTTCGTAGAATTAACAAAGACTTAAGGGTTGAACCCGACTCTTTTGCTACACCAATTAACTTGGGGCAAAATGTCAAAGTTCAAACTCGAACTTGAATTCAAAATTGAAGTTAAAATTTGAAGTGACAAATCAAATTCGAACTTGAAGTTGAGATTGTATTTTGATTCAAAGTTGGATTTGAATTTGAGTTTGAATTTAAGGTTGAAGTCGAATGGACCTTTCTTCAAATCTTGTGACTCAACAGATCGAGTTTCGCTCAATCATGTAGGTGCACAAAATTGATATGAAAAATCCAGGGATCGAGCTCGACTCTTTTCGTTTCACCAATTGACTTGGGTCGAAATGTCAAAGTCCCGATCAAAATTGAATTGATTTTAAATTGGAAATCAAATTTAAATTTCAGGTTGAAATTATGTTTGGATTCAAAGTTAAATTTGAATTTGAGGCTCAAGTCAAATGGGTCTTTCTTCAAATTTTATGACTCAACAGACTGAGTTTCACTCAATCATGTAGGTGTATAAAATTGATATGAAAGATCTGGGGATCAGGCTTGACTCTTTTCGTTTCTCCAATTAACTTGGGTCGAAATGTCAAAGTCCCGAATTTGACCTTGAAATCAAATCTGAAGTTTGAATTTAAGTTTGGAATCAAATTTGAGTTCAATTTTGAAATTGAATTTGAACTTAAGATTGAATTTAGTTTTGAAGTTGAATTTAAACTTAAATCTTGGATTCAATTCGAGCTTGAAATTGAATTTAAATTGAAATTGAATTTGAATTTGAATCTGGATTTGAACTCAAGGTTGGAATTGAACGGATCCTCTTCAAAATTTGGAACTCAACATATTGAATTTTGTTCAAATATGTAGGTCTACCAAATTAGCCTGAAGATCCTAAGGCTTGACTCTTTGCATCCCACCAAGCAATTTAGGGGTGAAATGTCAAAGCCCAGAATTGACTGGAGAATTTTTAAATTTGAATTGCATGTGTTCAACTACAATAGAATATTGTAGAAGACATATAGCAACGACGATTGAAGTTGATTTGAAAGATTTTCCTTGACTTTTGAAACTCAAAAATGTTGAGTTTTATTTTCAACATAATGGTTAACAAAATTTAAGGGAAAATCTTGAAACCTTGACTTGACTCTTTCGCCACACTGACTAGCTTAGGGTGAAATGTCAGAATCTAGGTTGAATTAAAGAAATTTTGAATCTAAATTTTGAGATTGAGGAATTTTTTGTAAAATATGAAACTTAGCATGCAGGGATTTATTCGCATGCGAGTTTGCAACGTATGCAATAAGATTTTGACAAGCTTGACTTGACTCTTTTGCTCTACCAATAAACTTGGAGGCAAAATGTCAAAGCCCAGCTTGGAGGGAGGTTTCCTACACTCGCCTCTCTTTTCACATGTCTTAATTGAGTTGGCCACACTCACCCAAGGAAGAAATGGGTAGAGGAACTAACGAAAGAAAGGTAGTCAAAACTACCGATGCAACAAAATTCGTAGCGCTATTAAAGATGGAGAGAGAGATTTTCCCCAGCGGAGTCGTCATTTTTTTTGTTTGATTGAAAAATATAGTTTTGAAAAAGTGTTTAATTTTCTTTGGGAAATGCTTAATTTCTAGAATTTAAATTTTATAATCGAATACTTATTATGAATAATATATCACCTCGAAAGGTGAACATATCGTTCTCTAATAGGTTCAGATTACAAATCTTTGAATTTATCTGATTATCGTAGTCAAACTCAAGGAGAAACAATAAATGATCTCAAAAGATCAAAATGATGTTTAATCCAATGTTAGACTATAATAATCAGAATAAAAGATCATTAATTTCATGATCAAAATTATAATAATAGAACGACATATCTATCCAAAGAAAGAAAATATCGTTTATTACTAATCATTTGAAAATGACGATAATAATCGTCAGGTTTGAATTTCCCAAAGATAATTAATTGAAATTTTGAAAAGCTTAATTTTGAAATCAGGTCTGGGTTTCTAAATCTCCTACGAGCGCAAGCCCTCGTAGTTAATTACATCGTAGGAAACCAGAAAATTTCCTACGAATACTCTCGATTAAAATAGCGATACGAATTTTATTTAAGAATTTCAAGGCTAGATGTCAAAGGAGGTTCAGGGACTGGGATTTCAACAGGGATTGGATCAATATTGAACACTTATTTCTGGAGTCAATGGAGGAAGGGTAGGAGGTGTTTTGAGATTCTGAATCACTTCAGAAACACCTCAACTATCTTAAGTGTTGGGTTTGAATTTGATTGAAAGAAATTTTTAATTTGAGTGGTTAATTTTATTAGAAACTGGGAATTAGATTCCCAGAAGGTCGAGGTCTTAAGATTAAAGATATGCCTCAGAACCTAAGTCTAAAATTGGGTACTGAAAATCAGTGACCCGAATCCTAGCTAATGCAATGCAATCTGGACTTACCCCGGCCTGGATTGGGGAGCCAGCTAAACCACCTAAACGCTTTTAAAACCATGAGTCAAAGTCTTTAAATGTAGAGTGGTTAAGGACATTGATTAAGATTGGTTTAAAGAATTGGGGTCGACATCTAGAGCAAATCCTAATTGACCCCTTAACATATGTTGGGTTAAATGCTTAAGCTAGAAATGCAATTAAAGATTTAGACTCAATTTTTAATTTGTTACTAATGCAATGCAAGCTAGTTGACTCGATGAAATGCTTAAATCAAAATATAGCAGTTTTAAAATCAGGCTTAAAAAATAGGTTTTATCCTAGAGATTGCACAACATCCCTTTGGACAGAACTGCACCCTAATAGGTCAGGTGGTCTGCCAGAACCCGCAGGCGGGGAGGTGCCTAACAAGGTAGAGAAAAGTTCAATATGATGCATGAAAAACTCCCGGCGAGTCCGGGCTTACTTCTTCAGAGCGTTAGAGTTTCTATCTGAGCTTAAATATTTTAATTTTTGTTTAAGTAGAAAAAGTTTATGACCATACCCTCACGAGCCTCCGATCGGGTTCCAGGCTAAATCAAATACGACATGCAATAAGCGCCAAAAAACTACTAAAAGCATGCGGGTCCTTAATCGCACTCAACACATAAATCAAATCATTTAAATAATTAAATCAATTAAATAAATGCTCAAACTGAAAGTCCATAGGCAAGTGCCCTTAATTATACAACCCAGGGTCTGCAGGAAGGTAAAGTGGCCGGGTACCACTGACTACAACCCGGATTCTACTCCTAAGACTCAAGTGACTTTGAGATTTGAGATTCTTCTCGTTCTTCACTTCTTCGTCTCCTTAGAACTCCTTGGATCATCGGGTCTGGATATCCAAATGAAAAGAAACTCCCCCTGGATAGGGGTGTTATCTTTTCTCTTTGGATACTTGAACTTCATCCTAATTTGGATCTCCAAGTGGATAGGAACTCTCCTCTAAGGGATGTTCCTTCCTCTTTGGATTCCAAATTGGATTTTAAATATCTCAATCTCAAAGTACTTTAAATGATACAACTCAAAATCAAATCAAATTACATTAATAAAAATTAAAAATCTAGACTCAACAACCTGCAAGGTTATCCTAATAATCAACAGTTTAGAAATATCCCAAGCAGTTATATATTTGAAATTTAAAAATGCTCAATCACAGCCACACTTGGCCATGCTCTTTTTGATTTAAAGGGGGACTTAAGCAATTTTCTGAAGCACCTGTGCAATTTGATAATTATGATTTTTGCCCCCTTTAATTTATGCCCTGTATGAGCATGGCCACCTGCATAAGATTGAATTAGCACAAATCCTTCCTAGCCTAGGGGTAGATCTAACGTACAATCAATCAACTTAGAGTGCAGTAAATAAATAAACAATCACATCAACATCAATTACTCAAATCTAGCAACCAGTATACAATAAAAACCATGGAAAACCCGGCACATGCAAGTAGTAGAAAAGTAAACACCGGCCTAACCTAAGACTAAAGTTGGTTGTCCTAGCAAACCATCTAAAGTGTGTGAGGTAGGCTGTGTGGCTTTGATGTGTCCTAAATAGGATAATTTGAGTTTAAAGTTCTAGTTGGTTGAAGGCTTAAGGGGAGATTTAATTTGAATTTAAACATTAATGATTTGAAATTAATTTTAAATTTGATTTTAATTATTTGTTGGATACCACCTTTGTTTCACACCGAGGCCGTGAAGTTTATTTCACCTTCCTTAGGGCTAATTTAATAGCCTCGTAGGCCTGGGTTACCTAGTGGTACCCGATATAATTAAGTGATTTGAGTTTGATTAATGTTTGAAGGTTGATTAAATTTTAATTAAATTTGATTGGTTGCTGGTTTTAAAATTGATTTAAGATTTTCTGGAATTTTTAATGATTTATTGAATTTTGGAATTTTTTGGATTATTTTAATGATTTAATTCAAGGGTCAAAAGTTGACTATTTGATATAAAAGGTTTTCTGGAAAGTTAATATTTTATTAAAATACTAGACCTTAATACGATCAGTTAGACAGTAAGTACACTGAAATTGGATTTTTCTACATTTTATTATGAAGGTTTGAAGTATTGACTTGAATTTGAACTAGGTTTGACCAAAAGTTGACTTTTTCAAATTTGTTTGATTTCTGGAAACTTAATATTTTTAATAAATATTAGACCTTAAGATGAGTTGTATGCCTTTGAGTTTGCTCAATTTGGAGTTTATTTGAATTAGTTATGAACTTTTGAAATTTTGAGTATTTAATGAATTATTTAATTGTTTAATTAGAGACCGTTTTTATGATTTGAATCCAAATGACCTCCAAACTCCTTGAAATCAACTCTAAAGGTCAGGAATGACCTAAGGAGTGATCTCCAAGTGTTTGGAAATTTTCTGGAATTTTTAATTATTTTTAATTAATTAAATTAATTAAATATTAAATTTCAATTAAAATTAAATTAAACTTAATTTTGAAGTCCAGTCAAGGGGCTTTTATTTTTCATTGAGTAAGGGTTCAATTCTGGTCAGTTTGAGGTATTAAATATAATTTTTAGATTTAAACTTGATTTATTATAATTTCTGGAAGATTTAATGGCTTAATTAAGGTTTAAACTTGATTAGGTTAATTAAGGGGCTTAATGATCTCAAAAGTCAGTGGGAAATTTTCCTAGGGCTGAGGGTGTCACTAAGTTCAAATGGTTTGAGTTTCAAGTCAATTGGAATTATATCCTAATTATTAGAATTTTCTAAGTTTTCTAATTAAGATCCTTAATTATTGTCCTTAAATGATGTCACTAAGTTTAATTGGGTTTGAATCAAGGTTTTTAGACCCTTGGACACATATGTAAACACATCACAGCAATCATATGTCCTAATGCTAAACATAAAAGAAATTTATGAATTTTTAAATTTATGGGTCCAAAATGAACCCATACATTTGAAAATTCATTTCATAGAAATTCTGGTCAGAACATGACCCAAGAAAATTAGGGTGGGTTAAGGATTCCCCCTAATCTAAGCCATCCAAATTTGAGGTCAATTTGACCATTGGATCTTGAGAAATGTGAGAAAAATAAAAACTCATCATCTCTGTTTTTCTCTAAACTCAATGATCAAAATTGTTTCAAATTATTTTTAAAATAAAGTAGACGTCAAGAGCTTTCCAACAAGCCCAAGAACACCCAATTTGGATTAAAAATGAATTTTCTGTGAATTTTTAAAGTTTTAAGCATTTAAAATGAATTTTAAATTCATTTTTAATTAATTTAACTGCCGGCCAATCATTGGAATGACGGTGGCGGCGGCTTTCCTCGTACTTGACACGTGGCACACTCTGATTGAGCCACTTGCCACGTCAGCAAGGATATCGGGCCGTCCGATCCGCGCCCGATCGGATGGACGAACAAGATTTTGCCACGTCACCGGGCTGTATGGCCAAACGGCGCAGGTTCGAATCCCGCCGGCTACAGCATACGGTCCGGCTTGATCTGCACCGTTCGATCGCAATACACACGCGATCGGACGGTCCAGATCGCTCCCGAAATCTTAGTTCAAAATAAACTAGAATTTTAAATGCTCATAACTTTCGATCCGACCGTTCAAATTTCATGAAATTTGAAACATAGGATCTAGATACCCTACTCTTTCAATCCATGGAGTTTCAAAGCTCCATGCATTGGGATTTGGGAGAAATCAATGTTTGATCATAGAACTTAAAATGACGATAACTTACAATCTAGCCGTCGGATTTTGACGATCTTGGGCTCGTTGGAAAGCTGCTAATATCCTCTTCAACTTTGTAGAAGACGTCGAAACCTAGATCTGGCTGGATTTGAAGTTATTTGTGTATCTCCTGATTCTCTCTCTAGATCCTCTCTCTTCACCAATCAGGGCTTTGGAGGCTAGATTTTGATAGGGAGAAGCATGGGGGAGCTATAGGGATTATTGGAGAAGCTCTCAGAGAAGCTTAGAAAGCTTGAGGAGTTCTGGAGGAGAAAATTTAGGTGAGAGAAGATAGATGAATGAATGAGCTTGATTTGAGGGTTTTAAGCCTATTCAATCATCCCCATGCCAAATGGATGGTTGGGATGACTTGGGGACTTGCTGGGATGTTGCCACATGTCCTCAATCAGTTAGAGAGCAGGGAATGAAAGGACAAGGAGGTACATCCCATGTGTAAAGGGGTTTGGTCCCCACTTAGACACATGGGGTTAATCCAAGCCATGAACTCTTGATCTAAGGGCTGAGATTAGCCTTAGGAAGCTTCTGGAGTCTGTTACAACAGCTGGAATGATTTGGATTAAAGTGCATTAAGCTTTGGGGAATGATTTGACTAGGTTTGACCTTCTTGAAAGCTCAATTTGACTGTTTGACCAATCAAAGTCCATGTGGACTGCTGAGTTGGCATGGGACAGAGCTTTGGGTGTTGAGTTGATGGCTTAAAGGGGATTTAAAGCTTAAGGGTCTTGAGTTTGAATGAGTGGGAGAAGGTTTAAGGGGTTTGACCATGTTTTATTGAGTTGACCAAGTCAAACTCAATGTGATTTGACTTGAGGTGGGTTTAAAAAAATATTCAAGGCATTGATTGATGTAGGTTTGAAGATTTGAAAGGTTTCAAATGAATATTTGAAGGAATTTGACCCAAATGGGTCACATTTGATTGAACTTGGACTCAGTTGACCAAGTCAACTGTTGACTAGGTCAAGGGTCCAATCAGGTCTAAATCATTAAAGGATATGGCCAGGGGAGTTTGACAGGGTTTTGAATACATTTGGGGTGTGATTTGAAGTAGGGAAGCTTAAGGGTTTGAAGTGGTCAACCTGAGTTGACTTGGTCAACCAAGTTGACCAAGGGCCAGGGTCTGGGTTGGATCAATCTGAAGTGATATATAAAGTCTAGCAGGAGTGTTTTCAGGGATCAAATAGGTCATTTGGGTCAAATGACCTATTTAGACCCTTTATGGGCTTAATGGGTCAACTGTGTTGACTTGGTCAACCAGGTTGACCCAGGGTCAGGGATTGGGTCCAACCAGTTCAGAATGACTTTCTGAGTCTGCTGGTGGTGGTCTCAAGGTCTGGAGAGGTCATTTGGTCAAAATGACCTATTTGGGCCCATAATGGGCCTTTTAGGTCAACCTTGGTTGACTTGGTCAACCATGTGGGTCCAGGATCTGAAAATGGGTTCAACAGATTTGAAATGATATTTGGAGACCAACGGAGGTGGTCCCAAGGTCTGGGGAGGTCATTTTGTCAAAATGACATGTTTTGACCCTAAAGGGGCCTTCTAGGTCAACTAGGTTGACTTGGTCAACCAGGTTGACCCAGGGGCTGGTTCTGGGTTCAACAGGTTTGGTTTGATATTTGAAACTTGCTGGAGGTAGTTGCATTTGATTTGGAGCTCATTTGACCAAAGTGACTATTCACACCCCATAGGGGTATTTTGGTCATTTTGACCCCTGGTCAACTGGGGGTCAAATTGAGTCCAACAAAATGCAGTTTAATGCTCAATGGGTCATAATCAAGGGTCTGGAGGTAATTGGAGGCTTTGGAGAAAGCTCCAGGGTCAAAACCCACTGGGTGGTAGGTCCAGTGGCATAGAATGTAAATATTTGAAGGTTTTATAGCCTTTGGATTTCAATTCAGTTTCTGGGGTTAGAGATCTCAGAATGAGCTCAAATTTGGAGGGTTACCTCTAGAGACATGTCACATCAGTGTGGAACTGACAGATCTTGAATCAGAGGTCATTTGATAGGGTTTTGAAATGTTCAAAGATTAACTGGAAAAGGCTTTCAGGACTTAGACCTTTAGCCTTGGATTTGAATCTGGAAATCTGGTTTTGAATTGGATTTTGAGCTTGAATGATAGGGTTTGAACTATCTAAATCGTTTATAATCATTTGTGTGATTTTAGATGATTAGATAGGATTAAAGTCAGGTCAGAGGCTGGAGCAACTAAATCTGGGTTGTTTGAAGGTCAGGATTGGTCAGGGATTTGAATTGACTTGAATTCTAGATTGATTTGAGTTTTGGATAGATTGATTTAAGGCTTGGACTGGTCTGGAGTTTGAATGGATTTGAGATCTGGATAGATCTAAGATCTAGGAGAATCTTAAGATCTAAATTGATCTAGGGAAATCCTAGGGACTGAAATCTAGGAAGATCCTAGAGTCTAGGAAATCTTAAGGTCTGAGATCTAGCAGGTTCTTAGGATCTAGAATAGAACCTAAAGTCTAGATTCTAGGAAGATCCTAGGGTCTGGAGGTCCTAGGGCCTGGGATCTAGAATAGTCTTAGGATCTAGAAGAATCCTAAGCTCTAGATAGATCTAGGAGAATCCTAGGATCTAAGAGGATTATATGATGTAGAATCAGGTAGAATCCTAGGGTCTAGAATAGATCCTAGGGTCTGAAGTCTAGGAGAATCCTATAATCTAGATTTGTCTTAAATTGCATTGATCTGGGGTCAGGATTGATTTGAATTTGGATTGATCTTAAAGTTTGGATTGATCTAAGATCAGATTGATCCTAGGGTTAAGATTGATCCTAAGGATTGGAAAGATCCTAAGGTCTGGATTAGTCTTACTGAGCTCATACAAAAATGAGGTCAACAATGACCTCCATGCAAAGTTATTATTCAAGCTTAATTGATTTGGATTAAAATCCAAAATAATCCTAATATATTAGCAAGAAGGAAAAATATAAAATATATAAATTTTAATAAGTTTAACTAATTGTTGCGTCCTGGAGTATTCGTAGCGGTAGAGAAATATAAAGCTTAGCATCTTAGCATTGTACGAAGATCCAGCACACAATCAGATGAAAGAGAGAGGGTATAGTACTCATAAGAGACACCAGAGTTTTTACGTGGAAACCCCTGAAAGGGGGAAAAACCACGGGGCCTGGCCCAAGTTGAATGAATCCACTAGTATTTACAGTTGATTACAAATGTGGCCCTCCTTTTGGGGGAAGGACTTGGCCTGATATGGCCATTATACATCATATAAAGTGTATTACATGGTGGGAATCAAGATATACATGTTTGTTGGGCCGGCTGACCATAGTTGGCAGGCAACAGAGGTCAGAAGAATCGTAGTTGGCGGGAGACCAGAGCCAGAAAGATCGTTGTCTGGTGACGGAGGTCGGAAGGACCGTAGTTGACAGACGTTGCAGGTCAGGAAGATCGTAGTCTGATGAGAGAGGTCGGGACGACCTTAGTTGCTCGGGCAATGGAGGTCAGAAGAACTGTATTTGGCTGGCGTTGGAGGTCAAAAAGACCGTAGTCTGGTGACAGAGGTCAGGAGGACCTTAGTTGGTCGGGCGACGGAGATCAGAAGGACCGTAGTCGCTGGCGTTGGAGGTCAGAAAGACCGTAGTCTGGTGACAGAGGTCAGGAGGACCTTAGTTGGTTGGACGACGGAGGTCAGGATGACCGTAGTCGGCTGGTGTTGGAGGTCAGAAGGATCGTAGTCTGGTGACAGAGGTCAGGAGGACCTTAGTTGGTTGGGCGACGGAGGTCAAAAGGACCGTAGTCGACTAGTGTTGGAGGTCAGAAGGATCGTACTCTGATGAGAGAGGTCGGGAGGACCTTAGTTGGTGGTCCGATAGGAGTGTAGGCCTCAGGTGGTGGTCCGACAGAAGTGCAGGCCTCCAGTGGTGGTCCGGCGAAGAGCAGGGCCTTAGGCGGTGGTCCGACAAATTGTAGGGGCTCAGGTGGTGGTCCTGCAGAGTGCAGGGCCTCAGGTGGTGGTCCGGCGAAGAGCAGGGCCTCAGGTGGTGGTCCGGCAGACTGCAGGGCCTCAGGTGGTGGTCCGACGAAGAGCAGGGCCTCAGGTGGTGGTCCTACGAAGAGCAGGGCCTCAGGTGGTGGTCTGGCGAAGAGCAGGGCCTCAGGTGGTGGTCCGGTGAAGAGCAGGGCCTTAGGTGGTGGTCCGGCGAGGAGCAGGGCCTCAGGTGGTGGTCCGGCAGAGTGCAGGGCCTCAGGTGGTGGTACGGCGAATAGCAGGGCCTTAGGTGGTGGTCCGGCAAGGAGCAGGGCCTCAGGTGGTGGTCCGGCAGAGTGCAGGGCCTCAGGTGGTGGTCCGGCGAAGTGACGGCGTCAAGCGGTGGTCCGGCGGAACTCCGGCGGTGGTCGAGGAGGAGCAAGGAGGCAAGAGCTCTCTCTTCCTCTCTTAGGATTAGGTGTCTTTTTCAAGAGGAGAGGGGGCTCTATTCATAGATTTTCGTGAGTGGCATGGCCCGTAAATAGGTGGAAGATCAGGGGTAGTTAGGGAGTGGTTTGAATGGATGGCCGATCTTGAATCCCTTGATCATAGATCGTTCGCTGGATATTTGAAGGTCTTAATGATGTCGGAATTTGGTGATCTTGGGCTTGTTGGATTTGTCTTGTCGAGACGCTCGATTCGACTATAAGCATGTCACATTTGGAGACCATTTGGTAATCCAAATTATGGTTTGAACCTTCCAACAGCGCTTCAGTCCCTTGATTTAGACTCATTTGGGCTCGGATTGGGTTGAATTTGTGTCGTTGGGTTCATATTTCTGATACGCTCAATTCGACTGTAAGTTTGCTGATATCGAAGTTCGGATGGTCCCAAATTTAATTTCGGAAGCTTCCAACTTGTTTTTGCCTCGAGATTCATGCCCAATCAAGATAATTTTTTGTGGATGTATCAGTTGCCCCCCTATTTTTTGACGTTGAAGCTCCATAAGTCCAAAAATATGTGTCCCAGCTTTCGAAGAATTTTTCATCGTGACTTGAAATTTGGAAATAACCAATCTGGCTTGTAGAGGTCTCAAACGGCTTCAAAAGGTCCAAAATTAAGTCCGAAATGTCGAAAAATGGTCCCGGGGACTCCAAAAAAGTCTTATTTGACCTTTCCCGGCCCGAAATTGGGCCCGGAAACCAGTTGAGATGGAGAAACCGCCGCCGCCGGCCGTCTGCCGCAACTGCACCACCGCGCACTGCACCGCGCCGCCGCTCTACGCCCGTGTCACTGCCCGGCTGCCCGCGCGCAAGCGGGCGCCTGCCCGTGTTGCCCGGCTTGCGTGCCATCGCGCTCTGCCCACGCGCTCAACACGGCTGCCCGCGCTGCCCGGCTTGAGCCGCGGCTGGCCGACCCAGCCCACTAGCCGCGTAACCGCAGTTGCGGTTGGGTCAACCGCCGGCGGTTAGCTAACCGCCAGCCAAAATTTTTTTTTTGAAATAAATAAAAATATACATATATACATATATATAAATGTATATACTTATATATTTTATTTTCTCTCTTCTTTTTTTTTTTTTTTTGAAAATTACCAAAATGCCCTTCCTCCTCCTATAAATAGACCCCTAGGGGGTATGGGCTCTTTGCACCTCTCTTCTCCTCCCCCCTTCTTCTTTCATGTGAGGCCTTCCCCTGGCCCTGCACAGGTGGTATCCCCTGTCCAGGCCAGGGCCCCTTTCTGCAAGAAGGAGGTTCCTCCCCCTCTGTCCTTCTTCCCTCACGCTGAGGCATTCCCCTAGGCCATTTCAGGTGGTATCCCCTGTGCCGGTCTAGGGCCCCTCACTGAGCAGGAGTCTTCTCCTCCTTGTTCTTCTCTCCCTCACATTGAGGCATTCCCCTAGGCCGTTTCAGGTGGTATCCCCTATGCCGGTCTAGGGCCCCTCACTAAGCAGGAGTCTTCTCCTCCTTGTTCTTCTCTCCCTCACGCTGAGGCATTCCCCTAGGCCATTTCAGGTGGTATCCCCTGTGTCGGTCTAGGGCCCCTCACTGAGCAGGAGTCTTCCCCTTCTTCTTATAGAAATCTTGCGTAGGTCTGATGTCAGTCGGTGGAAGTCTGGAAACGGACGGAAGTCGGATGTTGGGAAGAAGCCTGGTGATGGGTAGAAGTCCGACGACGGGTTGAAACTTAGCGTCGGGTAAGAGTTTAGCATCGGGTAGGAATCTGATGAGGGTCCGATGAAGGGTAGAAGTCCGATGTCTGGTAGAAGTTCAGCGTCGGGTAGGACTCCGACTAGGGTCTGACGAAGGGCAGAAGTCCAGCGTCGGGTAGAAGTTCAGCGTCGGGTAGGACTCTGACTAGGGTCCGATGAAAGGCAGAAGTCCAACGTCGGGTAGAAGTTCAACGTCGGGTAGGAATCCGACGAGGGTTCATCGACGGGTAGAAGTCTGACGATGGGTTGAAGTTCAGAGTCGGGTAGGACTCTAACGAGGGTCCGGTGACGGGCAGAAGTCTGGCGTTAGGTAGGTGTCCGATGAGAGTTCGCTGATGGGCAGAAGTCCAGCGTCAGGTAGAAGTCCGACGAGGGTCCGCCGATGGGCAGAAGTCCAGCGTCGTGTCGAAGTTCAGCGTCGGGTAGAAGTCCGACGAGGGTCCGACGACGGGCATAAGTCTGGCGTCGAGTAGAAGTCTGACGAGGGTCCACCGATGGGCAGAAGTCCAGCATCGGGTAGAAGTCCGACGAGGGTCCGCCGATGGGCAGAAGTTCAGCGTCATGCAGAAGTTCCGCGTCGGGAAGACGAGGGTCTGGCGACGGGCAGAAGTCCGACATCGGGTAGAAGTCCGACGAGGGTCCGCTGATGGGCAGAAGTCCAACGTCGGGTAGAAGTCCGACGAGGGTCCGCCGATGGGCAGAAGTCCAGTGTCGGGTCGAAGTTCAGCGTCGGGTAGAGGTCCGACGACGGTCCGTCGACGGGCAGAAGTCCGACTTCGTGTAGAAGTTTAGCGTCGGGTAGGAGTCCGATGAGGGTCCGACGATGGGCAGAAGTCTGGCGTCGGGTAGAAGTCTGACGAGGGTCCGCCGATGGGTAGAAGTCCAGCGTCGGGTAGAAGTTCAGTGTCGGGTAGAAGTCCGACGAGAGTTCACCGACTAGTAAAACCCCGATGACGAGCAAAAGTTCATTGTCGAGGACTTCTTGATGGCATGAGCCTATATGAAAGAGGTTGAGAAAATCCACTATGGATGTATGACCTATCCGAGGTTATATGTCAGAGCCCTGCTCGATGACGTTAACTTGTGTGGAAGAGGTTGAGAGAATCCATCAAGGATGTATAACCTATCCGAGGTTGTATGTCAGAGCCCTGCTCGATGACGTTAACCTATATGGAAGAGGTCGAGAGAATCCACCAATGATGTATGACCTATCCGAGGTTGTATGTCAGAGCCTTTGCTTGATGATGTTAACCTGTGTGGAAGAGGTCGAGAGAATCCACCAAGGATGTATGACCTATATGAGGTTGTATGTCAGAGCCTTTGCTCGATGACGTTAACCTGTGTGGAAGAGGTCGAGAGAATCCACCAAGGATGTATGGCCTATCCGAGGTTGTATGTCAGAGCTTTTGCTCGATGACGTTAACATGTGTGGAAGAGGTCGAATCGAATCCCCCTGGGATTGATTTTGCCTTGATTGGGAGGGGCGCATGCCGCGTGTATCCCAAATCATGGGTGACGAATGGTCTATATTTAGACCATTACTGCCTTTTTGAGGTCGAGATTTAGACCCTACCCAAGGAGTAGAAGTCTAGCTAGGACTATAAGAGGCTTGAAATTTATTGGAAGCATCCTTGCATTTGTTGGAAGTTTCCTGCCTGAAATATCATCTTGATATTGAAAGTATTAGAGGAATTTTCACAATTAGAGTCAGGTTGCCCCCCAGTCTGCATGATATTGATGCAGTCGTAGCTGATGTCAAGATGTTGACGTGCACGACCTTATAAGGTTAGAGCAAAAATTGCCCCCCAGTCAGGAACCATATTTCCCACAGACGGCGCCAAACTGTTGTGTCCTGGAGTATTCGCGGCGGTAGAAAAATATAGAGCTTAGCGTCTTAGCATTGTACGAAGATCCAGCACACAATCAGATGAAAAAAAGAGGGTATAGTACTCATAAGAGACACCAGAGTTTTTACGTGGAAACCCCTGAAAGGGGGAAAAACCATGGGGCCTGGCCCACCACTAGTATTTGCAGTTGACTATAAATGTGGCCCTCCTTTTGGGGGAAGGACTTGACCTGATATGGCCATTATACATCATATAAAGAGTATTACATGGTGGGAATCAAGATATACATGTTTGTTGGGTCGGTTGACCATAGTTGGCAGGCAATAGAGGTCAGAAGGACCGTAGTTGGCGGGAGACCAGAGCCAGAAAGATCGTTGTCTGGTGACGGAGGTCGGAAGGACCGTAGTTGACAGACGTTACAGGTCAAGAAGATCGTAGTCTGATGAGAGAGGTCGGGAGGACCTTAGTTTCTCGGGCGATGGAGGTCAGAAGAACCGTATTTGGCTGGCGTTGGAGGTTAGAAAGACTGTAGTCTGGTGACAGAGGTCAGAAGGACCTTAGTTGGTTGGGCGACGGAGGTCAGAAGGACCATAGTCGGCTGGTATTGGAGGTCAGAAGGATCGTAGTCTGGTTACAGAGGTCAGGAGGACCTTAGTTGGTTGGGCGACGGAGGTCAGAAGGATCGTAGTTGGCTGGTGTTGGAGGTCAGAAGGATCGTAGTATGATGAGAGAGGTCGAGAAGACCTTAGTTGGTGGTCCGGTAGGAGTGTGGGCCTCAAGTGGTGGTTCGATAGAAGTGCGGGCCTCCAGTGGTGGTCCGACGAAGAGCAGGGCCTCAGGTGGTGGTCTGGCGAATTGTAGGGCCTCGGGTGGTGGTCCTGTAGAGTGCAGGGCCTCAGGTGGTGGTCCGGCGAAGAGAAGGGCCTTAGGTGGTGGTCTGACAAAGTGCAGGGCCTCAGGTGGTGGTCCGGCAAAGAGTAGAGCCTCAGGTGGTGGTCCGACGAAGAGCAGGGCCTCTTGTGGTGGTCCGGCAAAGAGTAGGGCCTCAGGTGGTGGTCCGGCGAAGAGTAGGGCCTCAGGTGGTGGTCCGGCGAAGAGCAGGGCCTTAGGTGGTGGTACGGCGAGGAGCAGGGCCTCAGGTGGTGGCCCGGCAGAGTCCAGGGCCTCAGGTGGTGGTCCGGCGAGGAGCAGGGCCTCAGGTGGTGGTCCGGTAGAGTGCAGGGCCTCAGGTGGTGGTCCGGCGAAGTGACGGTGTCAAGCGGTGGCCCGGCGGAACTCCGGAAGTGGTCGAGGAGGAGCAAGGAGGCAAGAGCTCTCTCTTCCTCTCTTAGGATTAGGTGTCTTTTTCAAAAGGAGAGGGGGCTCTATTTATAGATTTTTGTGAGTGGCATGGCCCATAAATAAGTGGAAGATCAGGGGTAGTTAGGGAGTGGTTTGAATGGATGGTCGATCTTGAATCCCTTGATCATAGATCGTTCGCTGGACATTTGAAGGTCTTAATGATGTCGGAATTTGGTGATCTTGGGCTCATTGGATTCGTCTCATCGAGACGCTCGATTCGACTATAAGTATGTCACATTTGGAGATAGTTTGGTAATCCAAATTATGGTTTGAACCTTCCAACAGTGCTTCAGTCCCTTGATTTGGACTCATTTGGGCTCGGATTGGGTTGAATTTTGTGTCGTTAGGTTCGTATTTCTGGTACGCTCAATTCGACTATAAGTTTGCTAGAATCAGAGTTCGGATGGTCCCAATTTTAATTTCGGAAGCTTCCAACTTGTTTTTGCCTCGAGATTCGTGCCCAATCAAGATAATTTTTTGTGGATGTATCACTAGTCAAAATCTTACTCAATTCAATCTATCAAAATATATAAGTTAATCATCATCACCAAATTCTTCAGGATGAGAAAAATGATGCGGAGAAAACTTACTATAGAAGATGGGGAGAAATATATTTCTTGCAAATGAGGTTTGCTCGTTGATATCGATGATTGAAGGAGATGGAAGGATGAAAACATCCTATGACGGTGGCTATGAGAGGGAGAATCCAATGGTTGTAAGAGAGAGAATAGGGAGGTTTATTTGAGAGAAAGAAACAAAGAGGAAAAAAAGAGAGATATTTGGTGGCTACTGTATAAGAGGGGGAGCAAATTTGATGCCATAGGCTTCCAATTTGCTTATATGGTGAGTGGGAGGTAGCAAGGTGGAAGAATTTGTCGAATTGGGAAAGAAATCACGAGCTGGACATCGAGTGATAGTGGGATGAGGCAGATGGTCGGTTGGCTCTGGTCTCGTGGCTACCTTGATCAATTATGAGTGACGTTGCTAGCATGTGAAGAAGGAAACAAGAGGGTCAGTTGGGTATCGTGTACGAAGGCAGACATGATTCACCGGCCATATTATAAGTGAATAGGGGGATGAGTCACAAGTTTTATTGGTATGTATGAGTGTCTGGACTAAATGGTCAAGGTTATAATAATAACTCTCAATTAGTATCACACGAATCAGTAGAGAATAACACCAAATCATGTTACTTAAGTACGTACGAGTGCCTGGATGGCCCGTTGGCTCACTATTTTGTACATGTAAATCAGTTTCTAACCAACTTTACTGAATAACCAAAATTTACTTACTTTCCCTTACACATTATTATTATTGTACTATAACAATAATACTAACCAGCTATTACTCAATCACATGCTCATATTTATTTTCAATATATTATAGTAAATAAATTATAATTGAGCTTAATTTAGAAAGTACCAAAATATCGTAATGGTCAATAACAGAAAATCCTACTAAGTAGAAATTCATATTTTTAAAAATTAAATAAATTATCAGAGATTATATATAACAAACCGAAGCTTTATTGAATTGAGAAATTATTTTAAATGTTAAAATAAATTTATGAATTAGTAAAAAATTATTGCTTTTTCATAATCACCTAGAAAAAATCTTAAATAAATACTCAAAATATTAATAATATCAATCACTATAACATAAAATATTATGCCGTAAAAATTTTACCAACACAAATTTATCATCATTTTTTTATAATGAAAATATAAATTTTATTGAAAAAATTGATAAATACCAAAATTTTGAAATCAGAAATAGGATAATGATTTCTTATAATGAGACGAGCAAATCTCCCAATATAATTGACTGGCAAAAATCACTCTACGACTTTAAAATCTTAACTGCTTTTTCCTCTCTCCTCTATTTTCTCTCTAATTCTTGTTTTTCGTTTCTCTATTTAGCCAAATGAATGGAATAAAAGGGATTTAAAGTATTTTGATGGTGGATTAATATTTTTGTTAATAAAATAATAACATAATAATAATATAATTAATTTTTACTAGAAAATTTATATAAATTTTTTTGGGGCTTCAAAAAATATAAAAAAATATTTATAGAAAAGCCCAATTTATTTAGAAAATTTTGATAAAATCAGTTTGAAAAATGGACACGTGACGATCTCAAAACTTTCACATGTATTGACTGTGTCAATTTTTTAAGGATTTGCACCAATGCCTAAAAATTATGAAAAAATTAGTGTAATTAAATCACTACAATATTTTTATTATGGTGAAATCAATTTCTAATTTAGACTTATAATGATTCTTAAAAAAATTTATTTGACTAGGTTATTACATCCTTTTACTAAAGCAAGAACCCATGAAGCTCAAGCCATAAAGAAACCAGAAAGGTTTACGTCATTTTGTATTTTTAAGTATTTTTTGTTATATTTTTATTTATTTTCACATTTATGATGTTGGAAGATGATTTGTGGGTGTTTGGTGTTGAAAGTTTGAAAAAGAGATTTTGAAAAGTTTATCTTCTCTGAAAAATGTCAATATCTGGAATTTTAGTCCCGAAATCGAACAAGTCATTATGAATGATATATTACCCCAAAAGGCGAAGATATCATTCCCTAATAGGTTCAGATGATGAAACTGAAAGTTTCATCCTATTTGATTAAAAAAGGTGTTGGGTCTTAAAAAGATTAATTTATCTTTGGAAGAATTTAATTTTTAAAATTTTAATTTTGAAATTGAATACTTTATTACGAATAATATATCGCCTCAAGAGGCAAAAGTTTCATTTCCTAATAGGTTCATATTACAAAAATTCGAATTTATTCTAATTATCATAGTCAACTCAGGGAAGGACAACATATGACCCCAAAGGGTCAAAATAATATTTGATCGAGTGTTTGACTGCAATAATTTCGATAAGGGATCATTAATTTTATAATCAAATCATAATTATAAAATAATATATCTTCCTGAGAAAGAAGACATCGTTTATTATTAATCATTTAAAAATAATGATAATGATCGTTGACTCTAATTTTTTCAAAGATAATTAATTAACACTTTGAAAAGTTAATTTTTGAAAATTTGATCTGGGTTTCTAAATCTCCTACGAGCGTAAGCCCTCATAGTTAATTATATCATAGGAGACCTAAGTTTTCTATGAATACTCTTGATTAAAATAATAGTAAAAATTTTATCTGAAATTTTCAAGGATTGATATCAAAGGAGTGAGGCTTGAATTTCAACAAGGATTGGATCAAAAATGAGCACTTATTTCTAGAAGTCAAAGGGGGAGTTGTGTGAGGTGTTTGAGATTCTGAAATAATTCAAAAACACCTAATATACCCTAAGTGTTGGGCTTGAATTCTAGATTGAAGAGAATTTTTAATTTGAATTATAAATTTTATTAGAATGTTAGGATTATATTCCCAGAAGGTTGAGGTCTTATAATTTGAACCTACCTCAAAACCTAAGTCTAAATTGGGCACTAAAAAATTAGTAACCCGAACCTAGCTAATGCAGTGCAAACCTAGACTTATCCCAACCTGAATTGGAGAGCCAGCTAACCACCTAAGCGCTTAAAATCTATGAATCCAGCCTTTTATGAAAGAGTGGTAGGGACATTATTTAGTTAAGTTTGAGAAATCAAGGTCGACATCTAGATCAGATCCTAATTAACCCTTTGATTGATGTTGGGTAATATGAAGCTTGAAAGTAAAATACAATTAGAGATTTAAACACTTCTAATTTCTTTCTAATGTAATGCATGCAAGTTGACTCGATAAATGCTTAAATCAAATATAAAATAGTTTTAAAATCAGGCTTAAAATAGATTTTATCCTAAAGAATGCATAACTTTTCTTGATAGGACAGCAACCTAATTGGTTATATGGCCTACCAGAACCCACAAACGAGGAGGTGCCTAACAAGGTAGATAAGGTATAATATGATGCATGCGGCCCTCGGTGATCCAAGCTTACTTCTTAAAGTAGTTAGAGTTTCTATGTTATCTTAAAATTTTTAATTTTGTTAAAGTAGAAAAATTTTGAATCGTACTCTCATGAGCCTCCGATCGGGTTCTAGGCTAAATCAAAATTAACATGCAATTAAAAAAAATTAGAAAATATATGTAATTTCTACTACACAATCAAAATAAATCAATCAACTAAATTAAATATTTAAATTGAATGTTCATATGGCAAGTGCCACTTAATATTATAATCCAAAAATTACAGAAAATAAAGTGGCCAGATCCCACTAATAGCAAGCCCATATTTTTAGTCCTAAGACACAAGTGATTTTGAGAATGTGATTCATCTCAGTCTTCACTCGTTCGTCCTTCTATGGGCTCCTTGGATCCGTCGGGTCCAGATATCCAAATGAAAAGAAACTCCCCCTCAAAAGGGGTGTTATCTTTTCCCTTTGGATATTTTAAATCATCCAAATATGAATCTCCAAATAGAAAGGAACTCTCCCCTAAGGGATGTTCCCTCCTTTTTAGATGTACAACATCCCATCTCAAAACTTTATAACTCTTAATTACAACTCAATTATAATTAAATTATATTGAAATGAAAATTAAAATCTAGACTCAAATAACCTGCAAGGTTATCCTAAATAATTAACATTTAAATCAGTATCCTAAGTAGTTATATATTTGAAATTAAAAGTACTCAAACTAGTCACACTTGGTCATGCTCTTTTAATTTAAAAGGGGGACTTAGCATTCTGAAGTGCTTGTAGAAAACTTATCAATTTTAAAAGCTTAATTTTATGCCTCCTTTTATTTTAATTGTCTTATATGATCATGGCCACATACATAAGATTTTATTAGCATTTAAATCATCCATAACCTAAGGGTAAATCTAACGCCCATTACATCAATACACAGATTACATAAATTAAATAAATAATCACATTAATTTATATTAGCAACCAGCAAGCAGTGAAAACTCGAAAAACCTGACACACACCAGAAAAGTAAACACCGACCTAACCTAAGACTTAAGTTAGTTGTCCTGGTAAATCATCTAAAATGTGTGAGGTAGGCAATGTGGTTTGGATATGTCCTATATAGGATAGTTAATTAAAGTTATTTTGATATTCTGGTTGGTTGAAAAGTTTAGAGGAAATTTTAATTAAAGTTTAAGTATTAATGATTTAAAATTTATTTTAATATATATTTTCAATATTAAATAGCTGTCATCTTTATTATTCTCCAAGGCCGTAAAGTTTATTTCACTTTCACTGGGGCTAAGTTAATAGCCTCGTAAGCCCGGGTTACCCATTAGTAATCGGTATAATTAAGTGAATTAAATTGATTAAGATTTGAAGGTTTATGAATTTTATTTAGAATTGATTGGTTGCTAGTTTTTAAAGTTAGATTAAGGTTTTTTGGATTTTTAAATTAAATGTTGATTTTCTTAAATTATTCAAATTATTTAAATGCATTAATTAAATGGTCGAATTTTAACTTTTATATTAAGATTGATTTCTAGAAAATTAGTATTTTTCTTAAATAATAAACTTTAAGATGAGTGATTAGACTATAAGTTTGCTGGAATTAAATTTTTCTATATTTAGTTATGAATTTTTAATGTTTTGACTTGATTTTGACTTAGAGTTGACCAAATTGTTGACTTTTTTATTTTAAATTATTTATGGTGGTTTGATATTTTTAATAAATATTAGACCCAAAAAGGAGTCCAATGCCTTTAAGTTTGGTCAAATTGAATTTTTTTCAAATTAGGCATGATTTTTCAAAGTTTGGGCATTTATTTGAATTTTTAAAATTGATTTAATTAGAAGAGTTTTAATGATTTGAATCCAAATAAACTCCAAACTTCTTAAAATCACCTCCAAATGTCAGGAATAACCTAAGGAGGTGTTCTCAAGTATTTGAGAATTTTTTAAAAAAATTTTAATTATTTTTAATTAATTAAATATTAATTTTTAACTAAAATCAAATTGAGCTTGAATTAAAGTCCAGTCAATAGGCATTTATTTTTCTTTGATTAAGGGTTAAATTTTGTTTAGTTAAATGTATTATATGTAAGTTTTGAATTTAAATTTGATTTATTGGAGTTTTTAGAAATTTTAAGGCTTAATTAAGGGTTTAATCTTAAGTTAATTAATTATATGGCTTAATGATTTTTTAAAACCAGTGAGAAATTTCCCTAGGGTAGAGAATGTCACTAAGTTTAAATGGTTCAGGTCACATGCATATTGCATGTATATTTTAATTTCTTAAATTAATCTAAATTTTATAGACCATGTCCTTAATTTTTGTGCTTAAGTGTATCTCGGTTGTATGGTATTAAATCAATATCTCTCTAACCCTTGACACACATGTACAAATATAACATACAAATATCATAATCAAATCCTAGATCTAAGAGAGTCTTAAAACTAGGTGAGTTTGTGTTTCCTTCACATGTAATAGCGAGTAATTAGGGTATAATTGTTCACTAACCATCCCCATCAAATTTCTTCTTTTAAAATAACCTATGTTTAAAATTTCAAAACCCAACTTAAGGCATTCAAAATTTACTGTATAATTGTTCACTAATCTACGTCAGCATCCAGCTGCGGCCGTTGGATCATCTGTTCTTTTGAGCAGATGGTGATGATCTCGTTGGACCGGGATCTGAACAATCGCACAGACCGCATGGTTTAAAGGAAACTCGGGCTGGTTAGATCTTTGTGGTTGAACGAACTTGAGGTTAACATCGCCGGAATCTTGTCATTGGCGAGCTTTGACCGGCTAAGTTTGACTTGGAAAGTGTTGATGAGGTCTTTGAGAGCTCAAATAAAAAGACCTTAGGATTTGGGATGGCTTGAATAATGAGATAGTGTAGAGAATAGAATGTTTTGGTCACTTCCTAGGATGAATGCCAAGTGTCTAAAACAATTTTAAGGGTAGGATGAAGGATAGCTCAAGGACAGCTTAGGTGGAAAGGCCTTTTGTCTTCTTCTAAGCTTTTGGGACCATGTGCATTAGGTTAAGCTCTAATCCAAGGCTTAAGACAGCTTAGGCACATTCCAGAAAATGTTTAAAGCTATTAGAGTGGTTAGGATTAGAATGGAATGGATTAGGAATAGAGCTTTGACCATTTAAGAGGCCATTTGACCACTCATTGACTGTTTGACCAATCAATGGTTCAAGGTGGCTGAGGTGGCAGTGAGGAGGCTTTGAAGACCTGATTTGGAAAGAGCTCAAA
This sequence comes from Dendrobium chrysotoxum, assembly GCA_019925795.1. Classification (NCBI taxonomy): domain Eukaryota; kingdom Viridiplantae; phylum Streptophyta; class Magnoliopsida; order Asparagales; family Orchidaceae; genus Dendrobium; species Dendrobium chrysotoxum. The sequence goes on from CM034315.1 coordinate 15,104,584, forward strand.
CCTAAAAGCTTGAGGATTGAATGCATACATATGCATAAAAGCGAGTTTAACCAAATATATTAAATTGACCTAGTCAACTTGACTTAGGTTTAACCCAGGGTAACTTTGAAAGTATTTACACCATGGATTTGAAAGTATTTGAGGGTTTGATAAGGTTTCAACTCACTTGAAATTTTATTTAAAGCAAAAATGGCTAAAAGGTTGATTGGGTCAACTCTGATTGACTTGGTCAATCGGGTTGACCTAGGGTTTGGGTCTGGGCTCAACAAATTAGGTTTGATATTTTGAGTCCATTGAGAGTGGTCCCAATATATGGGAGATCATTTCAGTCAAATTAACTATTTGGACCCTTAAGAGCCTGTTTGGTCAACCTAAGTTGACTTAGTCAACTAGGTTGACCCAAGACCTGGGTTTGAGCTCAACAAGTTTGGTTTGATATTTAGAGATCAATAGAGGTGGTCTCATGGTCTAGATTGATCATTTGGGTCAAAATGACCTATTGGGTCCTTATGGGGTATTTGAGTCAATCCTAGTTGACCCAGGATCTGGGATTGGGTTCAACAGATTTGAAATGACCATTAAAGACTAGTGGAGGTGGTCCAATGGTCTGAATTGGTCATTCTAATCAAAATGATCTATTAGACCCTTAAGGGGCATTTGGGTCAACCCTAATTGACTTGGTCAACTGGGTTGACCTAGGGTCTGGGATTGGGTCTAACAGGTTTGGTTTAATATTTGAAATCTGGTGGAAGTGGTCTCATACAAATAGAAGGCCATTTGGATTGAAAATGAGTGTTCATACCCTTAAGGGGAATTTTGGTCAAAATTGGTTGACTTGGTTAACCAGGCTTGACCAAGGTCTGGATTTGAGTCCTATGCACTCCTAATGAGTTTTAGGATGCATTGGAAGAGGTTTCAAGATTTTATTTGAAGGGCCATGTTAAAGTTTAGAGGGAACTTCAATTTTACTCTTAAGGGGCATCTTGGTTATTTTGACCCCTGGTCAACTAAGGGTCAAAGTAGGTCAACAAAAATATAGTTTACTGCTTAACAAAACATTATCAAAGTTGGAGGCTTTAGAGAAGGCTCTAAGGTCAGATTCCACTGGATGGCAGGTCTAGTGGCATAGACCATAAATATTTAAAAGTTTTATAACATTTGAATTTCAATTAAGTTTTTGGGGTTATAGGTCTTAGAATGAGCTCAAATTTAGAGAGTAAACCCTAAGGACATGCCTAATCAATATGCAATTGATAGATTATGAATCAAGGGTCATTTGACTGGGGTTTGAAATGTTTTAAAAATCAATAGAAAAGGCTTTTAGAACTAGTCCTTTAGCCTTAGATTTTGGTCAAGATTTTTGGGTTCAATCTAGATTTTAGATTTGATTGATTGAATTTGAATTATCAAAGTCAATTAAAATCAATTGAAAGCTTTTTATTGATTAAATAAGATTGAAGCTAAATTGGAAGCTGATTTAAAGGCTGGATTGAGGTTTGAACTGGAATCTATATTTTGAATTAAATTGAGGTCTAGATTTTGATTGAACTGAAGTTCTAGACTATTAACACTTGGATGAATATCATTCATCATATCAATAAAGTAAGGATCTGGATGGGTCTCTATAACCTCATACAAAAATGAGGTCAACACATCTAGGCTGTAATAGTTAAACTTAGGGAAGAACTACATCTGACCCCGAAGGGTCAAAATGACATTCTACTTGTATTTAACTATTACAATCTTAATAATGAGAGATCATTAATTTCATGTTCAGAGTCCTAATAAGAAAGGATATATCTTCCCAAGAAAAGAAAATATTTTTTACTAATCGATCGTCTAAATATGATGATAATGATCGTCATTGAATTTTTTGACTTTCCCAAAGGAGATTAATTGGATTTTTGAATATCAATTTTGAAAAGTAGATGTGGGTTCTAAATCTCTTACGAGCGCAAGCCCTTACAGTTAATTACATCATAGAGAGGTTGAATTTTCTACGAATACTCCTGATTAGAATCATGACAGAAATTTTATTTTTGAGATTTCTAAAGAGTGATGTTAAAGGAAGTGAATTTGGAACCTCAACTGGGATTGGATCAAGTTTGAGCACTTATTTTAGAGATCAAGGGAAGAAGGGTAGGAGGTGTTTTGGAATTTTAAAATACTTTAGAAACACCCCAGCCTATCCTATGTGTTGGGCTTTAAGTTTTGATTTGAAGAGAAATTTAATTTAAGTTATTGATTTATTAGAAAGTTGGGATTGAATTCCTATGGTTAGGGACTTAAGATTTTGAGTCTGCCCTGGGTCCTAAGTCTAAATTGAGCACTAGATAATAGTATCCTGAACCTAGCTAATACAATGCAAAACCTAGGCTTACCTCAGCCTTAATTGGGGAGCCAACTAACCACCTAGGCGATGTAAAATTTATATATACAGTCTTTTATAAAAGAGTGGTAGGGACGTTAATTAAATTTTAAGGAGTTGGGGCCGACAACTAGAGAGGATCCTAAATGGCCCCTTAACTTATGTAGGGTAATAATGCTTAAGAAAATGCAATTAAAATTTTAGATATTTTAAAATTAATTTCTAATACAATGCATGTTAATTGACTCGATTAAATGCAAAAAATATATAAAATAGTTTTAAAAAGGCTAGAAAATAATTTTTCTCTAGAGATTGCACAATATCCCCTTGACAGAACTACACCCTAAGAGACCTGGTGGTCTGTTAGAACCTGCAAGAGGGGAGAAGCCTAACAAGGATAAGAAGTAATTAATATGCATAAATGAGAACTCCTGATAATCCCGAGCTTACTTCTTAGATCGTTAGAGTTGTCATGTTAGCTTAACAAAGTTTATTTTGATTTTGAGTAGAAATAGTTTTAGCATACCCTCACGAGCCTCTACATATCCAGGCTAAATCAAATATAGTTTGCAATAAAAAAAGCTAAAAAAAGTAAGCATTTCTAAGCATAAGTAATGTAAATCAAATAATCAATTAAATTAATTAAAATATCTATAGGTGAATGCCTTTTAATTACAACCCAAAATTTATAAAAATTTAAAGTGATTGGTACCACTGACGATAACCCAGATTCTAATCCTAGCACTGATGCAAGTGACTTTGAGTAGGATAGTCTCTATCTTCACTTCTTTGTCCTTCTTCGAGCTCCTTGGATTTATTAGGTCTGAATATCCAAATGAAAAAAAACTCTTCCTTAAAGGGATGTTTTCTTTTCTTTTTAAATATTTAAGATCATCCTAACTTTGGATGTCCAAATGGAAGGAAACTCTCCCCTAAGGGATGTTTCCTCCTCTTTGGGCTCCAAGTTGGATGTAACATCCCAACTCAAAGATCAACTTTTATAACTCAGTTATAACTTAGTCAAATTACATCAAATTTAAAATAAAAATCTAGACTCCCTGCACAGTTATCCTTAGTAATCAAAATCAACAAAACATCTCAAACAGTTATATATATATATATATATATATATATATATATATATATATATATATACATTAAAATTAAATTCCCAGCCACACTCTTTTAAATTTTAAGGGGGCTTTAGCAAATTTAAATCTTTAATTTGCCCTCTTTATTTTAGCCATGAATGAGCGTGGCCACCTAAAAAAACTTTGTGAGCAACCAGATCATTTCTAACCTAAGGGTAATCTAATAGCCCTCGGTCGCCCACATTCTTGTTGCATTAGACATTACTAAGCAATTTTCGGACCATGTGTGGCTTGGTTCTGAGAAGTTGGGTTATATACAACAGGTGGAAATGGAAGAGTTTCCTTTGTATTATTCTCATTGCAAAGTGTTGGGTCATTCTAATGCTGGTTACCTGATTTTACATCCTCATTTACCTACTAATCCCGCTCCTCCTAATGTTTCTGTTGAAGTTCTTCCTTAGCAGCCTTTGGTTGTTTCTGAGGGTAATTTTACTGTTCCTGAGGTTAATTTATATGTTACTATTCCTCTTGCATGTGAGGCAATATTGCCTGTTAGGCCTGTAGCCCTGTCTCCTACTGTGGTTGTTCCGATGAATAGTAATGATGTTTTTAACTTAGTTTGTTTGGGTGGTACTAATGCCTTGAGTGATGGTGCTTTACTTCTCAATCATTCACCTAGGTGTGTTTCTACTCCTATGGCTATGGAATGTTCGAAGGGGGGAGGATATTGTTTCCTGTGAGGTTAATAGGGTTGTTGAGCAGGAACTATTTAGTGGTTCGGCACATACTATTTCTCCCCTAAACTCTCATGATTTGGCTTTGACTGTAGCGCCTGTGAGTCAAGTTTGTTCTCTAGTTGCTTGCGAAGTGGACCCTTTGGTTCTTACCCTGGTGTCACTCCTATTCAATTGGTAGGCCAACTTGTTGAGGTCCCTGTGAATTTATTTTCACCTGATGCTTTGGTTTCCCATGTGGGCGTAAGCTCGGGAGGGAGTGTTAGGATGCAAATAGATTGGCTTAAATGCTCTTCCCTTTCCTCTTCTGAGGTTGAAGAAGTGGAATGTTTTGATCAGCAAGATACTGTGTGTGATGAAAATGTTTGGGTTGGTAAACATAGAAAGTGAAAATCCAAAAAATAGCCTTATTTTTGGGTTTGGTTGGTGGTTGTTGTTTTGGTGCTTCTATTATCCCTTTGTTGGCCACTTGTTTGTTGCTGCCTCATTGGTTTTAATCTATTTTATTTGGGTGATGATGTGGCTTAGACTCACCACTCTGGATCTGTGGTTCGTTGGCAACCTTTGGTGGTGTTTATTTGGACCTCTCTCTTCGGTGCTGGCAGTTTTTGGCATTTTAGTGGTATATTGCTCTGTCACTCCTCTGGATGGCCCGTGCCTGGATTCGGGGTGGTTGGTAGCCTTTGCCAATTACTGAGCCTGTTGGCCTTTGCTGCCTTATTTATCTTCTCACCCTCCCGAATTATAATCTCTCCATGTATTTGGCTTTTTTTTGGTCTGGCCTTTGTTGTACTCGTCTTTTACTGATGGAATAAATTATTTTCTTTGAAAAAAAATCAATTCACAAATTGCATTAAATAAATAAAGACATCAACCAAAGCAATCAATTAATTTTCAACCAGCAAGCAGTGAAAACCTCAAAAATCTGACACACGATAGTAGAAAAGTAAATACCAGCCTAACCTAAATCTAGCATCAATTGTTCTAGCAAACCATCTAAAATGTGTGTAGAAGGCTGTGTGGCTTGGATATATCTTAGACTAGATAATTTGTTAAAATTGTCTAGTGTTTTGATTTGTTGAAAGGTTAAAATGATTTAAGTTTGAATTTAAGTATTAGTGTATTAAGGTTGATTTTAAAGTAAATTTTAAGGGTTAATTGGTTACTACTTTTATTTACACCAATGCTGTGAAGTGTATTTCACCTTTTTTGGAGCTAAGCTAATAGCCTCGTAGACCTGTGTTACCTAGTAGTAACCAGTTTGATTAGGTAATTTAATTGGTTAGAAATTAAAGGATTAATAATTTTTAATTAACTTGGTTAGTTACTGAATTTAATAGTTACATTACTTTAAAATTTACATCAATCAGTTCGTGACATTGTCACAATGGGCTCGAGGAACTAGGCCTCTTTATGATACTTAGCCCGCATCTTAAGGTAATCTAGCCTAAAAATATGATTGATGTAGTTAAATTAAGGATTTTAATTTAATTAAATAATTATTAATTAGTTATGTTTAAAATTTTACACTCTATTAAATTTATTCGTGGTATTGTCACAGTGGACTCGAGGAACCAGGCCTCCTTAAGACACCTAACCCCACAGCTCAAGGTACTCCATCCTAAAAATTTCATCTTTAGAGTACTTGTTGTGTATTAGGGGTTTGTTAACCAATTTTATTAATCATGTTAATGATTTCTAGAATTTTATTTAATTATTAAATTTTAGGAATTATTTAATTTATTAAATTAAAGGGGTCAAAAGTTGACTTTAAAATTAAAGTGATTTCTAGATTTTTTTTATATTTTCTCTAAATACTAGACCTTAAGATGAGTAATTAAACTCTAGGTTTGCTAGAATTAGAGTTTTCTACATTAAGTTATAATATTTCGAAGCTTTGACTTAGTTTTAAACTACAATTGACTGGAGAGTTGACTTTTTAACTTTGACTTAATTTGAATGTTTGATATTTTTAGAAAGTACTAGATTTTAAGTGGAGTTGAATGACATTGAGTTTGGTGAATTTAGAATTTTTTAGAATTAATTATGAATTTTCAAAGTTTTTAATTAATTAAATTTTAAAATTATTTAATTAAGGAGGTTTTGGGATTTTTGATCCAAATCAATCCCAAACTCCTTGAAATCACTCCCAAAGGTCTGAAATGACCTAAGGGGATAATTATAAGTGCTCAAGAATTTTTAAGAATTTTTAAATATTTTTAATTAATTAAATTAAGTAAATATTGGTTTTCAATTACAAATTAAATTAGAGTCAAAATTGAAGTCATATGATAGGGCTTTTAATTTTCATGGATAGAGGATTGAATTATGGTCAATTTGATATATTATATGAATTTTTAGGATTTAAGTTGAATTAATGGTGATTTAATTAAAATCCTAAGTTAATCTTAAGCGTTGAATTTGGGTTTCCTAAATGGTGGACCAAATGGGCACTAATTCCAGTAAAAATTGGGTCATGAGTTCACCTGATCTTAAGGCCCAAGCCCATTGAGTTTGGGCCCAAGATGAATCCTCTAAGGTGGTTAACCAAACCACCTAAGGTAACTATATAGTTACCTTAGAAAATTCAAAATTAACTACCTAAGGTAAGGGGGAATGAAATCAGTGGTGATCTACTCTTTATTCTAAGCATAATTAGCACACAAATAATCAGATCCTAATTCTCATTAGAAATGCAATTAGATTAATTTGAAATAAGGGTTAAATAATGACCCTTGATTCCAAATTAGCTAAATGATGCCCTTAATTAAATCCAACAGAGGGGAGAAAATTTGGACATGTCAGAGACATGCCCAAAATTTAATTCCCCAAAGTCTCAATCCATGAAGAGTTAACCAAAATAGCTCTAGGATTCTAGCTATTATAACTCATGTTTCATGCATTCACAAGGATTGAGACCATATGGATTTTGAAGATCTCCTCAAGATCTTTCCAATGAGCCTAAGAACACATAAATCGGCTAAGTGGATGAGGTGATATGAAATTTTGAAGTTTCCTTTAATTTCCTATGAAATTAAATGCAAACTTATCCAGTCAGCCGCGCGCTTTACACACGAGCATGATCTGATTGGTCAGCCAATCATTGGTGGCTAATCGGGTAATGCGATATTGAATACAGCTGTCGGATCATAGATCAAAGAGTTACTATCAAACAAACTCCGGGATCGTGAGATTTAATCTGAACCATTGATTAAGATCAACGGCTCGGATTACGTCTTCAACCTCCCGCAAGCGCCCGAAGCCATAGAGTTTCTCCGGCGTGATCCAATGGATCCCGCCAATGAACTTCTTTGAAATTTCATAGGGAGGATCACGAATGTATAAACCTTTAATCCAATGGTCAGATTCCAACAGTTTGATAGTTAACTTCACACTTGACTAGCACTACCTAGATAGGAGTTCAGGATTCAGTTTATACCTTGGAGAAAGTCCCAATAAATGGGTTTTTCTCGTGGGAAGCTTGAGGGGATGAAGAGGAAAACTTCTTTTTCAGATATCGGGGCCAGAGGATTGCTGAAGGTAGGAGTTTGAGTGGAGGGTGGAGAGTTTGAAATGGAGTTCTCTTGGGATGGTAACTGGAGATGGCTAGGAAGCTAGGGGAAATTATGGGATTGTTCAGATAGCTTTGGGGATGGAATTCAAAAGCTAGAAGCAAATGAAATGGATTGGAATGAGTTACCCTATTCAAGTGATCCCCGCGGCCATGGATGGCTGGGAATGACTAAGCAGCCCATCGGATGGCCTCTAGTTGGTAAGGGACAAGCTGTGGAGACCCTGAGAGCTTGAAGGAACTGAACTCATAGCTTGGAGAAGCTTTAGCCAGGGTGCATGAGGGGGGGGGGGGACCACCGGAGCTCATTTTCTACTCATTTCAGTTGTTGCCGGCCACTGGTTAGGTCAAGATGAGCTGGAAAGAATGTTGGAGGTCAGGTGAACTCAAACATGAGCTCAGTTGGGCATGAGGAAACCCAATTCGATCAACTAGCTCGGTGCAACCTAGGTCAAGTCATGGGCTGGGATTGATGTGGGAGGTGCATTAGTTCAATGCCTATCTAATGCAAGTGTCAATTGGGTTTGATTTTGATTGGTAGGAAAAAGCTGAGTTCAAAGTAGTTTTGATCACTTTGGGATAGCCTAAGTATTGAACCAAGTTAACCCAAGGGTTGGGCTGACTAAGGTAGGTGTGTTGGACCTAGGGCCACCTAATGGAGGTGTTGGTTGGGCATGGGGAAGTCTACGTTGGGAAATGGCTCAACCCTGTTTGATTGAAAAATATATTTTTGAAAAGAGTGTTTAATTTTCGTTGGGAAATGTTTAATTTTTGGAATTTTAATTTTAAAATTGAACGCTTATTATGAATAATATATCACTTCGGAAGGTGAACATATCGTTCCCTAATAGGTTCAGATTTCAAATTTTGAATTTATTTTGATTATCATAATCAAACTCAAGGAGAAACAACATATGATCTCAAAGAATCAGAATGGTGTTTAATTCAATATTTAACTACAATAATCTAGTAAAGAGATCATTAATTTCATAATCAAAGTTACAATAATAGTATGATATATCTTTCCAAAGAAAGAGAATATCGTCTATTATCGATCATTTGAAAATGACCATAATGATCGTTGACTTTTGAATTTCCCAAAGATAATTAATTGATGTTTTAAAAAAGCTTAATTTTGAAAATCTGGTCTGGGTTTCTAAATGTCCTACGAGCGCAAGCCCTCGTGGTTAATTACATCATAAGAAACCATAAAATTTCTTACGAATACTCTCGATTAAAATAGCGATACAAATTTTATTTAAGAATTCAAAGATCGATATCAAAGAAGGTTAAGGACTTGAATTTTTAAGTGGGATTGGTTCAAAATTGAACACTTATTTTTGGAGTCAAAGGAAGAAGGGTAGGAGGTGTTTTGAGATTCTGAATTACTTCAGAAATACCTCAAACTATCCTAAGTGTTGGGCTTGAATTAGATTGAAAGAGATTTAAAATTTAAGTGATCAATTTTATTAGAAAGTGGGAATTAGATTCCCGAAAGGTTGAGGTCTTAGGATTGAACATCTGCCTCAGAACCTAAGTCTAAAATTGGGTACTGAAAATAAGTGACCCGGATCCTAGCTAATGCAATGCAATCCTGTACTTACCCCGGCCTGGATTGGGGAGCCAGCTAAACCACCTAAACGCTTCAAAACCATGAGTCAAAGTCTTTTTGAAAGAGTGGTTAATGATGTTATTTAAGATTAGTTTAAGGAGAGCGGGGCTAACATCTAGAGCATATTCCTAATTAGCCCGTTAACACATGTTGGGTGAGATGTCTAAAATAAAATGCAATTAAGAATTAGACTCATTTTTAATTTGTTACTAATGCAATGCATGCTAGTTGACTCGATTAAATGCTTAAATCAATATGAAGAAGTTTTAAAATCAGGCTTAAAAAAAAGTTTTATCCTAGAGATTGCACAACATCCCCTTGGACAGAACTGCACCCTAATAGGTCAGGTGGTCTGCCAAAACCCGCAGGCGGGGAGGTGCCTAACAAGGTAGAGAAAAGTTAATATGAATGCATGAAAAACTCCTAGCGAGTCCGGGCTTACTTCTTAAAATCATTAGAGTTACTATCTGAGCCTAAAGTTTTAAATTTTGTTCAAGTAGAAATAGTTCATGACCGTACCCTCACGAGCCTTCGATCGGATTCTAGGCTAAATCAAATACGACATGCAAGATCACCAAATAAACTATTAAAAACATGCGGGTTCTTAATCGCAATCAACATATCAATCAAATCAATTAAATAAATAAATCAATTAAATAAATATTCAAAATGAAAGTCCATAGGCAAGTGCCTTTTAATTATACAACCCAGGGTCTGCATGAAAAGTAAAGTGGCCGGGCACCACTGACTACAACCCGGATTCTACTCCTAAGACACAAGTGACTTTGAGATTTGAGATTCTTCTCGTTCTTCACTTCTTCATCTTCTTAAAACTCCTTGGATCGTCGGGTTTAGGTATCCAAATGAAATGAAACTCCCCATGAATAGGGGTGTTATCTTTTCTCTTTAGATACTTTAAAAGTATCCTAACTTAGGCTTCCAAATGGAGGAGGACTCTCCCCTAAGGGATGTCCTCTCCTCTTTGGAATCTAAGTAGGATATGTAATCCCATCTCAAAGCACTTTAAATATTACAACTCAATTATATTTAAATTACATCAGTTAAAATTGAAAATCTAGACTCGATCCTGCAAGGTTATCCTAATAATCAACAATTATATTTACATCCCAAGCAGTTAATATATTGAAATTTAAATGCTCAAAACACAGTCACACTTGGCCATGCTCTTTTTGATTTGAAGGGGGACTTAAGTAATTTTCTGGAGCACCTGTGCAATTTAATATTTATGAATTTACCCCCTTTTATTTAATGCTCTGTATGAGCATGGCCACTTGCATAAGATTGAATTAGTATAAATTATTCCTAACCTAGGGGTAGATCTAACGTACAATCAATCTTAACACAGAGTACAATAAATAAATAAACAATCACAACAATTATATTACTAGCAAACAGCATGTAGTGAAAGCTCGAAAACCCGGCACACGCAAGTAGTAGAAAAGTAAACACCGGCCTAGCCTAAGACTAGAGTTGGTTGTCTTAACAAACCATCTAAAGTGTGTGAGGTAGGCTGTGTGGCTTTAATATGTCCTAAATAGGCACTTAATTGAAGTTGCTTAAAGTTCTGGTTGGTTGAAGGCTTAAGGGAGTTTTAATTTGAGTTTAAATCTTAATGACTTGAAATTAATTTTAAACTTGATTTTGATTATTTGTTGGATATCACTTTTGTTGCACATCGAGGCCGTGAAGTTTATTTCACCTTCCTTGGGGCTAATTTAATAGCCACGTAGGCCTAGGTTACCTAGTGGTACCCGATATAATTAAGTGATTTGAGTTTGATTAATGTTTGAAGGTTGATTAAATTTTAATTAAGGTTGGTTGGTTGGTTGCTGATTTTTAAGTTAAGTTGATATTTTCTGGAATTTTTGAAGATTTATTGAATTTTAGCATTTTCTGGATTATTTTAATGATTTAATTAAGGGGTTAAAAGTTGACTTTTTTATTTAAAGTGTTTTCTGGAATGTTAGTATTTTATTCTGGAATGTTAATATTCAATGAATCTCTCAAATGTCTGGAATTTAAATATATATAATTTTAAAATAGATATATATATATATATATATATATATATATATATATATATATATATATATATATATATATTAAACCTATATATATAAATATAAAATTTGAATTTAAAATACTCAAAATATTATTAAAATAAATTTAATATTCAAATGAGAGATCCTCTAATTTTAAAAGTCATTTGAAAATAAAATTTAAATTTCAAAATATTTAATATAATATTCAATTCAATATTATTTAAATATTAGAATATCCAAGTAATTCAAATTAATAAAAAAAATTTTAGTTTTGAATTTTGAAAATAGTTTTAAATCAAAATTCCTAATTTTTGAAAATTTTAAGATATTATATATATTTTTATAATTTAATGTGAATTTCTTGTAATTTTTTGAGGTTTTAACTTAATTGAGACATTTAACCTAAATTAAAATTAATTAAAATTTAAAAGAAATATTAAATCAGATTAAATTGATTCTTAAATGTTTCTGAAATTTTATACTATTTAATGTCATTTTAATTGAAATTAAAAAATTGATTAAATCTAATTTAATTAAATGTCAATTAAATATTCAAATATTTGATTAATTAAAATCTGAAATATCAAGTATATTTTTAATTAATTTTAAATTTAAATTGAACACTTTAAAAAAATTCTTTGATTACTGAAAATATTTTGATATAAAGTTTTAATTTTAAAATGTAATTTTATATATAATTAAGCAATTATTTAATTAGTTAAATTATTTATTTAATATTAATAATTCAAAATTATTTATTTTTTTTAAATAAAAAAATATATAATCTTTCTTATTATTTAGACAAAAATATTTAGGATAATTAATAAATAAGGTTTGATATTTAATATTTATAAATAATATTTAATATTTAAATAAAATATTTAATTATGAATTATTGATTTAAAATGATTAGTAATTATCATTTAAATAATTTTAAAATAATATTTAAGAATTTAAATTAATAATAATTTTAAATTAAATTATTTAACTTTCTAAATTTTATAATATACAATATATTTATTTTAGATTCAAAATTAATTTTTAGTTAATTATTTAAATTTTATTAATCAAAATACATTTAAAGTGCTTTAAAATATAATAAAATAAAATAAAATAAAAAAAGAAAACAAAAACAGCGGCGGGATGGCCATGTGGCGAGCCCTGGTTTGCTGGAGCAAACTACGGTGGCGGCGCCCAATCATCGGCAATGATTGGCGCCGCCACCAATCATTGCCGCGTGATTATCCGGTTGCGGGACCCACACGGTTTCCACTTAACCCAGTCAACAGGTTTCACGGGCCGTCCGATCGAGCGCTTTATGAAATCAACGGCTACGATTGCGTTGAATGAAGAATTCCAAGACCTATTGATCCTGCGGTTTCAAATGGACGGCTCAGATTGAGCCAAACCGGGAAATCAACCGTGCGGCCTGATCCGTGATTGGTTTAAGCCACGGGATGGCGTAATTGGGACCGTTGATCTGAAAATCAACGGTCCAAATTACGCAGCGCTCATGCAACTGATGGAATAGACCTAGAAAGCAATAAACACTTCGTTCTCCATTGATTTTCGATTATTTTAAATGAGATTTGAAACAGAGATTAAGTAGATGAACATAATTAATGTGGAGTTTGTTTGGAAATCTAAAATGCACTATTCGAAAAGCTAATTAGCTCTAAGTGTGTAGACTAGGGTTTGAGTTTTCGAGAGAAATTACCAATAGATTTCAGATTTTAAGGATTCTCTGAACTTGTAGTTTGTCCACGCACAAATGTGTAGCAGAAATCCGAGCTCGAAAACGTCTGGATCGGTCGTCTCGAGGCTTGGACGGATCTTGACTGGAGCTCACCAGATTCTGGCCGTCGGCAAGGATTGATCGGTTGGATTTTTATATGGAGATGTGAATGAGTCTCTGGGGAGTTCAAAATGGGAGAGGGGCTGGGTTAGAGAAGCTTGAATGGAGAGAGAAGGCTAAGGTTAGAATGAGGGTTCCTTTCTTCCTTTTGCCCTATTCAATCCATTCCAGATCGAGGGAAGGGCTAGGATTGATTGAGCAAGCTTCCTAATGGCTGTTAGGTGTCTAGGGAGTAGGTAGAATGGCAGGGAATCAAAGGACATGGGTACAATCCACGTGGAAAGGGTTTTTTGGACTCTAGTGCACATGGGGAGGCTGTAGGCTGTTTGATTTGGATCCAAGGGCTAAGATAGGTTTTAGGAAGCTTCTAGAGTCTATTAACACTGTTGGAGGAATTTAAAATAGAGAGGATTAGCTCTAGGATTAATTTTCCCCTCTTTAAGCCATGAAATGACTTATGTTGACTGCTTGACTAGTCAAACAGTCAAATAACTGCTGAGGTGGCAGTCAAGGAGGCTTTGAGTTAATTTGGAAAGAGCTTAAGGCCAAAGTCTTGAGGTTTAAATGTATACATATGCATGAGAGGGAGCTTGACCAAATATTAAAGTTGATTTTGGTCAATGCCACTTAGATTTGATTGGCCAAGGTTTGAGGCATGCTTGAGCTAAGGTTTGGAGTTGATTTGAAGTTTGAATGAGGTTTGAAATATTAAATGGGTTTGAATAACCCATTAAAGCATTAAGGGGTATTTGGGTCAAACTTGGTTGATTTGGTCAACTAAGTTAATCCAAGACCTAAGTTTAGGTTCAAATAGATTTAATTTGATGTTTGAAGTCTTGTAGATGCATTTCAGGAGTTTAAATAGGTTATTTGGATCAAATGACCTGTTTAAGTCTTAAATGGGCTTAATGGGTCAACCCTATTTACTTGGTCAACCAAGTTGAACCAGGGTCAGGGATTGGGTCCAAACAGTTCAAAATAATATTCTGAGTCTATTGGTGGTGGTCTCAAGGTCTGGGGAGGTCATTTGGTCAAAATGACATATTTGGGTCCTTAATGGGCCTGTTTGGTCAACCTGGTTGACTTGGTCAACTAGATTGACCCAGGATCTGGATTTGGGTTCAATGGGTTTGGTTTGATGTTTAAAAATTGTTGGAAGTGGTTCCAAGCAATTTGGAGGTTATTTGATTTGAAAAGTGCATTTGAACCCTTAAGGGGTATTTTGGTCATTTTGACCCTTGGTCAACTGGGGGTCAAATTGAATTCAAAAAAATACAGTTTATTGCTCAATGAGTCATAATCAAGGGTCTGGAAGTGATTTGGAGTTTGTAGAAAACTCCAGGATCAAAATCCACTAGGTGGCAGGTCCAGTGGCATAGACTGTAAATATTTGAAGGTTTTACAGCCTCTGGATTTCAATACAGTTTCTGGGGTTAGAGACCTCAGAATGAGCTCAAATTTGGAGGGTTGCCTCTAGAGATATGTCACATCAGTGTGGAACTGATAAATCTTGAATCAGAGGTCATTTGATAAGGTTTTGAAATGTTCAAAGATTCACTGAAAAAGGCTTTCAAGGCTTAGACCTTTGGCCTTGGATTTGAGTTTGGAAATCTGGTTTTGAACTGGGTTTTGAGCTTGAATGGTAGGATTTGAATTACCCAAATCATTTATGATCATTTAGAGATCATAAGTGATAGGATAGGATTAAAGCTTGATCAAAGGTAGAATCAAGGTTTGAACTAGAGTTTGGATTTTAAACTGGATTGAATTCTGGATTTTGCTCAAGGTTTGAATTAAGGATATGGATTAAAGTCTGGTTTGGTCTAGAGTTTGAATAGATTTGAGGTCTGGATAGATCTAAGGTCTAGGAGGATCCTAGGACCTAAATTGATCTAGGGAAATCCTAGGGTCCAGAGTAGATCCTAGTCTAGGAAACCCTAAAGTCTGGGATCTAGAAGGTTCTTAGGATCTAGAATAGATCCTAAAGTCTGGATTCTAGGAAGATCCTAGGGTCTAAATAGATCTGAGGTCTAGGAGAATCCTAAGACCTAGACTGATCTAGAGTCTGGGTAGATCCTAGGGTCTAGAATAGATTCTAGGGTTTGAAGTCTAGGAGGATCCTAGAGTCTAGGTTAGTCTGGAGTTTGATTGAGTTGAGTTTTAAAATTAATATGGGGTTAAATCAATTTGAATCTGGATTGATATTTAAAGCCTGGATTGATCTAAGATCAGCTTGATCCTAAGGTCAAGATTAATCTTAAGGATTGGAATGGTCCTACTGACCTCATACAAAAATGAGATCAACAAATGGACCCCCAATATGTGTAATAGAATATAATTCTATTACACATATTGGCGTTGATCGAATAGAATAGTCAAGTCTGGAGTTTTGATCCTAAGGGAAAGAAAATTCTATCCCTGGGGAATTAAGCTTGAGTTGATACTGGTGTAGTGCTAAGAAAAGCATACTCTACCACTAGTGGGTTTGGTCCTAAGGGTAGGAGAATCCTATCCCTAAAGGGGAAGAAAGTCTAGGTGATCCTATAGGAAGAAAAAAATCCTAACCATAAAGGATTGAATCTGGATTTGATTGTAAGGGAAAGGAAAACCTAACCCTATAAGATTGAGTTTGAAATGATACTAGGGTAGTGCTGAGGCAGCGTACTCTACCACTAGTAGATCTAATCCTAAAGGGAGAAAAATCTACCCCTAAAGGAAAAGAGGGTCTGGATGATCGTATAGGAAGGAAGAATTCCTAGCTATAGAGGATCAAGTTTGAATTTTGATTCTAAGGAAGGGGAGAACCTAACCCTAGGGAAATGAATTTGAAATGGTACTAGGGTAGTGCTGGGGACAGCATACTCTACCACTAGTAGATCTAATCCTAAAGTAAGGGAGGAAAATCTACCCCTAAAGGAAAAGAAGGTCTGGATGATCGTATAGAAAGGAAGAATTCCTAACTACAGAGGATCAAATCTAGATTTTATTCTAAAGGAAAGAAAATTCTAACCTTAGAAAAGTAGATTTGAAATGATACTATCGTAGTGCTAGCAACAGTGTACTCTACCACTAGTAGATCTAATCCTAAAGAAAGGGAGGAAAACCTACCCTTAAAGGAAAAGAGGGTCTGGATGATCGTATAGGAAGGAAAAATTCCTAGCTATAGAGGATCAAGTTTGAATTTTGATACTAGGGCAGTGCCACGAAGGGCGTACTCTGCCACTAGTAGATCTAATCCTAAGGGAAGGAAGAAATGCCTAGCCCTAAAGAAAAGAAAGCTTGATTGAGATTGATTCCAAGACGGTGCCATAGAGGACTTACTCCATCACTAGGAAGTCTAATCCCAAGGGAAGGAAGAAGAACCTACCCTAAGGACGAGAGAACTGGATTTTGAAATTAAACCCAAGACGGTTCCATAGAGGACTTACTCCATCACTGGGGAGTCTAATCCTAAGGGAAGAAAAAGTTTACCCTAAGGAAAAGATAACTGGAGGTAACTAGGGTGGTGCCACGAAGGGCGTCGTCCATTACTCACACATCTAATCTTAAGGAAAGGAAGAAGAACCTATCCTAAAGGAGAAGAAAACTAGAAGAAGCTAGGATGGTGCCCCGAAGGATGTACTCCACCACTAGTACATCTAATCCCAAGGAAAGGAAGTATAATGACTCACATCTGTCTTTAAGGAAAAGAAAACTAGGGGACCCTGAGGGAAGGAAGCATTGCTTCCCATAGAAGGTTGGATCTGGATTTTAAATCTAGGATGGTGCCACAGAGGGCGTGCTCCACCACTAGAAGATCTAATCCTAAGGAAAGAAAGCACGATGACTCACATCTGACCTTAAGGAAAAGAAAACTGGAGGACTCTGAGGGAAGGAAGCATTACTTCCCACAGAAGGTCGGATCTGGATTTTAAATCTAGGATGGTGCCACAGAGGGTGTGCTCCACCACTAAAAGATCTAATCCTAAGGAAAGAAAGCACGATGACTCACATCTAACCTTAAGGAAAAGATAACTGGAGGACCCTGAGGGAAGGAAGCATTGCTTCCCACAGAAGGTCGGATCTGGATTTTAAATCAAGGATGGTGCCATAAAGGGCGTGCTCCACCACTAGAAGATCTAATCCTAAGGAAAGAAAGCACGATGACTCACATCTGATCTTAAGGAAATTAAAACTGGAAGAAGCTAGGATGGTGCCACGAAGGGCGTACTCCACCATTAGCAGATGGTCATATGGGGAGGAAGCATTGCTCCACACAAAAGACCTCAACTGGAAGGAAACTAGGGTGGTGCCACAGAGGGCGTGCTCCACCACTAGAAGATCTAATCCTAAGGATAGAATGCACGATGACTCACATCTAACCTTAAGGAAAAGAAAACTGGATGATCCTGTGAGAAGGAAGCATTGCTTCGCACAAAATCAGGTCTGGAGCGATCATGTGTAGAGGAAGCTTGCTCTGTACAGAGGATCGAGTCTGGATGATCGTATATAGAGGAAACTTGCTCTATACAGAGGATCAGATTTGAATTCTGGAATTTGAGATTTGAATAATTTTTTTTATTTTGAATTTGAAGATGTTTGAATTTGAAATTTGATTTGATGAATTTGAATTTGAAGGATTTGAATTCAAAATTTGATTTGATTTTGATTTGTTTGGGTTTGATGTTGTTTTGAACTTGATTCAATTTGATTTTAAATTTCAAAGGTTTTGAGGTTTGATTTTGAATTTGAAAAACTTGGACAAGATTGAGTTGAATAGATCCAAATTTTCAAAATTTTACTGATTTGAAATTCGAGCTACATCAAGCATAGTATTTTTTCAGGAATCGCCCATTTACAGGAAGCATTGGGTGATCTCCTTTACAATCCACTAGCTGATACGAGCCTCCTTCGTAGACTGTTTCCACTATGAAGTGTCCTTCCCAGGTTGGTTCAAACTTCCCGCCGAGCTTTCGGTGGGCTAAGATAGGCCTCCGAAGAACCAAGTTCAAGTCACCTACTCGGAAGGTTCTAGGTCTCACTAACTTATTATGAGCTTGAACCATTCTGGCTTTATAGAGTTCTAGATTTTGCTGGGCTTGGAGACGACATTCTTCAAGACCCTCAAGTTCTTCAAGTCGAAGTTGTGTATTCTGTTCTGTTGTGATCTGATTCTGGACTGCAGTTCTGAGCGAAGGGATTTGAATTTCAAGAGGGAGTATGGCCTCGGACTCATACACTAGTGCAAATGGTGTGGATTGGGTCGGGGTTCGATATGTGGTCCTGTAAGCCCACAAAGCTTCCACCAACCTCTCATCCCACTGACGTTTATTGTCATCCAGGGTCTTTTTGATGATTTGTACCAGGGTTTTATTGAAGGCCTCAGCCAATCCATTAGCCCGTGGGAAATAGATCGTTGAGTATCTCCAATCAATATCATGGCGACTTGCAAAGTTATTGATTTTTGTAGACTTGAAAGCGGGCCCATTATCGGATATGATTCTACGAGGTACGCCGAATCGATATACAATATGGTCACGAAAGAATTTCATTACATGGTGTGATGTTACATTTCTTAGTGGAACTGCTTCTGCCCACTTTGAAAAGTAATCAGTCGCTGCTAAGATGAAGCGATGACCCCTTGAAGGAGGGTCAATTGGTCTGACGATATCCGTGCCCCAACTTTTGAAGGGCCATGAGGCTATCGTAGGATGCAACACATTAGGCGGCTGATGTAAAACCACACCATGAATCTAGCATTGATGACAATATTTTGTAATTTTCATACAATTGTCAATCATCATAGGCCAGTAGTATCCAAGTCTTTTGATTTTCATTTTCATCTTAGGACCTGATTGATGAGCACCGCACAGTCCAACATGGACTTCATTAACGATCTTTAGGGCTTCTCATTTGTCTAAACAACGGAGCCACATCTGATCGAACGATCATCGGTACAACGTATCGTTGACTAGTGCATATGATAGGGCACGTTTCTTGATTTGATTGACAAGAGACCTGTCGTGGGGAAGCTTGCCTTCTTGCAGATACTTAATTATTGGTTGTCTCCAATCTTCTTCTTCATCAACTGCTGAAGATTTAGAAAGGACCTGGGAGGATTGTTGGTTAAGGTACTCCATGTCTACAGAGGACAGGACTTGACGACCCTGAACTTCTATAGAGATGAAGTCTTCTTCTGGGCAAGCAAATTCCTTTGCAGCTTTGCTAGGGCATCCGCCGAGGAATTGCTTCCACGAGGAACCCTATACATAGTTATAATGGGAATTTTCTCGAGCAAGTGCATTGTGTACTGGTGATATTTCAGGAGTTTAGGATTCAAAACCTTATAGTTCCCTGCAACCTAGTTGATCACCAGTTGAGAGTCACCATAGATCTTAATCTCTTTAATCTCCATTAGGATTGCAAGTTCCAAACTAGTTATCAAAGCTTCGTACTCAGCTTCATTGTTCGTACAAGGTTCTGATAAATGGTAGGAAAAGTGCATTATTCCCTTATCCGGTGTTATGAAAACTAGACCGACTCTGGCTTTTCCAGGAATAGTGGATTGAGGTGTTTTGCCCCATTGAGAGGACGCTGCACCATCAAAATATATTTCCCAGGTTTGAGTATTAGATTCCTCAAAACTCATGATTTGCTCGTCAGGTAAATCATCATTTAGAGGAGATTCCGTCGGTAGCAGGTGTGCCGCAAGGAAGTCGGCGACGGCTTGCCCTTTCACAGCACGCAGGGGAATGAAAGTAATTTCAAATTACAGTAATATCATAGACCAACGAGCCAGACATCCTGACAACGTGGGCCGGGTCATAATATATTGTAGGGGGTTGACACTGGAAATCAAACTGACCTGATGAGAAAGCATGTAATGTCTTAGTTTTTGTGCTACAAAGACTAAGGCAAGGCAATGTTTCTCAATTGCAGGATAGCGGATTTCCGTTTGAAGTAATCTCCGACTCAGGTAGTAAAGAGCATTCTCTTTCCCATCATCATTGATTTGAGCTAGAAGGGCCCGGAGAGATTCGTCAAGGGCTGCAGTGTAAAGGATTAAAGCTCTCCCCAGAATGGGGGCTGCCAAAACTGGCGGATTTGTCAGGTATTTTTTGATATTTTCAAAAACATTTTGACATTTCTCATCCCAAATGAATTTGGCATCCTTTTTAGCCAGGACATAGAATGGTTGACATCTTCCGGAAAGATTAGAAATGAATCTTCTTATATACGCCAGTCTACCCTGGAGAGATCTCAGTTGAGTGAGACTCTTGGGAGGCGGCATATTTAAGATAGCTTCAATCTTGACAGGATCAATTTTGATTCCACAGTGCCTGACTATGAAACCTAAGAATTTTCCTGACGTGACGCTAAAAGCGCACTTCAAGGGATTTATTTTAAGGTCGTAGCGGTGCAACCGCTCGAAGACAGTTCTTAAATCATAAAGATGAGCCTCTTTCACTCTGCTCTTGACAACTAGATCGTCGATGCAACATTCGACTTGATTGTGTATTAAGACATCAAAGATATGAGTCATGGCCCGCTGGTAGGTTGCACCAGCATTTTTGAGGCCAAAGGGCATCACTTTATAACAAAAGATCCCTATGGGACTTCTGAATGCAGTGTTTCTCTCATCTTCTGGGGCCATCCTGATTTGATTATAACCAGACGAGCCATCCATAAAGGAGAAAATAACATGCGAAGAGGCAATGTCCACAATGAGTTCTAGGATTGGCAAAGGAAATTTATCCTTAGGACATGCCTTATTCAAGTCTCTATAGTCTACACAGACTCGGATTTGACCATTTTTCTTTCGAACTGGCACGACGCTGGCTACCCAAGAAGGATATTGTTCTTTCGAATAAATCCAGCCTCTGCCAACTTCTTGACTTCAGAAATGACTTGTTGTTCGATCTCCAGACGCATGCGTCGTGGAGCTTGCTTGATAGGAATGGCATCATGCCGGATTCCAAGTTTATGGACTGCTACGTCAGCGGACAACCCTGGCATTTCATCGTATGTCCAGGCGAAGCAGTCTTTAAACTTAGAGAGAAGTTGAATTAGATCCTTAGACTCATCCTCACTCAACAAAGAACTTATGAAAGTGGGGCGAGGGTCATCCTCGGTTCCAAAGTTGATTTCTTTAAGTTCATCGACTATTGATTTAATTTCTTCTTCGAATTCAGGGGGTGCATCCCGAACCTGAAGTTCGTCAGAATCATCTAAAGTCTCCAAACAAAGTCCATCAAATAAATCGATGACTTCAGTAGGGACATTTTTAAATTCAGGATGACTAGTTATCATAGACAAAATTCGTCATCGTCAAATGATCTAACGGTACTAAGCCGATACCACTGGTCCAATGTTTATTAAATTTTGCATTCCAAAGACTTTCATGGTATCTAGCCTGACCCTTAGTCCATTGACTTGGAGCAAAACCTTTAGAGATAAGAGATTTAACACCAGCAGGAAAGTAGCCAAAAGGTAATTCCATTATTTCATTAAAATTTGCCTCCTCAAGGATTACATCATCTTCATTCCTTGAGGAGGAAGAGCCAGGGAAGAACTTCTGGGCCTTCCTTACTTCTCCATCTAAGTTAGGAGCATCCTTAATTACTAACCCTGAGACCCTGTCGGCAGATAGTGGGGTTAAGGTTAAGGATTCAACCGTTCTATTAAGCTTTTCATACAGACTCAATTCAGGCTCGTCACTTTGAACTTTTAATTTTGTACCCTCCTGGTCGCTATCCGATTCTAAAGTGAGATCAAAATTTGGAGGAGAATTGATTTTTGTATAGTCAAAAGCAAATCTGGCACCCCTTTTTCTTAAGTCTTCATCAGAACTTGTTTCAAGTTCGATGTAGATCAGAGAATTTCTTTTCTCAACTGAATGGTGGCCTCGACCGCATGCTCTTTGGGCCATCCTCCCACCTCTTTGAGGTATAATGTTTGGAGGCCTGAAGATCACACGCTCGACGTCGTCTTCACTACTTGAGTTTTATTTCTTTTGATATTTGACTTTTTCTTTTCTCAATCTTTGAATTGCTTTTGAACTTTGACTTTCTGCTTTTTCCTCCTTGATGTTGATCTCTATCTTAGAACAAGTAGTGGACCCTTTAGATACGTAGTGCGTCGCATCCTTGTAGATCCCGATCTCGTGAATAGAGAATGGTTGCAGATCACCCTTAATTTCAAATTCAATGACATCGCGTTGGTACTTGATGCATTGATATAGAGTAGAAGGAACCATCCTATACTCATGGATCCAGGACCTTCCTAGGAGCGCGTTAAAGGACATTACCGAATCAATTATATGAAATTTTACTTCAATTTTCAATTCTCCTATCTCTAGAAGAAGGGTAACTGAACCTAAAGCCTTCTCACCCTTTTCATTGAACCCACGAAGCACTAACTTGTCAGTTGAGAGCTTGCTAGTATCAATTCTAAGATATACGAGAGTCTTTATGTTCATCACGTTGACCGATGCACCCGGATCAACGAGAACTCTTGATAACTTAAACTTGCCCATATTTATGGTGATGTAAAGTGGACGATTATGGTCGACAGTTCCAATGAGTAAATCTTCGTCAGAGAAGGTAACCCCATGGATTTTCTTAAAGTACAAAGCTTCTTCCTCAAAAGTTGAGGCTAATTGAGCTAAGCAAATCTCTGGGTCAAGAAGTGTTTTAATTAGAGTCTCCCTCATCTCTTTTGAAAGGACAAGGGCATCATAAATGCTCAATTTGACAGGCAACTTCCTAAGGTGAGCTAAGACATTGTAATCAACACTTGGAACATTAACATTGGGACCCGGTGGATTTAAAAGAATTGGACTTGATTGTTGAGCAGGGATTTGAATTGGATCATTGGAAACAACTTATTTTCCTTTATCCTGAGGAGGTAGCCTAGGGGGTAAGACCTTGCCACCACGTAGTTGTACTTGCATGACTTCATCGGAATAACAAACTACAGGGAGTCTATGCTCTCCTTAGGCGATTGATTATCGTTATCTGAATGAGAGTCCGAATCTGAAAAGTCTATCACGACAGGACTCCCTTAAAAGTTAATTTCAGGGGTTTCACTATCTGATAAGACATCAGATTCGTTTCTCTCTTGAAGAGTCAAATCTGGAAAGCTGAGTGTTTGGATTTCTTGATTGATCTCAGCTTTTTCTTGATTACTTTCAACAGAAGAGTCATTTAATTTTCATTCTCAATATTAATCATCAAGATATGAGCAGAAGGATCAAACTTTTTATTCAATTTTCGACCCTTTGCCTTTGATGGGGCAAAGTAAAAGTTAGATAATTTCAGTGGTGATAGAGGTTTTAAGCCACCATCAACCACTTGTACAGATCTCTCATCAACAAATTTCCTCTCTACAGAAGATTCACTCTTTTAATTTTTATTTAATACAGTAGCTCCTAAGACTACTGGAGAGGAAACTGTCCCAACGTCCTCCTGCGAAGCCTCGAGGTCAACCTCCTAGATCGGGTCCCGGGCTCTCATCGGTAACTGTTGAGAAAGATGAAAAGATTTATTAATCGACTTTTTAAATGCCCGGGATAGTGCTATATCCCAATCATCTTCAATGGACAGAGAAAAGTTAGAATTCATACCTGAGATAGATTTGACAGACCCCTGATCCAGATCGACCAGGTACTCCTTTGAAATTATAATATGACCTTGACAAAAATTCCTTTCTAGCCAGTCCTTGAAGACAATGCAGTCTTCGATTGTGTGGCCTAGCATGCGATGGTAGGGGTAAAAAGTTGGATTATCCTTCTTATTTGCCTCTTCAGGCTTCTTGGCCTCCGGCAATCAAAAATCTGGCTTCTTCTGCAGACTTTTAAAGATTTTTCTCACCGACTCTCTTTTAAATGGATATGTACGAGCCAATCTCTTTTTCAAAGAAATCGGGTGAGAATCTCTTATAGGTTGAGAAGTTACCTGAAAATGTGTAGATTTTTTAGTTTGTTGTGTTGGAGAATTACTGGACTGAACATTCATTAGTTTCTTCCCCTTATTGACAGCTGAAACCATTGCTGTTCTCTTTTCAAAGGACTTCAATGGTTTGCTAGCTTTCTTTTCCTCAGTAGAATCTTTCAGGAATGACATTTTGGAAGCCTCTTCCTGTAGATTACTAGCCTTATTCAAAAGTTTTTCGAAGGTTTTGATAGTGAAACCCTTCAGGAGAAAAGTAATAGGCCCTGGATATTCTTTAACAGAATCTCCACTACATGTTGCTCTTGCAACTGGGGTTCACACTTCATCGAGAGGTTTCACCACCTCAAGATGTACTCAACCAAAGACTCTCCCGGTTTTTGTTTTTCAATGACGAGATCACCAACGGTTACACACTGCTGAGCTCCTGAGAATCTCTTTAAGAATAGACTCTCGAGCTCTGTGAATGTTTTCACTGAACCATTAGGTAGATCTACATACCACTTAAAAGCAATACCGGATAGACTACTCACAAACTGGCGAAAGAGTAGAGCATCTAACCCTCTTGCGTTGTAACAGCTCGCTCGGAAGTGGGCCAGGTACTGTCTTGGGTTTTCTAACCCACTAAAAACTTTGAATGAAGGTGGCACAAAGCCTTTAGGATAAGAGACTAAATCATATTCTTCAGGGTAGGGTCTACCCTTTGGAATAGATGCAGTCCCTTGAGAATGGGCTAAGGCCTCCCTTACTTGGGTTTCGATCATCTGGCAGATATCTTTATCGGCTGGAGAGCTTGGGGAAGCAACTTCTGGAGTTCTAGGACTTGATTCTATCTTCCTGCTGTGCTCACCCACTATTTGTGTCGTAGGTTGCAACTGCTCGGATTGAGAATGTTATGTTTTTATCATCTGATTCTGCATCTGTTCCATTCTGAGCATCATCTGTTTAATTTTGTTCTCCAAAATCTTTATGTATTCATCTTTCTCATTCAACTTAATTGATCCATTAGAGTCTAAATCTACCGCTGCAGAGGCTTCTTCCTTACCAGACCGATGTCTTGAAGGCTCAGCATTTTTATTTGATGATCTAGTTTCAACCATACAGATATTCTCAGCTGAATCTTCCTCCATCAAATCATCTGCTTCTGGATCAAAGGCTTCAATTGCCTTCTTCTTAAGTATATCTCTTATTTCCTGTATCACCTCATCGACCGGTCTACCCTCAAATGATTTGAGGTTGATTGTTAGGTACCCCTTGTAGTTAATCATTTCTTCAAATTCCTCATTTCCTAGCTTGGTGAGGACTTCTTGGATCTTCAGGTCATCAGCAGTTGGTTCTGCTACCAACTGATCTAACATTTCTTCATCATCCTCAAGCTCTATCGCCTCCCCTCCGACTGTCCCGGGGTCGGTAGTCGCGAAGGTGACATCCTCAATAGGGTGAGGGATATCTAACCTAACAGGTGACGAAGCAGTTTGACTTGTGGGAACTCCAACATCAATCTGAGGAGAATCCTCACATCCCTGAATGAGGAGTCGGGGGACTTTAACAGGTAACTGAACTGGAGTATCTCTGATCTGAATCCCAACAGTTCTGCTTATCTTCATCGGTACATACGGTTCATCCAAAGATATGGGCCTCTTGCCCTTAATATCAACTGACTGCAAGTCTTTAACAACCTCCTTTGACTTGGCTACCACAGGGCCAACTTTGAAAGTCTTGAAGAGGGAACTGGAGGTCTACCATTGAGGGGGTGACTCCTACCAGATCCAGTTAAAACTATCTCCTCAGTTTTTACAGTTGGGAGATGAGGCACCCAGTGGTATCCATCCACTAAAACTGAAGCGACTGGTTGTTTGACAAACTTTTTATTTCTCCTCACTGGCTGAGGAGTCAGGTTTCTGGCTTCAGACCTTTCTTCTTTTAAAACTTTCTTTTCAAGCTTATGTGAGATCACCCCCTTCAGGTGTCTCACATACTGTTCTTTTATCTGGCCTATCTCAGTAGCACAGGTGTGGATGATGTTCCTTAACATTCTTGTTCTTAAAGTATTCTTCTCCTTTGTAGTCCTCTTTACAGTATCGTCGACTGGGCTAGGTGGAGAGCTAGTAATCCGCGTGACTCTCTCCTCCCCTGCAGCAGCTACGAGGGGGTGAAAATGACTCCCTTTCAGGAGTGGAGAAGAGGCAGGGATAGGCAGCTCCTCAACAGCCTCAGGCTCAACTAGACTCAGAGCCTTCTGTTCAGCTATCTTTCTGGACTTAGTGATTTTCTTTCTTATCCTTCTCAGATAATTTTTCCTAGCACTCTTAGTGCCAAACAGTGCTCCAGAACTAGAGGATCCTTTCTCAACAGTAGACTTCACCTCAGTCTTCTTGTCCTCATTTTGGACTGAGGGTACAGAAGGTATAAGGGTATCACTTACTGCCAGCTCTAACATTGGGGGAAGGTCACTTGTAGCCCCCACAGCTAATTCAACTACCGAACCATTCTCACCCTCAGCAGTGAGATTGATGATTGTTCCACCATTCACAGATAATTTCAAAGTCTTGAAACCCATTCTGAACTGAATAGCACTGCTATGGATTAACTCTTCGACTTGAAGGTCTCGGTCAATTGAGAACAGAAGTTTGCCAGCCATTGTAGAAGGTTTGATTGTCTGAAATTTGAAAGAAAAAATTTGGATCAAATTTTTAAATTTGAATTTTGACAAGAAATTTTCTATATTTTATCACATAAATCGAATTATAAGAATTATAATCTGATGTGTAATGATAAAGTATAGATATCAATTTTGACTTGAAGAAATTTTGAATTCTTATTGTATATGTTCAACTACAAGAGAATGTTGTAGAAAATATATAACAACAACGGTCTGGATTTGATTTGAAAGGATTTAACCGGAGATTTGAAATTTTGAAGATTGAAAGATTTTTTTTGAATATTTGAAACCAATAAATTGAGTTTGATTTCAACTTAATAGTTAACAAATATCAAAGGAAATCAAAAAGTTTTGACTCGACTCTCTTATCCCATTGATTAGGCTAGGGATGAGATGTCAAAGATTTGATTTGATAAAAAGATTAGATATTTAAGCTTGAATTTGAAAATGATTGAATTTGCATCGTACATGTTATACTACAAGAGAATGTTGTAGTAGTACATGTGACAATGAAAATTGAATTTGAATTGAAAGGGAATTTCAGTCACTAAAAAATTTGACAGCATCTCCCCTTATTTTCGAAACTCGAAGTGTTGAATTTTCATTCAACGTGACGGTTTACAAATGTTAGAGAAGATTTTACTGAAATGAACTCGACTCTTTTTTATCTTGTCGAAGACAAAAATGTCAGAATTCAAAGACTTGAGGGATACTGAATTTAGACATTGGACTTGAATTATCAATGTTAATCTACAAAAAGTATTGTAGAAGAACATATAACAAGTGACGAAAAAATTGAATGGATACTTTTGAAAAATTGAATTTCCGGCAACACCTCCCCTTATTTTGAAACTCGATGTGTTGAATTTGCATTCAACTCAATAATTTACAAATTTTAGGGAAGAGCTAGTGAAAACCACTTGACTCTTTTCATTTTAAAAGAGTGATTTATAATGAAATGTCAAAGATTGATTTAACCGAAAAAGTTTGAAGAAATATTGCATATATTAAACTAAAATAATTGTTATAGAGAAATATATGGCAATGCATTTTGAACTTGATCGATTTTGAAAGGATATTTAAAAATTTTGGAAACCCGGCGGCATCTCCCCTTATTTTTAAAACTTGAAGTGTTGAATGTATGTTCAACATAACGGTTTACAAACTATAAGAGAGAAATTCTAGAAGATCAACCCGACTCTTTCATTCTGACGAGTGATTCAGAATGAAATGTCAAAGACTGAAACAACCAGAGAAAATGAAAGTACATTGGCTATATACAACTACAACCATTATTGTAGGAATATATAGTTGCAATGATTATTACAACTTGAAATGGATGTTGAAAATTTTGAAATTTCGACAGCATCTCTCCTTATTTTTGAAACTCGAAGTGTTGAACGTATGTTCAACATAACGGTTTACAAAAAATTTAAATAGGGAGACGCTAAAAAGCTAACCTGACTCTTTCATTCCAACGAGTGATTCGGGATTGAAATGTCGAAGGTTAGATAACCAGGATATTTCCAACTTTGAATTAAATTTGGAAGAAAAGTTTATATCCCATCACACATATTAAATTATAAGAATTGTAATCTTATATGTAATGATAGGATATGAGAATCAATTAAGATTTGAAAAAGATAAGATTTGCTAGACAGTTGAAACTATAATTTTGAAGTTAGAGAATTTTCTGTAAATTATGAAACTTAGCACGCTATGATTTATTTGCATGCAAGTTTGTAACAAATACAGGAAGACTTTGAAAAGCTTGGCCTGACTCTCTTGCTCTACCAATGAACTTGGAGGCAAAAGTTAAAAGCCCGACTTAGAGGGAGGTATCATACACTCACCTCTCTTTTTACATGTCTTAATTGAGTTGGCTATACTCACCCAAGGGAGAAATGGGAGAGGGACCAACGGAAGAAAGGTAGTCAAAACTACCGATGCAACAAAATTCGTAGCGCTATTAAAGATGGAGAGAGAGATCCTCCCCAGTGGAGTCGCCATTTTTTGTTTGATTGAAAAATATATTTTTGAAAAGAGTGTTTAATTTTCTTTGGGAAATGTTTAATTTTTAGAATTTTAATTTTAAAATTGAACGCTTATTATGAATGATATATCACTTCGGAAGGTGAACATATCGTTCCCTAATAGGTTCAGATTTCAAATTTTGAATTTATTTTCATTATCATAATCAAACTCAAGGAGAAACAACATACGATCTCGAAGAATCAGAATGATGTTTAATCTAATATTTAACTACAATAATCTAGTAAAGAGATCATTAATTTCATAATCAAAGTTACAATAATAGTACGATATATCTTTCCAAAGAAAGAGAATATCGTCTGTTATCGATCATTTGAAAATGACGATAATGATCGTTGACTTTTGAATTTTCCAAAGATAATTAATTGATATTTTGAAAAAGCTTAATTTTAAAAATCTGGTCTGGGTTTCTAAATCTCCTACGAGTGCAAGCCCTCGTAGTTAATTACATCATAAGAAACTAGAAAATTTCTTACGAATACTCTCGATTAAAATAGCGATATGAATTTTATTTAAGAATTTAAAGATCGATATCAAAGAAGGTTAAGGACTTGAATTTTTAAGTGGGATTGGTTCAAAATTGAACACTTATTTCTGGAGTCAAAGGAAGAAGGGTAGGAGGTGTTTTGAGATTCTGAATTACTTCAGAAACACCTCAAACTATCCTAAGTATTGGGCTTGAATTAAATTGAAAGAGATTTAATATTTAAGTGGTCAATTTTATTAGAAAGTGGGAATTAGATTCCCGAAAGGTTGAGGTCTTAGGATTGAACATCTGCCTCAGAACCTAAGTCTAAAATTGGGTACTGAAAATCAGTGACCCGGATCCTAGCTAATGCAATGCAATCCTGGACTTACCCCGGCCTGGATTGGGGAGCCAGCTAAACCACCTAAACGGTTCAAAACCATGAGTCAAAGTCTTTATGAAAGAGTAGTTAAGGATATTATTTAAGATTAGTTTAAGGACAGCGAGGCTAACATCTAGAGCAGATTCCTAATTAGCCCCTTAACACATGTTGGGTGAGATGTCTAAAATAAAATGCAATTAAGAATTAGACTCATTTTTAATTTGTTACTAATGCAATACATGCTAGTTGACTCGATTAAATGCTTAAATCAATATGAAGCAGTTTTAAAATCAGGCTTAAAAATAGATTTTTATCCTAGAGATTGCACAACATCTCCTTGGACAGAACTGCACCCTAATAGGTCAGGTGGTCTGCCAAAACCCGCAGGCAGCGAGGTGCCTAACAAGGTAGAGAAAAGTTAATATGAATGCATGAAAAACTCTTGGCGAGTCCGGGCTTACTTCTTAAAATCGTTAGAGTTACTATCTGAGCCTAAAATTTTAAATTTTGTTTAAGTAGAAATAGTTCATGACCGTACCCTCACGAGCCTCCGATCGGATTCCAGGCTAAATCAAATAGGACATGCAAGATTTCCAAATAAACTATTAAAAACATACGGGTCCTTAATCGCAATCAACACATCAATCAAATCAATTAAATAATTAAATCAATTAAATAAATATTTAAAATGAAAGTCCATAGGCAAGTGCCTTTTAATTATACAACCCAGGGTCTGCATGAAAAGTAAAGTGGTCGGGCACCACTGACTACAACCTAGATTCTACTCCTAAGACACAAGTGACTTTGAGATTTGAGATTCTTCTCGTTCTTCACTTCTTCGTCTTTTTAGAACTCCTTGGATCGTCGGGTTCAGGTATCCAAATGAAATGAAACTCCCCCTGAATAGGGGTGTTATCTTTTCTCTTTAGATACTTTAAAAGTATCCTAACTTAGGCTTCCAAATGGAGGAGGACTCTCCCCTAAGGGATGTCCTCTCCTCTTTGGAATCTAAGTAGGATATGTAATCCCATCTCAAAGCACTTTAAACATTACAACTCAATTATATTTAAATTACATCAATTAAAATTAAAAATCTAGACTCAATCCTGCAAGGTTATCCTAATAATCAACAATTATATTTACATCCCAAGCAGTTAATATATTGAAATTTAAATGCTCAAAACACAGTCACACTTGGCCATGCTCTTTTTGATTTAAAGGGGGACTTAAGCAATTTTCTGGAGCACCTGTGTAATTTAATATTTATGAATTTGCCCCCTGTTATTTAATGCCCTGTATGAGCATGGCCACCTGCATAAGATTGAATTAGTACAAATCATTCCTAACCTAGGGGTAGATCTAACGTACAATCAATCTTAACA
This sequence comes from Dendrobium chrysotoxum, assembly GCA_019925795.1. Lineage (NCBI taxonomy): Eukaryota > Viridiplantae > Streptophyta > Magnoliopsida > Asparagales > Orchidaceae > Dendrobium > Dendrobium chrysotoxum. The sequence continues at coordinate 15,135,750 of CM034315.1, forward strand.
CAGAGTGCAATAAATAAATAAACAATCACAACAATTTTATTACTAGCAAACAGCATGCAATGAAAGCTCGAAAACCCGGCACACGCAAGTAGCAGAAAAGGAAACATCGGCCTAGCCTAAGACTAGAGTTGGTTGTCCTAACAAACCATCTAAAGTGTGTGAGGTAGGCTGTGTGGCTTTGATATGTCCTAAATAGGCACTTAATTGAAGTTGCTTAAAGTTCTGGTTGGTTGAAGGCTTAAGGGAGTTTTAATTTGAGTTTAAATCTTAATGACTTGAAATTAATTTTAAACTTGATTTTGATTGTTTGTTGGATATCACCTTTGTTACACACTGAGGCCGTGAAGTTTATTTCACCTTCCTTGGGGCTAATTTAATAGCCTCGTAGGCCTGGGTTACCCAGTGGTACCATATATAATTAAGTGATTTGAGTTTGATTAATGTTTGAAGGTTGATTAAATTTTAATTAAGGTTGGTTGCTTGCTGATTTTAAAGTTAAGTTGATATTTTCTGGAATTTTTGAAGATTTATTAAATTTTAGCATTTTCTGGATTATTTTAATGATTTAATTAAGGAGTTAAAAGTTAACTTTTTGATTTAAAGTATTTTCTGAAATGTTAATATTTTATTAAAATACTAGACCTTAATACGATCAGTTAGACAGTAAGTACGCTGAAATTGGATTTTCTACATTTTATTATGAAGGTTTGGAGTTTTGACTTGAATTTGAACTAAGTTTGACCAAATGTTGACTTTTTAAAATTGATTGATTTCTGAAAACTTAATATTTTTGATAAATATTAGACCTTAAGATGAGCTGTATGCCTTTGAGTTTGCTCAATTTGGAGTTTATTTGAATTAGTTATGAATTTTTGAAGTTTTGAGTAGTTATTGAATTTTTAAAATTGGTTTAATAAGGCCCTTTTTGTGATTTGAATCCAAATAACCTCCAAACTCCTTGAAATCAACTCTAAAGGTCAGGAATGACCTAAGGAGTGATCTTCAAGTGTTTAGAAAATTTCTGCAGCATTAATTATTTTTAAATAGGTTATTTGGATCAAATGACCTATTTAAGTCTTAAATAGGCTTAATGGGTCAACCCTATTAACTTGGTCAACCAAGTTGACCCAGGGTCAGGGATTGGGTCCAAACAGTTCAGAATAATATTCTACGACTATTGGTGGTGGTCTCAAGATCTGGGGAGGTCATTTGGTCAAAATGACCTATTTGGGCCCTTAATGGGCCTGTTTGGTCAACCTGGTTGACTTGGTCAACTAGATTGACCCAGGATCTGGATTTGGGTTCAATGGATTTGGTTTGATGTTTAAAAATTGTTGGAAGTGGTTCCAAGCAATTTGGAGGTTATTTGATTTGAAAAGTGCATTCGAACCCTTAAGGGGTATTTTGGTCATTTTGACCCTTGGTCAACTGGGGGTCAAACTGAATCCAACAAAATACAGTTTATTGCTCAATGAGTCATAATCAAGGGTCTTGAAGTGATTTGAAGCTTTGTAGAAAGCTCCATGATTAAAATCCACTGGGTGGCAGGTCTAGTGGCATATACTGTAAATATTTGAAGGTTTACAGCCTTTGGATTTCAATACAGTTTCTGGGGTTAGAGACCTCAGAATGAGCTCAAATTTGGAGGTTGCCTCTACAGACATGTCACATCAGTGTGAAACTGATAAACCTTGAATCATAGGTCATTTGATAAGGTTTTGAAATGTTCAAAGATTCACTGAAAAAGGCTTTCAGGACTTAGACCTTTGGCCTTGGATTTGAGTTTAGAAATCTACTTTTGAACTGGGTTTTGAGCTTGAATGATAGGATTTGAACTACCCAAATCATTTATGATCATTTAGAGATCATAAGTGATAGGATAGGATTAAAGCTTGATCAAAGGTAGAATCAAGGTTTGAACTAGAGTTTCGATTTTGAACTGGATTGAATTCTGGATTTTGCCCAAGGTTTGAATTAAGGATATGGATTAAAGTCTGGTTTGGTCTAGAGTCTGAATAGATTTGAGGTCTGGATAGATCTAAGGTTTAGGAGGATCCTAGGACCTAAATTGATCTAGGGAAATCCTAGGGTCCAGAGTAGATCCTGGGGACTGAAGTCTAGGAAGATCCTAGAGTCTAGGAAACCCTAAAGTCTGGGATCTATAAGGTTCTTAGGATCTAGAATAAATCCTAAAGTCTGGATTCTAGGAAGATCCTATGGTCTAAATAGATCTGAGGTCTAGGAGAATCCTAAGACCTAGACTGATCTAGAGTCTGGGTAGATCCTAGGGTCTAGAATAGATTCTAGGGTCTGAAGTCTAGGAGGATCCTAGAGTCTAGGTTAGTCTGGAGTTTGATTGAGTTGAATTTTAAAATTAATATGGGGTTAAATCAATTTGAATCTGGATTGATATTTAAAGCCTGGATTGATCTAAGGTCAGCTTGATCTTAGGGTCAAGATTAATCTTAAGGATTGGAATGGTCCTACTGACCTCATACAAAAATGAGGTCAACAAACCCATAGTAGTTTTGACCACTTTAGATTAGCCTAATTCCTAACCTAAGTTGACCCAAGGGCTGGGTCAACTAGGGTAGATGTATTGGATCATGGGGGACCTAATGCCACCATTAGTTTGATTTGGTTGGCCTAGGGAGAGACTTGGCTCATGGGAGACCTCTCTTTGGGCACTTCGGTCAAGCCACATGGCTAACCCAAGTGGGTTCAAGGCTTGGGCCTCCAAGAGTAATCTCCTAGGGACCTAAGGAGTCATCCCAACTATTTGAGTGGGTTTGGCAAGGCCTTGGTCAAAGAGTTTAAAAGGGATAAAGGTGTATGTGTGGTTGGACAAACTTAGTTGACTTGGTCAACCAAGTTGACCTAGGGTCAAGGGTTGGGTCCACTAAGTTTGGTTTGACCGTTTGAGCCTAATGGAAGTGGTCCGAAGTGGATAGGGGTTCATTTGGGTTGAAATGCAAATTTGAATACTTAAAGGGTAGTTTGGCCAACTATAGTTAATTTGATCAACTAGATCAAACCAAGGGTTGAGTTTAGGCCCAACAAGTTTGAATTGATCAATGGAGACCAATGGAGTGGTCCCATGCTAAGAGGAATTCATTTGGATTAAAATAGTTGTTTAAACCCTTAAGGGGCATTTTGGTCAACTATGGTTGACTTGATCAACTAGGTCAAATCAAAGGCTAGGTTTGAGTCCAATACACTCTTAATAATGTTTAGGATGTATTGGAAGAGGTTTCAAAGATTGATTTGATAGTTCAATATTGGGTTTTGGGGAAAAATCCAAAAATGTCCTTAAAGGGTATTTTGGTCATTTTGACCCCTAGTCAATTCTGGGTCAAACTGTGGCTAACAAAATATATTTTGCTTATCAACATGTCATATTAAAGGCCATGGACAGGGTCAAAGGTCTTGGGGAAGGCCCCAAGATCAAATTCCACTAAATGATAAGTTCAATGGTATAGGCTGTAAATATTTAAAGGTTTTATAGCCTTTGAAAATCAATTTAGGGGGCTAAGGGCCTCTGATTGATCTCAAATTTGAAAAGTTGACCCTATGAACATACCTAATCAATATGCAATTGATAGACCCTAAATCAGAGGCCATTTGACTCGGTTTCAAGGTGACAGAAAAATCACCCATAAAGGGTTTCAAGACTTGGGTCTCTAACCCTCAGATTTGGTTTTAAAATTCAGGATTTGGACTGAATTTTTGTATTTGAATGATTGAGTTTGAATTATCCACATCAATGACAATCAGATGAGTGATTGAGATTGATTTGATATGATTTGATGGTTAATTGAAGGTTAATTAAAGGCTGGACTGGAGTTTGGAGTTGAAAATTGGACTAGAAATTGAATTGAAAAGTGGACTTGAATTTGATTAAAGATTGTATTAGAGTTTGACTGGGACCTACATGATTGACAAGTGAACACCTGCCAATCATCAGGTCACCGGGGGGGACCCAGGTTGGTCATAGTGACCTCATACAGAAATGAGGACAATAATGGGCTATATAATGTTGTATTCATTTTGGTAGCACTTATTGTTGTTGTTATTACAAAATAAGTATTCCATCCAAGAAGATGGGGCTTGGTAATTGGCACTCATATGAAGAGATTTAGTAATCTCTTCAACCTTGCTACTTTGGTGAGAAGAAAATCTATCTTAATTTTATTTTAAAAAATTTCTTTTTATTGTAGTGTATTTCAATACTCATCCCCACACCATTTCATAATCATTTCCTCACAATTTCCCAACAAAATCCTATCCAAAATCCTTTTTAATAGTAGAATATTGCTACGTAATATTGTAACAACAAATTATAGGAAAATTAAAAAGTCTACTCACCAAAGTAGAGGTTTAAGAGAATCACCCAATCCCCTTAGGTTAGTCGGCCACCAAACTTTCTGGAAGTTTCTTTTCCAAAATGTGTATGCAACAAAAAAACTATTAGTTTTTATTAATATGCATCATTTATTGGAATCAGAGCTTTGATGATTAGTGGATAGTACTTGGATTGAAAAGTGGACACCAAGGAAGTGAAAAGTTTGGAGAGGCTTTGGCAAATAGTGGGGTTGAACTCTTCAAGAGGTAATCTCTACAAATCCAAGCTTGTTTTGCTTACCCTTACTTTAATGGTATTTAATTTTTCAATGCAATCACATATGGAGTCTTATAGTGTTGGTGTAAACATTTGGAGTATTCAATGTTGCCAACAAGTTCCTCTACTATAATTAAATTTATCCATCACCCTTAAATCTATCTACCCTAATTGAATTGAGAGTACCCAAATCACAGAGGGACTGTTCCACTCAAAATAAATAATACATTTTATTCCAATTAACATAAGAAAACTCAATTTGAACACTTAAGGGTTTTATCTTAAACTAGTTTAGTTGTTTTGTCTTTGTTGGTTCTACTTATTAATTTACAGTGTAAACACTCAAAAATATTTTCAAAATTTTTTATATTTCTTTTAATTAAATCAGCAAACATTCAATCATGCCTCAAATTCCTTTGGTTAAGATGAGCTTAATAAAAGTAAGGAGGATTGATGAATTACAGTTGTAAAACTTGCAAACTAATGAAAAGTTTAAAAGATTTTGAGAGCTTATAGTTAACCTGACCAACAAATTTAAAACCTAAGTGTTATGATACAATCTCCTTCATTAACACTAAACCTTGTCGACATTAAAATAATAGAAGAAGACTTTATAAAAAACCCTAAGGAGCCCATTCATCTTAAAAGAAAACCCTATAAGAACTACCATAGGAATGACCACCCTAAGAATCAAGAGACCTTATTTGAACCCATCAAGAAAGTTATGATAGATTGCAAGAGTGAAACTAGTCCAACAAAATAAAAAAATATGGCTAACCCTCACAATGGCGATTTGACTTGGATTTTGAGGGATAGAGAAGGATTTGGATTTTTCTAAGATTAAAAATAGTAGAATACTACTACTTAATATTGTAATAACAAATTACAGGAAAATTAAAAAGTCTACTCACCAAAGTAGAGGTTTAAGAGAATCACCAATTCCCCTTAGTAGACCACCAAACTTTTTGGAATTTTCTTTTACAAAATGTGTATGCAACAAAAAACTAATAGTTTTTATAAACATGTATCATTTATTGGAATCAGAGCTTTGATGATTAGTGGATAGTACTTGGATTTAAAAGTGGATATCAAGGAAGTGAAAAGTTTGGAGAGTCTTTGGCAAATTGTGGGGTTGAACTCTTCAAGAGGTAATATCTATAAATCCAAGCTTGTTTTGTTTACTCTTACTTTAATGGTAGTTAATTTTTCATTGCAATCACATATGGAGTCTTGTAATGTTGATGTAAACATTTGGAGTATTGTAGTGTTGCCAACAAGTTCTTCTACTACATTTAAATTTATCCATCACCCTTAAAACCTATCAACCCTAATTGAATTGAGAGTACCAAAATCAAAGAGGGAGTGTTCCACTCAAAATAAATAAACACTACATTTTATTCCAATTAACATAAGAAAACTCAGTTTGAACACTTAAGGGTTTTTATCTTAAACTAGTTTAATTATTTTGTCTTTGTTGTTTCTACTTATTAATTTATAGTGTGTAAACACTTAGAAATATTTTCAAAATTTTTTTATATTTCATTTAATTAAATCAGCAAACATTTCATATTTGAAAAATTATAAAATCTTTTTTAAATCATAATATTAAGCATTCAATCATGCCTCAAATTCCTATAGTTAAGATCAGCTTAATAAAAGTAAGGAGGATTGATGAATTACAGTTGTAAAACTTGCAAACTAATGAAAATTTTAAAAGATTTCAAGAGCTTATAGTTAACATGACCAACAAATTTAAAACCTAAGTGTTAGGATACAAACTCCTTCATTAGCACTAAACCTTATAGACATTAAAATAATAGAAGAAGACTTTATAAAAAACCCTAAGGAGCCCATTCATCTTAAAAGAAAACCCTATAAGAACTATCATAGGAATGACCACTCTAAGAATCAAGATATCTTATTTGAACCCATCAAGAAAGTTATAGTAGATGACCCTACCTATGATAGAGTCTAGAATCAAAATAAATTCCTTTATTGGCTTACCAAGATTGAAGAGTTCTTTGATTGATATCAAATGATTGATTACTAAAGAACCTCCTTTTCTAAGATGAAGCTTATAGGCCACGCCAAAATCTATTGGACCAATGTCTTTGTGAATGAAGAGAGGTTAGGGAGACACTAACTTACCTAGTTTAAGATGAAAGAGATGTGATGGGCTAAATATTGTCTAAGGTATCATAATAAGAAGCTACATGAACAACATATGATCCTTAAGCAAGGAGGCATGCAAGTGGTAGAGTACATGAACCTATTTGAGGATTTGATTGCTATGACCAACTACCCAGTTCAAGAGTAGCAATTAGCCAAAATATTAAGTATTAATATTAAGAGTGAAATCTAATATGACGTAGAGTTATATGACCCTTAAACCCTAGACGATGCTATGTATTATGCTTTCTTCTAGAGAAGCATAAGAAAGCATCTTCTTTATCTAAAGCTAGAGGTTCAAACTCATCTTTTTAATCATCCTCTTATTCTACTCAATGGTTTACTACTAGACCTGAACCTACATCTTCTACTGCACAACAAATTAAGAGTTCCCCTGAAACATGTTCTAAGTCTAGAGAAATAGTTTGCTTCAAGTTCACAATAAGTGACATGTGCAAAATCAGTGTAAAGCTAAAATTATATTCTAAGATGAGATTGAGAAAAAAGTAGAAGAGGAGAGAGTCAATGATGAGGTGAAAGGAATTTGTGATGACACCCCTTTATTAAATGAGGAGATAGGTTAGTCTATAAAAATCTAACTCAACACCAAAAGGTGTCTGAAAATAGATAATATTGAAGATTGGAGATGGATTAGTATCAAGCTCCATAGTTATTGAATGTAGGAATAAAATATATAAATTAATTATTGATGGGGGTAGTGCAATAAATATAGTATCTACACAAACACACATTTTCAAGAGCTAACTATAAACCAGAACCCCATCCACAGCTTTACATAATGAGTTAGTCAAATGATACTTCATTACCTACTGCATATAGATGTTTAGTACCTATTATGATATATGGCTATGTGGAAAATATATGGTGTGAAGTACTTCAAATGGAAGTAGCCCATGTACTTTTAGGAAGACCTTAGTTATTTGATAGGATGTCATATATTTTGTGAGAGAGAATACTTATCTATTTCAATTCAGTGACAAAATTTTTAAGCCTTATCCATTTAACCCAACTACAATACTAAGTAAAACTTTTTCACACAAATTCTTCCAGACACCACCCTATAAACTTACATTAGACATACAACTTGAACATCAATAGACCCAAAATCATATGCTTCACATAAGTATGACAAGGGGATGACCTTTTATGGAAATAATCTATGGCTGTAATTTAGAAAAATTAATTCTTCTTGCTAGCATCCCCATACATGCATTTTTTATTTTGCATTTACAATTACAAAAGATTATAAAAAAATTTCATGATAAAGTAAAGAATTAATAAGAAATTATAAATGCAAAATATTCTAAATCTAGGAATGAAGACAATTTTTTTAAAGAGTTTGGTATTGGGGAACTTGTGTTAGTTTGAATCCATCCTAAGAGGTATCCTTCTACATCATTTAAAAAGTTAAAAGCTTAGGCATGTGGGCCTTTAAAGATTATTAGAAAAATTGGCATGAATGTATATGTTAATGATTTGCCTAAAGACATATTTATTAATAGTTTTTAATATGGAAGATCTTACATTAAACAAAGGAGTTAGCCAACTTTTAAATACACAAGATACTTTTTTTATAGGAACACAAAATCATTCTTTGTAGGAGCAAAACTGACATTCTTTTTTTTTTTTTTTTGGTGAATCACATCATCGCATATGAGAAGGACCAACTTGAAAATTATAGGTTCCTCGTGAGGTGGAGGGACAAACACCTATTGAGGACACTTGGCTCACTAGAGAGAATTTGGAGAAGCAATCACTAAATTTGGTAGCTGACTACTTGGACTTTAACTCTTTAGAGAAGTGTTCTTTGGGGTCCAAGAGAAATGATGTAACATATGGAGGTGCTCTTATCACTTGAGCAAGAGCAAGAGCATATGATGCCCAATCCATGAAGAAACCATAAAGATTTACATCATTTTATATTTTTTAAGTATTTTTTGTTATAGTTTATGAATTTTCATGTTTATTATATTGTAAGATACTGTGTGGGCTATATAATGTTTTATTTGTTTTGTTAGTGCTTATTATTTTTATTCTTACAAAAATTGGAGTTCCGTCCAAGAAGAAAAGGCTTGGTGGCCCTCCCTTATCTGAAGAGATTTGGTGATCTCTTTAACTTCTATATTTAGAGTAACAAGACTTTCTTGATTTTATTTAAAAATTTCTCTTTTTAATGTAGAATCTTTTTACGCTTATCTCCACACCATTTCATGGTCATTTCCATGCAATTCCTTAATAAAATCTCATCCAAAATCCCTTTTAAAGCTGTAGGCTATTATTAGGTTGAATCTGACCAAGTTAGATTCTAGCCTCCATTTGACCAATAAAACCCCATAGAATTTTGTGAGTATATCCAGAATTATTCTAATATATTCCTCTTCCATATAGTAGAACAAGTTGATATTTAGCTTTATTAAAAAAGAAATCAAATTACTATTTAATTGACTTGTTTGAAGGGTTTTTAGTATTAAGCTCATCATTAACCCTATAAAAAGTAGTTAGAAGTTGACTTTGATTTCATCAATTTTCATTGATGATTAATAAATTTTTTCGAACGAATAACTGTATGTATGTAATCAACTATACATCATCCAATGCATAAAATGGTTTTGAAAAATCCTTAAAATAATCCCACAATAATTAGCTACATTTTAAAGAGGCTAAATATGATTTTGGGTTCATTTATGGAAGGATAAGTTTTAACTTGATTATTGAGCAATTTAATAATGTAAAGTGGTAAAATTGATCAAAAATATGACCTCCCTTGAGACTTCTTAGGAAAATCAATAGCAAATTTCATATTTCTAAAAGTAATGAGTTGTTTTGAAGTATATTTTAACTATAATTTTCTTCAGGAAAATCCTAGATTGGCAACACCTTGTGTTAATTTGATTAAGCCTAATACAAAGGGAATAACATATTTTGAGTGAACCTCTCGTTCTTTAATTTCATGGGATTCTTCTATTAGCCTCACTACATGAGCTAATCTTTGGGAAACTTCCTTTAAACATTAAACTTGAAGCTTTAGACAATTTGGAAAAACTTATCATGCACATTTAAAATAGAGATTGTTGTGTATACAAATAAAACATTTATACTCATTAAAGTCAAGAGATTATCAATTATTTGATGAATGTCTTGCTAGTAATAGTTAGGCAATAATAATCTAATTACTATGACAAACAAACAAACATTTGGTTAACAACTAGAAGCAACTTATCAAATTGCAATATAATAGTAAACTTTGTACATGCATTTATGAAATGAAAGTCACAATTACTCGTTCATTAATGTTAGGGCCTCTATTACATTGTCAAAGTATTCTATTTGTGATTTATTATCTCCAGTACTAAAACTAATATCACCTTTCATATTACATCATTGTTGTCAATTAGTCATGTTACCCTCTATGTTCATCTATTGGTCGGAAGTTCATTGCTATTATTTTGCTACTTAGTAACTTGCCACGAATGTGATCAAGCAATAATATAAGTCAACTCATGATTGTTGGTCTTCCTATTTTCACCATGTAGTCCATATTAAAAAGACATTATGATCATGAGAGCTTGTTGATATATATATCTTATCAAAATTAGTCAAGCAAGCGACTTATTCTGAACATTGAGTAGAGCTAATTTTAATACATAATACGTAGAGTCACTACATAGAGTTGATCCTTAAAGGTTGTTTTAAAAAATAGTAAGAAAGCTGTCCCAAATGAAGTTATAGTGAACTGGCTACATGAGAAATTGGCCCTCTACAAAACAAGAGATTATTACGTGCGGCGTCCGAACCGTCCAGAGGTGAATCCGGACGCTCCATGTCACCCGGATGCATCGGGCCCCGGGTGATGTGGCGTGTCCGGATTCGCCTCCGGACGAATCCGGACGCCGCACGTAATAATTTTTCCTACAAAACACCAAGAAAATCAAACAAAATTCATATTGTTTACAATTGCCATCTCATTAGGGTCTAAAAGAGAATAAATTTTTAAATATAAGGATCTCATTTATGGGTTGTTTTATTACTTACCAATAAAAATACAAATGAGAAAACAACAATGTGATTTCCATAAATTTAGAGCATGAATAATGAAAGCCACCTTTAAGTTATATTGAAAATATCTACAGAGAGTATGATGCATGCACTGATATGGATTCAAAATATACATTATTACAAATATGATACACTATATATATATATATATATATATATATATAATATAATATAATATAATTAATCTATTTAATTGCTCGTAAAATAATCACAAGATATCATAGATTGATAGTTTAAAGTTTAGAAAATTAAATATTTTATTAAAAATATAAATAAAATAATATTATAAAAATTCATAGAATAGTTGAGCAAAATGAAAGAAAAAAAAATGTTTAGTAGCAATTATGTTATTTAAGTAATATTTTTAAAACAAAGAAAAATGTATATGACTTAATTATATCTATATATACTTTTTATGTTAAAATTTATTATTTATGGCACATGTTTGTTGGTTTTATAATTACAACAATAAAAAAAAATTGAATGTGCATCCAATCATTAAAAAATAATTAGTTTCAATTATCAGATCACCCAACTTAGTTCGGCCCAACAAAGTCGGCCATATTTTCTCCAAATCGGCCACAAATTAATTAAAAATAAACATGTTGGATGGATTTGACTAAATTAATACTGACAAAAGCCCACATTAAAAAAAAAGTATTATTGAAGCACCAATTCTATAAGGACAATAATATAGTAGAACAAGTTAATATTCAGCTTTATTAAAAAAGAAATCAAATTACTATTTAATAGGCTTGTTTGAAGGGTTTTTAGTATTAAGCTCATCATTAACCCTATAAAAAAGTAATTAGAAGTTGACTTTGATTTCATAATCAATTAAAAAAATTTATGATTTCTTAAATGGCATACAAAATTGCTTTTATCGTCGGATTTGATGATTTTAATAAAAAATAGGGTGTTTTTATGATATTTTTTTCAGAATATTTAAGAGTTAGATTTAAGATCCCGTTGGGATAGGCTGAGTCAAAATGGGTTGATGGGTCAGATTTAAATCCGGCCCAAATTAATCTTACCTTAAAAAATAAGAAGATTATACCTACAAATACAAAAATCTAAGAAAAAAAAAAAAATTAAACGGGTCACTTTCGAGTCAAAAGTGAGTTCACAGGTCAATTCAAATCTAACCAATTTAATAACGGGTGTAAAAATCTAACCCGATTATTAAACGGGTCAATTCAAATCCGAATTTTTTGAGTTGAGTTGATTGGACTAGTCATTTAACTCGAGCAAAGAGGCTAAAGATAGCCTAGAAGCATTTCACTCAATATTATTGGGTTCATTAGTGTAATTAATTCAGTCAGCACATCATTAGACCCGCAGAATTCACTTCCCAAGAACCATGGGGATCAAATATAAATCTGAATTTCATGAATAAATAAATCGTTCATCATAATATTTTCCAAACTAATTCAGGAGTTATTTGATTTAATAAAAATAAATATAATATATATTTAAAATATAGGAGTATAAAAAATATTAGTTTTTTATTTTAATTAAAAAAAATACATATTAAAATAAACCCTAAATTTTAAAGACATTTCAAAGTTCATTTATGTATTCTAAACTCAAGCCGTTTTCAACCAAATTTCAAAATTCACCAATCAGCTTCAATCGCCACCCCCCACAATCATAGGCTGCCTATCGCTACTCACGACCTCCTTTCACCATCACCAACCACCACCATTTATCCCGTATTCATTTTACTTCAAACTAATAAAAATAATATTAAAGATTGTTTTACCCTCATTTAAAAACTTTTAAATAATTCCTTTCTCATAAAACCAAACAGCCCTCATAGGAGAGAAGAGACTATTACGTGCGGAGTCCAGACACAAAACCGTTCAATTTTGTAACTGTAAATAATAAAAACGCAGGGGCGAATAATAAAAGCACAATGATGAACAGTAACTGCGCTTTTACTATTCATTATTACAAAATCGAACAATTCTCTGTATGTGAACTCCGCATGTAATAATCTCCTCAAATCAAGAGGTTATCATTACAGTAGACTCCAGCTTTTGGATCAAGTTGGGAATTATATCTAAGAGGAGAAAAAAGTCTAAATGTCTGACTGCAAAAAGAAAGATTTACCAAAAATTTTCAAGGGGCAAAATTATAATTATTATCTAAAAGTTTTTAATTATAAATATTTAAATTATAGATAACACCATTGATAAGGACGGCAAATATCTCCCGTTTCAATTTCATACACACGTACATGCATCCCAATGACCAGCAATCACTATCAATGCAGCTCCACTAACGTCAAATTTACTGGGAGCATTTACTCGAATATTAATTGTGCTCATGAGGTACTCTCGAACAAAGGCTACGGCCTACACGTCATCAGAATTAATTCGTACAGTGTTCCTGGGAGCTTTTTTACTATTTTTAAAAATAAATTTTTAGTACTAAATTTTAATACTAAAAAATTATTTTAAAAAATAATAAAAAACACTATTCCAAACAAAACCTAACTCAATAATTCTTAAAATTTTCCTTAACTTTTAAAAATTTTGAAAAAATATACAAACCTTACTCTTCATAAATATAATACACTCATCTTAGGAATATTGAATTTATATACCTCATTATACATATAATTGAATTTTTTTAAAAAAGAAATATAACTCAAAATTATTTTGAATTAAGTTATCTCAAATCTGAGATAATCTCTATTATTTGTGAACTACTTATTTGAACCAGTTCAAATTAGAACCTGATTCAAACCTTGAACTCAAAACATTTTTCGAATTTGCTCCAAACCTACTTTGAAATATGTTCGATTCTAGTTCAAAATGGTTATGACGAGATCTCGATAGGGGTAGAGTTTGATGATTTGACTATGTATAAGGAGAAATAGGGTTTCATGATGAAGAGATTATTACGTGCAGATGTTGAATGCGCCACGACACCCAATGTACTGTGTATTAGGTGACGAGGCGCATCCAGACTGACCTCCGGACGAATTTGGCGTCTGCATGTAATAATTTTTCTTCATGATGGGAGCAGCATGTGCAAAAGATGGTTTGGCACAAGAACCTATATGAGGGTAGGATTTGATGGGATCAAATGAGAATTTTACAAATAAAAGCTTATTGGAGAAGACAACAATAGATTTGAGAAGAGGAGACTTGTTAATGATGTTTTGGAATCAATGACATGCAACAAGCTTACTAGAAAACGCATCACTAAACTTATTGCATCTTATATTTTGGACCGATGCATGCGAAGGAAAATTTGAACCTTAATCAAACTAATACAAACTAAATTCATTCGTGGTGGACTTCACACTAAATAGTTTAGACACAAGAAAACAACTTTCAAGCATATTTCTTCAAGGAAAATAGAACTAATAAACGAACCAATCAATCAGAATTTCAAAACTTGTGAATCAAAATATAAGATGAAATGAGTTTCATAAATACATAGATAGTCAATCCTAACCTTTTCAAAGTCGATTTCCCACGAGCAGAATTTGATTTATAGGTAGCACAGTGAGAGACCGATGGTGCTTCAAATCAAGATGCTACCTCTTACATCATATGCTTCCAGCTCCGAATCAAGACAAACTTTACAAATGATAAGCCCTTCTAAATAAAAGTAGGAAGCAGCAAATGAATAAAATACATTACCCATTCAACCTCAGCCTTGGCACTGTCACTTGCCTAAACAAAATGTGGCTGACAGCTTATCAGAAGCAGTAATAATATTCCTTCACTAACATAATGTCCCCATAGCCAAAAGCCTTAGAATGAGTAAAGATAAGAAACGCTTCTTTTCCACATAAACATCTCAGTATAGTTTGTTGAATTCAGACATCAGAGTAGTTTCACCCAATCTAGGGAAGAAAGCCTCCCGCTCGAGCAGCATATGTAAGCTGCTCATCATCCTCATCAATTGTATCCACACTACAGGAGCGCAGCAAAACGAATATGCAAAAACAGCCAGTGCCCTCACAACGCCATCAGAGTACCATGGAAAAGCCATCACTCCAAGAGCACCCAATATGGCAAACCAAGGTGTTAAGACTGAGAGCGGTGAGAGAAGAAATGAGTTGATTGCAATGGAAGCAAGAGCTGCTGCACCAAGCAAGTAAACTGACCAGCCAAGAACAGGATGGACAGTTCTGGGAATGAGAAAGAATGGAACGGTGTATGTCGCTATTAAGGACCATGCGACTGCAACCTTGAGAATGGAGTGGAGGAATAGAAGACTCTTCTCTGGCCTTCGGTTGTAGCATAGTTTTGACAGATTCGGACGGGCTAACCGTGTCACGGCTATGATTCCAAGGTATACTGCAGCTTGGATAAGCATGACAGGAAGTTCTGCACCATATCTGATTGTTTACAATGGGAATCATAATAAGGTATTAGCCCTTGAAGCAGAAAAGATAACTAGTATTCTTATTTTGTAGGGAGAAAGTATCATCATACCCAACGTTTTCCCGCCGCTGCTCATGCCATGAAAGCCCCAATGGTAGGACTGGCCAGGACCACCAATACCAAGGTTTGAGCCATGGTGCGCTAGGAAATGTTATCACGCTGTTAGGTCCACATGGAATACTCCAACGGAGCTTGAGATCTGCAACAGAAAACAACTCATCCATATAATTACTCAGCACGCCTTCCCTAGCATCTTATTAAGTAGTAGCTGTCAATTGCATTTTGGTGAACATAGCTTTAGGAATTCAACAGTTACATATCAGAAAATCTTCCAAGAAAAGAAATCCAGCATGATGTGGTTGGCATTCATCAAAAGTTTAGTTTGTCCTCTGAATACCTCTCTCTATTCTTATCAGTTTCGAGGGGTATTGTTGGTAATTAGTAGGATTCAGCAAAGTGTATTGTTGAAATTCGTTGGTTTTTTTAAGCATTCCTATTTCATTAAGAATGGAAGAAAGGCTTTAAGGTCAACTTTGAAATAAATATTTGTCTGACGCTTTGCAGAACAATAATAAGCTAAAGGAAGAGTAGGATTCAGCAAAGTGTATTGTTGAAATTCGTTGGTTTTTTTAAGCATTCCTATTTCATTAAGAATGGAAAGAAAGGCTTTAAGGTCAACTTTGAAATAAATATTTGTCTGACGCTTTGCAGAACAATAATAAACTAAAGGAAGAGTAGGGGGATAGTCATCCTTACAGTAATAGGAAGCATCCATCTGATATCCCAAAGGAAGACGATAGGTGCCATCAAGCTTTGTCCCATTGACAGGTGGATGGAACATAGGCTTGTCAAGCAGATCCGGGAAGTAACTAGCAAGGAAGCCCTGGTCTGCACCATCTGGATTGCTCCGCACCACTTCCAACTCATGTAGCATGTCTTTAAAAACATCCTGAGAAGGCTGCAGTTCCAAAATGAGAAATAGAGTTAGAATCATGACAAATTATAAGAGATCAAGTATAGAGAATTGATATCTTAAGCAAAAGATTTGAATTTACTTGGAAACTGTAAAGAAAACATAAACAAACATAATGCAAGTTAACCGTCCATAAGCTTGACCATGTGGAAATATAGAAACATTACTTGACCCTTTTAAGTACAGCTAAAAGTCTGCAAGCAGAAAATTGCAGACCTAGTTATATTAATGATTTATAAGCACTCAAACTGATTACCCCCAAGACAACCACTTGTTTAAGAAGACATTCCAATAAAATACAAGAAGAGTGTTACCCATATTGTTGAAACTGGAAATCAGAAATTTCATTAATGAGGGCAAACATTGATGAAATTGCTGTGAGATGACTAACTTCGAGAATCACCTAGATTTGTACATCTGCTACATTGCTAGCACAAAATTTCTTGTGAGAGCTTGCCGAGTAGTACAATACCTACTAGATCCGAGTTTCTAGATCCATATATCAACCCAACTCAGATTTCTAGCTAGTGATAAGAATTTGAAGATCACTTGATATAAATGTAAGATCGGCTCTGGTAACCTCTTTTTCTAATGAGGTAAATGTTAACAACTACCACAACCAGACACTGTTTTACCATTCTTTGTCTAAACTGTTTTTCTTTGTCCTGCCATTCAATTTTATTGAGGGATCCAGCAAAAATGTATACCTTGACCGAATAAGGCAGTTAAAAAAACAAATGGTTTACAAAGGTGAAAACTTTTGATCGACACACCTCATCAAGCATTCCACAACAATTTCAACCAACCTGCACCTTTCCTCTTAAATAATTTTTTGCTAAGAAAGTTCTGATTTACTTTTATTTTGAAAGACCAACGTCCAAATCAAGTTCAAGCCTAAACAAGGGACTGTTTCATTACCGAATTGAATAATACAATATCCTTTCTCATGTAGTTCCACCAAATTGCTGCACTTATACAATTAAAGCATTCAATCCACAAAATCAAGTGAAAATCCAAATATGTTCATGCACGAAGTTCAATATTGAGAATAACAATTGATATTGGCCATTCTCTTTGCTTTTCTTCCCTAATCTAGACAAAATCATTTACATACCAAAAATATTTACTCATATTTCTTCTCACCCTGATTAAGTTAATCTTGAATTCACAAAATAGGTATCGTTTTATCTGCATTACCAACAAGTACTTCTTTTCAATGACTAGATCAAGTATACCTTTTTTCCTGAACCTATAATGCTTTTCTTATACTTCAAATTTCAAAAGCATCGTTACTGTATGAAACTTTCCTGTTCAAAGAACAACTTCATGTCCAAAGCAAATCAATTCTAAAACAGCTGAAGCACTTAATTCCACAAGTCAAAAAGGAATATAAATTCTACTGGCATCGTAAGAATATTTCTTTGTATTGACCACTAGAAATCATGTTATCGTCATATTTCATCTAAAGTAAATAATGGTTACAAATTCTTTTTGTTTCATGAACTTTGATCTTCTACTAACATGACTTGCCCGTTTAACAAACGTTGATTCCAAATAAGCATGCAATACTGCTAAACATTGCGCAAGCATTCAGATTTATTTGGACACTAAGTTAAACAAGTCAGGAATTCAAGATAAGAAAATCTTTTAGATATAAACTTTCAAGTAGTGCCTTGAGCAAAATAAAACCTAAAAAAGACCAACTTAGAAGTCATACTTGCATGATAATGAACCTTCACAAACAATGTAAAATCCATTGTTGATGAATTCAATTAAATTAATTGACAATTTTGATACATAGGGTAGATATACAAATTTCTCTGGTAGAAATAAGAAAAATAATTATGAAAAAATTATAATATGGTAGGGGTGCAATTCTCCTTTTCATGATAGCAAAGGAAAAACTAAATCAGCAGGAAGTATGAAGTAAGCATTTGAAAAAGTAGAATCATGGTGAAAGAGGAAGTAGTTCAAGCCAAAAGGTAAGCAAGTTCAGCCCACATGCATAAAATTCTCTAACTAAACAAACAAATTTAACATACCATAGCAATTCCTTTTCATTCTACAAGAATGTGTTTGTTACATCCAAATATATAACTTAACGAGAAAGTGGACCCCTTAGCATAAAAGAAAAAAAAAACACTTAAAACTTTTCTCACTTATGTTTAATAAAGAATGAATACGGAAGACTTACCTGCAGGACAAAGAGACCAGTGTGGAAGATACATGGATTGATGAAGACGGCACAAAACTGACCACATTGAAAGAGTTCATCAGTTTTTTGAAGGAATAGGTTGTCAGAATCCAACATAACAACTCGGTCATAATCCACTAAGCTCCATGCATAAAGCTTATTTAGTGTTAGTTTGAATCGAACATTAAAGTTCTTCTGCTGCTCATATGGATTCTTCAAGTTCTCTACTGCCACCACCTTCACCCCATCCTCCTTCCTGTTAACATAAACAATGAAAATCTCTTTAACAAAGGGCCAAACAGATTTCTAGACTACCTAAGTCATCCCTTAAGACTTTTAATACATAATGAATGAAATGAAGTTCCACAACGTACAGCAACAATGTGTTAAGTGTAAGAGATATCACAACATCTAAAAGGTAAACCATAAAATCCTTAGGTATTTCTTCAATGCTAACCAGGACAACCCCTCCACAATCAAGATTAACTCTTTGATGTAGACCAGGCCAAGCCTTGCTACTCTAGATTTTATTTTCATTCAAAAAAAAAAAAAACTTACGGTGCATTCTGGAGACAGCCTAACATTCTGATACAATAAAACATAAATGCATGGCCACTTGCTGATGAATTTTATCTCATAAATAAAAACAAGCAAGACAAGTGCTTTCATTGGCCACCATGCCATGCTGCATAAGAAAAACGAAACCTGCATCCATGTCTCTGATAAGCCTGGCTAGTTAAAGCTACAGCAGTAAAATCCTAGTATGAGTTCACGCGTGGAATATACAGCTTTAAGCTGGCAAAAACAAAAATAGCAGAGGTTACAAAAAAAAATCAAATCATCAAAAATTTTTTCTTTAAGAACCTTATTGCATATCATTGTTTTGAATGAGATATTTCAAATATTCCCAGGAGTGGGCAGTAAAAAAGGTTAACATGCAAGAAACTGCTTCCTGCTGGTCTAAACAAGGAAAAAAATCATGTGAAAAAACCTGAAATCTGCTATAGGGGAAAAAAATTTCTCAGCGCATTTTCCTTTCCCATAATGGTCGAAGGAACGGTTCTCAAGTAAAACTCTTTAGAAACGGGACGCAATAAAAAATCATCAAAGCGAACTTTCCAGTCAAATTACTGGATATATAAACAAAAGCGACGGAAAAAATGAACAGCTAACACGAAACACAAAATCATCGGAAACTACTCCAGTAAAAGATTCGTCGTCTTCCTTGGAAAAAAACTCCCTGATCAGGAAGAAGACAAATTGATCAACAACCATTCAGCTCCAACCGGCCGGCTTGCCCGCACAATATCAACCGTTTGATCAGACCTCAGCCAATATTTCCACTTTTTTTAAAAATCAAAATAAAAATCCGAATTCTCGCTTAAAGAAGAAAAAAAATCCTGAACTAACCCTTGTTTGCTGATCGAGGAAGAAGAAAGCGATATGCAGCGAAGAGAATCCGAACTCCGGGACCATCTAATCAGTACATCTACCTTAGTAATGACGACAAGATTTTCATCGGCCTTAAGCTTCGCGGGGGATCCATCATAGATGCAGAAATAAAAAAAACGAACATCAAGGAAATCAAATACCAGATAAATAAAAAAATCTAAGGGTAAACAAGATTGTCGAAGTAAGAGCAATCTGAGGTTTCTTTAAAAGGTCGCAAAACTACTTCAGGAAAAGATTCGTCATCTTCCTTGAAAATAACTCCCAAAATCTCAATAATCCATAAGAAAAACAAAACAAGAATAACAATTAATCAGTTACCATCCAGCTCGAACCAGCCGGCTCATGCCTACGATCCCAACCACATAAGGTCAGATTTCAGAGTTAAATTACAAAATAAAATTCGGAATAGTCTCAATTCCTCCGGCTTTAAATGCGAAGTTGAAGCCTTATTTCTTTCACGCTTAAAGAGGAATAATCCTCAACTGAATCAATGAAACACCTCTGTGAAGAAATCAAGTAGAAGAAGAGAAAGATCGTATACGTACAGAGTCTGAACCCATTCGATTGGGACATCAACAGAAGCAATGACGACAAGATCGGCATCGACCTTAAGCTTCACAAGTGATCTCATCATCACCCTGGTCGCTACATAGAACTCGTAGTCCCTCGGCGTCCCCATGTACATCATCGCAGCATACGCGTTACGTTTCCCACCTTCCACCGCAGGTACCGCATCACCTTCCACCGCCCCCCAAGCTATCATCGCCAACAACAACACCATCAGCGCCGACCAAGCAAATCTCCGCCGTTCCTCCATTATCTTGAGCACAATAACTACGCTTTAAAACAGATCGGATTGCCCCTTCTGGATGCGGACGGTGTGCATTGCCGGCTGAAGATCGGAGATTGGACGGATAATGATTCAGAGACAAAAAAAGGAGAGCGTTTTGACGATGAGCAGTACGGGATAAGGAAAGCGAGGCCGAGAAGAAGAAAGTGCGCTACTTTTCTTTAGTGTTAACGGGCAAAGTGGTGCGCGAAGAGTGCCCTAGAAGAGGATCTGCTTTGTTGCTGGTGGAGTTATTGTGGCGAAGAAGAACCAGTAAAATAAAATAAAAAATAAAAAAATAAAAAAACGCGGTAGATAAAAATAAAATAAAATAAAATCTGAAAATATCTCGGCCGACTCGGTTCCGATCGACGCGGTCCGGCTGGATGGTCGCCTCGGTTACATTTTGGATCTATTTCTTTAATAATATTTTAAATTAATATTTTTTAAAAGAAATAATAAATTCTAATTGATTTAAGAAATATGATGCTTGAAATTTTAAGAAATAATACAGATTAAGCATGTTCATGTTAATTCTAGGGCTTTTATTAATATGATGCTTGAAATTTTTCATTAATGTGATTTATCATTATCCAATAAGCAGTTAATTTTATTTAGGTCGAACCCCGTTAGATATTTTTAAAATGTATTATATATTCAAGTATAACGAATCAGTAGTCACTAAAATGATATATATATATATGAAAAAAAAATCTCTACACTTTTACTTATAGATTTGCCCCCTCTAAAAATTAAAGCTGATTTCGCCCCTGTTCATGGTTGACTGGTCGAACCAGGATTGAATCGGATGACATAATAAATAATAATATTATTAAAAATTATAAAATGAATGAAAATTTTTCATGTAATACCTTCACTCTAAATTCTATTTTCATATCAAACTAATCAAAGTACCAAAATGTGGCATCAACTAAATCTATAAAACATAAACAAATAACACATAATACAAATATGGCATCAAGTAAGTCTATAAAATATAAACAAATATTTTACAAATAACTTATAAAATATTTATAACTAAACTAATAAATGAAGAGTAATTTTAATTAAAAAAGCATCACCAAATGACACATCTTGCGGTTCCAGGTTCCCGCACGAGGTGGTCCGACCATCCCGCAGCTCCCAGTTCCCACACAAGATGACCAAATGACGTTGCGTTGGGGGAGGAATGCATGCCTTTTATCGAGCTCTATTGTGTGTTGGGTCTTGAGAAATGCATAACATTTAAGTTCTCTTTCTCTAGCATGTATAGCATATAAAATTGTTAAAAAATGAAATGAACAAAAGAAAATGAATTAAACAAATGGAAAAAAAATAATTAAGAAATGTATAAAATAGTGCAATATATATTATTTTGAAAATTAAAGATATAAAGTAATGAGTAATATACCTCTTCATAATTTCTCCTCTAAATTTTATTTGAAATATTCATTTGATTTTCTCTAGTAGATATTTTATAAATAAAACGAAAAGAAAATTAACACCCAATAAGAGATGCAATACAATAACATATTCATGTTATAAAAATAAATGTTTAAAACAAACAAAAATCCATAAATAATCATTCACTCAAAAAGCCTAATAATTTATAATCTCATATATTTGTATCATCCAATAATACATCCCCAAATCCTTCTCCACTGAAACCTTCCACTACAAATGCACCAACTTCCTCACATTCTAGCACTTCGTCATCATGACCTACATATTTCAAGTGATATTTATAAGTGAAATATGAATGTAAAATAAATTAAATTCAATTCTAAACATACCTTGAGATTGTCTTGTAGAAGCTATATTTGATTATTCAGTAGGAGGAAATGTATCCTCTCTGTAAACTTCTGTCTCCAAGTCCTCCAAATTATGTTCTACAGTCGGCTCTTCATCAAGCACCCATAAGTCAACCATTTCAATATTTGTAAAATCTAAAGGATTATAATTCCGTCTTTCAAGCTGCAGTCTACAAAGTTAAAATAAAATTTGATAATTGATAAATATAATATGTAATATTAATGAAAGAAATATTATAATATACATTAATTTATTACATATTTCTCAAATTGAGGTTATATCGTACATACACAAGATCATTAAGTCTTTGATGTTCTAAGTGATTTTGCCTTTTACTATGAAGTTTTTCAAATACACTCCAGTTTCTTTCACATCCAGAAGAAGATGATGTTTGGCTCAGAATTTGAACAACTAATTTTTGTAAGTTTGGTGCACTAGAGCCAAACATCTCCCACCATTCATCTATAATCCAAACAATAATAATAAATTTAAGCTACATTTTAGAAGGTCAATGTCAAAAAGTAGGCTTAAGTTCGTACCAAGCTGCATTTCTTTCACCATTTTTAGAGCAAGTAAGCTTCCAAACTCTCCAAATTAACACAATACAACCTCACCTCATTCATTTCCAATGAAGGTTTAGCACAAATGTCTTTATTTCCAATCAATCCTGCTAAACATTGCATAATTTTGAGTTTATTGCAATAATTTTGTCAATCATACTAGAAATGAGGATCAAGGAAATATGGTGCTGAGTGTATACCTTATCTTAATTGAGTATCTCATCTATTCTTTATTATACTTGTGTAGGGCTTGTACATTCTTTTCACATTTCTGAATATTCCCTTTATAGTATTTCTAGTTCTATACATGCCATTATATAGGTATCACAGGGAGGCTTTTCATCAGCATCAACAATTCTAAGCAATCTTATAAGAGGTCCGATTATTTTTGATATCACAAGACAGTCATTCCAAAACTGAGCTTCCATAATGACAGCGGTCGCCTCCTTTCTTTTTATTGTTTTAAATATCTTTGAATCTAAATACATCTTGCTTGTTATCAAAGCTTGCAAATTATATTTATGATCATATACACTCCTCAATGTGATAAATGTAGTGGCAAATCTAGTTGCACCGGGCCTTACAATTTCTTTCCAACCAGGTCTTCTCCTTAACCAGGGCTATGGCATCGATGGCCTTCTATGCAAAAGATGAGTTCAAAGCATTAAAGAGCATACAACTATCATAAAACCATCTAGCTATGACTAAATAATTACGGTGTATGAAATCTTTAGATGCCATAACACTTTTCAGTGATAGTTGAGATCCAGTTTCGTTCTCGGTGCAAAAAATGTATCAATCCCATATATCTTCCTCTTTCCCTTATCAGTACTTGTATGATGTGCACTGAGCTCCGAGATTTTGGTAGTGAAGATGAACCTCTCTCTTCTTCAGCTTCTTCTTCTAATATAGCTACACTTTCGTGTAAATATTCTTGTGTCTGTTGCTTCCTCTTTGATATTTCGTTCAGATTCTCATGCATTTGGTATCGGATGTCATGTGGGACTTTTTACGAGCAGCAATATTTCCTTTGATCCCAACTAGGTGTTGTTTCATCCTATTAATCTCTCCACCCTTGTAAACAACCCCACAATGAAGACATCTAAACTGTTTCTTTCCATCAGCAGTTTTGGACTCACTATAATGATTCCAAGCAACATCTAATTTCTCTCGCACGCTATGAGGAAAAGATGCAGGCTGACTGTTTGGTGGATCCATTCTAAAAAAAACTGTAATCAATTAGTACAAAACCTGAATCTCAGTATAATAAAATTACAAGATGACCACTAAATATAGGGCTACTTGTCAAACAAAAGACTTCATAATTCAAATCACTCTCTCCATTCACTGCTCACAATTTAATAATTTATTTGAATTATAGCAAGCCAACATGCCCAAGTCTTATTATGATATAATAAGAAGTGCTTTTTATTTTTCAAGTAATATAATATAAATTAAATTAACTTATTTAATCACAAAAGTAAATAAAAATAATAAAATTTTGAGTCTTTAAATATTTATCTAACATCATTTCATGCACCAATGATATCTCTACCATCAATGTAATAAATTAAAGCCATTAGGAATATTTATCAAATGGGTATTAGCTATATTTATAGAAAAACTACAATCATTTAAAATAAATATAAATTCTAAATTTAATAAAAATTAAAAAATATTTATGAAATCTCATTGCATGTGTTAGTACAATGGTTACCTTGATAGAAGTATTGTCTCAGAAATCTAAAATCAAGAGCACACATTAAGTGCTTTTGTTCATACCCTAACAGTACTCTCATTGCATACAACCATATTTGATTATTTCGTGTACTGCAATAGGTATAATGAGCAAAACATATTGCTTCTCATAATTCCAATCAATTACAAGATGTGTAAGAATACTCAGTAATGACACTTCTTAAAACAATAGGCTTAGTTGAAGAGATCAGGTCATTGAAATTCAATCAACAAAAAGGAACAATGATCAACTATACTACTACATATTTCTTCCTCATCCCTCCAAAACACTTTTTTTTCTTTTATTTTACTAATTGGCTAATTGCAATCCATCATAAACTTCCTTCACAAACAGTTTAAAAAAAAACTTACAAAAATGAAAAAACTTACATCTATTCACGCGAACGCAAAGAGGTTCGTCTAGTCCTAACGATCAGATGAATAATGGTGAAATAGGAGAAGAGAATGCTGAAGAAGAATAATGGCGCTCATTGAGTTCAGTTTGCAAGATCAAATACGGCGAATGACAAGCTTCGTTTGCTCACGTGAACGCAGAGAGGGTAGAGGAGACGGGAGAAAATGGGGTTAGCACACGGGACAGGGAATAGAATTAGGTTTTTATTCTTTACTTCGCTCAGATACACTCGATCCTAATCCTGCGGCTCAAGATGCGTTCAAACCGAATTTTTAAAACCGGCACCGGTTCATCGGTTTTCCGATCGGACCGCCGGGCCGACCGGTTCAACCCCGATCTTGTGCAATTCCGATTTTGGAAAGTATTAATATAAGAAACAAAAATTAATAGGTAGTATAATATAGAATATTACTATTTTACTTATTTAATTTATACATAATATCTTATACCTATCGTGCTTGTCAACTCAACAAGCTTACACCTTAATCATTAGATGCAAATAGGGCTTAGCTGCTCTACACAACTTTGTCCAATTGTCCTACACCTTTATCATTGGACACTTATAGGGTAGCTTGAGTTGATCAAGGATTACGATATGACTATTTTATACACAGTTATAAGGTCAATATAGTGGCATATGCTTTGAGCATGTAGTCTTTTGGAATATCAAGTATTCTGCTTACCTCTAACAAATATTTGATTCAAAATATAGAAAACCTATAGTTGGAGGTGATTGATTCTGTTGATTAAGATTTTTGTTTTGGAAGTGGGTCATATTAGTTTGGGTTGTGATAATATGCATATATATGTTCATCCTGATAACTTTTAATATTTTATTCAAGATATATTTCATTATTTTAACCTTCATGCATGTGAAATAACACATAAATCAAAATAAAGGGGATTCATAAGATACTGTAATATGCTTATTTTTATATACTTATAACCTCAACATGTGAATCATAATAGGTGTGCATGTCATGAGAGAATGAGTCTTGTTAATTATGCATGTCATGTCAAATGAACTTTGTTAGATATGCATGTCGTTCACTCCTAAACTAAATGCAACAATCAATCATCATTTTTTTGATGTATTTATCTTATTTGGATTTGGGGAATAAGCCTTAACATACAAAATACTCAATGAAAATCTACTATGATCATGTCAATAAGTGTAGAATGAGCAAATCTATAACATATCAAAAGTTACAAAGTAAAAGTTTACTAAAAATTGAGATAAAATATCCTTTGCAAATTCTGACCAAATTAAATCTTAGAAATCTTACGGAAATTAAAATAATAAAAAAAATATGAGTAGGGAAATGGCAGCCTACCTTGAGACAAGCAATTTTTCAAACTTATCAAATAAACAAAATTGGCCCAAAGATCCTTGAATCCCTCCTCTCTCCTCCCTTCCTCTTTTCATCTTCTTCTTTCCCTTTCTTCTCTCCTGACTAAATGAGAAAATGAAATGGCTTAAGATCCATCTAATGCTTTAAAAATGGATTTAGATATTTTTATAAAATGTTGGCCTAGTGCTACAGTGCCCCCAATGAAAATCCATTATAGAACCTTCTTATAAATAGAGACCTTAATGCCGCAGTGCTTCAAGCACTTTTCAAATTTTCATTCTAACAAATAGAGAGCTTAGCATCACGGTGCTTCCATCTCAACGTCGCAACACTCCCAAGCGCCCATAAACCCTCTAACAAAGAGGGCAATGCCACAGTGCTCCCAAGCAATTTCTACTGAACACATTTTCAATTTTCTAAATTTAATCCACAACTTCTTAAGATCAAATTAAATATGAAGTAATTAAAAAATATTTAGAGTGACATAACAAGTACATGATGAACTTTTAAATTTTATCAGATTCTATTTAGGTCATTATAGATAGACTCGTCACTGTAGAAGCGGTCATTACGAATAGTCACTTAAGTTAATCCTATAAATGTAATAATAATATTAAGTAATGATAATTAATGATTGATTAATTAAGATAGTAATAAGTCCAGGGGATCCATTCTTAATTTTTAGGGTTGGTAAACTTATTATATAAAATATTTAATACAAAAAATTTAAAAAATTTAAATATAAGCTAAAATTCTCTTATACTCCTCGTGGGTATAAAAATATATATGCCAAAAAATATGAACTAAATTAAATACTCCTTGAGCATATGAGAGCTTTCAAAGCACTCAATAGCTAAGTGGATAATGGGTTACATAGATAATATTTTGGGGTCTACTACTCTAATGTTATGGGCCCTTGATGTCCAATATAAATATCATAGAGTTGCACAATTTTGGATTATGTGTCCTTTGGCCATAAGGCCTTATATAATAGATGTTATTTAAATGAATGCTGCAACAAATTATTAAGAGAAAATAAAACAGCAGTTGTGAATAAAAATCAAATCTTTGCTTAAGAGAATAATAAGAGGAGAAGCATATATATGAAGGAAAACAGATTGCAGATTATCTCCCATGAAGGAAAATAATAGTGGGAAAAATTAATTATGACAGAGTGAAGGCTACAAAGACGCCGAACGGTTGAAGGCTATGAAGAGGCTGAGCAACCGAAGGATGCGAAGACGCAGGAGGCTGGTAAGACGTCAAAGAGCAAAGCTGCAATTCACAAACCTTAGTGTGTGAAGCCGCGCACACGCAAAGCCAAAATTTTGGATGGAAAAGGAGAAGGCGCACGCGGGATAGGGCAATATTAGGGCAAAAAATATTTTTGAGAGGGGCAATATTTCAAAATCGACCTTCATATATATATATATATATATATATATATATATATATATATATATATATATATATATATATATATAGTACCCACCATGACTTATATGGGGATCCGCCCTTGAATGAGTCATTGAACTATAGACATTATTATAGAAGGCGAATACTTCACATTAATTTATGCGCTTAATTTTATAAAGCTTGAAACCAAAGTGTCACTATAAAGATATGAGGTGATGTATTAAGTTTATCCTAATTAACATAGAGCTATTGACTTGCTTAGCACAATAATTAAGATTACTTAACTACTTTAGAATTAGAACAATGTAATCATCACATTAAAACATGGAGTGTTTATAGCATAACTACAAAGGAAATAGAAAAATAAACTCTATGATTGAGAGAAGTATGTTATTCTAAACTTTAAATAAATAGGAGCCAAATAAGAAAATGAATAATACTTAGAAAATAATAATAAATTAATTTCTAATTACAATAACCCATTAATTCACATCTAAAAAAATCCAATGAGTTCAAAGGAATAAGGTAATTCACTAATTATAACAAAATTTCTTCAGTAACATTAATTATTATTAAATTACATGAATTTTTAAATATATGAGATAAGCTCTAAAAATTTTTTAATTCTTTATTTAGGAATAGAGATATTTTAATAAATATTATAAAAATTTCAAACAAAGACTAAAAACTCCAAACCTATTTAAAAATTAATAAGATATGAGGTAATTATCATTAATTAATATAATTAAGCATAATTAATATGTAAATAATAAATTTATTGATAAAATTATGAACCATAAACTCAAATATAATTATAATAATATCAATAATTAACTTCAAGATAATATAAAATTTCAACACATAATTACTAATACAATTTATATAAATAATCAATGCTACTAAATCAAATAAATATAAAACTAAACTAAATAAATTATTAAAATTTAAAGAAATATAAACATATGGATAAGTATAATTTAAATCCATTTTTGTTATGCCTCTGCCATCTTTGAGATATTTTAGGGCAAATAAAAACTAAATTATATCATTTCCTTAATGGTCATTAATGGTACAAATAAATAAAAACTAAATTATTAAAATTTCTGTTATTAGAGTCAATGTTGGATTTGAATCAAGTAGTATATGTTATTTGTGGCATAAATGGGTCTTGCGGTTTTCTACCATGTCAGATAGGGGGGTGTAAGTGTGTCTAACCGACTCATGAGCTTGTTTGGGCTCGACTCGATAAATGGCTCATGAGTCGAGTTTGATGAGTTAACGAGTCAACCTTGAGCCAGCCCTGACTCGATTCATTAGCTAGTGAGTTTGCTCGTTTAAAAAATATTAGTATAAAATGTGCACTTAAAATATATTAGCATTTTGAATTTTAAGTATAAAGTTGTTAAAAATATGTAAAAATTATATTTCACTTCCTTATATTAAGTGATTTTTTATTATTTTTCTTATAATTTCTCATTCTTTTTATCATTTTATTATAATAATAGCTTAAATCATAATCGTTTTCACGCTTTCATAATAAATGAGTTAGCTCATCAGCTAGCTCGAATTTGTAGTACATATAAAGCTCGAGCTCAAGTTCAAAATCGATTAATTAATCAAACTCAAGCTCAAGCCAGAGTTGACTCGAGCTCGACTCAACTCATTTACACACCTAAATGACTACTAATATATGTATCTTAATTTTAACCCTTAGAATTCATGACCTTTATAATTTATATTTATTGTGTACTAGAAAATTTACTATGATAGAATATGAACTTTTGTTGTAATGCACAAAAATTTGCAAACACACCGATAAAATAAGCTCACAATCGATGCAAGAATTTTTTTCGTGAAAAACCTAAAAGTGAAAAATCATGAGGCCTTTTTTAGTTGAAAAAACTCATTATATAAGGTGAAGATTACAAAAGCCGACCCTTCATATTAACGAGATTAGGCATGATTTCAAAGTTTAGATTGTTATTCTTGCCTCTTATGATAGCACTACAAAATACTGAAAAGATAGTGAGAGATGATAGATGACAGTGATCGACAATAGCTAACAAAGGTAGAAAGACGACAATTTTTCATTGAGATTAGTTAACGGTGGTTAGTGGTAGTAGGGAGCTAGCAGTTGGGCATCATCAAATGTCGACAATGGTTATTAGGACATAACGATGGTTAGGAGAAGGCATCCAGGAAACAACAAGTTAAAGACGACAATCAGATGATGATGGTTGTCGACGGATGATTAGAGCTTTAAGTTTCCTCAAATTAAGAACAAGTTAAGGTCACCTCCTTGTGTGAAATGGAAGTTTATTTATAGATTTTTGATGGGGTTATTCTCGTCTTGTCGTCAAAATCTTAAATTCAACTCCATTGTAAACAATAATTATTTAGGCTTCTTTTGGGATAGCTTTCTTAATATTTTCTAATGCAGCTTTTAGTACAAAAATTTTTATTTTAAAAGAATTTTTTATATTAAAAAACTGCTTTAAAAAATAATAGAAAAGTTATCTCAATTCTCTAAACTAACTAAGATTAGTCAAATTCTTTTAGACCCACAATCAAAATGAACGGCAATAATTAAATCCTTATATTACGATATGATTAGCCCAAATTATATTTCTACATTTTTTCTTAATTAAACAATAGTAATTAAATTTATTAATTTTTGAAAAAAAAATGCAAATTAAATGTTTATTATTATAAATATCTAATTAAAAGAGTATAAATACAAAATTTTAACAGTTATTTTAAAATTAATTATATCTATATATATAAATGTATACTATATTAAATTTAAAATAAATTTATTAATTTTTAAATGCCGACATGTATAATAATAATTATTTTATTAAATTAAAGACCTTTATTAAACTTGAGTATTTGTACTTTTTTATTAAGTTATTTAATAAAGAATATTTTTTTAAACTGAACTGAAAGCTTAATGCTGCCAAGTGTTGATTGAACAAACAAAGAAATTTGAGTGCCATTAGATATTTCTCAGAGGAAAATGCCAGCAAAGGAAGTCGCATAAAAATTTTATGCGGAGGATGTGAAATATATCTCATCAATAATTTTGCACATCTAAATTTTTTTATTCCTAAACAGCCCTACTCTATGGTAAGATAAATTTTGATTAATTGGTTAGGGTTTATTGGGATTTGGGACAACTATAATTTTTATAATTTTGACTATAAAAATTTTTTAATTTAAGAAAATTTTATAGTAAAAAAATATTTTAAAAAAATTAAAAATAGGGCCAGCTTAGAATAACAATAATTTTTTTATAAAATAAAATTATTATAGAAAAATTAATTCTTTTAAAGTTTCTGTAAAATATAATTTTCAAGCACAGAAATTTATTTAAAGCAACGAAAAAGTAGTAGCCTAATAAAAATTATAGTTACAATCTGAAAAATAAAGTAGTAGTAAAAAAGTTACCCAATCGAAGCCTTAATTTCTTAACTAATCGAACAGTTCAAACAAATTCAAAATTGTGATTAAATTGGATTATAATGTATAATTAGTCAAAAATTTGCTAATACTTCAACAATAACAAGTAACAACAATATTAAGTCTTTATCACATTGTGTAAAGTCAAAATTTGATAATAATGTTTACTTATTTGTTTTAGTTAATCTTTAATTTTTAAAGCGAGTGTGTGAAAATCATATTCACATTTGATAATAGCAATATATATAGAAATGTGTGATCAGTTAAAATTACAATCATGAGAAATAAAAATAGGTTAGTGATACGTCTCCAAAACTCATCTTTATCGAGCACGAATCTTGATGCATATTTGAATTTAAAACTTCCAAAAGTGAACTTGGGGCCATCCAAACTCCAATTTCAGCAAGCTTATAGTCAAATTAAATGTCTCGAATACCTAATGACACCAAAATCGGTCTAATCCGAGCCCAAATGGGTCCAAATCGAGCGACTGAAGCATATTTGAAAAGTTCAAAGCATAAATTGAATGATCAAATGATCTCTAAATATGGAATGCATAACATCGAATCAAGCGACTCGATGAGACAAATCTAACGAGCCCAAGATCACTTAATTCTGACATTATTTGGGCATATAAATGCTTGATAAACGCTCTATGATTAATGAGATCAATATGGGTCTTCCGATGGAACACTCTGAATTTGCCCCAAATCTTCTCCATTTTTTATGAGACAGGCCACTCTAAAAAATCTATAAATAGAATCCTACTTCCCACTTGAAGGTGGGAACTTGGCAATTTCGCTTAATATTGGAGAGAGTTCTGAGGCTTCAAAAATCCTAAAGTTCTACATAGGCACCATTCTCGGCAAACTTTTGTCGACCACCGCTTATCAACCGATCATCATCGGACCACCGCCCATTCGTCGATCACCTTTGGACCTCTGCTTTGTAGCCAACCGCCGTTGGACTTCCACACAGCTAGCATCGACACACCACTCCAATCACCGTCGCCCGCCGGCTAAGGTCCCTCAGATCACCATCACCCGTCGACTATGATCCCTCTGACCAGTGTCACATGTCGACTATGATCCCTTCGACCACCATTGCACATCCACTACAGTCCCTCCGACCACTATCGCGCCACCCGACTGTGGTCCCTCCGACCTCCGTCGCCAGCAGACTATGATCCCTCCGATCTCCGTCGCCTGCCGACTAAGGTCCCTCTGACCTCCGTTACTTGCCAATTATGATCCCTCTGACCTCCATTACCCCATAACTATGGTCCCTCCGACCATCATCACCCGCCGACTACGATCCATCCACCACCGTCACTTGACTACGGTCCTACCAACCGAATGAGCAAGCCAACACTCTCTTGAGAACAACTCTCATATCATTAGATTCTTTCAACTCTCATATTGTAATGTGCTATATATGATGTATATTCGCTCCATTGAGCTAAAGCCTTCCCCCAAAGAAGGGCCTTATTTATAATTAATAATAAACATTAATAGAATCATTTTAACTGTGCCAAGTCCCGTGTCTTTCCCCTTTTTAAGATTTTTCACGTAAAAATATTGGTGTCTCTTACGACTTTTGCACTCCTCTTTATTATCTGTATGTGTGTTGGATCTTCACATAAAACTTGAATGTTAAACTCTATATATTTCTTCCGACACGAATGTCCCAAAAGCAACACTAAAATTGATTCCAAAACTCTACTACACAATTATGAGAAATAAGAATTCTTTTGATATTATATTTTAAAATAATTTAATAGATGATTATAATATCTAATACAAAAAAATTCAAAAGTGCAAGCACTACATCAAGATATATAAATACTTTTACAAAAGCTATAGACTAATTCAAATTAAACAAAGAAGTATAATTACTATTTTTCCTTTTAACACCATAAAAAAGATATAAATGTTATTAACCTCCACCATCAAAATATTATTTATTGTTACAATATACCAAGGTGACGTATATTTTTTTGACAAAATTTAATTTTTAATATTATATATATATATAATTGAATTGTGTCATATGGCATGAAATTTTAAAGGATTGCCGGCTTCTCTTTTCCTACCCCACAGCGCGTGCCAGCTGTCAGTACGTCAAATTACGGAGCAGTACGAAATCAGCATATTCCGTGTTAACGTTTTTCACAAATAATTTAAATTTTGCAAAAGTCATTGAAAGGAAAAAAGAAAAAAATTTATATCTAAATATTCTGAGCGAATTTTAATTTTTTTATTTACATCAAAATTAATATTATATATAATATTTTAAATAATAATTAAAAAAAATCACAAATGTTTTTCATAAAAGGACAAAGTGGGGCCCCAGGAAGTCGGCACGTGACGTCTAAAGGGTGGGCCCAGCCGACTACGGACGCGGTCACCTGTCCGGCACGGCTCAAACTGTAATTGCTGAGAAAAGTGGGAGGTAAAGGTGGCATCTACGTTAACGTGAGTCATACGCGTTTGTCCTTCGAGCCTCGAAGCTCATACGTGCTTGACTTCAAGGGGGGAAAAAACACATCGGCTTAGTTTATTCCTTAAAGAAATATTTACGCATACATCATCAGAAATTTTCTTAATTACAAATTTATCACCCAAATGCCTGAACTGAAATAACAGATGTATATGGTCATATGTGATATAGTCTATTGAAATCTTAAAAAACATTTATCTTATTAGTCATAACTTTTTGCATGGAGTATGCGTCTGAGATTTTTAAGAGTATTTGAATCAACTCAAAGGGGCTAAATAATTGTATATTTTGACTTTAAAAATATTTAAGGGATAAAATTATTGAGTCATGAAATATTTATGATAGTAGAGAGATAAAAAACTTAGCATCTTAATTTTAAACGAAGATCTAACATACATACAGATAAAAAGAGAGGGGTGCAAGTTAAAAGTGAGATCATAATTTTTATCAACTTGAAGAGACTATGGTCGACGGGCGACGGAGGTCCGAGGGAACGTAATTGGCGGGCCATGGAGGTCAGAGGGACCGTAGTCGAAGGGCAACGAAGGTCAAAGGGACAATAGTTGAGGGGTGACGGAGGTCGGAGGGACCATAGTCGGCATGCAACGGAAGACATAGGGACCGTAATCGGTAGGCAACGGAGGTCGAATAGACCGTAGTCAGCATGAAGCGGGTGTCAAAAGGATCGTAGTCAACAGGCGATGCTAGTCTGAGCATCCGTAGTCAACGCTCAACCGAGGTTGGAGGGACTGTAGTCGACGAGTGACATAGGTTAGAGGGATCAAAGTCAGTGAGCTATGGTGATCGAAGGGACCAAAGTCGATCGGTGATGGTTGTCAGATAAATCGTATTCAGCAGGCGATGATGGTCGAAAAAGACCGTAGTCGACAGACGATAGAGGTTCGATCCGACTACGGTCCGAAGGACCATAGTCAGCGGGTGACGGAGGTTGGATGGACCGTAGTCAACAGGCGATGATAGTCAGAGGGGCTATAGTCGGCGGAGAATAGTGGTCAGTGGGTGACGATTTTCAGAGGGACCACAGTTGGCAGGCCACTGTAATTGGAGGGACCATAGTCAGCGAGCGATCAAGGTTGGAGGGACTGTAGTCGATGGGAGTCGGAGGTCAGAGAGGTTGTAGTCGGTGTAACGACCCAAATTTATGAAAATAATTGAAAATAAAAATTTTGAATTTCTATTTGAACTGGAGCGCAATAGCACTAATACTTTGAGTGTTGCTGTATTAGGCGTAGAGTGTAGTGGCACCATAAAACATCCCCGCGGCATTGAAGCTTCTATTTGTACAGTAATTCTGGATTTAATATGTAGCACTATCGCTGTGGCGCTACCCACTAAAAATTATTTTTATATAATAGTTTTTTTCAACTAACCATCCCTCATTTTCCTAGCCAATGCCAGCTTTCTAAGCAAGGGAGAGAAGAAGGGGAGAAGGAAGGAGAAGAGAGAAAGAAAATTTTGGATTTTAGGTCTTTGGATCGCTTTGCAGCTTTTACAAAAATTATTTAAATCAAGGTAGGTGATTCTAATCCTATCTTTTTTTCTAAGAATTTAATTTTGACGGCTGAATTCTCCTCAAAACTGATTTTACTATATTTTTTCCAGCTTTATTAAACATTTATTGCTCAGCTTTTTGTATGTTAATGTACTGATTATCCAGGATATTTTGACTGTAATATTTATGAATTTCACCTAATAAAATAGAAATTATTAAATTTTGTATAATTTACACTATAGATAAATTGGTTACTTTTATCTAAGCGCACTAATAATACAAGCCTGGAGAATAAAAATGAGAAGGTGATTGGGTAATGATTGTCGTATTACTATTATAATATTGTGATAATGATATGTGGGAGGGCAAGTAAAAGCTAGTTTCACTGATGTTGGTTGGAGACTTATTGGTCTATATAGAATGGTGGGTCCATATTCTTTCCTTTAAATACTATAATTTTGTGTTATCCTTTCCTGATTCATGTGATACTTATTGAGAGTTACAAGGAGCTATTATTGTGTCGATGGAAAAAGAGTGATGAATCTATTTATTGAGCCAACATGATATTAATATAGATCATTGCTTACTGGAAAAATACTACTTAAACCAGGACTTCTTACTTGTTTAGTGTGACTACAAAAATGCATGTTATAGATCCATTATTATTGTACTACTTTACTGATACTATATTGATTTACTATCATTATATAAATTATTATTATAGTATTAATTTACTATTACTACCACTAGAATACTGACATCGATACGGTTACTGATACTATAACTAATTTATCGTTACTGTTACTGTTAATAATTTAATGTACTGGTTACTTCTACTGATTCTTTATATCGATACTGAGCATATAACATACTGAGCATAAGATATACTAAGCACATGATATACTGAGCATGTGACATACGGAGCACGTGATATATTGAATATGTGATTAAATACTAACTTGATATTAATATATACTAATTAGATAGTATGTGTACATCATTATAAGATTTTACTGTATTAATTTGAGTTTTATAGCTTTATTTGATTCTTTTATTGATTGTTAATACTGATACGAGACTGCTTTATTGATTTGATACATATACCAATTTATTGATTTTCCCATTGTACTACTTTATTAGCTTTCATAATGTATTATTTTACTGTTTATATATTATGTTGCTAATGCATGTGAGTTTTATTATTTCTACATTGATTTTTGATCATATGATGTTACTATTATGAATTGATTAATGATATACATACTGCTTATTTACTATATTTTGAATTTAGTTATAAGATTTTAGTGATATGTTAAGCTATTTAGCTCATTATATATGATTTAAATAATTTCAGGTCTAGAAATTGTATTAGGTGTGTGAGATTGATTAGATAAAGATTCTCCAGGTTTATTATTAATTTATTTCTCTCTGTCTTTTAACTATTCTTTTGTACTCAGGACTGGTGATGATAGATATAATTGTATAATTCTTGAGTATTATATATTATTTTTGGGTCAATAAATATAGATGCATATGAATGTTTTGATCAATAGAATTTATTTCTGCTGATATATGATTTTATTACTGATAAAAGAGAAAAAAAATAACTCTTGTGTTAATTTTAAAAGATAAATAAAATAATTGTTTTTTAAATTTAATCATGGGATATTACAATTGGAATCAATTGTTGTTACAAGAATGTATTGAATTATAAATCAGAGCTATAAGAATTAATTGTGAGTCGGGTAGATTGGATAGATTAAAGTATATTTTTTTAATACATAATTTATTATATGTGTGAATTATTTAGATATAATTATGTAAAAGTGAATAGTCACAATAGACCTATCAGAGCAACATGTGCCAAATGAGTAATACAATGCAACTCTAGTATCATCATATAGTGTTATGTAGTAGCCAGTGTTCTAGCATAGGTAATGGGTGATACACACAATAAGCCATCTAGGAGCAAGGAAGGAGAGGGGGATAAAAATTTGTAGATATTCCATAAGTTAAAGCCCCCACTGTTCAAATACGCTATAGGAGACCAGGCTCCAAAGGATTGGTTACTAAGGATAGAGAAGATTTTTGACAGTATGTAGTACTGAGAGAGCTAGAAGGTATAACTAGTTATGTTTCTATTTGAAAAGAGATATTGAGAGATAACAGATTAGATAACAGAGAGAAATTTTAAGGGAAGACTAATGCTGAGATCACCTGGGATGAATTTATTATTATATTCAGGATGTGGTTTATACCTCCCTCTATCCAACAATAGATGTGGTAAGCATTTATTAAGTTGGAGCAGGTAAGTAAGATAGTGATGTAGTATGAGACTGAATTTATTATATTAACTATGGTATGCTCCTCATTTGATCCCTATTGCTGAAGAAAAATGCTACATATTTCTTCAAGGGCTAAATAGGGAGTTGAGACATCCATTATTGTCTCTATGAATTCAGGAGTTTTTTGAGTTAGTGGAGCAGGCTAGACTAATATAGATTAATTTAACAGTATTCACATCCAAGTATGATATGGGATCCAAATATAATGTTAGCAGAAGAAGGATTAGAGATAAATCAAGCAGGGATAGAGACAGTATTGATGATAAGAAAAGTATGTATAGTAATTTGAAGGGATCTAGATCCATTATATTTACTGATAATTTTAGTGCATGTATCCATTATGGAAGGAGGAATGGAGGTCAATGCTATCTTTTATCAAGGTGATGTTTTCGATGCAGATAACAATAACATAAGATAGCAAATTGTCCTTAGAGAGTATCTGGAGGAAGAGCCGATTCTAAAGCAGGACAGAGTTGACATATTAAAGGACATAGAATTGCAGGAGTGAGAAAATAAAGTGGAAGATCAATGAATAGGGATGATGATAAAGTTATCAGCGGTAGTCAGAGGGAGTCCGTTGCACCAGTATCAACTGCACTCCAATAATATCACATGTGTATAATATATAGTATCTTGAAAATATACAATAACCTGAGAGTTCTACTAGTAAGAAGTTTATTTTAAATTATTGCATGACATAGCATATCATGCATATGTGAATGATATGTGATGGAATGAATTACTTAATTGTATAATAGAGAATGATTACTAATTCGATGTGAATCCTTTGATAAGTTTTTTTTTTTTACTTTTTATTTAATTTATGTTGATACATATTTGTTTTATATCAAATTTGTGCTCAAATATTTAAGAAAAATATCAAGGATGAAATTTTTTCTAAGGTGGGTAGATTGTAATAATCCAAAATTTTAAAAATAATTAAAAATGGAATATCTAGATTTCTGTTTGTGCTAATCCTTTGAGCATTACGGCATTAGGTCTAGAGCGCACTAGTGCCAGAAAATGTTATTGTAGTATTAAAGCCTCTGTTTGTACATTATTTTTTGATTTGACATGTAGTACTATAGATCTGAGTGGTGGCGCTATGGTGCTACCCACTAAAAATTATTTTTATATAATATTTTTCCCTCGCACTGTCCCTTATATCCCCAGCCAACACCAGCTTGCTAAGCAAGGGAGAGAAGAAGGGGATAGGGAAGGAGGAGAGAGAAAGAAAAATCTAGATTTTTGATCTTCCTGGCATTTTGATGCTTTTAAAAAAAGTGTTCAAATATAGGTAGGTGATTCTAATCCTATCTCTATTTTCAAATATTTAGATTTTGACCTCTAAATTCTCCTCATAACTAATTTTACTTTATTTTCTCCATCTTTATTTGACTTTTAGGGCACAACTTTTTATATGTTGATGTATTAATTATCTCGGATATTTTGACTACAATTTTCGGAATTTTGCCAAATAAAATAGAAGTTATTAAATTTTATATAAGTTACACTATATAGAAATTTAAGCATACTATTAATGCAAACATTGAGAATGAAAATGGGCATATGATTGGGTAATAGTTGGTCACTATTACTATTATAATATTATAATAATAATATGTTTGAGGATAAGTAAATACTAGTTTCACTAATGTTGGCTGGAGACTAACTGACCTGTATAGGATAGAGGGCTGACGGGCTTTCTTTAGATACTGTGATTTGGTGATATCTTTTACTGATTCATATGATACTGATTTAGAGTTATAAGAAGTTACTATTATACCAATGGATAAGTAGTGATGACTCTATTTACTGAGCCAACAGAATAATAATATGAATTACCACTTACTAGAAAACACCAATTACATCATGACTTCTTACTTATTTAGTGTGACTACAGAAATATATGTTATAGATTCATTATTATTATATGACTTTACTGATACTGTATTGATTTATTATTACTATATGAATTACTATTATAGCATTGATTTACTATTACTTCCATTGGATTTAGTGGTACTGATATGACCATCGATATTATTACTGAATTGTTACTTATACTACTATCAATTCATTATTATTATTACTATTACTAATTCATTATACTGATTATCGATAGCGGTTCACTGAACTAATGCTGAGCATATGACATACTGAGCACATGATATACTGAGCATGTGACATACTAAGCACATGTGATTAAAATACTGATTTGACACTAATATAGACTACCTAGATAGTATGTGTACATCGTTATAAGATTTTACTGTATTGATCTGAGTTTTACTACTTTATGTGATTGCTTTACTGATTGATAATACTGATACGATAATTATTTTATTGATTTGACACCCATACTAGTTTATTGATTACTCTACTATACAATTTTACTAGTTTTGATATTGTAATATTTTACTATTAACAGATTTTATTGATACTATATGTGAGTTTTATTATTTCTGTATTAATTTTGGATTATATAACTATTACTTTTATGAATTTAATAATGATATGCATACTGCCTCTTTACCATATTTTGAATTTACTTATTAAATTTTAGTGACATGTTGGGCTATATAGCTCATTATATATGATTTAAATAATTTCAGGTTAGGTCAAAGGATCAGGTGTGTGAAATTGATTAGATTAGGATTATTCAGGTTTACTGTTAGTTTATTTCTTTTTATCTTTAGCTATTCTTTTTTACTTATGACTGGTGATGATGGATTATAATTTTATGATTTCTAAGTATTATATATGATTTTTAGGTCAATAAATATGGATGCATATGAATATTTTGATCAATATAATTTAATTCTATTGATATATAATTGTATTACTGATAAAAGATAAATAGATAGCTCTGGTGTTGATTTTAAAAGATAAAAAGAATAATTCTTCTAAAATATAATCTTGGGACATTATAGTTAGCAGGCAACGAAGGTTAGAGAGATCATAGTCGGCTGGCGATGGAGGTCAGAGGGATCATAGTCGGTGGGAGATGGTGATTAGAGGAATCATAGTCGATGAGCGACAGAAGTCAGAGGGATCATAATTAATGGGAGACTGAGGTTGGAGAGACCGTAGTCGGCAAGCGACTAAGATTGGAGGGACCATAATCGACAAATTATGAGCAAAGTCGGAGGGATCGTAGTCGGCACATGATAGAGGTCGGAGGGACCATAGTCGATGGGCAATGGAGGTCAGAGGGACTGTAGTCAATGGGCGATGGAGGTTAAAGGGATTGTAGTTGGCAGGCGATGGAGGTTGAATGAACCATATTTGATGGGCAATGAATAGCAAAGGGATCATGATCAACGGTTGACAACGGTCGAAGGGACTATAGTCGGTGGGCAATGGTGGTTGGAGGGACCATAGTCAGCAGGTGACAGTGATCAAATGAAAGCAAGATGATAGCTATTAGACGGAGGTCTGACGATGTCGGTTGGGGGGAGGCCTAGCAACGATAGCCTGGTGGCGAGGGTTTATTGGCAGTGGTGTTGGGGTGGAGCTCAAGGATGCTTTAAGCCTCTGAGCTCTCTTATGTCTCTAGCCCTGGGTCTAAGCATCCAATTGTTCAAATCCTAAAAGTCCCCCTCAAG
Source organism: Dendrobium chrysotoxum (assembly GCA_019925795.1). Lineage (NCBI taxonomy): Eukaryota > Viridiplantae > Streptophyta > Magnoliopsida > Asparagales > Orchidaceae > Dendrobium > Dendrobium chrysotoxum. The sequence goes on from CM034315.1 coordinate 15,177,184, forward strand.
TAGAGAGTGGGGGCCTATTTATAAATTTTGAAAGTGGCATGCTTTGTAAATTTGAAGAAGATCCAGAGTAATTTTGGAGTTCTCCATTGAACGACTCGTATTGATTCCTTCTATCATATAGCATTCATAGCATTTAATTGCCTTAATGATGTTGGAATTAAGGGATCTTGGGCTTATTAGATTCATTTCATCGAGCCGCTCAATTCAACTATAAGAATACTATATTTGGATATCTTTTGATCATCCAATTAATGCTCTAAAGCTTCCCAATATATTTTAAGCCCTTAATTTGAGCCCATTTGGGCTCAGATTAGACTGATTTTTGATTTGTTGGGTTTGTCTTACTTAGACATTTAATTTGATTGTAAGATCGCAAAAATTGGAGTTTGGATGGTCCCGAATTTTACTTTGGAAGATGATAACTTAAATATGCCTTAAGATTAGTGCTCCATCAAGGTGATTTTTGGTGACTTATCAAAAATAAAGTTTAAACAATATAAATTTATAGTCAAAAAGACCTTCACATCATAACAAATCTAATAAAACCTAAATCATTTGAATCAAGAATATTCGAGAGCTGGATCATTAATTTTACTTGACTTGAATTGAATCAAACTGCAAATCTATCCAAACATCCTTCCGGTTTATCACCTAATGAACACATTCATATCCCAAAGAAAAAGCAACACGGGTCCCCCAACCCAAAAAGCTCTCTTCATGAATATCATGTATATGATCTGATTTAAATGAGAGATTTATTTTCATTTGGCTAGTATGTCAAAGAGTGAACTTTTTGAGTTCTTTCTATCTCCACAAGTCTCTAATTGATAAACTATTTTGTGACTTATTATTAGTATAAAATGAAGAAAACTTTGGATATAAAAATTATTTAATAACATCAGTAATTTTTTGTAGCCCTAAATTTGGTTTACAAGCCTTCTTGATGTTATTTTATAAATCCTATTGTTGAAATTTTGATAGGTCAATTTCATTAGAGCTATAGCAATAATAACTTCAAATTTATATATTTTTTGATTGGTTAGAAACTTCATAGAGAAGACCTTAACCATACCGCAATGGTCAGATAATCGACCAAGCTCTAATATAGTCACCGACCATTCTAGCTAAAAGGTAGAATTTTCCATTAATTTTTCGAATAAGGGAGGGTGTGATTTAGCGCGTTTATTATCAATAAGAATATGAAACATTTTGAGATAATGTTAGATATTGACAATTATACAACTCTCAAAATCTATAAATACACTCCAGTGCTCTTTGTTCCGATTATTATAATCTATTAATTTTTAGAGAATTTTAAAATTCTAACCAACTCTTAAGTTTTAGCCAACCATTATAGTGTTTTTAGATTCTCCTCACACGCCCTTAGTCATTTGGTATAATGCCCTCTGTCTAAGAGGACTAGCCCAACAACCCATAATAATTTATTTTTTATGTTTACCTAATACTCTCCATATCATTTATTTTGATTAATTAGTCCAACTCCCTCCATCTAGTAGAAAGAATTTTCCTCATTAATTGTAATCATTTACCAAACTTAGGTCATTCTATCCCCCTCCATTCAAGAAATTGATTGTCTTAAGTGCCTTAATTCATTTGATAAATCTAAGCCATCCAATCCACACCCCTGTATTAAGTAGGAGGACTATCATGATAGTCTCTAATCAACCACTAACTTTAAGCTATTTAGCTTATTAACTATATGAGTTTAAGCTTATAATCAATATTTTTAATGATCACAAATAATTTGATATGATCTAATACTATTGATTAGTGTAGGTGTAAGTTAAATTACTCCATATTAAGCTTAAGTTTGAAAATAAAGAGTATAAAACATCGTGAAGTGCATTTATAACTCTAGTAAAATCAATGGCCTAATAAACTCATGTTAGGCTGATTGCCATCAAGATAAAGTTTCAAAGTATGAAAATATTATATCTTTTATTTTCTATTCTGAAATTATTAATGTTTTAGCTATTGATGATACTAAGATGGATTTCACACACACGTAATTAAAATTTAAAAATTAACAAATCAAGCAAAAAATAAAATTACAAAATCTAGAACTGGCCTTGTTATCTGATCAAGGATCGTGCAGTATGATTATGTTTGATTTTAGTTTGAACTTATTGAAGAGCTTAATTAGTTAAATAATTAATTATGTGATTAATTAAATTAATCATAGGATCATATTGTATGTTATATATAATATTATACAATGTGCCTTTGATTTAGAACACTAAGTAGCACATTGTCATGGCCCCACTATAGAGAAGGACTAAGAATTTAAGATAAAATAAAGGGAAATGATGACCCCATCACACCATCATGATCAAGGGCCATGAGAGCTTCATATATCATGCATCATTACAGAAATACTGATTTGAAAATATTTAAAACTATATTTATCATTAAAATTGAAATTTTATTTTTTTATTTGTAATTTGAATTTTCAAACTTTAAATATTTTCTTCCTTGAGGGATACTATTTATTATTAATTTACCATATTTTAATTTTATCTAATCCTAGTTTGGAAGGGGATGGTGGGCAATCTATTATGGGGATCTAATTAAAGTGGTTACACTTTACTTCAATATTTGTTTCATTAGGTTTTAATTGTATCTCCTTTTTTAATTTCTTTGAATTTGCAATAGTATAACTTGATGTGCTAGTTTAAATATTTGCTTGAATGATTGAAAAAGGGATTTTGATGTTTTGAAAAAAGTTTTAGAGTAAAGTATCAATAGTAGAAATCTTGGTGGGCAATCCCCTATAATGACTACTTATATAGAAATTGGACTGTGTATTGATCTGATTCAGACATGATTAGGTTTATATATTTATATGGTATTTATTCATTTTATGTGAATTATTAGGGTTGTATTTATTTTCCTAATTGAATTTGGGAGAAAATCTTGATAAGTTAGAATTGGCCCTTTGGGAGTGACATAGCGCTCGCTTCTCTATTTGTGCGCTATCAAGTGGCACTGCGGTGCTCATCTCTCTATTTTTAGAAATTTGATTAGTGAACAGAATCTTTTGAGGGTGCTATGGCGCTCATTTATTTGTTTTCATGATAGAATTTTGCCCTTAGGGGCACTACAACGCTAAAACTTTGGCATTGCAGTGCTAGGCAAAATATTTTATATAAATATCTAAATTAACCTTCAAAATCTATTTTATTTCATTTTGTTTCTCTGGTTAGAGAATAGGAGAAGAAAAAGAGAGAAATTTAGATTTGAAAGTCTTAGAGCCAATGTCATTTATCATGATAGTTGGAAATGTTGCTTAGTTCAAGGTAAGTAACCATTACCCTACTTTAGATTTCACTTTTGTGGTTCTTGTGTGAATTTTTAATATTTTATTTGGTTAGATTTTGAACAAACTCAAATTTATAAAGATTAAAAAAAATTTCGATGTGTACTTTTTAGAAAGTTGTAGAATGGAACATTCTAGTCAATTAGCATGTATAAATTAAAATTTCACTAGGTATTTTTTATTATATGATATTTTAGACATTCTAACGAGTATATTGACACTAGTAGAAATTTTTATATAATAATAAAAGCTTCAAAATACTACTATGGACATTATATATAAATGGTTTTATGATTTGAATTGTTGAAATGTTTTTATAAGTTTACCCCTATAAACCCTACTCTTTTATCGTGCATGTGAATATTCTGTATATTTCTATGATATGTCACATACTATTTATACATGTTGAAAACACTTATATTAATATGCTCATGTATCTGAAAATGTGTGAAAGTGGGAAGAATGAGAAAATGTAGGTGATTTATTATCATTGTTTTATATGTTTTTTGTATATTTATATGATATGTCAAATATTATTGAAAGTGCTGATATTTATATGCTCATGCTAAAAGTACTTGTAACTTCTACAATTATAGTGCCCTAAATTAATCTAAACCCAATTTGGCTGTCAGGTAAAGAGAGAGAGAGAGAGAGAGAGGAGGAGGAGGCGGAGGAGGATTTCTAGAGAGAATGTCCATTTCGGGTGGATTCAAGTTGTTTTCGTGCGACATGGAAGTTTGGGTTGAGGTAGTAATAGTTTATCTATCTCGATTTTTAATAATTCTAAGTTTTTTGAATTTTCTTGACATTTTAATTGACCTTACATAAAAATTGAGTATACACATTCATGGAGAAAACTTTCACCGCATAATTTTTAGTATATCATAGTTGGCAATATTCTACACATCTAATATTTTTATTACAAATTTTTACTAAGAAATTTTAAAAATACACTATTTTAATGATCTAAAAAAATATTGTGATGTCTATAGATAGTATTGCAGTATAATAAAAGTTTTGAAATGTAGCTATAAAGAGTGTGTGGTAATCTGGTAATTAAAAATATTAAATTTTATATGTGGCTTTCCCCCAAATTTTTTTATTGTTTAACTATTACTAGGATACTCTGTGAAACCCTGTGATGACTCTGACATTTTATATTATATTTAAAATACATTTATTTATATTTATATTATTGAAATGTGTAAATTTGGATGAATTTTAATGGTTGGAGGAAGTTTTAATGTGTTATCTGTTGAGAGTTATAAGGGCCTGAAATCTCTAAGTATATGTGGTGCTATACATTTGGGAGTCATAAGAGCTTGTTATCTTATATTCTAGTATAAGAAGTCATAAGTGCCTAAATTTTAAATTCTAATATCTGTTGGGAGGTATAAGGGCTCGAGAGAAATTCTATCTGTTATGAGATGTGAATATGAAGTGCTTACTATTCTATTTACTTGTTGTTCTGTTATTTTTATTGATATTTTAGAAATATCGCTTATTGCTTTGTCAATATTTATTTATTCTGAGCAATCTGGTTGGACTTTTGCATGGATGAATTTACTTTGCTTTAATAGTTCTACTTCATTAGTAACAGTAATAATTATTAATGACTCAAGTAGGTTAAATTAGGCGTATAGAGTTGTTGTTACTCACACCTGCTTTTTGTATTTAGTTTAGGTCAGGATAAGGTGAAGGGGAAGGCTGAATAGGGGACAAGTTGCAAATTTTGAGATATGAATCTATATAGGTTAGTCATATTTTGATGGTTATGGCTCTTTCCCTTTGATATGAACTATTTATGCCATGTATTATTTGTATATAATTATTTTGATAATAAATATTTCTAACGTGAATATAGAAGCTTTTGATGATGAGTATTTATCTACTTATTTGTAATATTGGGGGCATTGTAGTTTATAATTTAAAACTTTTGTAACTCTTTGTATATATATATATATATATCTAAATCGTCGGTAATTAATGATTTTCCTATAGTGTAAGTTATGTATGTAGAACATTTGCATTATTCTTTGCATGTGTCTGTGAGTGTTTTCGTATGCATGTGAATGTCTGAAACTGTTCTAAACTAGAATTTTTCTTTGGGATCGTCGCGGTGTCGGGGTAAGTGATGCTGTGACATTGGGCTCTTTATCTTTTGGAAAAACATGGGGAGGGGGGATGTTGTGGCACAGGGTTGGGCGTTGTGATGTCGTGCTCTCCATTGAGAGCACTATGGAACCAGTGTTCAAAACATCACAGAATTAGATCAAGATTTTATAAATCAACTTAAATTTCACTTTGACAAAACATCCCCCCCCCCCCCAAAAGTTCCTAGCTTAGAGAGTGAAAGGGAGATATTCTAGAGAGAGAAAATCTATTTTAGAAATTTTGATCTTTTTTTTGCTATCAGCTCAGTTTGAGAAATTTTTCAGATAGAGGTAGGATATATTTTGCATATCTTAGTTATCAAAAATATAAAAATTTTAGAATTTTCTAATTAAAATTATAATTTTATAGCGTAGAAATGGGGATAATTTTATATTTATTAAACTTTCACTATGTAACATTTTGTTTATTGTAGATACGATCATTTTAAATATTTTAATATTTTCATAAAAAAAATTCACCATGCAAATAAAAAGTTCTCTATTTTTGGCAAATTAGAAAATAATTTTAACCTCAAGAAAAAATGTTGTGGAATATTTAAAGCTTCAAAATAGTATTTTACACAATCTCTGGTAATCTGGTAAAATTCTAAAAACCTAAAATCTTGCTCAGTTATTGAATATATTATCCACCAAAAGTATATTTTGGAAATTTCTATAATTTACTTATTTCTATTTATTTTAATTAAAATATAATTATATATGTGCTTATTTACTTGAAATATATGATTTTAAGGAGATGTCATGTTAAAGAATGTTCTATTACAATGAATGCACCAAGGAGTCATAAAGTCCAAAATTTTGTAATATCTGATATGCTAAGTATTTTGGAGTCATGAGGGAACATTTCTAATATGTTATTACCGAGTGTCATAAGGTTATGATTCTTATTTCTATATTTTAATTGGAGGAATAAGGGCCTGAGAGAAATCTATTACTTCTACTCTGATATATCAAGCAGCTGTTTATTTAATTTACTTTTAATACAAAGTCTATTTAATTTTTGTTATCCAATAGCATTGCTAAAATTAGTTAAATAGCTTACTAATAATTACTTTTAAAATCCAGCAAAGGTATAATGGATTAATTATTAAAAATTTAGATCTGTAGTTGTGACCTGCTAAGTTGTGTGGGCTCACACCTATTTTGTATTTTATTTCAGGTCAAGGCAAGAGGAAAGAATCAGTTGAATAAGTTGAGGTTGCAAGACTGAATCTATCATAGTCAATTTATGTACTTTCTAATTTTTGCGTATTCGTGATTATTTTCTGCTTTATTTTGTTCTAATATGTAGCCATATACTATAGTGTATAGATTTTATAGCATATACATTATAAATATGAATATAATAGAAATAATTTATGAATTAGTTTAATTGCTTTGTATTGGATGTTCTTTAGTAGTTTTGTCATTTGTTTTAAATTTAAGAATTCTAAAAAGCCTCTAAAACTTAGATCCTAGGCTTGGTCTATCATCATTCGATGTAATATGACATTCTGTCTTTAATCATATTAGTTGGATTGTAACAATCCATTTTTGGTATCTGAATAGTAGTTTTGGGTGACTGATTGTAAATAGAGCTATAGAAATTAATTTGTAAACGCATAAGATAGTTCTAGGTAGTGTTGGGTATTCATTTTATTTTATTTTCAAGTGCATATTTTGTTCAATCGTGTGTTCTATGTGATTATCTAATAGTTTCATAAGATCTTGATATGATTAATGGGCGAAGTGCCATCCAGGCAGTGTTAGTGTAAATACCACTCTTGATGTTAGTTTTGATTTTATTTCTCAGTTTGCCAGTCTAGTAAAACAGCTGATGGGTGAGGTCCAGAGTAAGATCTTTTCTATTTGATTTGATGATGTAGACAAATAATTAGAGATATTTTTTAGATTGAATCCTCCAAGATTTGAGGGTGTTGTAGAGCCTAGAGTAGCAGAGAATTGGCTTATGAGATTAGAGAAGATTTTTGACAGGATGTAGTATCCTCCTGAGAGGAAGGTATCTCTAATCGTGTTTCTATTAGATAGGGAGTCTGAGCAATGGTGGTTGGGATGAAAGACAGAAAAGTTTCAGGGAAGGCTATTGGGAGGAGTTTATAGATATTTTAGATTGTTCTTCATACCTTCGTCTACATGGAAATAGATGCAGGAGATATTTTTGAGATTAGTTCAGGGGAGCAAGTCTGTGATGAAGCGCAAGGTCGAGTTTATTTCCTTAGTTAGATACGCTCTGCAATTTTTATCACTTCTAAGAAGAAGTGTAATAGGTTTCTGAGATGACTCTAAAATAATTTGAGACAAATCATTGGTACCATTTTGCATTTCTAATTTATTTGAGTTAGTAAAGATAGCTCACTTAAATAAGAATAACTGGTTGGTTACTCAGCAGCGATAGACAACTAACATGAAGAGGTTAAGTGGTGAGGCCTCTGATAATAGATTTTTTTGGAAGAGGAGTTGGTTCAGATTTGGAAACTCTAAGAGAGGTGGGCCATTTATTTCAATTCTTAGTGTTAATAGTATTGTTAGTTTTATAGACTCTATTAGTAGGGCACTTGTGTGTCAGAGCTATGGCAGGAGACACTTGGGGGCCAGTGGTACAGAATGACATATTAATACTTTTGATGCGGTCAGACTAGGCATAGGGTGGCTGAGTGTCCACAAGAAGGACCTGATCGACATTTTGAGCCTAGGTCTAAGAGTTACATTAGACTAATTAGGAAATTGAGGATAGTTATACCTTGTGTTTTTACCAATTGAACTTTTAGTAGAGGTAGAGGTTTATGTTCTATAGCAGAGAGCCTAGTAGTTCTGTTATTCCAACTCAAGTTCAGGCATTTGTGTATAATTTAATTTAGGATCAGGCTAGAGATGCTCTAGACGTGTTTATAGGTACATTTTATATATATGATAAGCCTAGCCGCACGATTCTATAGCTAGTAATTTATTTATTTCTGAGATGTCTTTTGATTTGTTGTATTTATCTTTCATACTGTTATTTTCTTCTTTGTCTATTATTTTATCGATTGGAGATGTTATGGTAGCCAGTAGGGTATATTTTTATGATATTGAGATGTCTGAAAAAAATGGAGATCTTGTATGATATTATTGCCTATCTCTAAATTTGATGTCTTTCTAGGTATAGACTAGTTGAGTCAGCATAAAGCCTAGATTGATTATTTGAAGAAGAGTGTCACTCTATTTATTCTAGGGAGTTAGGGGAGTTCTGTCTTTTATGATATCTATTGTGTAAGTAGATAAATTATGGAGGAAAGGTTGTATTGTATTCTTAGCATCTATTTGGCATATGAGTGTAGAATCTAGATCTTTGCATAATATCTTAATAGTGTGGGAATTTTGCGATGTATTCCCTGAGGAGTTAGTAAGTTTTCACCTAATATGGAGATTGAGTTTTGTATTTATGTGCTTTCAAGTACAGCTATAATATCTAAATATCCATATAGGATGGCACCTAATGTTATGCCCCAAGATCTAATGGAAGAAATTTTTTTCTTGTTTCCTTTATTATTTTTTCTTCTTATTCTATTTTCTTATTTTCTTTCACTTATTAACCAGATTAATTTGATATCCAAAGCAAATTAATTGCATTAAAGAATATAAATAATAACGAGAAAAATATCATTACATTTTCTACAATCAATATTTACATTATACTACAAAATCTCGAGTCTGAAATAATATATACAATACCCATACTAGCTACAAAAGAATATATATAATTGGAAAACTTAAAATAAAACTAAAATACATTACTACCTAGCTTGATGTTGTAGAGCCCTTATCTTTATCTGAAATCATATAAAACCACTTAACAAATATAAAAGCCCAGAAAATAACTAAAATATTACAACTGTAATCAATACATGGCAAAAGAGGAGCAATATGTTGTAAGTCTTGTAAAGAAGTTAACACATCAATACATGTTATTTATATCAATCAATTGTGTTAATTGATTAGTTATATTACACATCACATCTCATTCAGTCGGTCAATCAACTATTTTGTCTTTATCATTCAATCAGTTTCATTCAGTCATATCATTTAATCATTCTCGTCAGCATATTTGTTATACAATTATACAATAGTATCAGTATTTATATTTAGTAATCATAAGTAGTAACAATAATTAGTATCAGTAATCAATAATCAGTATCAATAACTAATATTCTATCAGATATTCAAATGAGGATATCTTGATCTTGCTTCTGCACTTATTATAATAGCCCGTATTTTGACCCAATCAAATAATTTTTTTCAGGAGTCATTATAAGTCTAAATCAGAAACTATTTTTGCTATAATATAGATATTGTAGTGATTTAATTATACCAATTTTTTCATAATTTTGGGGCACTGGTAGACATTCTTAAGAAATTGACACATGTTAGCACAAGTGAGAATTTTGGGATCATTAGATGTCGATTTTACAAACTAATTTTATCAAAATTTTCTAAATAAAATGTATTATTTTATGAATATTTTTCTATAATTTTTAAACCACAAAAAAATATAAGAATTTATACTAAAAATTAATTAAATTAAATAATTATATTAATATTATATTATTAGTTTATTATAAATATCTTAAAGCACTTACTTATTTCTTAAATCATATATCCCTTAATTCAAATCAGCTAAAATAGAAATGTAAATAGGAATAAGAGAGAATTTGAAGAGAGAGAAAAAGAAAACCTAGGATTTGGAGGTCGTAGAGCAATTTTCATCTGTTAACCTTGTTGTAAGATTTGCTCATCTCATTGCAAAGAACCATTAACCTATTTCTAATTTAATAATTTATGTGTGGGGCATGACACTTATGACTCTTAATCAATCGCCCCTTATAACTCTCAATTAAAGAACTCCTTATAACTCCACTTTAGTGAATCACAAACACTCACCTTGACTCCTTATAACTCCCGATCAGCCTTCAGCTTTTATAACTCCAATCAGTAATCAATATCAGTATCAGAATCATCCATAAGATAAATAAGATTCTAGATGTGGCCCCTATAAGTTCAAGTGAAGTCTCCTGTCACGTAGCATTTTATCCTTTATAGGATTCCAGAGGTGACTCCTATAACGTAGCACTTTATCTTGTATGGTACTTAATTCTCATCTTTCAACTGGTATATATTTCTGATACCACTCTCCCAATCATGTGTTCATATTCATTCACATAAATCATTTTAGTCCAAATCATATTTTAGTATTTTCATATCAAATCACAGTATATCACTTTCAACCCATTTTTAATATACATTTTCCCCACTCATTTTACCCAGAAATTCCTATACACATATTTAACCAATAAAAATGCAATAAAATTATATCAAATTATTCAAAATAATTAAATCTATAATATATCAAAAGTTACACAGAGAAAGCTCATGAAATCAGGAGATAATATATTTTTAACATATTTAAGAGAGATAAAATTTATAGAAATCAAAATCATCAAAAATAGAGGTAAGAGGATAGTTACTTATAATGATCAGAATATATTTTATAATAGAAGCAATGGACAGAGAAGCCCCAAAGAGCTTCCTCTATGTTCTTCTCTCTCCTCTCCCCCCCCCCCCCCCCCCTTCTCTTCCTCTCTTCCTTTTCTTTCTCGGCCAACCCACGTGAAATGAGCGAAGGGGTGAGAGTGCTAGTATATATATATATATATATATTCATTTTCTGGGCCTCAACGCTCACAATCTCTACGTTTCAGTCCTACAATTCAAAGAGCAATTCAAATATTTCATTTTAAAATACTTTTTATTTTTGGGTTGTTACACCTAAGGAGCGTTCAGGAGTTGAAGGTGCAGTTTCAGAAGTTAGTTAACGAAGATTTTGTCCATCCTAGTTTGTATGTATGGGGATAACATATTTTATTTGCGAAAAAGAAAGATGGAACTATACACATATATATTGACTACAGGGAATTGTATAAGGTGACAATCAAGAATAAGTATCCTTTACCAAAGATTGATGATTTATTCGATCAGCATGTGGGAGCTTTTGTGTTTTATAAGATTGATCTGAGGTCTAAATATTATCAAGTAAAGGTGAAGGGAGAATATGTTGCAAAGCTTCATTTAATACTCAGTATGGGCATTACGAGTTCTTAGTCATGCCTTTTGGGGTAACTAATGTGCCTACAATCTTTATGAACTTGATGAATAGGATATTTATGGAATATCAGGATTAGTTTGTGATTTTATTTACAAATGATATCATGGTTTATTCATGTTCTGAGGAGGAGGATGCAACATATTTGAGAATTATTTTGGAGATATTGAGGTGACATCATATGTATATGAAACTCTCCAAGTGTAAATTCTGGTTGAAGAGCATTTCATTTCTGGGGCACATGGTGAGCAGTGCAAGTATCTCTATAAATTCCTAAAAGGTTCAAGTTATTACTAAAGGGCTAAGGCCTACTATTGTATCTAAGGTATGCAGCTTTTTAGGCATGGCCAGTTATTATAGGAAATTTGTGAAATAATTTTCTCATATTTCTGCACCTTTGACAAGACTAACATAGAAGTCAGTGACCTTTGTTTGGATGTCTAGTTACAATACAGAGTTTTCATAAACTGAAAGATTATTTGACATCTGCTCCAATTTTGACCATCCCATCAGGTACAGAAGGATTTCAAATGTTTAGTGAATCTTTACTGAAGGGATTATGATGTGTGATGATGCAGCACGAGAAATTTATAATATATGATTCTAAGCAGTTAAAGCCATGTGAGAGAAATTATCTAATACATGATTTAGAGCTTGTTACGATTGTATTTACTCTGAAGATTTGGAGGCACTACATGTATATTGTTAGATGTAAGATCTTCATTGATCACTAAATCCTAAAGTAGACATTCACACAAAAAGATTTGAATCTGAGACAAAGGAGATGGCTTAAGCTACTTAAGGATTATAATTTAACTATTCAATATCAGCTTAATAAGGTGAATGTGGTGGTAGATGCTCTGAGTAGGAAATCATTTGAGATGTCAAGTCATCTGCTTACTTCTGACAATCTTCTGATTTGAGATATGGAAATATTAGAATTGGAAGTTATTACTTTTGTTGATCGGAATTCATGTATTCTTGCTTAGATGATTATCCAATGGTCTTTGTAAGAAAGAATCCAGGAAGCGTAGAAGTCAGACAGATAATATTTCAAATTAATCAATCAAATCGAGTTTGGTAAGAAACCTAAACTATGATTGTGTGATTCTGGGATCATCTTCTAAAAAGATATGCTATGGGTTCTTAGTTTTGAAGATTTGAGGCTAGAGAACTTCTTCTACATGTGATACTATATGTCAATTTTCTTACACCTACTAACACTTCACAACATTTTTCATGATAGGAATCTTGAAGTTGGAGGTTTCTACTATAATGCCTGCTATATCAACTTTGTAGAGCGAAGTTCCTTGTGTGGAGGAGAAATGATTTTGCACAATGAAGCAAGCTAAAGCCATAATGAGGACATGGACAAGGGCTCAAGCTAGAACTTGAATTTTGCATTTAAATTTTATTAGTTTCATGTTTTTTAGTGTATGTTTAAGAGATAATATGATTGTAATTTTAATTTTTCTTAACATTTTCAAATTTTGAAAAAAATAAAAATTATAAACATATTGTATCTTGCACATACACTAACAAATATGATAATAATAAAATTTAAATACTAAAAAGCATGTCCTAGCTTGAGCCTTTATCTTAAGCCTTTTTATATTAGCTTTATCTTGCTTCTTTGTGCTACATCATATACATATAAACTTTTTAGTGACACCCTTATCTATTACCTTAAGGTCATATTTCCTTCTCTACTCCTTTGCAACTCATATATAATATTAGTATAAGTTCTTACAATTAAATCAAGCTTCATAATTTTTTTCATTTTACAAAATTACTCTTTTTGAAAAATGAATGGCTTCTCTTTTTTTTTTTCAAACAATAAAAGGGAGGTAAAGTAAAAAGAAATTCTTAGAGAATGACATGCATCAGTGCACCACTTGCTAGTGGACCGACCTATTTATCTACTTATCTAGAAAGGATCTCTACAATGAAAACTTTATCTTTCAACTGCTATCAAGTGGCCAATTAAGCTTCTCCTTTTTTTTTTTTTTTTGTGATGAGGAACCACTGTCCAAAGGCCAGTATAAACCTCAGTCGACCTAGCATGCAACCCACACCAATTTACACGGGCCAACACTTAAGGCTTTCACTGCTTGCCAAGAGATTCGAACCAGGGACCTGGGCTTTGCCCAGCCGGCTCTTCACCACCCGGACAAACAGCGGTGGGTTTTAAGCTTCTCCTTAGGAACTAACTATTTTCAACATAATTGTGTTTATAATTTCTTATATAAAAAAAATATTATATAGAATTGTGAGTTGTTCACAAATATATTAATACATTAACAAAATTATTGAGAAGATGCACACAAAAAAATAAGCTAATCTTTTTATTAAAGAGAATTATTGTTCTTCTTACAACAAGATGATATAACATATTAATTTGTCATATTTTGAATTTTGACTCGGAGTTAGGCTAAATGACTTAAATAATATAATTTAGTTGAGTTTAAGATTTCGTTTGGGACAACTTTTTTGTTGTTTTCTAAAGTAGCTTTCTAGTTCAAAAAATTTCTATACTAAAAAATTGCTTTAAAAAGTAATAAGAAAGCTGTCACAAATGAATTCTAAATTTCGTCAAACGAATTTGAGTTTAATCTTTTTGCTCATTTAACAAATAGTTTAAGTTCGTAGTCTCAACATTTTGATTTGGATTAGGCTTTTTTTTTAGTTGAATTTTTTGAACATATTTGTATGATGAAAATTAATTAAGATTTTATTTGGGACGACTTTCTTATATTATTATATGGTGCTATGCAATATTGCTAATATGAACACATAGTGATAGACAAATCAACATTGCTTTTAATTAAAAAAATTTGGAGTCCAAGCAATGATATAATTACAGATCTACCAAGCATGTAATTTAGGTGAGCAATATCCAATAGGAATCAGCTACGTAGTTGAGTGACAAACTGAAAAAATACTTTCAGTCAACGAAATATTTACTTTAATTAAGGGCCCCATAGGTAGAGATGCCAATAAATAATTAGGCTCAAAAATTTGACTCAAAAATTTTAGGTTTGGATTGATCTGCTTAATTTTTGGGCCGGATTTGATTAATTTTTGAATCGGATTTAGGTTGACCCAACAATTCAAAATGGACTCAATTCTTATTTGAGTTTAGATTAAACGGTTCTTTTTTTTTTAAGTCATGTTTGGGTTAAACGGGTATTACCGATTGAAGAAAGTTGCATGATCTATATGATAAATGAGACAAACATGTTGGGTTCGGGTTAGTAAAGTTAAGGTTGAGTTGGATTCGGGCTAAATATTTTGACCCCTAAATGCGTCAATTTCTGCTCATGCATATTCAATTTGAGTCAATTTTGGGTCAAACCTAAACGAAACCCGTCAATCTGAATTAACACTACTACACATATGCAAGATATTTTGATATAATCAAATATTTAGGTTTTTGCTTGTGTATCTTTATGTACAGGTAAAAAGATTTAGTTAGAAAGTATTAGAAATGGCTTTTTTTATTAGATTTGAATGAGAATTTGACTCTTAATAGGACACGATGGAGAAACAATATTTTTTTTGTACTAAAAAACTGCTTTAAAAAATAATAAAAACGGCATTCCAGCCAAAGCATGAGTATACCATCTATGATGAATTTTTTTTTTTGAGTCTCTAAAGCCTCATATGATCCCTTTTTTGTACTTTTTTCATATTCCAACTTGTATCTATTTTTGAGTGTTTTTCTTTTGGGCTCTCTTAGGTCCTATTTTGTTTTTTCAAATCACAATCATGATTTCGTTTAGCTATTGCTTTCTTCGTTACTTTTTAAGAATTTCTCTATGGGGAAGCTACTTTTTATGGTAGTTTTAAAAAAGTTATTTTCCCCACAACAACTTTACAATCATTTTTACAAAAAGTTATAGAAGATTAGCTTTATAGGTTAAGTTAGGACTGAGAATACTATGTTTGTTGGAAATTATATTTGCCTTTTGACTCATTGAAATTATGAAAGGAAGTTAACGCTGAAGGAAAGCAAGCTCCTGATATTAACACTTTATTAATATCTTGAATACAACTGATACTAATGATATATGCTTCATTTGTGACGACTTTGTTACTGCTTTATAAAATAACTTTTAAGATCAAAAAAATTTTGTATTAAAAAGCTACTTTAAAAGGCACTAAGAAAGTCGTCCCAAATGAAATCATGATGATCAAAGTAAATATAAAAAAAAACTATCATTTTTCATATAAAATCTACAAACTTCAAAAAGAATTAAAAAAAATCATTTCTAATTTTTCACAAAGATCAAAATGCTACACTTTGAAAGAAAAGAGGTGCACAAGATTGCAAGAAAAATTACATTGGGTCGTATTCTATTGGAGAATTGGGCCGGCTAAGGCCCAAGTTAGATACCCTTGTTAACTGGGCTTTATTGTCCAACTTTGGGCTTATCCGCAATATTTATCCTGATGAAAAGGACTTCATTTTACAGCTCCAGATTGTTATCGGTATACTCGCAAAGGGTTCAATGGCAGCTGTATTCTAAATTCTAAATTTGCATTTTGTTTTTTAATCCTTATAATCATTAATATTATCACCATCAGGACCACCAAAATCCTCAGCATCAGCTTAGCCTATGCTACTCACACAATCCATAGCTTCTTATTGCTCTAGCTCTCTTAATATTGATTGCATAATCTTATTGGCCTTCTCCTATTTTATTGGTTGTTCTTTATATTGGCTCCCTCTTAATCTCCGTAAGGTTGATGGGTACCAGCTCTTAGCTCAGAATGGCCAACAAAGCCATACATGTGACCCATGGTTAGCCTCCGATTAGCTTTTATCCATACATCGAAGTCAAACTCATATCGAGCAACACCATCGACTCTTTACGTAAAAGATCATATTGGCATCTTATTTTTCTTACGTCAGAGTGAATGCATATAACATATATTATTATTTTATGTGCATGTAATTGAATAGAAAGATTTTATTTGATATTTTATAGAACATGAAAAAAATGTATTCGATCAAATACAAATTTTGAGGCAATATTTGAATTAGAAATATTTGAATTAGAATATTATAGAATTAAATTCAAGAACATATGAACACCTATTTCAACAAATTTATAATCAAATTAAATGTCTCAACAATACAAAATTTATTATACCAAAAGTGATCCAATTTGAGTCCAAATGAATCCAAATCAAACATTTAAACCATATTTAAAGTTTTCATAATATTAATTGAAAGATCAAATGATCTCCAAATCTTGAATACTTATAGTCAAATCATACAACTCAATGAGACAAGTTGAACAAGCCCAAAATCACTTAATTCTGAGTCATAAGGAACTTAAATGATGAATGAATGAGTTATGATCAAAGAATTCAATATAAGCCACATCCAATAAAGTATTATAAAATTTTAAATTAATTTACTAAAATACCACCCCAAAATACTATAAATAAACACTAATTCTCCACACGAAGGCCACATGGATTTGAGTTTGAAGAAATCTTGAAGATTTGAATAATTCTAGAGCTATGTCTAATGTTTAATTTCGATGATCATCGTTAACCACCATCATAGCCTGAATGTCATTGTCTAAGTGTCACTGCCAAATTTTCGTCACCACCATCACAATCTTTTTACTGTTGTCTAATTTTTATTATATAGCTATCATCACCCAATCAACATCACATGACTATCAATACTCGGATACCATCTTTTGATCTTCTTTCCCTACTAACACCATATAATTGATATATCTAAAGATTTTGAGTGCATCGAAAAAATATATGAGATTTAAACTGCTCTAGAGGTGACACAACACCAAAAACAGCCTTGATCAAGCACAAATATTAAGGCATATTTGAATTAAAAACTTCTAAAACTAAATTTGAGACCATTCAATATTTGATTTCAGTAAACTTATAAACAAATTAAATGTCTCAATAAGACGAGCTCAGAGACACTAATTGGTTCAATTATAGCCCAAATCGAGGGCTTGAAGTGTAAGATATTAATTGGATGACAAAATGATCTCCAAATATAACATGCTTATACTCAATCGAGTAGCTAAATATGATGAATCCAACGAGCCAAAGATCACTTAATTATAACGTCATTAAGGCACTTAAATGCTAAAGAAACTCTTCATGATTGAGAGAATTAATATGGGTCGTTTGATAGAGCACTCTGAATTCGCTCTAGATCTTCTCCCTATTTATGGTGCATGCAACTCCCAAAATATATAAATAAGACCCTACTCTCCATATGATGGGAAGCTAGGCCCTTGGGCTGGAGATTATATAAAGCTTTGAGGCTTGAAGAATCTTAAAGCTCCACCCAAGCACTACTGCCAGCAAACCCTCACCCCTGTACATCATCGCTAGACCTTTGCCCAACCACCAACCGACCTCCTCCCAAGCAACCACTGTCGGACCTCTTTCTAGTTGTTGTCTAAACTTTTATTGGCTGACCACAGTCGTTAGACCTCCTCCACTAGGTCGTCACTATCAGACCTCTACCTGATCCCCAATGCTGAACTTTTGCCAACCTCCACCATCAAACTTTCATTGGATGACCATTTCCCAGCCGCCTTCATTGAATTTTTTACAGGCCATCCACTGCTCACAAACCACCATTGCTTACCAACTACAATCCTCAAGCCACTATCATCTAACTATAGTCCTCGGACCATAGTCCCTCAAACCACTGTTGCCCGACTATGGTCCAAAGACAACCATCATATGACTACAATCCTTCCAACCTTTGTTGCCCATTGATTACGATCATTATGACATCCGTCACTCGACTACAGTTCTTCATCCTCAGTCTCCCAACTATAGTCCCTTCATTATCTATCATCTACCGACTATGATCCTTTGACCTTAATCATTTGATTACAGTCCCTCCGATCTCTATCACCTACTGACTACAATCCTGTTAAACTCATTCCACGACTGCAGTCTTTCTAATCATCATCACCCATATATTCCCTCTGATCATCACCTCCAGACTATATCCCCTCCAACTATAGTTGCTCGACTACGATCCCTCCTACCTTCATCGCAAGACAACGGCCCCTTGGACCACCATCTCCCAACTATGGTCTCGTTGACCTCCATTGCTCAACTACATTGATCACCATTATCAACTACAAACCCACTAACCTCATTCACTAGACTATGATCACTCTGACCTCCATTACTCGAATGCAATCCCTTTGACCATTGTCACCCCACTATAGTTCTATGGACCTTAGTCACCCAACCATAGTCCCTCTAACCACCATCACTCGACATGATCCCACATTCCTCTATCACCGACTATAGTCCCACCGACCTCTATCATTGGTTATGATCCCATCGATAACTATCGTCGACTACAATCCCTCCGACCACCACCGCTCAATTACAGTTATATTGTCCAAACAAATAGGTCAATGATCCCTTAAGAACATGTCTCATGCAATTAGATTCTTCCAATTCTAACAATGAAATATGCAATATACGATATATATTTGCTACATTGTGACAACACCTTTCCCTTGAGAAAGGGAATCATTTGTAATCAATAACAAATATTAGTCAAACATTTTAACTAGGCTAGGATGCATGATTTTTCCCTTTCCTGTGTTTTTTATGTAAAAATATGGTTCTCATATGATTCTTACATCTTCTCTCTATCTCATCTATGTGTGTTAGATCTTCATACAAAGTTAAGTCTTTAAACTCTATATCTCTCCACTATCATGAATGTAATAACTTAAACTCTTATCTATCAAGATATTATCCGCTTTGGCCTAAGAGCCTCATAATTTTATCTTGTTGGTGTAACTTCTCAGAAGATCTCACATCTCAGGATTTTTCAGGATGAGCATGCTTAACTATATAGTTTCTTAATGAAATTTCAATTATTACACCAAAAGGTGTCTCGATGTTTAATAGTTTAGCATATTTTTACTTAAGGGGTTTCACAATCTCCCTCAATTAAGTAACTGACATCCTTGTCAGCATTTTAATCACAAAATCATCCACCATGAAGATAGGATTCTAAAGGTGTCCCCTCCATGTTCAAGTGCTGACTTGTGAGAACCCTTAAATATCAAGATTTTTGGTACAGGTTCATCCCGTATGAACCTGTACGAACCATCTGTACAAACTGAATAAAATTTTTGCCGAGCTGATTGTCCACTAATATCGTCCGTACGATATGCACGAACAAAATAGATCGTCCGATACGAATGAAAATTTTATCCGCACGAATGGAAATATCTCAACCCATTAAATATCCCATTTGTTTAATTTTGAAGAGAGAGAGAATTGGTTAGAGAGAGGAAGAGAAAGAGAAGAAGAGAAAATTCGTGTTTTGGGTGACTTCAGTCCATTTTTGTCCGTCGCCTCAGTTTGAAAAGTTGATCGACTTGAGGTAAGGCACATTATGCCTTTCTCAATTTTTAGAAATGTGAGTTTTGACGAATTTTCTGATTGAAATGTTATTTCTGTTAGCAAAAAATGGGTATAACTTTGCATCGGTAAAACTTTTATCGCATAACTTTTCGTATGTTGTAGAGATTAAAATTTTGCACGTTTTAAATATTTTTTGAAAATTTTTATCGGGTATTTTAAAATCTGCAGAATTTTTATCGAATAAAAAATTTTCCAAGTGTCAAAAAAATAGTGCTTCAGTACAATGAAAGTCTTGAAACGATGTTGTATACGATCTCTAATAAATTGATAATTTTTTGAAATTGTGAATTTTGATTCATTGAATTTTTTGTTGTCGGTCGTTATACATTCTGACGATATTCTGATACGTGTTTGATCTCTTTGTGTTTGGTATGATTTGATATTTTATATGATTTGAATGATATCATAAGGGAGTTATAAGGCGTCAGGATCCTTTGAAATTCTGTCTGTGCCTGGGAAGGCAGGTATAAGGGGCTAAAATCCTTTGAAATTCTATCTGGGTCTGAAAATATGAAAATAAATTCTGATCTGATAATTCAGTATATCTGATATGTTCTGGTGCTGTAAGCACAAAGGGAGACATAAGGGGCCAGAATCCTTTAAGATTCTGTCTATGTCTGGGAAGGGAGGCATAAGGGACTAGAATCCTTTGAGATTCTATCTGGGTCAGGGGCATGTGATCTGATATGCGATTTGAAATATAATTTATACAATTCTGTGATTCTGTGATATGAATGTGATTTAGTTTTTTGTATCCGTTAATTGATTCATATATTTGGTATGGATACATATTATCTGAATTATATGATTTCTACGAGAATACATGAATTCTATTTAATTCTTTAAATTTTGTACGATTATGTGAACCTTACAAGGCTATCTGAATTAAAGAATGATTTGTTATATATTTTGTGTTGAGATTTAAGTTCAGTGATTATCTAATTGAAAATGAACTATTTCCTTTTAAAAGTTTCTGTGAAGTATTTGGAAGTGAGTGGATCTAGAAATTTAGATCGACTAGTGTGATCTGGCTGAGCTGTTAGCTCACTGTGGTTATCTTCATGGTTTTCAGGTTCTAGGAAAGAGAAGAAAGTTTTGGACTAGTCGTTTAGGATCTGAAGTGAAATTATCGGTATATTTTTATACTTTTAATTTTTATACAGTCATGGATATGTGGCTTTTCTGTTCTGTACTTTCTATGTAGAGCCATGCACTGTAATATACATGATTATTTTGATGAAAGGAAGAAGGAAATCATGGATGAGCTTTTCATATAATAGGAGGTTGTAGTAACTTTGTGGTTCTGTATTTCATTGAGAATATATATATATATATATATATATATATATATATATATATATATATATATATATATATATATATATATATGTGTGTGTGTGTGTGTGTGTGTGTGTGTGTGTGTGTGTTTCTGTGTGAAATTAATTCCAAAGCTAGATCCTGTGGTTCGCTGTCGCAGCTTAACATGATAGGAGCAATTCTTGTCGTGTTAGGTTGTGACAAATTTTGGTATCAGAGCATAGTTTTGGAATTGGATCGTAAGACAGAGCTATAGGAATTGATCTGTAAGTCTGGTGGGGTAGTTTCAGTCTGTCTGAGTGTTTATTATTTTTATTTTATGTGCATAGTTGTGTATTCTGTGTGATGAATCCGTCAAACCCGGATATGACCGATGGATAAAGTGCTAGTCAAGCAGCTCCTGTATATAGTTATGCTCCCATAATTAATTTAGATACAGTTTCATAGTTTGCTATCTTTATGGCTTAGCTGATAGGTGAGGCTCAGATCAGGAGTTCTGTTGTGACATCAGAAGAAGTTGATAGACATTTATAAATATTTCTGTGATTGAAGCCATTGAGATTTGAGGGCATTGTTGAGCCTAGAGCAGCAGAGGATTGGTTGAGAAGATCAGAAAAGATTTTTGATGGAATGCAATGCCCCCCTGATAGAAAAGTGTCATTAGCAATTTTTCTGTTGGATGGCGAAGCAGAGCGCTGGTGGATGGGCCAGCAGGAAGAGAAATTTCAAGGTAAACTTAACTCTTTGATTTCATGGAAAGAATTTTTCGAAGTGTTCAGATCTTGGTTCGTACCCCCTTCTGCAAGACAGTAAATATAGGAGATTTTTCTGAGGCTGGTTTAGGGGAGCAAGATGGTTATGCAATACAAAGCAGAGTTTACTGCTTTGGCTAGATATGCTCTGTAGTTGGTAAGTATTTCTATTAAAAAGTATTATAGATTTTTGAGAGGATTACGAGATAGTCATAGGCAACCCCTGGTACCATTTTATATTTCTGATTTCTCTGAGCTTGTGAAGAGAGCCGACTGATAGAGAATGATCTGATGGCTACTCGGCAATGGTGGACTGCGAGTAGAAAGAGATTCAGTGGCGATACTTCAGGTAGTAGTTTCCCTAGAAAGAAGCACAAATTTGTATCTGGAGATTCCAAAAGAAGTGGACAGTCAGGATCTGCAACAGTCTCTGGTAGTGGCAGTGTAACCAGTTCTAGTACGATCAGTGGGGCACCTATGTGCCAGAATTAGGAATGACGATATTTTGGCCAATATTACAGAATGAGTGGTCAGTGTTTCAGATGTGGTTAGATAGGACATCAGATAGCTGAGTGTCCATAAGTCAGATTTGACTGACGATCTGAGTCCATATCAGAGAGCTTTGTTAGACCGGCAGGAAGGTCGAGGACAGTTCCTTCCAGTACTATTTCTGAAGGATCATCCGGTAGAACTAGTGGTTCAGGTTTAGTGGTAAGGAGACCACCCAGAGGTACTCAGAGGGATCCTAGTAGTTCTATAGCTCCAGCTTCAGTTCAGCTATGAGTGTACAGTTTGAATCAGCAAGAGGCTCGAGATGCTCCATATGTGGTGACAGGTACGTTTTACATTTTTGAACATCCCTGTCGTGTTTTATTTGATTCTAGAGCTAGTCATTCATTCATTTTTGAGCATTGCTTTGATGTTTTGCAACTAGATTCAGTCACGTTACCTATTTCACTTTCTGTTATTTTGCCAACTGGAGATAATATGATAGCCCGAAAGTTTTATTTATGTGAGATTGAAATTTCTGATAAGAAGTGAGAGTCTTGTTTGATTTTATTATCAATTTTTTTGTATGATGTGATTTTGGATATGAATTGGCTGAGTTTGTATATGGCTCAAATTGGTTGTTTGAAGAAGCGGGTTACATTATTTATGAGTAGTGAAAGTTATTTGTTTTAAGGATTAAGAGGCATTTTATCCTACCTGATTTCTGTATTGGAAGTGAGAAAATTGTGAAAGAAAGATTATAAGGTATTTTTGGCATCAGTGAGGGATATAAATATAGATGCTGGTTCTATTTCTGATATCCCAGTAGTACGAAACTTTTTAGATGTATTTTAAGAGGAGTTAGTCGGTTTACCTCTGGACAGAGATGTTGAGTTCTGTATTGATATATTTTCGGATACGACCCTGATATCAAAAGCTCCATATAGAATGGCACCAAAAGAACTTGCAGAATTGAAAGTTCAGCTTCAAGAGTTGGTTGATAGAGGATTCGTACATCCTAGTGTGTCGCCTTGGGGAGCACCTATTCTGTTTGTAAGGAAAAAGGACGGTACGATACGTATGTGTGTTGACTACAGAGAGCTGAATAAAGTTACTATCAAGAATAAGTATACATTACAACTGATTGATGATCTATTTGATCAGCTTGCTAGATCTTCTGTATTCTCAAAAATTAATTTGCGATCTGATTACTATCAGGTAAAGGTAAGAGAAGCTGAAGTGATGAAAATAGCTTTCAGCACTCGGTACAGACACTATGAGTTTTTGGTTATGCCATTTGGGGTGACTAAAGCACCAACTGTTTTTATAGATTTGATGAATAGAGTGTTCAAATAATATCTGGATTAGTTTTTGATTATTTTTATAGATGATATTCTAGTATAGTCTGCTTCTGAGGAAGATCACGCCCTACATTTGAAAAGTGTATTGAAGACTTTGAGGCAGCATCAGTTATATGCAAAATTCTCCAAATGTGAGTTTTGGCTGAGAAGCATTTCTTTTCTGGGGCATGTAGTGAGCGGTGAAGGTATTTCTGTTGATCCCCAAAAATTTCAAGCAGCTGCTAATTGGCTAAGGCCTACTACGGTGTTTGAGGTACTAAGTTTCTTGGGTATAACTAGATATTACAGAAAGTTTGTGAAGGGCTTTTCTAAGATTTCTGCACCTTTGACGAGATTAACTCGAAAGTCAGTAGCTTTTGTTTGGACACCAGAGTGTGAAGCGACTTTTCAGAGATTGAAAGATAATTTAACTTCTGCTCCAGTATTAGCACTTCCATCTGATATGGAAGGATTTCAAGTATTCAGTGACACTTCATTGAAAGGCTTGGGATGTGTTTTAATGTAGCATGGTCGGGTAATAGCTTATGCTTCAAGACAATTGAAACCACATGAAAAGAATTATCCGACACATGATTTAGAGTTGGCTGACGTTGTATTTGCTCTGAAGATTTGGCGTCATTAATTGTATGGCGTCAGATGTGTGCCGAAAGTGATTGTATCTGATCGGGATGGTAGGTTTACCTCCAGACTCTGGAGAGAAATTCAGCAAAGATTGGGCACGAAGTTGCATTTTAGTATGGCTTTTCATCCACAAACTGATGGACAGTCTAAAAGGACTATTTAGGTACTGGAAGATCTTTTAAGATTGTGTGTTTTGAATTTTAGAGGCAGTTGGGAAGATCATATCCTACTGATAGAATTTGTATATAATAATAGTTATCAATTAAGTATTGGTATTGCACCTTATGAAGCTCTGTAAGGTAGGAAGCATATAACTCCTTTGACTTTGATAGAAGTGGGAGATAGACAAGTGATGGGTTCAATTTTTATGGATAATGCTGTGATGAAGATCAATCTGATTAAATAAAGGTTAAAATCTGCACAAGATAGACAATAGAAATATTACAATTAGAAGTACAGATTGGTTGAATTTCAGGCTGGTGACTTTGTATATGTCAAAGTCAGTCCGATGAAAGGCGTTAGTAGATTTGGAAGAATTAGCAAGCTCAGTCCAAGGTATGTCGGACCTTTTGAGATCATTGAAAAGATTGATAGTTCTGCTTACAGATTATTATTGCCTGAACAGATGTTTGATATCCATAATGTATTTCACGTGTCATCTTTGAGGAAGTGGATATCTGATTCCGAGAAGAAATTATATGCTGACGATGTGGATGTTCAGGCGAATCTACAATACAAAGAAAAACCAGAAAGGATTTTGGCTTATGATGTAAGAAAGTTGAGATGTAAATAGATTCCTATGGTTAAGGTGTAGTGGAAGCATAGAACAACTAGAGAGGCTACTTAGGAGAAGGAATCTGATATGAGACAGTTGTATCCAAGCATGTTCTGACTCAGACTCAGTTATTTTGGTAATGTCGAGGATGACATTTCTTTTAAGGTGGGTAGATTGTGAGAACTCTTGAATATCAAGATTTTTTGTGCAGCTTCGTCCCGTACGAACTGAACAAAATTTTTATCGAGCTGATCGTCAAGTAATATCGTCCGTATGATATGCACGAATAGAGTAGATCGTCCGGTATAAATAAAAATTTTATCCGTACGAATGGAAATATCTCAACCCATTAAATATCCCATTTGTTTGATTTTGAAGAGAGAGTGAGAATCAGTTAGAGAGAGGAAGAGAAAGAGAAGAAGAGAAAATTCGTGTTTTGGGCGACTTCGGTCCATTTTCGTCTGTTGTTGCAGTTGGGAAAGTTGATCGACCCGAGGTAAGGCACATTATGCCTTTCTCAATTTTCAGAAATGTGAGTTTTGACAGATTTTCTGTTTGAAATGTTGTTTCCGTTAGCGAAAAATGGATGTAACTTTGCACTGGTAAAACTTTTACCGCGTAACTTTTCGTATGTTGTAGAGATTGAAATTTTACACATTTTGAATATTTTCTGGAAATTTTTCATTGGCTATTTTGAAATCTATGAGATTTTTATCGAATAAAAAATTTTTTGGGTGTCAAAAAAATAGTGCTTCAGTACAATGAAAGTCTTGAAATGATGTTGTACACGATCTCTGGTAAATTAGTGATTTTTTGAAATTATAAATTTTGATTCGTTGGATTTTCTGTTGTCGGTCGTTATACATTCTGACGATATTCTAATACGTATCTGATCTCTTTGTGTGGGATGATTTGATATTTTATATGATTTGAATGATTTCATAAGGGAGTTATAAGGGATATCAGAAGGGAGTTATAAGGGGCCAGAATCCTTTGAGATTCTGTCTGTGTCTGGGAAGGGAGGTATAAGGGGCAAGAATCTTTTGAGATTCTGTCTGGTCCAGGAATATGAAAATGAATTCTGATCTGATAATTCAGTATATCTGATATGTTCTGGTGTTGTAAGCACAAAGAGAGGCATAAGGGGTCAGAATCCTTTGAGATTCTATCTGTGTCTGGGAAGGGAGGCATAAGGGGCCAGAATCCTTTGAGATTATGTCTGGGTTAGGGGCATGTGATCTGATATGTGATTTGAAATATGATTTGTACGATTCTGTGATTATGTGATATAAATGTAATTCAGTTTTTTTTTATCCGTTAATTGATTCATATATTTTGTATGGATACATGTTATCTGAATTATATGATTTCTGCGAGAATATCTGAATTATATTTGATTCTTTGAATTCTATACAAATATGTGAAGCTTACAAAGCTATCTGAATTAAAGAATGATTTGCTATGTATTTTATGTTGAGATTTAAGTTCAGTGATTATCTGATTAGAAATGAACTGTTTTCTTTTAAAAGTTACTGTGAAGTATTTAGAAGTGAGTGGATCTGGGAATTTAGATCGGCTAGTGTGATTTTGCTGAGCTGTTAGCTCACTGTGGTTATCTTCATGGTTTTCAGGTTCTGGGAAAGGGAAGAAAGTTTTGGACTAGCCGTTCAGGATCTGAATTGAAGTCATCGGTATATTTTTGTACTTTTGATTTTTGTACAATCATAGCTAGGTGGCTTTTCTGTTCTGTACTTTCTGTGTAGAGCCATGCACTGTAATATACATGATTATTTTGATGAAAGGAAGAAGGAAATTATGGATGAGTTTTCCGTATAATAGGAGGTTGTAGTAGCTCTGTGGTTCTGTGTTATATATATATATATATATATATATATATATATATATATATATATATATATATATATATGTGTGTGTGTGTGTGTGTGTGTGTGTGTGTGTGTATGTGTGTGTGTGTGAAAGCAATTCAAAGCTAGATCCTGGGATTCGCTGTCACAGCTTAACACGATAGGAGCAATTCTTATCGTGTTGGGTTGTGACATGACTCCTCCACATAATATTTTATATCATACAGGGTTCAAGAGGTGGCTTCCATGCTGAAGGACTTTATCTTATATGATACTTAGTTTTCATCTTTCAGCTGATGTATTACTCTAATATCATTTGTAACAACCCAAACTCATAACTATTGAGATATTGTCCTCTTTGGACTAAGGGCCTCACAGTTTTATCATGTTTGTGTAACTTCCTAACAGGCCACCCATCTCAAGATTTCTTCAAGATTAGCATGCTTAACTGTAGAGTTTCTTAATAAAATTTTACCCATTACATCAAAAGGTGCCTCAATGTTAAGAGTTCGGCTCTTTTTTACTTAATGAGTTTCACAATGAATATTCCAATATATAACAATTTGGTGTTGTCTGTCAGAAATAATTCTTGGCTGGGGAAACCTTTACTACAATCTCAAAAGGTCATTCATGTCAAAGCAGAGTACCGCTGCAACTTCATTTGTTAAAGTAGAAATCCCATGGCAATTACATTATTAGTTGAGCTCTCAAGCTTCATAAGGAATGCTAGAGCTAAGTTTGAGCTCATTCCATGGGCTCAACTCGAGTTCAAGCTATTTTTTTAGTGATGAGTCATGCTCTAGTTTACTCTGACTCAAGATCAACTTGGCTTATTTACAACCCTAGGTACTTCAAAATATTCAACTTCCACCATTCAATAACTTTAAATTGCTCAATATTACATATATACAAACCCTCTTTAAGATAGATCTAAAATTCTTATTTAAATGCTAAATGAACTCGAAAAGATAACAAATTCAATAAAATTGAGTATACAATAAGACTTATATAAAAAAAGTTGCAATTAGCATAGAAATTGACCCCACCACACCTACAAAACTAGCACGAGCAATATTAGTAATGTATTCGTTATTGATTTTTGAAATAACATTATTATATGCTTGAATTTTGGCTTCTAGCTCAAAAGATGAGTATTTGTTTTGAAATTTTAAATTTAAGAACTTCAATTTTAAATGGTTCTAACACCATTGCTATAGACATAAGAAGTCACCTTAATATTTATCAATGTTCATTTTCATAGCAATCGCCATATTTCTCATATATTCATTTGATGAAGTTGATTCATTTATTAAAAATTTTCTCTGCGATTGCAAGTAGGGAGACAAATATTTGTGGTTAGATATGAAGAATTAGACATCATTTTAGTTACATTACTAAAAATTATGAGGAATTTTTTAATTTTCTCTTATTTTACCCAATCTAAATAACATGGAATCACTTATGATTATTGTCCATAACATACTAACTAAATACATTATTATATATAAGGCAACTTCAAGCATTAAATAAGTTGAGTTCCATCATGTTGGTACATAAATAGACAAAACATTTGAATTGGAAAACTTCCACAAGCTTATGAAACTTCACTGGCAATTTTTTTAAAATATTTAATAGACTCTCTAATATGGATGAATTATTTACTGAACTTTATTTATACCATCCTAAACACGATATTCAAGGTATGTACATAACACCTAACATGAAAAAATAACAATAGAAATGCAACTTCTCTTTTGATTGAAATTTTCCTTTAAGAGAGCTAACCGCAATATTATCTAGTGTTGTCTAAGATGATAATAGAGACCTTGTATTGAAGATTCCATTCCAACAAGCACTCACAAATAGCATCACATATGTATGTTCCACTATGAGGTGGCTCCAACTCAATAAAATTAACGATTCTTTATTAAATGTTCATCAATGTAATGAATACTTAGACATATATAACAAATAGTTTGATTGGAATTCTAGCCATTAAAAGTTAATGAATCTTGTGTACTTTCTTAAGATACTTTTTCAACTTATCTTTATCTAACTCATATACGTTCATGTCATTTTTAAT
Source organism: Dendrobium chrysotoxum (assembly GCA_019925795.1). Taxonomy (NCBI): domain Eukaryota; kingdom Viridiplantae; phylum Streptophyta; class Magnoliopsida; order Asparagales; family Orchidaceae; genus Dendrobium; species Dendrobium chrysotoxum. Next base: position 15,206,557 of record CM034315.1, read on the forward strand.
TATATTTCTGGAAACTCTTTCATAATTTGGATTCAATACTCTTAATAAGACATTAAATCATACATGCTCAACAAGCATGAAAGGGTACTCATGCACATTAATTATCTTAGCAATTATTTATTTGATTTTTAACTAATCATAAATTTTTGGGGCGTGAGATATGGGCAATTTAATCTCTATATCATAATTAGAAGGTTAAAAATTCAATAATTTATGCCTTTTATCTGATAAATCAATACTTCATTTACCCATTGCTTTATTTTTTTTCACCTTCTTTTATAAGTTTAAATAGTTGTGAGGTAGTGCTTGTTCTGAATTTATGAAATTTTATACAACAACATATGCACTTCTAAAGAGGAGTTATAGGTCCTATGGACATGGATGTAGATTCAACAAAGAACTTACACACAACAAACTTTCTCTTCCTATCCTTTCAAGTCAAAACTTCTTTACTATTACTCTCAACAATTTGTGACTCAATAGATTGCAACGCATTATTTGAATTTTCATTACTATTTTCAACTTCTACAAAAAATTATTGACAGATGATGCAACCTAAGATAAATCCAATGTTGATATGAGAATACACTAAATAAAAAAGTTAAAAATCAAAACGAATTGACCAAGCATAACCATAAATGATAGAAACAACATTACATGAATATAAAAATCAATTAAACATCTTCACATAGCACATCATTAAAAACTCATAAAAGCAATAGCATACAACAAGTGGCATCTAAGTTCCAACATAGCATATCTTAAATAATCACCATAAGGTTGCATACTAAAAGGGATACTAATAATTAAAAATTGAATTCCCTCAAAGAGTTACATAGTAGCATGCTACTTTAAATCATAGAGGATTTAGTTTTTATTTTCAGGCCTTCTCACCATATTCCTTCATACTTTAATCCTCTATGGTGGTACATACTAGTGACAATGGACCTCTGAAAGGGATCCACCGCTTTAGAGTTCAGAGGGTATATCACCGCCCCACCCCGAGGGATAGAAACGATCACAGGCCTCCACGCTCTTCGCAAGCGGGCCAATGGGAGGGTAGATTAGATCCTACATATGATCAACCATTGAGGATTGCGGCTCTCGCCAGTATACCCCGATGGGTGATAATATGCATGACCTGATCAGTGTCATGGGATTTCCCCCACCCGGTACATTAGCTCGAGTGGGGTTTATTTGTTATGGAATTCCGTTTCCCATAGGCGCAAGCCCTTGTGGTTAATTACATCTCAAGACGGAGCCCGAGAATACTCTCGATTAAGGATCTGATATTATTCCTTCCAGAAAAAAGGATTGACACAAAAAATGGACTAGAAAATCCTACTCAAAGGGAAAGAAATATTCAAGTGGGCTCAATCAATATGCACGGCTCAGATCCACATGAGGAAGGACTAAGATACTGAGGAGAGACTAGAGAAAGGAAATAAATCACTCAAAGCATGTAGAGGGAAAGGATGGAGGTGGCATCATCCATATGACACGGATGGGTAGGGTTTACAGTCCCTGAAGAAAAGGGAACTTACCCACCGATGAGGCATACTATAAGACACCTAATGTAGTAGCCTTGAATCCTAAATCTAAGGTGGGTTTAGTGTTCTACACCCAACACTAACACTTGTGTCCTAACTAATGCAATCTAGGCTTATATCCTGCCTGAAAAAGAAAGCCAGCTAACCACATAAATGCTTAAAATTCATGCTGCCCAATCTTTATGAAAGATGGGTAGGTAGATCACTTTTTGGAAGTGAGGCCGACATCTAGAGAGTTTCCTAATTAGCCTCAAACTTATGTAGGGTATATGCTCCTAGAACTAATGTAATTAAAATTTTAATTTAGTGAGTTTCTAATGCAATGCATGCTAGTTTCGATATCCAAATCAAATATGCATAGAATTTTAAAAAGGCTTATAAAATAATTTTTAGAAAAGGACTAGACTTCCCCAGATCCAGCATCTCATCCTCATAGGTCGGATTATCTGGACTCTACCCGCAGGCGAAAAAGTGTCTTATAATAAGGACGGAGAGTAATGCAATAATATGCATGCGACCCCGGATGATTCCGGCTATTCCCTAGGTCATCAGGTTTCTATATTATTTAATTCTTAAAATTTTAGAATTTGATTACGAGTAGAAAAATAATAATTTTTATCCTAGAGAGCCTAGTAAAAATCATGCCAAGCACATGCAAAAAAGAAACCTAAAAAAAATATATAATTTCTACTGTGCACATAAAATAAACACATTAATATAAATCACCAGAGTAAAAGAAAGTCCACAGTCCTTGGCAAGTGCCGTATGAGTACAACTAGACTCTGCAGAAAAGTAACAGTGGTTAGGCCCCACCGACAACAACCTGGATTCTAATCCTACTGAATGATGTAAGTCTTAAATATAAGGCATTTCATCTTCAAGTCTTCATCTTCAAGTGGATCGTCTTCCTTCAGATCATTCTCCTTTGGATCATCCTTATTTGGATCGTCTTCCTCCAGATCATCCTCCAGAAAGGTACCCAAATAAGAAAGAAACTCCCCGAGAGAGGGCCCTTCTTTCTCCCTTTGGGTACCTAATATTTGAAATGTCATGCCTTTGAAGACTTTCATAACTTGATACAAACTATAAATTTCATTACATTTGAAAAAAAGAAAATCTAGACTCTCCTACATGGTTATCCTAATAAAAATCACAAGCAATAACATCCCAAGCAGTTATATACGGAAAGAAAACATATTGCCAAATCACACTTGGCCATACCCTTTTTAATTTAGGGAGGGGGCTTTAGCAATTTTTGGAGCATTTGTAAAAAATAACATTAGTTTTTAAAGCTTTAATTATTTTACCCCATTTATTAGCGCTGCATGAGCATGGTCACCTGCATAAGATAGCGTTAGTAATAAGAGCGCCCCTAACCCATGGGTGATCTATCGCATAAACCACATCACAGAATAAAATAAAATAAAATATCACAGCAATCACAGTAAGTCAAATCAAAGCAAATCAATCAATTACACGTGCCACATGCAATGGATATCACATCACAAAAAGCAGAAAAAGTAAACACCAGCCCTGATCCTAGAGCTAGAAGTGTTGCCCTAACAAATAATTCTATGTGTATGTAGTAGGCTTGTGTGGCTTTGGATAGTTTCTATATCGGGTAATTAGTTCAAGTTTATTGAAGGCCATAAGGGGAAAGTTTAATTAAAGTTTAAATATTAATGGATTGGGATCCATTTTAGTTAATTTAGTTTGTTGATCCATCTCAATGCTTAAGATAGTGATCTTTAGAGTTCAAGTTGCCTTAATGAATTTTAGAAGGTCCAGGGTCCTCCTATCTACTAGGCTAAGGGGGTACAAAAGGTCACTATTAGAAATAGCCTAGGTTTGGGTGTTCTAGCACTTTAATCAAATATTGGGCCTTACAAGGAGTAGTTAGGCTTTGAGTTTGCTGGATTTGGAGTTTTCTAAACAAAGTTATGAATTTTAGAAGTTTCGGGCCCTAATTAAATAACTACGGTTGACCGAAAAGTTGACTTTTGATTTAGGTAGGTTTCTGGGAACCTAATACTTTTTTAATAAATATTAGGCCTTAATTAGAATTGAATGCCTTTTAGTTTGCCTAATTTAGAATTTTCTAGAATTAGTTATAAATTTTTAAAGTTTAGGGCAATTAATGAATTATCGAAATTGTTTAATTAGGGATGTTTTAGGCGGTTTGATCCAAATCAATTCCAAACTACTTAGAATCACTCCCAAAGGTCAAGAATGACCTAAAGAAGTGTTCCTGAGTGTTTGGAAAAAATTTAAAATTTAAATAATTTTTAATGATTTAATAAAGGCAAAAAGGTAATTTTTAGTTAAAGCTAAATTAAGGCTTAAATTAAATTCCAATTAAGGGGCCCTAGTTATAGATTAAGCATTAAATTATAAAGAGTTTGAGGTCTTACGGGTAATTTTTTGAGTTAAAATGGATTTATTATAATTTTCTGAAGTTATCGGAGCCTAATTATGGGTGAAAACTAGGGTTTGTTAATTAAAAGGTTTAAAGGGTCCTAAAAAAATCCTTATAAAATTCAAGGAGATTTAGGATATCACTAAGTTTATGTATTGAAAGTTTCATATCAATCAGGGATCTATCCTAGCTCCTAGAACTTTTTTGAGTTTGCTAGACGGGTCCTTAATTATTGTCCTTAGGGTGTCACTATGTTAAATAGGTTTAAATCAAACATTCAAGACAAACCCTTAGGGAAATATGAGGGGGAATGCATAAAAAAATTAAACACACCAATCCTAAGATCTAGGAGGGTCTAATCTAAGTACTCGTGCGTCCTACACATGCAAAAGATAATAAGATGAGAAATAAGCGTACTTATCGATGTGATTAGTTGATGATTGGGACTCAACCACCCACTAATCATTCCCCCATGATTGTTATTCATATCTGTGAATCAATGTTTAAAATTTCAAGAAGTGGATCTCCCAAAATTAAGGCATTTAATAATATGTACTTTTAAAATAGTTAAAAAAGTACATATTAAGCAAATAAATACATGAGTTTAAAAATGACATAATTAAAAATGATTTCATGTTCATATGAGTGAGAGATCCACTGGCCACCCAAGAGAGGATTCAAAGTAGTTCAAAATAATTTTTAATTTTAAAATAATTAGTATATTAATTATTTAAATAACCTTTAAATAATCAAGTAATCAAATAACAAGAAAATAATCTAGAAAAAGCAAGTCTTGATAACTAAAAATATTTTTAAATGAAAATATATATTTTTATGAAAACTACGAGGTATTGTACGTGAAAATCCGATTTAAAATGAAATAGTTATGAATTTTTAAAGTTTAAAGTATTTAAAAAAGGATTTTAAAATAATTTTAAAATAATTAATATTTAAAAATATATATTAAATTAAACTAAATTAAGTATTAAAGTTTATGGAATTTAAAGTAATTAAAAAAATAAATTTCATAAATTTTGAAAAAAAAAGAATTTTGAATTAATTAATTATTAATTAAATAATCTAAGTATTTAATTAATTATAATAATCTAAAATGGGAAAAATATTTATTAATTTAAAATTAAATAAAAAAATTTTTATTTTGAAAATAATTTAATACAATTATTTTTTTATAAATTTAGAAAATATGTAAATTTTAAATTAATTAATTATTAATTAAGTAATTTAAGTAACTAATAATTAAGGAAAGTTTTTAAAATAGGAAATATTTATTAAATTTAAAAAAGAGTAAATAAATAAAAAAATTCTATGATTTCAAAAATAATTTAATAAATTTTTTTTATAAATTTAGAAAATATTTAAATTTTAAATTAATTAATTATTAATTAACTAATTTAAGTAATTAATAATTAAGGAAAGTTTTTAAAATAAGAAATATTTATTAAATTTAAAAAAAGAGTAAATAAATAAAAAAATTCTCTGATTTCAAAAATATTTTAATAAAATTATTTTTTCATAAATTTAGAAAATATTTAAATTTAAATTATTTAATTATTAATTAAGTAATTAATAATTAAGGAAAGTATTTAAAATAGGAAATATTTATTGACTTTAAAAAAAAAAGTAAATAAAAAAAATCTCTGATATGTTAATATAATTAGGAAAAATAATTTTTATAAATTTATAAAATAATTAAATATTAAATTAATTAATTATTAATCAAGCAATTTAAGTTATTAGTAATTAAAGAAAGTGTTTTAAAATAGGAAATATTTACTAAATTTAAAAGAGTAAATAAATAAATAAAATAAATAAATAAATAAATCTCATGTTAACATAATTAGGAAAAATAATTTTTATAAATTTATAAAATAATTAGATTTTAAATTAATTAATTATTACTTAGACAATTTAAGTAATTAATTAATTGAAAGAATTCAAAATAGGAAAGTATTTATTAATTTAAAACTAAATACTTAAAATAAATTATGTGATATTTTAAAATAATATAATAAAAATAATTTTTATAAATTTGGAAAATATTTAAATTTTAAATTAATTAATTATCAATTAGGTAATTTAAATAATTAATTAATTAAAAAATAATTTAAAAATAGGAAAGATATTATTAATTAATGTATTTCAAAATAATTATTAAATTATTTTAACATATTTTTAAAAAAAGGTATTTAATTATATATATATATATATATATTAAAAATCAACTGCTCAAAATTAGTGCAATTCATGCACACCAGATTCCGTAATCCTAAAACGAAAAAGGATTCGTTCTCGAGGATGTCTCAATTAATTTTGATGAAAGTTTAAATGCTGATTAGGGACATGAACAAAAGTCATGGGGAGGTCTTTGGGAGCTCTGAAAAGCACTTATTAAAAAGCTATATAAGTCTAAATATAGTGACCTAGATTTAAGATTTTGAGGAATTATTACCGTTAGATCTTCTAGATTTTAAAATATCTGAGCTAGTAGACTATCCACGATGGATCTTCCTCTTGAATCCTCAATCTTATGAGCTACGGATCGCCCGTAGCAAGCCTTGGACAGATCTAGGCTTGCTCTCGCCGGAAGATCGCCACTGGCGAGGTCTCAAGAGTGGCTTTAGCTCGGGAAATATGGAAGGAGGTGGGGAGAACTCTCACACCAAAAAAAAATTTGGCTTTGAGAGCTTAGGGAGAGAAAAATCATAAAAAAATGTCCCTTCTAAGATGCCCTAAGTTCTCTATTTAAAGGCCTAGGCTCTAGATGGACGGTCATGATTCAATCAAGAGTGAATTAGGAGAAAAACTAAGGGATTTAGCCGTGGGTTTTATTGCTTGATTTAAGAACAAATTTAAGCTCATGAGAAGGAAATATGAATTAAATTAAGCACATTGAATTAAAATCAAGCTCAAAATTAGATCCGATTTGGGTCAATTTGGGATTCAATTTGATTTGGTCAAATTAACCCAATTAAATTTAAATAAAATGACGACTCGAATCATAACAAACTCGACGCAGCTAAGGTGGACTAATCGGGCTTAATCGAACACGGTCGAGTCTAATTCGACTCAATACGAGCTGATTCGAGCTCGAATTGGACTTGACGGGGCTTGATTAAATCGATCAAAGGCCCTCGAGGGTACTCGAATGAAAATCGAGGTCAACAGTGACATGCTAACTATAAGGATGTTATAGTTTTTTCTTAACTACGGTAACAAATAATAGCCGACTAGCCAAGTACCCAAAATTTAATAATATTGGAACATTTACAATCATCATAACCTCACATTTGAGAAATCAAATATACCAACATTGCAAAACTAAGACCTACACCCACAATAGGCCCAAAACCATCTATCTGTTTAGAGAAAGAGAAGTGATAGGAATTACCTAAGAGAGAAAGAGATGCAATTTGAGAGAATATATATATATATAATAGGTGGCTAGAAACACCTTAGAGAAGTAAAGTCTAAGTAAAAAAAAAAAAAAAAGAGTTTATGTGTGTATGCACCTGGCTGAGGTAATAATGGAGAGTGTCTGGTAAGACTTGGCCAGAAATTAAAAAAATGATTGAGGATTTAGGATACATACGAATTGTGACTTGATAGTATCATAAATTATGATGCCAAGTAAATATTTATCATTGGACTAACTACAACAACTAAGAGAGTCTTGGCAAAGTACTCCCTCATGGTGAGAGCACGACTCTATTATTCCGCCAATTCGCTAAACATGATATAAGGGGAAAAAAGATATTAATATAATATTATTTTAATTAAATATTATCATTATAAATATAAATAATCATTTCAAGCCAATTTGAGCCAAACATATTTATTCATGTTCAGCTCATTGACTTAATAAATAATCAAATATGAGCTTTGTATTGAGCAGAACATGAGTTGTTCACCAAAAAAAAGCTTTTTTATGTCTCTAAGGCTTCGTTTGGGAGGGCTTTTATACTGCTTCTTAAGACAGCTTTTTAGTACAAAATTTTTAGTTATTGTACTAAAAAGCTGCTTTAAGAAGCAGTAAGAAAGTCGTCCCAAACAAAACCTAAATTCTAATCATAATCACTGTCATTTTTTATGACCAAGAGAAGCATCCCTAAAATAGAAAAAAAATAATTAAAACATACAATGTCATGCAAATGCTTTCATTAACTATAAGATCTAATAAAATTTAATTCAGATGAAATAAGCTTAAATTTATCTCAAATTACCTCCATAAACATCACTTTATTAGTTCTCAATAAATGTTCCAATCACCAAACCATTTGAAGCCCAAATCAGATCAGGCTGACTGAGTTTGTGATGTGGGCTTGCAACATAGCCCAATTAGTACCACTTGTTGAAAATTTGATGATAGTTATAAAGGGAGATTAATATAATTGAAATAGAAAGCTAGAAATTTATATATAATTTATCATTTATAATAGGCCTTTGTTCATATATGACAGGGATTCATTGCAGAACCTACAAAATATATTAAATATAAATTATTACTCTAACTGAAGAAATAAATAAATAATATAATATATATAGTTGTGATGTTTAGAAGAAGAAAAAACATCAGCTCAAATAGGATTGTCAATATGCAGAAAATGCAAATCTCTAAGCAACTAAAATAGAATTTTATAAAGCTGAAACAAACATGAAATACCATCTCGCACGTCATAGTAAGGATAATTAATAGAGAAGATTCTCAATAAGTTGAAAGCATTCTTCATAATTTATGATGAGTAGTACATTATAAGCTAATATTTATTAATATTTTGACTTATCAAACTTCCTAAGTCTATTAATGCTGTTTGTTTAAGCAAAATTCATTAAGGTAGAGCCATTGGTACTTTAAGGAGCTCAACTAAGAGATTTTTTGGGACAGCTTTGTTCTTATTGATCGTAATTATAATTTTGTTTGACTACTATTTTATCATTATAGCAGTTTTTCAGAAAATTACTAAATTTCCTCACAACAGTTTTACAACCACCTTTACAAAAAACTGCAACCATTCCAAACATACTCTAAGAGAGTATGGGTTTGTTTGGGACAGTTTTTGTACTGCTTTGCTCTTCATACTGTAACTACAGTTACGTTATAAGCTAATTTATTGCTGCTTTCTCATAGCTTTCTAGAAAATTTTGTGGTGGAAATTTGATTTTTACAGCTAGAGTTGCTAAATGTGATAGCTTTGAAGAAATAATTGTTCATAATCATCTTTAAAAAAAGTTACTTTCCTCATAAAAGCTTAGCAATCAGGTAAACTAAAGCTTCGTTTGGGACTATTTTTTTACTGCTTAGTAAGCTACTTTTTAGTAAAAAAATCTCTAAAAGCAAGAAAAAAGAAGTGGTATAAAGCTGTCCACTTTCTTACTGTTTTTTAAAGTAATTTTTTAATATAAATTTTATTCAAATAAAAAAATATAATAGATACTACAATCGCCCCAAACCGGCCTATATAGATGTAAGCGTTTCTTTTAGCTTCCCAATTGGATATTCTTAAAATATAATTTTGAATATTTAAAGAAAAATGCACACATAACATTCTATCAAAACAAACTATTTATTCATAAAATAAAATAGCATAAGCGACAGTGCTAAAAAAATATAAATTAAATTAAATTTTAATGATTTAAGAAATAATAGTAATTATAATGATAAGATGACAACAAAATGATATGACCGCCTATCTATCTATAATGCATGCACATCCATTCCCAAAAGAATACAAAGAATAAGAACCCTCCAACTCTCCACTATGTCCACTTTCATATAAGAAAAAGAGAGCCAATCTCTCCGACGTTAACGTGCGCCCAACCAAATGAGATCCGAATCCGATTAGCAAACGTCCCCTTCCCTTCGCTTTCCTTAACCTACTCCGGCGATGTGTCCCGCAGTCGCCATACTCTTCTTAAGTCTGAACCTTCCATTTCACACCTTCGGGCTCCTTTATCTTCTATTTATTAGTCTAGTCGAGACATCCTAACTCAAAATTATAAGTTTAAATTTCAAATTTTATAAATTTTGAATTATAAAAACTGATTATCTTTAATTAATTTATTTTATTTTTTAATTAAAATTATATTTATAATAAATTTGATATATTTGGAGCCACATATTTTATAATTTATCATTTAATATCCTTAAAATATATTATTATGATATATTTATATTAAAATGAGATTAATTTTATTACATATTCCTTAATTGCACCTAAAAATTATTCTTTTTTAATATGACTAAATTATGAAATATTTATAAGTGTAATACAACTAATTTATTTACAAAATAAATTTAATTTTTTCCATAATATAATTTACATCCTAATTTTTTTTTTCATTCAAATTTTAATTAAAATAATTAATAGTTAATTATGCCTTTTTAGTCTTCCAAGACCTCAGACGTGCAGACATAATTATCTGTCTAAACCAAGGGTATTTAAGGAACGTTGCAACTACAAAGTCAGTGAGCCGGCGTCTCGTCGGAAACCGGACGACCAAGTCGACATGGAGAGTCCCCGCCAGCCCTCACCGCGCTTCACCCGAAGCCGGAGCGGCACACCACGCCTCTGCCACGTGACTACACCTCTGTCGCCGAACCTCGGCATCCGCCCGCGGTCCCGGTCGAGCTCCGCTACCAAGACCCGGCCGGCCGGCGTCGTCGCCGGAGAGACCGGGGATTGCATTCGCCGGTTGTGCAAGGAGAACAGGGTGGAGGCAGTGGGGCCCAATGTGAAGAAAGTTGTCGTCAGCGTGACACCGTCCGCGTGGGCCCTGTCGCCGGGGAGGTACCCGGCGACTGAAGCCGGGGGCGGCGGAGGTGGCGTCGGGGGGAGGAAGAGAGGGGTGTTAAGCTTTTTCCGGAGGAAAAAGGAGGCGGCGGCGGGGAGGGAGGAGGTGGAGCATCGTTTGAGGGTGATGGCGGCGAGGCTGTTGCAGTGGAGATTCGTGAACGCGAGGGCGGAGGCCGCCATGGCGGCCAGCACGGCTGAGGTGACACGGTTCATTACTTTATAATTTTTGAAAGCAATATTACTCTCTGTGTTTTATTCCAATCAAATAACCGAATTAAAAATTTATGGATATTACATAATTGGCTCCATTGGCCTTGCCGGTGTAAGGTGCATGGATGATAGTCTATGATAGGGTGGAAGGGATTAGGTGAAGATGAGTCCATTTTCATAATTTTTTTTTAAGTAATAAAATTTTGGTGTTGGTTGGAAGTCATGTTAGAGTAGAGGAAAAGAATACTATATTATTGGTGATCTTAGCTACTAACAACATCACATACATAATTAGAGATATAAATAAAGAAAACAAGACATACAAAGTCTTTTATAAAAAATTTCAAAAGAGGAAATAAATTATAAGGTCTTTGCCTTTTATTTATAATATGGATGAGTTAAAATTGGTTGTGGTTCCTTGAATTTGTAGAATGTATTAAAAAAAATGCAAGTCAAATTATGATGTCGATCGATAGCAGTTTTATTGTTCGTGATGCAATAAGATTAGATATCAGGATAATTGTTTTCTTGGAAGTAAAGATAGTTCGACCTAAGAGTTGTAGATAGAGCAATAGTAAAAGGTTGGGGAGCAACTACTGATGGCCAGGGCATTCTCCCTATGAATTTGGAGATGATGTGACTTGAAGATAACAAATGAGGTGGCACTAAAATGCCAAATAGGTCAATAAAGTTGACCATACTGGTCCTCTCCTAGAGGTGAAAATTGTATGACCTGAAGCCATGGCACTATTTTAAGGCCAGAAAGGTTATGAAAAAAAAAAAAACATAGTAGTCCTCCCTCGAAAGTTTTGGTTAAGGAATTATAGAGGAATTATCATAAATAATAATGAAAGATGATAATGATAATCTATGTTGTGGCGAAAGGGAGGAGTGAACGACTCAAGGTTACCATAAAAATAAAGGTGGCCAAGATAGTCCTATTCCTGAAAAGGATGGAAACTAAATGACTCGAAGTAAATGGGAAACTAATTATGATTAAAAAAAAATTTTATTTCCCCTAAGGAAGGGAATGGGATTACACAACCGTATATAAGTCAACGAATGATGCAAGATGATGATAAAATTAAGGTGATTAAGACAAGAGAAATTGAAAAATAACAGTACAACAACAATAAAATCAAGCCTTTCTCCCACTACGTAGGGTTGGCTACATGAATAATTTATTTTCTATTATGTCCTCTTAAGAGTTAAATTATCATGTAAATCTAATAAAAAATATCATTTATAATACTTTCTAACCAAATCTTTTTATCTCTACCTCTATCTTTCTTAACATAAGCTAGATCTAATACATCTACTCTACTATCGGGTCATTGGAAGACCAATATTTTTATGTGACTAAACCATCTAAGGCAAATCTCTCTAATCTTATCTGTCATTGGAGAAACTCTAACCATTTCATGTATATACTCGTTTTGCATTCTTTCTCTGAGTGTACATCCACTCATCCACTTAAGCATATTCATCTCTACAACACTTAACTTAATTTTATACTTCTCTTTTAATAGTCAACATTCTGTGTCATAAAGCATTATAAGTCTCACCACTATCTTATAGAACTTTACCTTAAGTTTGAGGGGTACTTTTCTATCACATAACAAGCTCGATGCATTCCTCCACTTCAACCATCCAACTTGAATTATGCTAATAATATTCCCATATATTTCACCATTGCTTTGAAAAATAGACCCAAAACATCTAAAACACCTACTCTTTTTAATTACTAGATCGCCCAAAGTCACACTCCCCCACTCAATTTATTACTACTAAAATTACTCTTCATATATTCAATTTTAGGTCTACTCAAACAAAAATATTTAGACTCTAAGATTGACCTCCATAATTCAAAATTTCCTGCAACTCCCTCTCTAGTCTTATCAATAAGAAGAAGGTCAAAAATAGTCCCTATACTTGAAGGACGGTGGTGAACTGAATGATTAGATCAATTGACTATGAAGTAAGAATTTATGGATATCAAGATGGAGAATTTTGTAAATCATGGTATATAATATAAGTGATTAGGGCAAAGAATATGAAATAATTAGTCTGAAAAATCTAAGAACACTAGAATACTTAGCTAGAGCTTCTAAGTTCAGAATCTAAGAAAATGATGAAAAAGGAGATTTATTTTGAAATTTTTAGAGATATATTCTAATCATTATTTAGCAATATGCTTGAATATTTGATATTCCTAACAACAATGTACATGTTAAATTATACTACCTAATTGGAAAATAACTAGAAAATCATGTACATGTGGGCTTGCTCAATTGACCCTGCTAGGCCTAGGTTAAGTTCAAGGGCCAATAGGTCTAGCATTAGTGATGGGTAACATCTGAATGAATGAAGTCTTCAATCAACGAACATGATATACTAATTTAAAAGTTTTATTGACAAAAAACAAACAAAGATAATAAATTATGATTTCTTTATGTGGTAGGACAAGCCATACCAATTTTGGTAAAATTTATGGATCAAAATTAAGGTTAGGGAAGAATGACAATGATAAACTAGAACCTTAGTATTAAAATGCTCATCTTCATGAGAGCAATTTAGTGTTACAATCGACTCATGAATTGGAACCCTATAAAAACCTCAATAATTTGAACAAATCATTGATATTAAATTTAGGGCCATAAAATATTACAAAATATGCCATCGTTTATGCATCAAAATATTCATTTCTTTGAGAGAAATTCAATGCCACAATTGCTTATGAATAAGAGGCCTTAAAGATCATTTAGGAACTCTAAGAAGTATTGATTCATATGAGTAAATTGAATATAAACAAGTTAGATATACCATCTTGAAGATTTTTAATGAAGACCATTTCCAACACTATCTTTTGGAATTCACTCATTAGTGTGCTGTGTGGGGGATTTCTAAGTAAAAAATTACATTTACTTTTGTGTTCTCCTGGTGCATGTAATGATGGTCTCTCCTAATGACTTTTGAAAAGTTGGAGAACTTATTCACTTGACTTATTTTTCTTTAGTTCCTTCTTTGCAATGCACCCTTGGAACTATTGAAGAATTGGAGAGCTTGTTTTCTCACTTACCCTCTTTAGGCTTGCTGCTCAGGAGCTTCTCTTGGAGACCTTTGAAGAGTAGTTAATGGAGATTTTTAGGGAGGACCTTTCCCAGTTGATAATTTCAATTTAGTAGAAAGCATGAGTTCTGCAAAGAGAGGAGTTGACGATAGCGTCGGCTATGTAGTCCCCTTTACCAAAACTAAATGATGGCTGTATTAATCTGCCCTTCTCGTCTGAAACTAAATTGTTTTCCACTGCAGAACAAAATCTTCTTTGCGTGGCTGAAGCTAACTGAGTTAAGGAACATTGTTGCTGCTAAAAGGATATTAATTCAAAGGAGAAAGCATAAGCTGAAGGTGATTAAGGTGCTTAATCCTCAAGTTAATCTTCTTAACAGATGGGAACTGCTGGCCAGAAGACATCTTGAGGCTGTGGCTTCTTTGATTAAAGTTTTGGAAAGCGCATGCCTATCTATTCCCTTAGTTGAGGGTGCTAAGGTAAATTATTACTATGTTTATATTGAAATATTGGGATGTTTTTTATGGTTTATGTCTAATAAAAATTGAAAAAATTTTACTTGAATTTTTGCTTGACAAGGATTTTACTGATTTTGCAGGCTAATTTGGTGATGGTTCATAACTTCATTTTTAGCTCAATGGATATTATGTTGGCAATTGAAGCTGCAATTAGAACATTTTACTCCAAGGTTTGCATATTTTATTCATATGTTCAGGTATTAGGCTCCTAATTTTTTTCTTAAGGAAGGTATTTTTGCTTATTAAGATCTAATTTAGAAATAAATTTATTTTATTTTTAATAACATGGATTATATTATTTACAGCTTAGTCATTTTCATGCTTATGATAAGCTATGAAATCTCCTCCCTTAATGTTTTTATTCTTTGCCTTAAATGATTTTTAGGTCATGTTTGAGACAGCTTTCTAGCTATTTTACTTTTGAGACAATAACCACAATTTCGTTTGATAATTATTTTCTCACAGTTTTCTAAAAATTTTTGTAATTGACAATTAGAGTAGCTAAGTTATTTTCCCCACACATGAGAGGATGGGGGGGGAGGGGGGTCAAAAAATATTTTTTAAAAAAATGATTTAACTTCAGTAGGTTGTTACTCATCTGTCAATCTTTACCTGACATTTCTGTCGGAGGATTGAAGCTCCATTTACAGGTGGTTTATGTTCGGATTCTTCTCGTTGTTATCTTCAACAGAAATTTTGGTACATAGCATCTCACTAAATCTCCAAAAATGTTATCATTTAGTAGGTTCAAAGATTTAAGTTCATCACAAAAAATTGTTCCTAGTGTTTTTAATCATTCGTATGCTTCTGCTTTAAGCTGCATCATGATGCTTAGATTGATAAAATAAATGTTTTTTAAAAATAAGTTTTTCATTAGTTATTTTGTTAATGTCTATATTATTTTGTTGATGAACTGTGTAATCTAATTCAAGCTTCTTGAATTATGTTTTGATCTGCTTAAGCTCAACTAATATGAAGTCTAAACTTCAAGAGAGTAATAAGCTTCTTTTTATGAAACCTTTAGTTATGAAACCTATAGGGGTATCAAAGTAATTTATCTTTTTAAAAAAATTTGAAACTGTCAATGCCGATCTCAAGACTAGATGAAAAAAGTTTAGGGGAATTTCCTATGAAAATTTTCTAGCTCCGCCATTGTCTCCACAACCAGCTTTATAGACGATGCAGCCGTTCCAAACGAGCCCTTAAATTTCATTTGGGATATCTTATGGTTTTCTATTTATGTTTTTAAAAATCTCATTTTTCAACCACAATTTTAAATATACTTCTCGAAAAACAGCTTTTTAAAAGACAAAATTTTGAAAAAAAAATTATATAAAGATTGTCAATAAATATATATTATTTTTTATTGACCGCTTTTCCAAACGCAAAAACAGTCAAAAAGCTATCTCAATCAAAGCCTAATTTCATTTCTCTTCTGCTTCCAGACTGAGCTATTAAAGTCATCGTTGTGCGAATTGGTGAAAATCATACCAGAAGAAGTAGAAGGCTTGGATGAATTGAGGAACACGAATAACTTAATCACTTCTCTTGAGGTCAGTTAGTATTATCAACAAGAGATCACCATTGATGTTCCTTTTAATTAATATTTTTATTTTTATTTCTTTTTAAATATTTAAAGTATTTTCTCATTGAAGCCACTGAGTTATTTATTTATTTATTTATTTATTTTCTTTATCAGATGCATGAGACTAGCCTAAGAGCCAACCTTATTCAAGCAAAGAAGAGGGAAACTGCATCTCCTCCTATTTATGAGATAAAGACAGGGCTTTCATGGAAGCATTTCCATCCACATTATCTAATTATGTAGATTAGATAACTAATGACAATTATGACACCCTTAATTGCGACTCTTATGGCCTAATCTCACTTAGGTTTCATTTTTGACAAATTTTTTACTGCTTTCTAAAGCAGCATTTTAATGCAGATATTTCTAGCTCAAGAAATTTTTATACTAAAATACTGTTTTAGAAAGCAATAAAAAAGTTGTCCCAAATGAAACTTTAGGCTTCGTTTGTGAAGAGATTATTACATGCGAAGTCCGGACCAGAGAACAATCTGGTTTTCGTGAGTGCGCATAGTAAAGCGGAGTTACTGTTCACCATTATTTTTGCTGCGCTTTTGTTACTCACACTTACAAAATCCGGACGGTTCTCCAGTCCGGACTCCACACCTAATAATCTCTCTTGTTTGTGACAGCTTTTTTACTGCTTTTTAAAACAGCTTTTTAATTAATTTTTTCTTGAACTAAAAATTTTTTAACTGAAAAGTTGCTTTAAAAAATAGTAAGAAAATTGTCCCAAATGAAACCTTAATTTGTAGTATATTAAACTTATGGGAATGCTTAGCTTAAGTTAATTACAATCTGTATCATTTATCTTTATTTAAGGTCGTGTAACTATTTAAATATTTGTATTGTGATAATATGTGGTGTTCTTGTAATGGTTATAATTATTTTATCTGTGTATTTTGTCGTCCTCCCTGTAAACATTAAATGGGCTCCAAATGAAGCCTTAATGCTTCTTAAGGATAATTAATGTTTATTTCCTTTGAATTAATTTTTATTTTTAATAACAACTAGCTTCATTGTGTTAAGAGTTAAACTTATTTGATTCAATTCATAAAGTCTAGATTCTAAGGTTAAATTTCAAAATAGTCATCTGACAATTTATATATAGTCATTTTAGATTTCGTTTAGGAGAGCTTCTTTATTACTTTCTAAAATAATTTTTTAGTACAATTTTTTTTTAAAATTTGTACTCTAAAGATGTTTTAAAAAAGTGTAAGAATGCAGTCTCAAATGAAGTCTTAGGACGGTTTTTTTATTGCTTTTTAAAACAGTTTTTTAGTACAAAAAATTTTAGTTTAAAAAATTTTCGTGCTAAAAAACTACTTTAAAAAGCAGTAAGAATATCGTCTCAAACGAAGCCTTAGGCTTCGTTTGGTTATCCTGCTCCTTTTCTAAAAGGTAGTCTTAAAATTGTTGTTTGAGAAAACGGAGAAGTAAATACCCTAAAGCTTTTGAAAACGGTACAAAAATACAATTCTCTAAAAAGTATTTCTGTAAAAATGTCACAAAGAAACATCAGCAAAAAAATACTTCTTCCGTTTCTAAACGGAGAAGGCAAAAAAAAAATGCTCAAACAAATTAGGCCTTAGTCTCAGAGTATCTGTCGACAATATAAAATTATTTAAAAATTGTCTTTTTTGAACTAAATTGGGATCAATTTTGTAAAGTCGAGAAATTAAATTAGGGCAACGTTATACTCTAGAATAAAATTGGTCATACATGAATAATTTGAGGACTATTTTAAGATTTTTTTATAAATATATTATAAGAAATATGCGGTGGATCATAGGTGATAAATATATATGTGGAAATGTGTTAAGGAAGAAATGTATGATAGGTGTCAATAAGATTTGTTTAGTAGACTAACGATTTGTTGTGGATGAATGCGCAATTTGTACAAAGATATTGTCTTCTTGTAATGATTATAATTATTTATTTATACTTAACGTGTGTTGAGAATTAAAATTTTCAAATGAGACACCCCTTTGATGGATAATCACATCATTTTTCAAATGAGACACCCCTTTGATGGATAATCACAACATTGATTTTATTATTTCTTGATTAAATATATTTGTAGATTTATTTTGTTTCAAAGAATTTATTTTGCATTTGAGATTTGTTATTGATCATGCAAATGGATTCGAAAGAAAAAAAAACACTAAACTCGACACTGAAACTTTCCATAACATCTAAGAATGTGATATGTTGACATAATCGCTCAGATGATTAGTGATAAATTGATAAAATAGTCTGGCCAAAATTACAAGAAAATTGATGAAAATAGTTGGAAAAATACTGATAAGTTTATGAAAGCACCTATTCAAAGTCCTCTGTAATGTATCTGATATGGGAGAAAACATGTAGGACCCTGTTATAAGGTGATAGGATAATGTTTTAGGTGTGGTGATTATGAGCGTAGAATGGCAAAGTACCCATTATCTAGACATGGATATGGATATATTCAAATTGAAAGTATACTGTTGGAACCAGTAAAAGAGGCTTTTGAAGTATCTGATGATATGACTAGTATAATTTTATTTTAATTTTACAAATTAAGCTTTTCGATGTGATTTAAAAAGTGATTTTGATGTGATTTTTAATATAGATTCTTGATTTTTTATTCTCAAAATGATTAAATTTGGCACAGTATAGATTTGGATTTGCTTTAAGCATACTCTCTTAGACTGATGTAAAAATATCAAGGATGACATTTTTCAAAGATGGAGAGATTGTAATAATCCAACCTGCCATAAAATATAATTTAATTTAAATTTTAAAAATTTTGAACTGGAGCGTTGCGGCACTATGCTTGCGAGCGCAGCTGTGCTGGGAAAGCGCCAAGAAAGTACCAACATGGCGCCAAGCTCCCTAAAATTTTGAAATTAAATTAGGCGCATCTGTTATTACTTTGAGCTCTTTTACATGCGGTGCTGTGATAGATGGGCGTCATGACGCCATACACTAAAATAATTTTTTTATATATATTTAATGATAAATATACTTCACCACTATTCCTCCCTCTCCCTCATTTCATTCCTTGTCGGGGAAGGAGCCAAGAAAAAGAAGAAGAGAAGGGGCAAGAGAATATGAGAGAAAGAAGAGAGAGGAATTGCTTAGGGGCGATTTTGTTTGTAGCTTCTATTATATATTTTGTTCTAATTGATGTAAGTGTTTAAACTCTTACTCTTGTTTTTAATGGTTTTGGTTTCTATGGTTTTAATCTTTCCAAAATTAAAAAAAAATATATTTTCTCTTGATTTATCAAACTTTCACCATGTAATTTTTTTTATATGATATATATGATTCTTATGAGAATTTTAACGGTAATATTATAAAATTTCACTAGTAATTGTTAGTTATAATTTTCTAAAGTCAGTACACAGTATACAAATTTTTTTATATTTCATACATGATATTGACTTGCATAGAGAAAATGATATAACTGATACAAGATAAATATGACATGTAAGCAATAAATACTAGTTGTTAACATTATACTTAATATGGGTTTATTCTTAAAACATAATATCCTATGCAAGAGGTTGGGCCGATGGACTTTTCTTAAAATAAAGGTTTGTGATATAATTATGGATGTTAGTATGTAATTGATTGACTAAATTACACCGACGGATATACGGTGATGACTCTTAATCATTTATTAAAAATCACATATGAATTTACTTAAGATTATGAATAATGATGGTAAGTGTGGGTCTCCGAAAGGATTCTGCTCGTGGGGAACAGAATGTAAAGGGTGCGACCGCACTATCCCGTAGGACAAAATGATCGTAGGCCTTTACACTCTACCCAAGCAGGCCAATGGAAGAGCAGATGGAGTCATACATACGATTAGCCATAGAGGATAGGGGCTTTCGCCTACACACCTCGATGGATAATAATATATATGACCCAAAATATCACGAGATTTCCCCCATTCGATACATCAGCTCGAATGGGGTTTATTTGATGTGGGGATCAGTCTCCCACGGGCGCAAGCCCCCGTGGTTAATTACATCTTAGGCCTTGGCCTAAGAAAACTCTCGATTAGGGACGCTGTATTATTCTCTTCTTAATTTGGTGTACAGAAAAAGTTTCTAAGTTATATTTCAAATGTGATAAACTCTTCTCTTTATCCTTAGTAGTGATTAAATATTTTTAAATGTATAAAGATATGATTAAAATTTTGAGTTTAAAAGATCAAAAATCAGATTACTATCCTAAGAGAAATGACAGACTCAGAATTCATCAAAGATGAAAAGAAACACATTGAGGGGTGTACAATCTGGGCTTATGCTTGCCTGGAGTGAGCTGCCAGCTAACATCCTAAACACAATCAATCGCCCTACATGTATTTAAGATAAGGAGGCTCTATCCTAAGGAATCAAGAATTTTTTGTTCAGAGGTTTAAATCAAGGACTCTATAATATGCAACAGAATATACCTAGCGCTGTATATGATGCATGAGACAAATGCATAAGTAAGAGTATTCTAAAGACTACTGAAAGATAATGTAACATTTTATTTGAGTAATGCTAATGCAATGCATGTATGTAGGCGAAGTGCACTGTGGAGTAAAGCGTATAAAAATGCATGCATGACATTCAGAGTACAGAAAATAAATAAATAAACACACCAAGGATACCCTCCAGGCAAGGTATCCTCATCACATCACAATAGAAAATCATCCTAGCGGTGCCCACTTCGTGTGGGAAAACAACGATGCGCATGGCACAAGTAGGTGGCCTACACTACAGGCCTAAATGACCCTAATGGTCTCTAAGGCTCACAGAAGGTGGGGGGTATCATACCCAAAACCAAGAGAAAATGGAACATCCTAACGGTGCCCACTTCGTGTGGGAAAACAACGGTGCCCATGGCACAAATAGGTGGGCCTACACTACAGGCCTAAGGTGACCAGAAGGGTCTCTAGGGCTCACAGAAGGGGGGGCAAGCTTTGGCCTATAGGGCCAAAGCTTTGTCAGTGCACTAACCTATGGCCAACTACCTAAACATGCTAGAATATGTATTACTCTAAAAACTAATAACAAAATGTGTGTGGTGTGTAGCAGTTTCGATACATAATTAGAAATTTTCTTTACAAGTTGCAGAGATTATACCTGACCGTAGCGCAGCCACTTAAAAATTCCAAGCAAGCAAATGATCCACTGATTATCAACCCTGCAAGATTGTGACGCAGCCACTTAAAAGCTTCAAGCGAGCGAATTATTTGCTGATTCTTGATCACGCATAACCCGATGTACCTCGCAAAACAAGATAGAAGAAAAATGCACAAGTGAGCGTAGATGCCATTCAGAAAATAAATGCAGGTAAATAAAAATGTGACTAACAACAGATTTAATATTCATATTTGTAAAACATACACATATTATTGCTAAAATATAAAACAATGCAGGAGTTCTCTAATTTGGCAGGGGTAATTGGCATCAAATAATAAAACAAAACATCGGCCTAACCTAGAACTAGAAGTCGTGTCCTAACAAACAAACCTATGTGTGTGTAGGCTGTGTGGTTTTAGGTGTGTCCTATGTAGGATAGTTTAATTAAAGTTGTTTGTGTTTTAATTTGTTGAAGGTTAAGGGGAAACTTTAGTTTAAATATAGGTATTAATGTTTTAGGATTAATTTTAAAGATTTTTATTTTAGTGTTTGATTGATTACTACCTTTGTTGCTCACCGAGGCCATGAGGTTTATTTCACCCTCCTTGGGGCTAACTTAATAGCCTCGTAGGCCTGGGTTACCCAGTAGTAACCAATTTTGTTGAATTATTTTAGTTTATTATGAATTAAAAGAAAAGTAGACTAAGCAATCTATTATTGATTAAGAGAGATTTTGTTGGTTGATTATTAATGAATTAAGGCACAACAAACCTAGGAAAATGTGTCACTAAGTTTACGTTTCGGTGTCTCTATCCTACAAGGGGTATGCACCCTAAGTCTCTGTTATCTCAGACTCGGTCCTTAATTTTTGTCCTTAGGTGTCACTAGTGTTATAGGAGACAAAAGGAGATTCTTTTCTAACCCTTTAGACATTCGTACATATATCAATAATTTTAAGAATCTATGAATAAAATAATATGATAAGTAGAATAATAGTAGAGAGAGGAGAAATAAAGAGAAAGGTGATAAAATGTCGAAAGAAAGGAATGAAACTCAAAAATAATAAAAGGGATGTAGGCATCTCATTATTGGGCATACCTCTTTAAAGTCAAGTATGCCTCTAAAATGACCTCCACCCCCAATTCGATATGATACGAATAGAGAAGAAGGTGTTTTTGACGCCCTTTGTTATCCCCACGTTCCAAACAAAGCGCTCAAGAAAATCCGACTCAATAACTTACACTATATCCTATACGAAACCCAAAGTGGCGAAGGGGAAAGACAAGCTCCCAAAACTAAAACATAAACAAGCAACTTTCATTTCATATTCAACCCAAACTCAACTTTAGAAATAAATACTAACAAGAGGGAGACAATTCATACACTAAATATCACTTCATTCTAAAGAGGAAAGACATTAAAGAGCTCTCAGAAATATCACTTTATGCCAAAAAGGACTTAAAGAACCTCCAACACAAAACCATGCATAGAAATAATTTCAATCCCAAAATAATAATTGTAAAACTTTACACAAAGTGACCCAAATCCTCCTCATAAGAAATCCATAAAAAGTCCTTTCCAACACAAAACATCGAGCGCTCTTATTTTGGTGTGGGGTAGACTCATGAAAATCTTCTAATAAGAAGATTTCATAAAACTTTCCGTTATAAAACATTCACAAAGCATAAAGTAGAATCTCTCGAGGCAAAACAATCACAAAGCTTTTCCAACAAATACAACTCATAAAACCCTCCGACATGTTTCATTCTTCAAAATTTACAAAACACTCCAAATAATCATTCACTCTCATTTATACAAGGAGACAATCCATCATTCTTTTTTCAAGAAAGTTTGCAAATATATGCTCAAGAGAATAAGAAAGTCCACGACACGCTTTCATTTAATCTTCGAAGGAGACTATCTGATATAAAGCATGTGTCACAGTATCGGTTTGAAACAAACTCACAAACTTTCTTTTCATAGAAATTATAATTTCAATAAATTTTGTATTACGGAATAAACTTTATTAAATAGAGATCTCCTTCCAAAAACAAGGAAGTGCAGAAAACAAAAATAATCCAAGGAATAAAATAACAGCCATATATCCATTTATGCTAATGAGATGAATTCTTTAGCAAACTCATAGGACTTTTCAACATAGAATATGCAACCTCTCCAAAATTCAAAGGGAACCGCTTATGTAATTACCCAACCCTCTTCTATACTATGTATGAGTGGACAAGAGTAAAATTCCAAAGCACAAGACTTTTCAAACTCAACACTTATACCGAATGTATTTAGAAAAAGAGAAAGAAATTCATATGTCATTGTTTTATTCCCAAAACTCAAGAGAAGATAACAGCCACAACGCAACATCAATTCAAGACATCGGATGCATAATTGCTTTCCAACAAGCTTCTATTTTTCATACCATAGGCCATCGAATACTTCAAGAGCACTTTTAACCCAAATCCGTAAGCTTGCTTTAGTACCAAACATACAACCTTTGCAAAAGCGTTTCAATTGATATCAACAACATTTCTTCAAATTAGCTCATGACATTAAGTACAAAGCTCTATCAATCATGCTTTATTCATTCATGCTCAATGTATAAGTGTGTGTAGGGTAAACTAAAACACTATTCGTAAGAGATTTGAACTTCATTCCAAGTTTGATCTACCTCTATAAGTAACCAAAGCATGAGATCTTTCTCAAATCTCAAGAAAATACTTCACCAACATAGGTTTCATCACATTGGATCTACAAAACGAATACATATTCTCCAACAAGTTTTCCCATTTTCATGTTGTATGCCATCAAAAATTTCAAACAAAGCTTTGACTTGAACTTGTGAACACGCCTTCATGCCAAGACATTATATCGCAAATCTATTAACTAATAAAAAAAGGTAGACAAGACATTTTTTGGGAGATTATAAATGGCGTTTGAACACAAGCCAATGCACCTTCAACTCCTCACTAAGCTACTGAGATGAAATCAAACATAGATAAGAGTGAAAACCAACACCTCTTTGTGACAAGCAACATGTCGACAAATCCACTTAACGTTAGAACCCAACAATCATATTAAGATGTAATCGCTAAAGAGAGTTTGGTGCCAATTTGTTTCTTATCACATCTCAAGAAAGCATTCCGACAACACAGCTTCTTAAAACTCTTCAACAAAATTCAAGAAATCAACTCAGCTCCTCAACACAACATTGAATTGATTCTATGGGAAATTCACATTTGAAACATAGTACATATAACTACTTAACACCATTGCCAACATAACTTTCCATACGAAGCTCAAAGAAAATGCCAAGGAAACTAACGATTCCAGAGAGCATAGAAGCAATGAAAGACCCATCCAAAAACTACAAAGATTCTCATATAAAAGCCGTGGGAGAAGTTTCACAAAACTTGTAGAAATTTGTATATGGAAGCGACAAAAGAACCACCCAAATACCATGGCAACCCTTGTATAAAACCAGTGAGAAAACATAAAACAAAACTGTACTAGTTTCTCACAAGAATCAGCGAGAAAAATCTTACAAAACTCGTAGGAATTTGCGAATGTGGATTTCCAATAATACCCAATGGATTTCATTTGATATGAGATCTCTACGCAACCATCGCATCCAAGAAATCATAAAGAAGATGACATGTCATTTTTACTTATTTTATGTTCGGAATTAAAACCATTTCATTAGTGCTACCTCTGTGGAAGCATATTTTCCAAATCCGACCAACCAAATGATCCTCATAAAGGCATGCAAAAGTAAATACCATGAGGACATAACAGAGGTATGCTGCAACAAGTTTATAAGGGGATGTCTTGTAAGTGTACATGAATCAAATTTAATAAAATTTTAAAGAGTGGACTAAAATAGATGCCACTTAAGTTTAATATAAAATTTGTTTAGATATCAAAATTCTCCTGTATTGATAGGTCAAGCATTTAACTGCTAATATTTACTTAAATGATAATTTTAACCCCCTCTTTTTCAAAATTATTTATGTGTCATTGATGAAATAAAGGTAGTCAGATTGAGGATAAGGAAAACTCAATTACGAAAAATAAGAGCTAAATAAGAAAAATAATTGCAACATTTTTATATGCCTATCAAGTCATCCTTAACTGTTCATCATTTGATAGGTTGAGAATAAGAGAAGCTGGCCGAGGAAAATCCGCCCACAAGCAGAAATCATTCAGAATGATAATAGTAGTAAATCATAGCCGCTACACCTTCAATAGAAACCAACTTGAGCAGAAGAAAATGATATAAGGTAATGTTGCGCTTGCTTAGCAATGTAAGCACTGATCGCAGATATCCGACAACAGAACCAATACCAGAAGTTGGCCAAAAAGAAAGTTACCTTCAACTGGTGGGATCAATGGACAAGGAAAGGGCGAATCCTGAAGCTTATCGGGTGCTACCGTTACGGAAGGGATCATCCAAGGCAGGAGAGAAAGTGGGCATCAAGTTCGGCTGGGGCAGGGATTCGTCGAGACTTGGCTAGCCGAAGGAGGAGCAGGCAAAGCGGCCTCGGCTCCTGGAGCTCTGCAGCGGAGAGGGGTTCGAGTCCGGCTAGGGCAGGGGAAGTCGGGTCTGCCGCCTGGCTTGTTCGATTGCCGAGAGAGATGGAGAGGAGCTCGGGTCTGCCGCCTGGCTTGCGAACAGGGAGAGCCAGAGAGTCCGTCGGCTCCCTTGCGAACCGAGAGGGAAAGGGGTCTAGGGCATCAGGTGTCTTGCGAATAGGGCAGAGGCGGAGAGGGGATTTCGTCTAGAGCTCTTTCACACCGGAGAGCGAGGTCAGAGCAAGGGGAGGTCCCAATGCTGGACTCTCCTCTCTTTTTTCTGGAGACAGCCCGAGTGTATTTTTGTTAGAAGGCTTCGTCAACGCCTCTTGGGCCACCCGCCCTGCCTCGACTTGGCCTCTATACATTCAAAAAAGACTGTCATGCTGCTGCTCGCTAATCGACGCATGTGTCCCTTCCAAAACTAGCGACTCACGCCACTGAACTCTGCAGCGACCACAAGCTTCGTAGCTTGGCAAAATTAGAACCATTGGATCTAATTACCCGATCTAGCATTGGATTTAAATTTATTTAAAAATTCATGGAGTTTTAATTAGAATTAGATTAAACCCATTAAACTAAAATTAAGCTCAAATCAAACCCAATCTGACTCAATTCAGGTTAGTTTGGGTTCGACTCGACGCGACCAAGCTAAATCATCAAAAAAAATCAGACCTAAATTGGCACCAATTTGAGTCGAATCGAGCTCGACGAAGCTCGATCAACTCAATTGGATGCTCTCGAGGGAAAATCATGCCAGAATAGAGGTCAACAAACACAACCCCAACAGGTGCGGTGAATGATAAGTGAACCGTACGTGTTGGCGTTGACCTCCTTAACCCTAAGGAGGTACACCCGACAACCAACGAACGAGACTCACTAGGAAGATACAACCCTAGACTCACTAGGAAGATGCAACCCTAGACTCACTAGGAAGATGCAACCCTAGACTCACTAGGAAGACATAACCCTAGACTCACTAGGAAGATGCAATCCTATAATCAAATGAAGAGACTCGCTAGGAATATGCAACCCTATGGTCAACTAAGAAGACTCAAGGGACATACAATCATACAACAATCATGCAATAAACATCCCACCATGCTATGATCATACAATCACACAATGCTCATGCAACAATGCATCAATCACATAATCATGCAATCAAATAATTATACCACCAAAATCATAACATTATATAATTAGACAAACATCACACAACCACGCTACATTCAACTAATCATATAGCAATAATTTAGTCATATCTCAATCATGCGATCACATAATGAATACACAACCATATGATAAACATGCAATAATCATCTAATCATACCAAATCACATGCTAAAAAGTGGTCATGCAATAATCACACAATAATCATAAAACTATGCAATGATTACACGATCACACCATCATCGAATCATGTAATAGTCATATGATCATGCAACAAACCTAAATATCCAACAATCACTCGATCATACAATAAGAAATCCAACATATAATGATCATCCCACAATCATGCAATGAGCAATCAACTTCATAACCACACAATCGAGCGATGACCACATACGCATTCAACCAATCATCCAGTTATGCAATGATCATACAATCATGCAAACATGGTGGGATAGAAGGAAAAGAGAGAGAAACCCAGCGCTCGCCAGACCAGATCGGAACAGCGAACAAGGACTACTCGAAACTCACCTGACCGGATCAAAACAGTCAGAAAGAGCAAGAAAAATAACTCAACAATCACTAGGAAGGTGAACAACCACTAGCAAACTCAACAGCCACTAGGAAAGTGAACAACCACTAGCAAACTCAACAGCCACTAGGGAAGTAAATAATCACTCCAAAAAGTCAACAACCACTCAACCGGAGGTCGAGGACGAGAGAGGACAAGAGACACTCGACGATCACCTAGGACAGGATACATGTCCAAGATGAAGCGAGGAAAGAGTTCAGTATAAATTTCAAAGTCATAGTAAATAGCAAAGAGTAACAATCAAAGGAAAGCAAGGAGAAAGAATAATCAAAGATAAATAAAGCAATCATCTATCTGCCTGACCACATCGCAACAACAGAATAGAGAAAGGAGAAGGGAGTCCCACATCCACCTGACCATATTCGAAAACGGCGAATGGGGATAACTCGATGTTCGCCTGACCGAATTCGAAAACGGCAGAACAAAGAGTAAAGAGAGAAGGGAGTCCAACATTCGTCTGACCAAATTCGAAAATGACGAATGAGAATAGTTCAATATCCACCTGACCAAATTCGAAAATGGTGAATAAAGAAACTACTCAATACACACCTGACCAAATTCGAAAATGGAGTGTAAAGAGCGTCCCAGGATCTAATGTCCGCTTGACCAAATTCGAAAACGGCGGGACAAAAGAGAAAGAGTCCAACACTCACCTGACCAAATTCGAAAATGGTGAATGGGACGACTCAATGTTTGCCTGACCAAATTCGAAAATGGCGAAACAAAGAGTGAAAGAGAAAGGGGAATTCAACATCCGTCTGACCAAATTCGAAAACGACGAATGAGAATCGTTCAATATCCACCTGACCAAATTCGAAAACGGTGAATAAAGAACCTACTCAATACACACCTGACCAAATTCGAAAACGGAGTGTAAAGAGTATCCCAGGATCTAATGTCCGCCTGACCAAATTCGAAAACGGCGGGACAAAAGAGAAAAAGTCCAACACTCACCTGACCAAATTCGAAAACGGTGAATGGGACGACTCAATGTTTGCCTGACCAAATTCGAAAACGGCGAAACAAAGAGTGAAGAAAACTCAACAACCCCCAAGCAGGAAATGAAAACAGGGGGAATGAAGAGGTGGTGAAGTATGCCTCCCAGGGACTCTGTCGGGCACCCAACCGAAAGGGGAAGTTCGGCATTCATCTGACCAAATTCAAAAACGACGAATGAAAAACAATTCGATATCCACCTGACCTGTATTCGAAAATAGTGGATAAAGAACAACTCATCACACACCTGACCAAATTTGAAAATGATGTGTAACAAGCTTCCCAGAAGTCTAATGTCTGCCTGACCATATTCGCAACAGCAGGACAAAAGAGAAAGAGTCCAACATTCACCTGACCATATTCGCAACGGTGAACGAGGACTACCCAATGTTCGCCTGACCACATTCGCAACAGCGAGACAAAGGGTGAAAAGAGAAAGGGGGTGAATTCAACATTCGCCTGACCATATTCGCAACGGCGAATGAGAACAGCTCAATATCCACCTGACCATATTCGCAACAGCGAACAAAGAGCTTCCCCGAAAGTCTAATGCCTGCCTGACATAATTCGCAACAGCAGAGCAAAAGAAAAGAAAGGTCCAACATTCACCTGACCATATTCACAACAGTGAATGAGGACAGCCCAATACTCACCTGACCAGATCGAAACAGTGAGTGAGAGCAAGGAAGAAAAGAATCAACTGTCTGCCTGACCAGATCGAAACAGCAGGACAGAAGGGCGGGTAAAGATCCCATATTCACCTGACCAGATCGAAACAGTGAATGGGAGAAACTCAATGTTTGCCTGACCATATTCGAAACGGCAAAACAAAGAGTGAAAGGAGTGACAAAAGGGACTTCCTGAACAAAGGAATCCCAAAAGTAACATCGGAGGGAAAATACCCCATACGGGTCTGTCCGTAGAGGAGCACCAATATGGAAAGAAGATGAGTATTCTTATGCAAAATCAAGGTAAAGCTTTCATGACACCAATATGAGAAAGAATATGACAGAACAATCACACATAGAAAGATCCAAGGGGATGAACCTAACTAAGAAATAGAATCAGGACTTGAATGGGAGAGTGACTCCCAAATAAGTGAACCAAAACAACAACTTGAATTGGATAATGGATCCAAAACAAGTGGACAAAACCAGCAACTTGAATGGGAAAGTGGCTCCCAAACAAGCGGACAAAACTCAATAACTTGAATGGGAGGGTGGCTCCCAAACAAGTGAGAAAACTCAACAACTTGAATGGGAGAGTGGCTCCCAAACAAGTAGACAAAACTAACAACTTGAATGGGATAGTGGCTCCCAAACAAGTGGACAAAAACTCAACAACCTGAATGGGAGGGTGGCTCCCAAACAAGTGAGAAAACTCAACAACTTGAATGAGAGAGTGACTCCCAAACAAGTAGACAAAACTAACAACATGAATGGGATAGTGGCTCCCAAACAAGTGAACAAAAAACCAACAACTTGAATGGGATAGTGGCTCCCAAACAAGTGAACAAAACTCAACAACTTGAATGGGAGAGTGACTCCCAAACAAGTGGACAAAACTCAATAACTTGAATTGGAGGGTGACTCCCAAACAAGTAGACAAAACTAACAACTTGAATGGGATAGTGGCTCCCAAATAAGTGGACAAAGCTCAACAACCTGAATGGGAGGGTGGCTCCCAAACAAGTGAGAAAACTCAACAACTTGAATGGGAGAGTAGCTCCCAAGCAAGTGAACAAAATCAACAACCTGAATGGGAGGGTAGCTCCCAAGCAAGTGAACAAAATCAACAACTTGAATGGGAGGGTGGCTCCCAAACAAGTACACCAAGCAAATAACTTGAATGGGAGAGTGGCTCCCAAACAAGTGAGCGAAAATAACTTGAATGGGATAGTGGCTCCCAAACAAGTGAACAAAACTAAAGAACTTGAATAGGAGAGTGACTCCTAAACAAGAAATGGCGGCATATAGAATATCAAGAGAATAAATGCACGCCAAATGATCATTTCTAAGCAAAACAACCATCACTCAAAACAACCAGGATTCAAAAAGAGAGTGCAATCAGGAAAAGGATCATATCAACCCATAAGAATAAGATATAATTAAATATTGGGATTCAAAAATTTTCATGCATGAATTTTCAAAAGAATAAGGTGAATATTTAAACATACTCAATAGTAGAAATACTAAAAGATGTTAAATACTCACCAATTAATTGAGATAAGTTTGATTTACATATATTTTTAAAGAGTAGAAATTTAATCAAAGAGTAGGAGCATTATTTTTAAGAATGAAAAATTTACCTCTTGATTATATGAACCTAGTCAAAAATGACAAATGGGACCAAATCTAAAAATTCAGTAAGAAGTTGGTTGGCTCCATCTAAACCCAAAAAGATTAGGGATTTAAAATTTGCTAACCCAAGTCAAGCTCCCTACAAGCCAAACTGGATTCTCTCCCTTAGATATAAAATTTTTGAATTGAAATCTAACTCAAAAGAGATTTAAATTAGAGAAAGAAATTGAATCTTCTTCAATCTTCTTGCATGAAAAATATCTTATATCTTATAGAATATCATTGCATAATGATGAATCCAAAGTCGTGATTTTCAAACTCAGGTATCAAAAATATCAAAAGACACATAGGTTTTCTGAGATTTAAAGATTTACAAGAAAGGGAAGTCAATTACTTATTCATTTTGGGCTTATTTTGTGCCTCTTTCTTAATTTTGATGTACTTTGTACATCCTTTCACTTTTTTTTTTTGATACACTATGTGTACCTTTCAAATTTGGCGCACTTTGCGCATCTTTTCATTTTTGGCGCACTTTACGCATCTTTTCATTTTTATAATTGATTTCCTTTCTAAATCTCTAAAAAAAAGATTTCTCAGTTGTGAAATTATCTTCCAAACATAAGAGAAGAGAACTCACTCTCTTATGTAAGGAAGAAAAAATTCACAAAACAAACTCGATCCTATAATAAAGGTGAAAATCTGATTAAGAAAATTATAAGGTAGATTCATTGGTATGCAAAAGATGCCTACAAGATAGAAAATTGCAAGATGATGGAGAAAATTTTCATTTCTATACCCAATTTCAATTTGACATAGATTTTAGTTCAAAAATGAGAATCACCCATACAAGGGATGGGTGGGAGAGGACATACTCTTTCATAGATCATCAAAAATTTTCTTTAAGTGTTTAAAGGAGTCAACCGACGCTTACTTCATATTTTAAATAAAATAGAGATAAATTTTCATTATGAAAAATGAGTCACACACTCTCAAAGAAAAATTTCCTCAAAAGTTCATCTTGTATTTTAAACCCTCAATCTTTTCTCAAATTAATTTTCCATTTTGAAAGCTTTGCATATGTCAAATTTAAGGATCCCACCATTAAAGATGAAAATTAGATTCTTATTTGGACTGATATGAATCAAAACCCAATCTAAAAGGGCTAAGATTAGAGAGATGAGGAATGGTAGAGTTCATGCTAAGTATATGAATAATGTAATCAAAAATAGAATATAGACTTTCATTTGAAATGATATAGATCAAAATTAAGTCTAAAAGAATTCCAATTAGGAATTGATTGAAATTGAAAATTTGACTTGAGTAAGGAGAATTGAAATAAATTGATCTGGATTTGAATTTGATAATTACGAACAAAGATCTAATAAACTCAAAATTTTAATTAAATCTTTATACATTAAAAATATCTAATCTTCATTAAGAATGAAGAGAAGAGAGTGGAATAGAAGAGAGGAACATAAACCATGCACCAAAGTAGGAATACCTACAGAAGAAAATAATACAGCATCCAAAGATGGAGAGAGAAACTCGTCCCACCGTGGTCGCCAGAAATCTGTGGGTCTCCGAAAGGATTCTGCTCGTGGGGAACAGAATGTAAAGGGTGCGACCGCACTATCCCGTACGACAAAATGATCGTAGGCCTTTACACTCTACCCAAGCAGGCCAATGGAAGAGCAGATGGAGTCATACATACGATTAGCCATAGAGGATAGGGGCTTTCGCCTACACACCTCGATGGATAATAATATATATAACCCAAAATATCACGAGATTTCCCCCATTCGATACATCAGCTCGAATGGGGTTTATTTGATGTGGGGATCAGTCTCCCACGGGCGCAAGCCCCCGTGGTTAATTACATCTTAGGCCTTGGCCTAAGAAAACTCTCGATTAGGGACGCTGTATTATTCTCTTCTTAATTTGGTGTACAGAAAAAGTTCCTAAGTTATATTCCAAAGGTGATAAACTCTTCTCTTTATCCTTAGTGGTGATTAAATATTTTTAAATGTATAAAGATATGATTAAAATTTTGAGTTTAAAAGATCAAAAATCAGATTACTATCCTAAGAGAAATGACAGACTCAGAATTCATCAAAGATGAAAAGAAACACATTGAGGGGTGTACAATCTGGGCTTATGCTTGCCTGGAGTGAGCTGCCAGCTAACATCCTAAACACAATCAATCGCCCTACATGTATTTAAGATAAGGAGGCTCTATCCTAAGGAATCAAGAATTTTTAGTTCAGAGGTTTAAATCAAGGACTCTATAATATGCAACAGAATATACCTAGCGCTGTATATGATGCATGAGACAAATGCATAAGTAAGAGTATTCTAAAGACTACTGAAAGATAATGTAACATTTTATTTGAGTAATGCTAATGCAATGCATGTATGTAGGCGAAGTGCACTGTGGAGTAAAGCGTATAAAAATGCATGCATGACATTCAGAGTACAGAAAATAAATAAATAAACACACCAAGGATACCCTCCAGGCAAGGTATCCTCATCACATCACAATAGAAAATCATCCTAGCGGTGCCCACTTCGTGTGGGAAAACAACGATGTGCATGGCACAAGTAGGTGGCCTACACTACAGGCCTAAATGACCCTAATGGTCTCTAAGGCTCACAGAAGGTGGGGGGTATCATACCCAAAACCAAGAGAAAATGAAACATCCTAACGGTGCCCACTTCGTGTGGGAAAACAACAGTGCCCATGGCACAAATAGGTGGGCCTACACTACAGGCCTAAGGTGACCAGAAGGGTCTCTAGGGCTCACAGAAGGGGGGGCAAGCTTTGGCCTATAGGGCCAAAGCTTTGTCAGTGCACTAACCTATGGCCAACTACCTAAACATGCTAGAATATGTATTACTCTAAAAACTAATAACAAAATGTGTGTGGTGTGTAGCAGTTTCGATACATAATTAGAAATTTTCTTTACAAGTTGCAGAGATTATACCTGACCGTAGCGCAGCCACTTAAAAATTCCAAGCAAGCAAATGATCCACTGATTATCAACCCTGCAAGATTGTGACGCAGCCACTTAAAAGCTTCAAGCGAGCGAATTATTTGCTGATTCTTGATCACGCATAACCCGATGTACCTCGCAAAACAAGATAGAAGAAAAATGCACAAGTGAGCGTAGATGCCATTCAGAAAATAAATGCAGGTAAATAAAAATGTGACTAACAACAGATTTAATATTCATATTTGTAAAACATACACATATTATTGCTAAAATATAAAACAATGCAGGAGTTCTCTAATTTGGCAGGGGTAATTGGCATCAAATAATAAAACAAAACATCGGCCTAACCTAGAACTAGAAGTCGTGTCCTAACAAACAAACCTATGTGTGTGTAGGCTGTGTGGTTTTAGGTGTGTCCTATGTAGGATAGTTTAATTAAAGTTGTTTGTGTTTTAATTTGTTGAAGGTTAAGGGGAAACTTTAGTTTAAATATAGGTATTAATGTTTTAGGATTAATTTTAAAGATTTTTATTTTAGTGTTTGATTGATTACTACCTTTGTTGCTCACCGAGGCCATGAGGTTTATTTCACCCTCCTTGGGGCTAACTTAATAGCCTCGTAGGCCTGGGTTACCCAGTAGTAACCAATTTTGTTGAATTATTTTAGTTTATTATGAATTAAAAGAAAAGTAGACTAAGCAATCTATTATTGATTAAGAGAGATTTTGTTGGTTGATTATTAATGAATTAAGGCACAACAAACCTAGGAAAATGTGTCACTAAGTTTACGTTTCGGTGTCTCTATCCTACAAGGGGTATGCACCCTAAGTCTCTGTTATCTCAGACTCGGTCCTTAATTTTTGTCCTTAGGTGTCACTAGTGTTATAGGAGACAAAAGGAGATTCTTTTCTAACCCTTTAGACATTCGTACATATATCAATAATTTTAAGAATCTATGAATAAAATAATATGATAAGTAGAATAATAGTAGAGAGAGGAGAAATAAAGAGAAAGGTGATAAAATGTCGAAAGAAAGGAATGAAACTCAAAAATAATAAAAGGGATGTAGGCATCTCATTATTGGGCATACCTCTTTAAAGTCAAGTATGCCTCTAAAATGACCTCCACCCCCAATTCGATATGATACGAATAGAGAAGAAGGTGTTTTTGACGCCCTTTGTTATCCCCACGTTCCAAACAAAGCGCTCAAGAAAATCCGACTCAATAACTTACACTATATCCTATACGAAACCCAAAGTGGCGAAGGGGAAAGACAAGCTCCCAAAACTAAAACATAAACAAGCAACTTTCATTTCATATTCAACCCAAACTCAACTTTAGAAATAAATACTAACAAGAGGGAGACAATTCATACACTAAATATCACTTCATTCTAAAGAGGAAAGACATTAAAGAGCTCTCAGAAATATCACTTTATGCCAAAAAGGACTTAAAGAACCTCCAACACAAAACCATGCATAGAAATAATTTCAATCCCAAAATAATAATTGTAAAACTTTACACAAAGTGACCCAAATCCTCCTCATAAGAAATCCATAAAAAGTCCTTTCCAACACAAAACATCGAGCGCTCTTATTTTGGTGTGGGGTAGACTCATGAAAATCTTCTAATAAGAAGATTTCATAAAACTTTCCGTTATAAAACATTCACAAAGCATAAAGTAGAATATCTCGAGGCAAAACAATCACAAAGCTTTTCCAACAAATACAACTCATAAAACCCTCCGACATGTTTCATTCTTCAAAATTTACAAAACACTCCAAATAATCATTCACTCTCATTTATACAAGGAGACAATCCATCATTCTTTTTTCAAGAAAGTTTGCAAATATATGCTCAAGAGAATAAGAAAGTCCACGACACGCTTTCATTTAATCTTCGAAGGAGACTATCTGATATAAAGCATGTGTCACAGTATCGGTTTGAAACAAACTCACAAACTTTCTTTTCATAGAAATTATAATTTCAATAAATTTTGTATTACGGAATAAACTTTATTAAATAGAGATCTCCTTCCAAAAACAAGGAAGTGCAGAAAACAAAAATAATCCAAGGAATAAAATAACAGCCATATATCCATTTATGCTAATGAGATGAATTCTTTAGCAAACTCATAGGACTTTTCAACATAGAATATGCAACCTCTCCAAAATTCAAAGGGAACCGCTTATGTAATTACCCAACCCTCTTCTATACTATGTATGAGTGGACAAGAGTAAAATTCCAAAGCACAAGACTTTTCAAACTCAACACTTATACCGAATGTATTTAGAAAAAGAGAAAGAAATTCATATGTCATTGTTTTATTCCCAAAACTCAAGAGAAGATAACAGCCACAACGCAACATCAATTCAAGACATCGGATGCATAATTGCTTTCCAACAAGCTTCTATTTTTCATACCATAGGCCATCGAATACTTCAAGAGCACTTTTAACCCAAATCCGTAAGCTTGCTTTAGTACCAAACATACAACCTTTGCAAAAGCGTTTCAATTGATATCAACAACATTTCTTCAAATTAGCTCATGACATTAAGTACAAAGCTCTATCAATCATGCTTTATTCATTCATGCTCAATGTATAAGTGTGTGTAGGGTAAACTAAAACACTATTCGTAAGAGATTTGAACTTCATTCCAAGTTTGATCTACCTCTATAAGTAACCAAAGCATGAGATCTTTCTCAAATCTCAAGAAAATACTTCACCAACATAGGTTTCATCACATTGGATCTACAAAACGAATACATATTCTCCAACAAGTTTTCCCATTTTCATGTTGTATGCCATCAAAAATTTCAAACAAAGCTTTGACTTGAACTTGTGAACACGCCTTCATGCCAAGACATTATATCGCAAATCTATTAACTAATAAAAAAAGGTAGACAAGACATTTTTTGGGAGATTATAAATGGCGTTTGAACACAAGCCAATGCACCTTCAACTCCTCACTAAGCTACTGAGATGAAATCAAACATAGATAAGAGTGAAAACCAACACCTCTTTGTGACAAGCAACATGTCGACAAATCCACTTAACGTTAGAACCCAACAATCATATTAAGATGTAATCGCTAAAGAGAGTTTGGTGCCAATTTGTTTCTTATCACATCTCAAGAAAGCATTCCGACAACACAGCTTCTTAAAACTCTTCAACAAAATTCAAGAAATCAACTCAGCTCCTCAACACAACATTGAATTGATTCTATGGGAAATTCACATTTGAAACATAGTACATATAACTACTTAACA
This sequence comes from Dendrobium chrysotoxum, assembly GCA_019925795.1. NCBI lineage: Eukaryota > Viridiplantae > Streptophyta > Magnoliopsida > Asparagales > Orchidaceae > Dendrobium > Dendrobium chrysotoxum. Next base: position 15,243,742 of record CM034315.1, read on the forward strand.
CCATTGCCAACATAACTTTCCATACGAAGCTCAAAGAAAATGCCAAGGAAACTAACGATTCCAGAGAGCATAGAAGCAATGAAAGACCCATCCAAAAACTACAAAGATTCTCATATAAAAGCCGTGGGAGAAGTTTCACAAAACTTGTAGAAATTTGTATATGGAAGCGACAAAAGAACCACCCAAATACCATGGCAACCCTTGTATAAAACCAGTGAGAAAACATAAAACAAAACTGTACTAGTTTCTCACAAGAATCAGCGAGAAAAATCTTACAAAACTCGTAGGAATTTGCGAATGTGGATTTCCAATAATACCCAATGGATTTCATTTGATATGAGATCTCTACGCAACCATCGCATCCAAGAAATCATAAAGAAGATGACATGTCATTTTTACTTATTTTATGTTCGGAATTAAAACCATTTCATTAGTGCTACCTCTGTGGAAGCATATTTTCCAAATCCGACCAACCAAATGATCCTCATAAAGGCATGCAAAAGTAAATACCATGAGGACATAACAGAGGTATGCTGCAACAAGTTTATAAGGGGATGTCTTGTAAGTGTACATGAATCAAATTTAATAAAATTTTAAAGAGTGGACTAAAATAGATGCCACTTAAGTTTAATATAAAATTTGTTTAGATATCAAAATTCTCCTGTATTGATAGGTCAAGCATTTAACTGCTAATATTTACTTAAATGATAATTTTAACCCCCTCTTTTTCAAAATTATTTATGTGTCATTGATGAAATAAAGGTAGTCAGATTGAGGATAAGGAAAACTCAATTACGAAAAATAAGAGCTAAATAAGAAAAATAATTGCAACATTTTTATATGCCTATCAAGTCATCCTTAACTGTTCATCATTTGATAGGTTGAGAATAAGAGAAGCTGGCCGAGGAAAATCCGCCCACAAGCAGAAATCATTCAGAATGATAATAGTAGTAAATCATAGCCGCTACACCTTCAATAGAAACCAACTTGAGCAGAAGAAAATGATATAAGGTAATGTTGCGCTTGCTTAGCAATGTAAGCACTGATCGCAGATATCCGACAACAGAACCAATACCAGAAGTTGGCCAAAAAGAAAGTTACCTTCAACTGGTGGGATCAATGGACAAGGAAAGGGCGAATCCTGAAGCTTATCGGGTGCTACCGTTACGGAAGGGATCATCCAAGGCAGGAGAGAAAGTGGGCATCAAGTTCGGCTGGGGCAGGGATTCGTCGAGACTTGGCTAGCCGAAGGAGGAGCAGGCAAAGCGGCCTCGGCTCCTGGAGCTCTGCAGCGGAGAGGGGTTCGAGTCCGGCTAGGGCAGGGGAAGTCGGGTCTGCCGCCTGGCTTGTTCGATTGCCGAGAGAGATGGAGAGGAGCTCGGGTCTGCCGCCTGGCTTGCGAACAGGGAGAGCCAGAGAGTCCGTCGGCTCCCTTGCGAACCGAGAGGGAAAGGGGTCTAGGGCATCAGGTGTCTTGCGAATAGGGCAGAGGCGGAGAGGGGATTTCGTCTAGAGCTCTTTCACGCCGGAGAGCGAGGTCAGAGCAAGGGGAGGTCCCAATGCTGGACTCTCCTCTCTTTTTTCTGGAGACAGCCCGAGTGTATTTTTGTTAGAAGGCTTCGTCAACGCCTCTTGGGCCACCCGCCCTGCCTCGACTTGGCCTCTATACATTCAAAAAAGACTGTCATGCTGCCGCTCGCTAATCGACGCCTGTGTCCCTTCCAAAACTAGCAACTCACGCCACTGAACTCTGCAGCGACCACAAGCTTCGTAGCTTGGCAAAATTAGAACCATTGGATCTAATTACCCGATCTAGCATTGGATTTAAATTTATTTAAAAATTCATGGAGTTTTAATTAGAATTAGATTAAACCCATTAAACTAAAATTAAGCTCAAATCAAACCCAATCTGACTCAATTCAGGTTAGTTTGGGTTCGACTCGACGCGACCAAGCTAAATCATCAAAAAAAATCAGACCTAAATTGGCACCAATTTGAGTCGAATCGAGCTCGACGAAGCTCGATCAACTCAATTGGATGCGCTCGAGGGAAAATCATGCCAGAATAGAGGTCAACAGTAAGATAATTTTTTTTAAAGAAAGAAGGAGATGAACAAATCAAGAGAACCCCTTCTTTTTCGATTTACGCCTACCACGTTTGTCACTAACTATGTTAAAACCCTCCTTGATCCGTCCCATATTCAAACCATACAGATCCTGAGAATCATCAACAGGATCATCAATCTCTTCCTCAATACCACAATTAGTCAATATATTACAGTCCGCCAACCAATCAGAATGATCCACAAAGGCATCCTTTGATGTTAAACCCAAATGAGTTCTCAACACACCATTATCAATAATAGAGATAGAGATATCTATAAAAGGCACATTATCACTTTCCCTCAAATCAGTGGGTTCATTGGGTACCACAAGCAATTGACCTGAATTGCAACCCCCAAAAGTTCCATCCACCTGATTAAGGTCACACTACACGACATCCAAACCATTCACCGGAGAAGAACCAATAACAGGGGTAAGCACAACAATAGGAACATGAGAGGAAACAACCACATCATCCACCATCGTCCCTCTCCAAATCCCCCATAGGAGATGACATATAATCCACATTGACATGAGAAACAACTAAAAAAATTTCCCCCACATGATTAGGAGAAACATCAAGCCCAGTTCTAGAAATATCCACAAGACCTTGCAAGTTTAAATTATAAACATTCCCAATTTCACCATTCTCACCCACATTAATTATTTCCTGCTCATTAACATCCACAGCAAGAATCAGGGCAGAACCAGCATTCAGCTTGATAGAGATATCAACCTTCCTTAAGTGGGGATGCCATTTAGCACAGTCAGAGTTTCTATGACCCGCCTCTTTGCAGTGTGAGCAAAAACTAGGCATACCTTCAAAAATAACCTTTTAAATATAATCCAAACTTTTAGGACCAAGCCAAATAGAATCGGGGTGGGATTTGGAAATGTTCATTTCCATAAGAATATGCACCACAGAAGGGAGAGAATCCATGATAGTGGCATTATCTATGTGAATGGGCCGACCAAATATAGAACCCAAGCCGAAGAGAATGAGCGGGGAGAAGAGATGGGGGTGAAGTTCAAGGAAAGAAAGCCACATAGGGACAATAGAAGACTCTTTCAATAAATCTAGAAAGGGGGTCCATTTTATCAACTTCATAAAACACCCAAACACAAAATAAGATCTATAAGCAAAAATCCTACCATAATCAAGGTCATTAACAATCTTGATCAAGACATTGTTCTGATTTAATAGAGTGATAGAAAACTCACCTGAAAGTTTGAGGTTTAAAAAATTTTTTTAATGCATCAAGAACTGGCCAACGAATAGGAAACTTCCCAACCAACGCAAAATCAAAGGGCTTAGCAAGATGAAGCACCTCACTCTCAGAAATCCATAATGCAGGCAAACTCCTTAGGGTAGTTACTTTCAAATCAGGGAAATGCACCAAAGCATCAGAACCAGCCAAAATCTCTTTGAAGGATTTTGATCGGCTCTTACCAACAAGGAAGCTAGGATCGAAGCGTTTGAAGCTAGACGACATCAAGAAAACCACAAAAAAAAAAAACAACACCACCATGGAAGAAACCGAGCAAAAACATACTCCAAGAGAAGTCCAGTTCGCCCTAGCCAAAGAGCTCAACAACCATGTCCTTGACACGAGTTCCAGCGAGGGAAACCAGCGACAGGGCGAAGCCCTATCAACACGATGATGGTAAGATAAATAGTAATGACCAACTGATTGATAATTATGGCTGAATATAATGGAAACACCAGAGTAAATTGGATGTCATACTTTGCTATTCATAATCGCATCAATGATTGCATTTGTATCATAGCATATGAATTGATTAATAGATAGAACTGAAGTCATGCTAATAAAACCTACATTGATACTGATACAATATGACATAGCCTATGACAAGAAATTAGGAATATTGATATATATTGATAGGCATATTAATACAATACACTCATAAGCACACTGACATAGCACATCGACATGACATATTGATTGATAGTCTTTTTACTAATTTTTCTTATAGGTTGATATACCTCTTTTGATTTTACTGATAATATTGATCTTACTATTGATTTATATTAATTGAAATTGAAGCAGACATATTGATTATATATTTTGTCTTGTAGTGAATACAGTGATAAGTTTTGATTATTTGTTGAGCTATATGTTGATTTCATGGTTTTTATATAGTTTCAGGTAAAGGTAAGGAACATGCAGACTGAAGTTAAGAAGTGATGATAGTTTAGTGTTTATTTTTTATTCTTTGGTTTAATATATATTCTTTTGTAACTTGTTGTGGCTATTATATATATTATTTCAGACTTTGGACTTTGAATCAGGATAAAAATATTGACTATGATAATATAATTATATTTCTTGTGGTTTATAATTTTTTTAATGCAATTAGTCAACTCTAGTTGTTAATTAATTGAGAAAAATAATAAAGCGAAAAAATTCTTTCATTTTAAATTTTGGGGCATCATATGGGACCGCTACGTTAGTTTGCTAGGGGCTTAATAATAGGACTATCAACATGTTTAGATAAATGATTTCGTGATGGGAGGGCAAGCCGACGAGACCAAAGGCATGTGAGGAGAAGAAGACTTTACAAAGAGAAGAGGAGGCTCGTTATAGAGACGATCTCAGGACTAGCAATGTGAAATGGGCTCCTTGGATAAGATATTGCGAGCCTAACATGTGTGAAGGAATATTCAAATAAAGTTTGAACTATATTTGAACATTTTCAAACTAAAATTGAGTAAGGTTCAAATAAAGTTTGAACAAGGTTCGACTGAATCTAGATGAAATAGTATTTGAACCTAATTTGTTTGAATTTGAACTAAATTTATTTGTTGTGGACTCCAATAAGCATTATGCATGTTTAATGGAGAGGCAATTTAATTTGAAATAAACTTTTGAGTATATTTCTCTATTAAAATAACTAACAAACATATTTAACCAATTGTTCTTGTTATGAGGCATATATAGTTGAATTTCTCTACTTTTATTGGTATTTCTATTTAAACCATTCAACTCAATTATCTGAGATTGGAGATATTACATTGCCCATCCAACAACTAATAATCATATATTGTAAGTATTTTATTTAAAACTTAAATTTATTAAAGAATGACATTTAGAGAGATACTCTAAAATATATTTTCATATGAAAATATTATTAAGGTTTTATTTTAAATAATAATAATATTACATCCAAATAAAAAGGGGGATTTACATACCATACCACAAAATTCTTATGTATTTACATATCTCACACACAACTTTTTATATCTACTTATAAACCATTTTAGTGTCTAAATTACATCGAAGTATTTGTATGAATGAATATATGCACTTTTTTAAATGATTTAATATTAGTAGTAATCCTTGTATGATATAGAGGTTTGAGTGTTATATAATAAATTATAAAATTTTAAGAGTTAGATATATAACTACATATGAATTTTGTTTTATATTATTGTTGATCATATTGGAAATAAGTGAAGATTAAAATTAAATTCATTGTAGTCAAATCTCATTTCTAATTATCAAGAAGAAATTAATCAGAAGCATAGAATCCATTGAAATACAGAACTTCGATTTCCATTCTTCTATATTTGAAGCGACATTCAAGAGAGAAAGTGCTTTCTTTCCACTCAATATGAGAAATGAGAAAAACGAGATTTAGGCTTCGTTTGGGACAGCTTTTTTATTGCTTCTTAAAACGAAGTTTTAGTAAAAAAATTAAAATTTTTGTACAAAAACTCTGATTTAAGAAGCAATAAAAAAATCGTCCCAAATGAAGCCTACTTAAAGCAACTTTTTAGTTAAAAAATTAAAATTTTTGTATTAGAAAATAGCTTTAAGAAGCAGTAAGAAAGCCGTCCCAAATGAAGCCTTAGACTTTATTTGGGAAAATTTTTTTACTACTTCTTAAAGCTGCTTTTTAGTACAAAAATTTTAGAAAGTTGTTTTAAGAAGCAGCAAGAAAGCCATCCCAAACGAAGAAGTTTTCTAGTACAAAAAGGAAAATTTTTGTACTAAAATTATAATTTTGGGACGACTTTCTTTCTGCTTCTTAAAGCAATTTTCTAGTAAAAAAGGAAATTTTTGTACTATAAAATTGCTTTAAGAAGCAGTAAGAAAATCATCCCAAATGAAGCTTTAATTGTTTAAACTAGGGACTATAACTCTACTTATATATGAACACATTTATTATTTCAACCTATCATTAAAATAAAATATAATACCTAATCTCTATGCATAATAATTAATTTTGATAGAAACTAATGAAATATTATAAAAGCCAAATAATAATTAATTCTCTTGACCAACAATTTAATAGAAATAAATTTAGATAGCACCTAATGTATAATTAATATTTATATATGAGCCGTATTAGAATTCTTTCAAAAATCACTCACTTGGGTTGCATATATATAATTTGACAATTATTCATTATTATAAAACCTTAAGAGCTCAACTTATGCTTTCTTTTAAAATGTCTAAATAATTTGGCCTATTAAAAATATCAACACAGAATCAAAGTAAACTTATGTTACATTTCTTCATAATAAGATTCATTAATAGTCACTATATTAATGTAATCAATAACAAAGTACAAGTATGAATGTCTAGCATAAAAATTTCGTGCATTATGATCTCATAGAATACCTATTTCCAATTGGTCCTATATTATAGCTTCTAAAGAGTTATCAATATAATTTTAATACTTTATAATAAACTACAAATGATGCAAAGTAATTATACTTCAAATCTTAAATAAATAAGATAATTATAATAATTTTGTTTTGATGAAAAAATTTATAATAATTGAAGCTTATGAACACGCTCCCATTATACTAGCATATCATCAAAATAAATCACACTCAGATGAGTAACATGCCCTTGAAATACTTCGGGTAATAAACTTTTTGTTAGTGGATATGAAATAATAAAGTTTGTACTAATATTCAATAGATACTTTAGAACTTTAAACTCTTTTCTTTCATAATAAGGAGCTTTATGTCAATGTGATTTGATTTTGAAAAGTTTTTGATATTCGAATATGACTCACGACTATAATATCATAATCTATCTTTAATTATCTATTGATATTATTAATAATATGCAGTCCTATATAAAATTTTGCAATCATATTTTTTGATTTGATGCCTCATGACATACTATAAAATTTTCTTCTATCGTGGAAGAAGCTATGAGTGATCATAACACTACTCTTTTATGATCTTTCATTTTGTATTTATTTGAAATAAATCACCTAGTTTCGTGCAATATGCATATATCATTGGTTGCTAACAAAATATTATCGATATATAATACTAGGATAATAAATTTACTTTTATTGACCTCATGATAAACGCATTTGATCAATAGTATTTTCTTTAGAACTAAAAGAAATAATCACTTGATCAAAATTTCAAAACCATTAATCAAATGCTTAGTTGAATCATAGATAGACTTCTTTAATTTGCACAATAGATATGTTGAATTTGAAAATTTAAAATTTTTTTGTTGCACCGTATTCTTCAATATCAAAATTAAGAAACACAATCTTTACATCCATCTGATGTATAACCAAATCATAATGAGTTGTAAGTGGCATAATAATTCTAAAAAATTGTTTTAATGAAGTTAAAGAGAAATTGATATCTTTATAATCAATGTTTTCTTTTTAAATGAAATCTTTGGTGACTAAATGTAGTGCCTGCTGATTAGAAACCTAGGTAATTATTATTAATGTTTGTTTAATTTTGATTTGATTGATAATCATAGGTTCAAGAAAGTCTGATGAACTTTTAAGTCAAGAAGTAGATTGAAGAAATAAAATTTTAATTTATAAAATATCATATGGGACCCGCAGCATTGGGTGGAGAACACTATGGTGTTGAGGTCTCCAATGGGAAAATGAGTTTGAACGGCACTGCGGCATAGAGTGGCACCATCGAGGCGTTGAGCCCTCAACTAAAAAGATTCCAAGGGAATATGGAAGATTCATGTCAGTGCTGTGACCCCAAGGAGGCTAGTGCCGCGTCGCTAGAGTAAATAGCTGATTTTGATATAATAAATATCTTTATAAATTTTTTAAAACTCTCTTCACCCCAACCTTTGTTGGAGAAGAAGAGAAGAGGAGGGGAAGAAATTAAAATAGAGGAGAGAGAAATGAAGGGAGAGAATTTGGTGAACAAAGCTTGGGTTTCGTTTGTTGGGCCAATTAAGAATTTCGTAGAGCATGAGGTAAGCTTCTGAACCCAGGTTTTTTATTTCAATTACAGTGATTTTATTAAAAATTTTGGATAAAAATGCATTTTTCTTGGATTTTCTAATATTTTTACGGCATAACTTTTATTATATTATTGTAAGCTTTATCTTGAACTTTTTGATTGTATGAAATTAAATTTTCAACGATTGATTTTTCATACGGGAAATTCTGAGTGTATAAATTGACTGAGGCTTCTCTAACCATTGCAATAGTTATATAAAGATCTTAAAATGTTATATGAATATCCCTCTAAAGTTAAAATGTTAATAGAAAAAGTTGAGTGAGTATTATGTTATACTAGCGATGTTTCTTTTTACAGGCAATTCATGCATTACTGTGCACTGCATTAAATTTATACCTTAGATCTTATTGCATTTGCATTTGCACTGCATTAAATTTATACTATAGATCTTATTGCATTTGCACTGTTTATAGCATGGTGATGAAGATGTTCTAATATGTGAAAAAAGCACTCTCTGATATTTTATAAGGACCTATTTATTCTATTATAGTCTCATCTTCTTAGTGTGGATGTGAGAGAGATTATGGTTCCACTTATTAAGGACAGATGCGAGAGATTAAATGGAAGCATAATTTCATGAAGTTATAAACAAACATGGGGACATGCATTTTAATCATTTCCTTGCATGTGTCAATACTTTTATAAATTGAGTCCAAGTAATATTATGAACTGAACGTTAATAATTCTCAAAATTCTGAACGAACCCTAATAAAATGTGAAAGTTAAGTGCAAGTGAACCCCTGATAGCAATTATTTTGTGATGCATCTAAATCTTCTGACCCCTCTACAGAAGTGGCTTCTTTTCTCTCAAGATAGAAAATGAAAAAAATCGGAATCAATCGTTTAGACTGAGGACAAATTCTTATTTATACCTAAATGTATTTATTTTATTTCAACTAATCATTAAAATAAAATATACATATAAAAATTAATTTTTATACAAATTAATGAGATATCATATAACAAAGCAATAATGAATTCTCATGTAGATCATAAATTCAATGTATTTAATTTTATGTAGTACTTAATATATGATTAATATTTAAATATTGGCTCATATTAAAAACTTTTCAACAAATCCCTTAGAAAAAGCTACATTATTTTTTAAATAAAATATTAATTCCTTGTAAAACTCATATATATAATTATAAATACATTTTACTTATATATATATTCGAAATTAACATTAACTTTAGCTTTTTGAATAAATAAATAATTACATTTAAAATTTTTCAAAATAATTATTAATTTTTAATAATTTTTTTATGCACATGCAATTAAAAGGGTCTAAGTCAAATTTCCTTAGATAATTCAGGTGCTTATCACAACACCTAATGGTAATATGCCTAAAACCCCTGCCTCCGCAAAACAGTTTAACATCCACTCCTAAACCCTCGCGCGAGCAACTGCGAAAAGCGCGGAGGACGGGGCGGCGATGCAGTCGTCGGAGGCGCCGGAGAGAGACCTCTACGCTATTCTTCACATCTCGAGGGAGGCTTCCGATGAGGAGATTCGGAAGGCTTTTCGCCAATGGGCTCAAGTTTACCACCCCGACAAGTACCAGGATCCCGAAGTGAGTCGTTTCCCTACTATCGCTCTTCTAATTTGGTTATCTTCAATCGATGCCAAGCAAAAATGCTTTCTTTACGGGATAAGGTTCGATCTTGGTCTGAAATTGTATTAGATTTCGACTCAGGGTTCAATGAATTCAGTTTTTACTTTCCACTGCTCGTTAGTGGTGTGAAAATCCATAGCCTGTGGCCGATGGAGTTGATGATGTTCGTTCTTTTTTTTTTATAGATGAAGGATGTTGCCACCGCTAATTTCCAGAGGATTCGTGATGCTTATGAGATATTGTCAGATGAGCATAAGAGAGAAATCTATGATATTTATGGATTGGAGGGGCTGAATTCAGGGTATGAACTCGGTGAAAAGCTTAGCAAACCAGAGGAGATAAAGGAAATGTTGGAGAGATTAAGGCGCAAAAAAGAGGAGGATAAGATTTCAGCTCATTCCAGGCCAACCAGTGCACTTCTTGCTAATTTGTCTTTGCCCCAATATCTAGATGGCGGTAGCATTATTAGAGGGTACAATGTTCATTTTATTTTTGTCTGGAATGTTTATGTAGTATTTGGTTCTGATTATCTGCCTGACATTTTTTTGCACGAGTTATTTGGTTTCTATTTTTTTTTTTTGAAATGTTATATTATTAGCATATGCCATTTATTTGGTTTGTTGTTATCTTTGAATAATAAGTATTTTTATGACATTTTATTCCTATTTTTCTGAAATCTAGATACTGCTAGGTCGGGCAACATATAAATCTTAGGCTATATAAACACTGAACCAAACAATATAGCGTTTTACAGTTAATACTGAGCCAACTACACAACATTTAATCAATAGCACTAGCATTTTTTAAGAACATTACTGATTAAACAAAACTCAACTAAGGGACTCTTAAAAGCCTCCTCAGTGTGATAGCTTGCTTTGAGGAGACTTTCTAGATATATGACCGAACACAGATGCGGTCTTCTTTCGACTTATTGCAATTTGCAGCCCATGAGTTTCTTCCTTATGCCCTTTTTTATGGATCAGAGTATTTGCCTTCCAAGTTCTGCTTAACTATTTGAATTGATTTTTTTTCTTGTTTATAATCTAGACTTACATCACTAGCTATTTATTGAATGCTTTTGCATGATAATCAGAATGGCGATGTCCAGTGAGGTACAGTCTCGATTATCCAAGCGTAACTTAATGGCAATAGGAGGAAATTTGTCAGTCACTGGTGCATCTGGAACAGGTTCTGCATCAGCTATGCTAAAGCACCAGATTTCTTCAGTTGCTTCTGTAGAGTTTGTGGCTACTGCTGGGCTACGGGCATTACTTAGCGTTCAAACCTCTCGGTATGCATCTTATTTTGTATAGTTACTGGTCTCTTTTGCTGTCTGCAGAGACTATCTACGTGCTTGTTTCTTCTTCAGAATATAAATTTTAATGAGCAATCTGAACTCATACTACAAGCTTGTCAGTCAGCTTTCACAGCATTCAATGGCTACCTCTGGTATTGCAATATCCCTGAGGGATGGTTCAATTAATCTCACTAATGCATGGACTCGGCAAATCTCAGATACAACTATTGGAAATGTAAGCTTTTTATATTTTAGGGTTTTACTGCAAAAATGTGTACCGCTGTTTCGGTACTTGATTTCCGTTGAAGTTATTATCCTTTTTTCACGTCAATTTGAAGATTTTCTGATAAAAATGATGTGCTTCCAAATAGATTCCTATCAATTTGTAAAATTCATGAATTTCTTCTATTTTGTTTTGGGTTTTGTATAAAATGGACACTTCCCTGGAGAGTGCAGTTGCACAAGATTCTAGATCAATTTTTAAGCCCTGTGATTTTATATAAGTATTTATTTAAATTTTACTTGCCTGAAAGCTACCCTTGAAAATGACACGAGCTTTGTGTGGCATATCAATCAGCATAAAATTGTATTTGTCGACTGTATAATCAAAATGAGTGAAGAAAAATGAGATTGTTAAGATGTGGGATGAATTTTGAAATGATTTTACTCGTCAAAACATCGGAGTTTTATGCAGCAATGATGAGGCTCCAGAACTTACATTGTGATGTTTTGAGTATGTAAATTGTATGTGTAAGCACCAGTATGATGGAATGCTAGAATTAATTTGAAAAGGCTATTGATAAATCGGGACATACTGAAACTATTAATTTGCTGTTGTTTAAAAATATTTAGGGTCTGCAATTAACGCAAATGCAGCTCTAGACCTTAATGGACAATTAAGAATTATTAATAAATCAAGATAGATGGGATAATGCTAATGATTTTATTGATCATTCTCTTGCATTTATGTTTTCATGAAATGCATATAGTTACCTTGCACATCATTACACTTTTGGAGATTGCAATTGTATGCAATAATGCTTTTTCTCATTGACAATGTTTCAGATACAACTTGTTCTAGGAACAGAATCAGGTATCTCTGTTGGCTGGCAAACGAAAGATGACAAAACTTCGGCTTCTGGAGAAGTAAAGGTTGGTTTTTTAGTGCTTTCATTACGCACTGTCCAAATCAAAGTGAAACTTCTTTGCTTCAAAAAGCTGTCATGTAGAGGTTGTAGTTGGTGAAGTATGTAATCAAGCTACAGTGTTAAGCCCAATTATGTAAATGGTGATAGCTGGTGAAGAAGCATGAGCATCAGCAAGCCAACATACATAAAAGATACTCTATTAATCAATGAAAGTTTGGTATTGCAAACGTTGCACTCAGCAATACCATGCATAGAAAAATAAAAAGTACCAAGTAAATCAATGCCATGCTAAAAGAATTAAATGATCTCACATATTAAGACTTGCAATCTAATTTCCACCCCCATATGATGCACATGCATACACATACATAAAAATAGTGCTACATGACTACAACATAGAGGGAGTAATAATAAGAGACATCTTAGCCCAACTATTTGGGTCCGATTATTTGAATTATCCTTCAATTGAGTTCATTCATTCTTGCTGAGTGCTACATCAAGCACTAACCCTATTTGATAAGATCTAGTAAATCTAAATAACAATTGGGAATCCATATATAAATTATAATGCACATGCAAATAATCAACATTATCATCATTAGCCTTATCTCAACTATATAGTGTCTATTTTATGAGTTCTTCTCTATTCATTTCCATTTGGTGTTGTATAAGATGTCAAATTTACTTTGCACAAGTCTCTTAGCACAATTTTAAGCAATATTACCTTGAATCTATATGACATAACCGATCTAATTGCAATTAAAAAAATTATCTTCAACCCTCTTATCTCATATACACCTTGAGGCAATTCTATGCTTTAACTATTGAATTTTAACTTTTGAAGTTATCGCCTAATTTATATAACATTTGTTTGCATAATAAATCAAAGATATTTTAATCCATTCGACCCAAATATTGCTTGATCTTCCATCTTTATTAATCGATAATTATCTATTCAATTTCCATCACATTGCATATCATATATTCAATCTTTGATTTACTAATTTTGAGCCTATTATGGCCTTATCTATTCCTTGAACTTTTTTTTTTTAACATTCTTCAAAATTTTTTACTTCCGTTGAGGTTTCACATTACCTAGAATTAAAAAAAAAGCACTAGTTAAGCACCAATGTAGCTAAAAGCATGAACACAACTTGACTATCCAAGAAGAATGATTCACTCAAAAGTAAAAAAACCAACAACATCATAGGAAACAGTTGTATAATTCTTTTTGCTCTTCAGGTTTATGCATGCATTTCACTGCTGGGTGCGGCTTGCTTTGCCTAGTGAGGTGAAACCAAGCTTCTGAATTCCAGGCTCACTGCACTTTTCATGTTGTTATTTTATTTTTTTTGTATTTTAATGTGTTTCTTATTGATGGCTCACATGGTCAATAGAAGCAACTTGGCTTGCATATTTTGAAATATACCACTTATTCTATTGTAGTACATTTTTTGGCTGATGCAGTTAAAACTCCCTTTCTGGAACTAGAATTTTTTGCCTGCTTCGTTGCATTAATAATTCTTAATACTTTCTAATGCGGAAAAGCTAGAATTAAACACTGAAAAGAATCTTGCTACTATTTTGTGGAAGACATTTGTAGATTTCAGAGTTCATTCAGCTTGGTAAATTGGGTTACCGTGATGCTTTATCTAGAAGTGGGACTCCATTAGACTCCTGTTACTAACCCAAACTTCTTCTATCATGCTAAAGGGTGCTCCATGCTTGCTATTGTTGGAAAGATTTAAACAAGCTGTAATTGACTCTATATGCATCTTTCAACAAAAATCATGCTGTGGAGTTGTTAAAACCAACCCCAAGTAGTTAATATTTCCTGCAGAGCAATTATTCTGCAACTTTGATTGTGTGAGACTGAACAAGAACCACCAAAGGAAGCTTACTCATCAGGCTTCAGTTTCAAATTTCTTGAAATCAGTTTATAGTGGTCTTAAACTTTTCAATTGACTTTTAAGATCAAATGGCTTAAGGCGTTGAACTGTTATTTGATCATAACCTGAACCCAACAAAATTCCAACCTGCTCATTCATTGGTAAGTAGATTTTTATAAGCCAAGCCCAAATAATTGGGATAAAGCTAATGCTGTAGATATTATGATATTTCTTGACTGCATCACCTTTTTCAACCACTAATTTTTCATATGTAATCAGATCCAAGCATCGTTTAGCTTTAAATGGCTGCAAGATGAAAGGTTCAATATGAATCATGGGTTTTTCTTTTCTAATCTATGTTCAAGTTACATTCCTTCCTGTTTTTTTTTTTCATTTCTATAGATGTAGGTTGATATATTGTTTATGCCCTTCCAATCTTTTGTAGTTTGGTACAGCTTCTCTTGGGGCATCAGTTCATTATACACACCATTTTTCTGCAAAGTCTCACGGTCGGGTTTCTGGTAGAATTGGAAGGTATTTTTAGGTTTCAACATTAGCTTTGATACATTCTTCCCTGTGATATTTTCTTAGAAGCTATGAAATTTTGCTCTATATGATGGCATTGATAATTGCAAAATGATAGTTCAAGATATGGATGTAAATTGACTGTTTGATCAGGTGTTTGGCATTGTCAATACTGAAAAAAAAAGACAGTTTCTATTGAGTAATTCACAACAGCTTCACTTGATAGTAATATATCCATGTGCACTACAAGTCAATAATGTATGATAAGTTCATCAACTTTTATTTCATATTTTTTTATCGCATAGTGACTTATGCTCATCTTTTTTTGAAGAAACTCTCTTTCTCAATTACTCAATTTTTTACGAATTTTACCTTGCACTTGTGTTATAAGCTTACAAATTTACTATTGGCAAAGGTGTGTAAACTTGTTGCATGTGGCCTGCAAATTGTGAAGGAAAACTTGAATAACTTAAATTTACAAGCACTAAAACGTTCAAAAATTGCACAATTATACTGAAAAAAGAAGCCAAAGTTGATTTGTGAGTTTCTTGTAAGATGTAGTCATAAACTAGTGAAAATCTGGTGGTTGGTATGACATTCATGCATTTTGATAATTGCATGTGAGTTTGATGTTTTGCCTGGTACAACTTTTTTTTTTTTTAAATTTGTTAGATTGTAGGTATGTCCTATGTTTTTTGACTGTAGGATTAGTTTGTTATAACAGTGCTTGGAATTACTCATGGAATGATATAAATGTAGTATGAATCTGTATACAAACCATCTTGATACTTAAAAATATTATTCCAATGAACAGCTGTAAGCATATTAAGACATTTCTGTAGCGTTGTATGATGGCTTGCTCTTACATGATAACTACTCAAAGTTATTAAAATAAAAGCCTGATAAAAACAGTGAATCGTGAGCCATATTGCATCATGTGGTATGTGGCTTAAGGTGCTTTGTCCTGTAATTTCAGCTATCTTTTTTTGTTTATGTCTTGAAGATCCATCTACCATGCAAATATAATGGAATTTCTTTTAATTTTGCATGATATCTTATTAGTATTCTTGTTTTTTTCCTATTTTCTGGGAGTTAAGTTGTTGTTTGTTAATTTTTTTCAGCACTGCCCTTGAATTTGAAATAGGAGGAGGACGGATAATATCCGAGTTTAGTACTGTACGATTATTTTATAATATTGGAATTCAGGTAAATGAGCTTAGGAGCAACTAGTTATTTTTTTAAAATTTGAAGATAATTTTGTTTGGTTGTTTTTTGCATTTATGCTTCTTCATCCTGCAGTTCTGCTCTAATTAGCCTCAGCTGTTAGTTCTTTTGTTATTGGAGACTCATTAACTATTCACTCTTGTTAACGTATTTGTTGGCCGCCAAGTAGGGAATCTCCTGGAAATTTGAGTTGCACCGTGGAGGCCAAAAGCTGATAATTCCAGTAAGTTGAACATTTTTTTCTGAAATAATTAGAGGACATTACCAAAGATATCCTACCCGTTATTCCTTGCCTTTTTTATGAACGTGTACTTGTTGATTTCTTTAGGAAGCTATGCACCTTAAAATTGAAGTTTTGTTGCAATTTATTTTTGCTAAATGCTAGAAGTTGAATTTTATTAATCACCTCCGGCATTTTAATTCAGAATTTTGTTAGTGATAATATTTTGTCATTTAGACATTATTAGAGTCATGTACAATTGTGTTTTTAGCATTGTCGGAGTCATGAAAAAATATTAGTTGAAGAGAATTCTTTTTTAGACTTTTTTAGCTTTTATGCACATGCTATCATATACCTGCATTAACCTATAACTAAGGTGTCAATATGCAACATTTGAAAGAACACATGAATATTTAAATATGCATGGTGTATTGTAAGATATGCATAGTATAAAAATAATATAGGATTATTTTTAATAGGAGAGCAGGTGGAATGCATTGGACTTTTTGAAGACATTAAATATCGTTAAAATGCTCCATATGAAGAAATTTCTATTCATATGCACTTAGTCTCATGTAATCGTAGAAATTGATAATCATTAGGTTTATGAGCAATTTCCTTATATTAGCTATTGAGTATCTCATTGTAATTGTAAGATTCTCCTTGAGACAAATTTCCTTATATCTCACTGAAGTTGAAGTTTTGTTCTTTTATAAATAATCTAAGGGAAAATGACCAAAATGGTCCCTTAACTCTTTTTGAAAGACAAAAATGGTCCCCAACTATATTGAATAATCAATTTTGTCCCTCAAATCCTTGAAGAGGAACCAAAATAGTGGGACTATTTTGGTTTCTCTTCAAAGACTTGAGGGACCAAAATGATCCTTCAATATAGTTGGGGACTATTTTGATTCTTCATAAAGAGTTAAGGGACCATTTTTAGCCCTTTTCTTAATAATCTAGTAACAATAATTTCCTCAATTTATTATAATTTCTATTTAACAACATGATTTTTACTCAAAATAACTTCAAAATTATTTTTTAATGTTGAAAGGATTTCTCATCATTCAACCCTTTAAACCTAACAACATATATACAAACTCAATTTGCAGGAGTCATGAAAAATTGGGATTTTTCTTCTAATCTCGAGCATCTCCTTCTCATTCCCTTCTTTCCCTTTTTTATTTTTTTCTTCTTTATGGCTTTAAGACCTACATGAGCTCTCTCTGGTTCCACCTCTCTTGTTACAGGAAAAATGGGATAAGAATGGTGTAAGTGTTTAAAGTTATATTAAATTATTAATGTAAGTAATAGTTTATAAAGAATAATCTAATATCCTTTTACATTTGAAATCATCTCAATCATTGAAACTACTATCAGCACATGCATGCGTAAATGGAGAAAATGGATTTGCCAATTACTGCTATAGGACATTAGTCACATGAATAGTAATATAAAAAACTTTAGAACGAATAATTAAATTAAGAAATTAATTTGTAAATGCTAATATATTTGTATATTTTTCTATATATCAAAATAATAGGAATAAAATGCAGAATTTAATAAAAAATATTTTTTAACATTTTTAGGATGTGTAAAAAATGAGTATAAATTTTATGAAAAATTTTTAATGTTATTTTTTTTACATTTTTGGGTATTATACTTTTTCTATGGTTGATCGATCTATCCCTGTACTCAAATCATTGAAATATTGGGATGAACTAGTTAGATTTGTTTTAACTAGTCAACTTGATTGCTAGTCTAACCTTCTCTTGAATTTTTGGCTGCAAATAAGAAGCTATCATATAGCTTATTCCAAATCTTTATCTAACCCTTTCCTCCCTCTTCCTGACCGAACATGATAGACTGAACATGATACATGGAATAGATTGCTTGTTAGAATAGAGGATGAGAGGCGAGGTCTTGACTAGTTTGTGGATATCATGAGGTTCAACGATGAAGGAAATGTTGATTTCTCTCAACCATCTCTTATTTTCATGAGCACATATGTGTGCGGATATGCATATAGGTTATACCATTAGCTTGGCCTAACTTTCTTGTTGGGCTAGGTTGGATTGGTTTAATTGGTCCAAATATAACCCATTAGCTCATTAAACATTTTGTCTGATCTTAAAGACATTGATCGCCCTATTATTATGATAGTGTTAACCTACAATAAACCTTTTTTAGAAATGTTTTGATGAACTATTCACATTTCATTTAATGTTTAGAGACCGATAGAAGAATACCTTTTGACACTTCTTGTCTGAAACTATTGTTGCAATTAAATCAAGTTTTCGGTGCTCCAATTATTTTTTTTCTTTGCTAGTTTTTGGGTTCTTGGACAATACTTATCCTATTTGATCAATGCCTTCATTCTTATTGCGAAACAGTTCCCTATGATTGAATACAACATTAGCGTTCTAATTTCTGTAACAAATTCATCCAACCATTTGTAGTTTTAAGGCAACAATAATAATTGGTGAAGATAGTGGTCGATCTACATCATTATGGCTCCACAATTGCTCATCCTTAGCATAAAGGAGAAGAGTGGGAGAGGGAAAAAAAGAGAAATTCTCATTATTTTTTTTTTTCGAACTTATTGCTTACAATATGACATTTTTGGATATTTATAAATTCATACCTAATGCCACACAAACGCTATACAATGTGAAAATATGAATTGGAGTAGCTAACCAATAGTTGTTCTTATCTAAAACTATTGGGTTGTTACAAAAGCAATCCACGTGCAAACACTAGTAACATAAAATATAAGATTATACTAACAATCTTCACCTTGGTTTTAACATATCCAAACAATAGTGAATTTTACTCTAATTGACCTCGATAGCAACTCCGAGGTTGAATCAATCGCACACGATAAAAACAAGTGAAAGACGCGACGTTGAGTGAAAGTTGTCCAAAATGCGCTGGTCAAAAGTCAAAATCACCAAAATGGTGTCCATTTACAAAATAGATAGTGCCGGCGCATTAGCGACAGCAGAAACAACTAAGATTGACATTCATATTGGCTGGGGTCTCTGTGTGAGAAAAAATGAAAATTTGTGCTTGCGAAATAAGAACGGAGTCGACACTCGTGAGCAATGAAGATTTGGAGAGTCGATTGATGTATGATTTATGTAAATAAATATGTATTGTTATTAAAAACTTAAAATTAAATGAATTTTTAAAATTAATAAAAAATCAAATAATTAAATCAATTTATATAAATAAGAAAATATTAATAAAAAAATTGAAAAGGACATTTGTCCTTTCATGCTGTTATGCAACAACTTTTTAGAAATAAGAATCCAAGAAAAAAAGAAAAAAAAAACATAAATAACACCCAACCCCTCTTCTCCTCGCTCCCTAGCCGATCCACGCGCCATACTTATGCACGCGACCCTCAGCCCTCATACGACCTCCAGATTGACAATCACTCCCGCACGACCTTGGCAACACGCGATCCCCCATCGTCTGCCTGCGCACTTGCACCTTGCAACCAAGCGGCTGGTGCTAACTGCCCTAGCCGCCGACTGCCTCTCCTTTCCCCTTATTATTTTCTTCTTCTTCCTCTTTCTTTCCTTCTTCTTCCTCATTTCTTCTCCTCTTCCCTCTATCTCTCTAAAGCTCCATTATCTCTCTCTCTCTCTCTCTCTCCCATTTTCTCTCTCTAAACAACAAAAAAAAGAAAAAAATTTCTTCAACATTCTTTTTCTACAAAACGCTTCCTACAAATCTCTCTGCCTTCCTCTCTCTTCATCTTTCTCCTCTCTTTTTTTCTCTCTAAAATCAGAGAGAAAATTATTTTCTCTATCTATACCTCCCTCTTTAATCCTCTCTCATTACCCCTCTCTTTCTCTCTCTAAAATGAGAGGGAGAAAGTGACATTTGCTCACTAAACCTGTCACGACCCGGCCCGGGGGCTCGAATTAACGAGGCGGGAACGGACGGTCGGACGGTAGATTAAAATATCCAATATCTAAATCTATCACCATAACATTTGAAAGAGCCATTAAAACATCAAATTCGAAAACATACAAACATAAAATCATTAGGACTCATTTAATTACCTTTCTTCTTGCACGCCTCTCTTACGGTACACGTTTTCATCCCTTCTACTCATTATAATTAAAATAATTATACCTGAAAAATTTGAATAACTAACAATAAGCCAAAGCTTAGTAAGTAAAACATGTCTCTAAACTACAGTAATTCAAGGCAGAGAAATAATATGCTAAAAGTCACGTTTCATTTAAACATATCATAAATCTTATATCTTATAAACATAATGTTAAACATGCACATAAATCATAAATCTATAACATTTCATAATCAGTTTACATTCATCATATTAGCATTTGTAACTTCATATCACTTTTCATTTATTCATATCATTTGTTTCATCGAAACATTAAATGTATAGCGTTATGCGTAAAATATAAATACATATCATATCATAATCAGTTTACTTTCGTCATAATTGTTTTCATAGCTTTCTCATTTTCATATATAATACACCCGTCACAGGAGCCACCGTCTAATTTGGTACCAATGAAGGTACCCCTTTACCATTTGGCTCAAAAGAGCCCCTTTTCCATTGGCTCAAAGAGCCCCTTTACCATTTCCTTTACCATTAACGTGCACGAGTACGGCGTCCCCAGCCAGTACCATAAGGGGGTGAGCTCCATCTATTCAGCATGCACATACAAGCTTTCAATATAACATTCATATCATAATCATAACACTTCATGTCATCTCATTTCTATAACATAAGAACTTTATCATATAATACCATAAAATATAACATGTAATTTGCATGATCAACCATTTGATGAGAGTAAAGAAGCATGATTGGTCTATCAAATCATATAACACGTGAGAAACAAGAAACATTACTGTAATTAAGCACATACAAGTTTGCAATGTCATATTCATATCCTATCATATCATTTCATATATCACAAAAACTCTATCATATAAGGCCATAAAATATAACATATAATTTGCATGATCAACCATTTGATGAGAGTCAAAAAGCATGATTGGTCTATCAAATCATATAACATGTGAGAAACAAGAAACATTACTGTAATTAAGGAACCATGCATACTTACTGAAGTTAGGAATTTGATTCCCTTGCTAGTCCTTCTTCCTTCGATGTCACCACGATTAATCACCTATAAACATTAATTTCGCATACATAGGTTATTTACTAATTCCAAACTTAGTTCTTCTTTTCTTATAAATATATCCCAATCTCTCTCTCTCTCTCTTAATATATATAAAAATTTGTATAATTTCACTATTTACCCAAATTAACCTATTTCAAAAGCCTAAATTAGTTTAAAATAAATTTAATTTTTGGATTTATTCAAGATCCCTAATTCTGGAAACATGATTTTCATCATTTCCCTTATATTTTCATGCCAAAACCTTTCCATTATCAATTTAATATTTAGGAATTTCAATTTTTGGATTTAAATTAATTAGAAATTAAGAAAAATAATATTTTATGAACAACCCTAATTTTTATTATTAAAAACTCTCCTAATGTCATTTGAAATAATAACATGAAAAGGGGTTTTCTTAAAAATCCAAAAATGTGAAAAACCCTAACTTTCCAATCTCAAAATAATTTGGGGAAAACATCTTATTTGTGGTTAAAATATCTTCCCTATCCTTCCCTATTGATTTCGTAAAGGAATATTAAGTTTTTGTCAAATCATAGATCCTTCTCGTCCAAAAATCTTTGAGGAAAAAGGAAAAATAGTAATTCTAATGTATACCTTAGTCTTCCCTTAGTCCCCTATATGTTTTTCCCCAAGCTTGGCCGCCGAAAGCCGCCGCCGGAGCCGCCGCCGAGGCCTTGCCCGTGCGCCTCTTCTCCTTTTCGCCTCCGCCTCCTTCTTGCGTTCGGTTCGACCGAATGAAGAGGGAGGGACTCGGTTACCCTATTTAGGAGAGAAAATAAAAGCCTAAAGACCCTTATGCCCCCACTTAAAATATATTCGCTTTAGTACTTATGAGGGGTAAAATAGGCATTTAGAGACTTACAAAATTTTTAACTCCAGATTTAGGCGAAATTGAATATAAGTTCTTTATATCGATTTGTTCAGAATTTTGCGTAGAATTTTATAAAATTATTTTCATCGAATTCCGAAAACTTTGAAAAATTCACTTAAATCTCGCTGCAGCGCATCGAGATGCGTGCAACGCCTACGATCGTCGATTTCGGGTTTTACAATTCTCCCTCCTAATAAAAATTTCGTCCTCGAAATTTGCATACAACTTCAAGTTATACAATCAAACAAAATCTTCCATTTCCAATAACATAAACTTCAACATTAAAACAAAACAAATTGAACCGCTGAAATATTATAACAAAATAATCTGATCAGTCCCACAACATCCGAAATCGATGATCGTAGGCGTTGCACGCATCTCGATGCGCTGCGACGAGATTTAAGTGAATTTTTTAAAGTTGTCGGAATTTGATGAAAATAATTTTATAAAATTCTACGCAAAATTCCGAACAAATCGATATAAAGAACTTATATTCAATTTCGCCTAAATCTGGAGTTAAAAATTTTGGAAGTCTTTAAATGCCTATTTTACCCCTCATAAGTACTAAAGCGAATATGTTTTAAGTGGGGGCATAAGGGTCTTTAGGCTTTTATTTTCTCTCCTAAATGGGGTAACCGAACCCCTCCCTCTTCATTCGGCCGAACCGAACGCAAGAAGGAGGCGGAGGCGGAAAGGAGAAGAGGCGCACGGGCAAGGCCTAGGCGGCGGCTCCGGCGGCGGCTTTCGGCGGCCAAGCTTGGGGAAAAACATATAGGGGACTAAGGGAAGACTAAGGTATGCATTAGAATTACTATTCTTCCTTTTTCCTCAAAGATTTTTGGACGAGAAGGATCTAGGGTTTGACAAAAACTTAATATTCCTTTACGAAATCAATAGCGAAGGATAGGGAAGATATTTCAACCACAAATAAGATGTTTTCCCCAAATTATTTTGAGATTTGAAAGTTAGGGTTTTTCACATATTTGGATTTTTAAGAAAACCCCTTTTCATGTTATTATTTCAAATGACATTAGGAGAGTTTTTAATAATAAAAATTAGGGTTGTTCATAAAATATTATTTTTCTTAATTTCTAATTAATTTAAATCCGAAAATTGAAATCCCTAAATATTAAATTGATAATGGAAAGGTTTTAACATGAAAATATAAGGGAAATGATGAAAATCATGTTTCCAGAATTAGGGATCTTGAATAAATCCGAAAATTAAATTTATTTTAAACTAATTTAGGCTTTTGAAATAGGTTAATTTGGGTAAATAGTGAAATTATACAAATTTTTATATATATTAAGAGAGAGAGAGATTGTGATATATTTATAAGAAAAGAAGAACTAAGTTTGGAATTAGTAAATAACCTATGTATGTGAAATTAATGTTTATAGGTGATTAATCGTGGTGACATCGAAGGAAGAAGGACTAGCAAGGGAATCAAATTCCTAACTTCAGTAAGTATGCATGGTTCCTTAATTACAGTAATGTTTCTTGTTTCTCACATGTTATATGATTTGATAGACCAATCATGCTTTTTTACTCATCAAATGGTTGATCATGCAAATTATATGTTATATTTTATGGCCTTATATGATAGAGTTTATGTGATATATGAAATGATATGATAGGATATGAATGTGACATTGAAAACTTATATGTGGTTAATTACAGTAATGTTTCTTGTTTCTCACATGTTATATGATTTGATAGACCAATCATGCTTCTTTACTCTCATCAAATGGTTGATCATACAAATTACATGTTATATTTTATGGTATTATATGATAAAGTTCTTATGTTATAGAAATGAGATGACATGAAGTGTTATGATTATGATATGAATGTTATATTGAAAGCTTGTATGTGCATGCTGAATAGATGGAGCTCACCCCCTTATGGTACTAGCTGGGGATGCCGTACTCGTGCACGTTAATGGTAAAGGAAATGGTAAAGGGGCTCTTTGAGCTAATGGAAAAGGGGCTCTTTTGAGCCAAATGGTAAAGGGGTACCTTCATTGGTACCAAATTAGATGGTGACTCCTGTGACGGGTGTATTATATATGAAAATGAGAAAGATATGAAAACAATTATGACGAAAGTAAACTGATTATGATATGATATGTATTTATATTTTACGCATAACGCTATACATTTAATGTTTCGATGAAACAAATGATATGAATAAATGAAAAGTGATATGAAGTTACAAATGCTAATATGATGAATGTAAACTGATTATGAAATGTTATGGATTTATGATTTATGTGCATGCTTAACATTATGTTTATAAGATATAAGATTTATGATATGTTTAAATGAAACGTGACTTTTAGTATATTATTTCTCTGTCTTGAATTACTGTAGTTTAGAGACATGTTTTACTTACTAAGCTTTGGCTTACTGTTAGTTGTTCAAATTTTTCAGGTATAATTATTTTAATTATAATGAGTAGAAGGGATGGAAACGTGTACCGTAGGAGAGGCGCGCAAGAAGAAAGGTAATTAAATGAGTCCTAATGATTTTATGTTTGTATGTTTTCGAATTTGATGTTTTAATGGCTCTTTCAAATGTTATGGTGATAGATTTAGATATTGGATATTTTAATCTACCGTCCGACCGTCCGTTCCCGCCTCGTTAATTCGAGCCCTCGGGCCGGGTCGTGACAAAACATTTTTTCTCTCTCTAAAAAGAGAAGACCCTTTCTCAATCTCTCCGTCTCTCTCTAAAAAAGAGAGAAAACTCTCCTCCCCTCTACTCTTTCTCTATAATAAAAGAGAAGAAAAAAATTCATGCATCTCATTGTTGCCTTGTTGTCATTGTTTTAGTTATAGCACACGCCAAGGTATAAAGTTCGCAACCCTTAAAAAACTTCAAAATCCTGAATGCGGCTCGTTTAGTGTGACGAGCGAAACATGTGCGTGCTTTTCTTAGCCGATGGGCGAAATTTGTTGGTGACATTCGCAACGTGAGGAATAAGTCTTATGCATGTTTTTTTTAGAACGAAAGGGTAAATTTAAGTACTTGTGTACATCTTTCTTAGAGTGGCATGGAAAGGTTGTGAGTTGCAAATAGGTACCTAAAGACCTATGCATTACCTTTGTTAGCTGGTGGGATAAAAGACTGGCCGTACAACACTGACCATGCATGCCTTTTTTGATATGTCGAGAAGCCCTAGCATATTCGATATAGCCTCTACACAAGGAAGGTGTTTGGATGTTGTTGAAATTCACATTGATAGGGGATCCAAACAGAACTTAAAAGGAAATTTGAGCATAAATTTAATTTAAAAGAATAAGTTATAATTTAAAAATCAAATTAACAAAAATGAGATCAATTTTACAAAAATGAGAGCAAGGATGAACTGAAACAAGACTTAAAAGGGGACATGCAATGAACTTGATTGCTCGCCATTGAGCATAAATCAAGATTTCACCTCGGCTCCTAGAATGCTTATGAACACTCAAACTCTTTAAGAACAAGGTTGAAATGAAGCAGGATTTACAGGGGACTTACAGTGAACTTGATAGCTCGCAAATGAGCGCAAATTAGAACTTACTCTTAGCTCTTAGAACACTCATGAACACTCAAACTCCTTAAAAACACACCTCTGAATTGAACTTAAGATAAAAATGAACAAGTGGGCTCCTCTATTTATAATATGAAAATTGATTCCCGTGGGGTCCACTTAACTAAAATTCAAGTATATAAAGATGAGGAAAGGATGGCTGTGAAAGATGTGTTGAGATTCCAATTTGTTACACTTGCATCGAATTTGCAATACTGCAATACACTCACGAGCAAACAAAAAGTGAACATTAATGAACCTAAAATACAAAATCATGAGTACGATTCGATGATAGCACGTTCATGTGAACAACTACCACGTTGGATCCTTACATATCACCAATAGTTGGTTCACGCGAATTCCTCGAATAAAATGAAATAAATAATCATGTTGCGAATCACGGGTGCACGAGTGTCTTAGGTAACATACGTGCTAACTTCTAAAAAAAGAGAACTCGTACACATCCCATAAACATAACGTATGCAAACGAATACTTTTGAAAAGAAATAAAGTAGTACATTGTTGCATGTCATCGGTTGCACGGCTACTTCAATAAAGTGTATGGGTCATATCAAATTACTAAAATAAAATCTTGCTTATGCGTCATCTAATTGTACAGTCCAAATATACTGAAGACATGCAGATGCATTATACAAGCACATGAAAGAGTGTGTAAGTGTACTATTACTCATGCAAGTGCACCGTGCAAGTATATTAAAGATCTGTAAGTGTGCAAATGCACCTTGTAAATGCATCGAGATTCATGCAAGTTCATTGTGCAAAGTGCATTAAGAAATATACATATGCATTGCATGAATGCACTATGAAATGTGCAAATGTATCATATAAGTGCATCAAAAAGCATGAGCAAGTCATCGAATCATTAAATCTAAATTTTGTGTATGTGCTCCAACATAAATGATAAGTGCTTAAATTCATTATCTGAGCATGTTGAGCGAGATCAAATAACGAGTTGAACTATAAGCATCCTTTAAAAATAAAATAAAATTAATTTCCCGCATGTGCTTTGACCAATGCATCAAACTCCTAATTTTGTGGCTGAGAATGCTACACAGCTTTAAAATTAAATAAACTAAATAAAAAGCTCAATCATCCTTTTATTATAAAATTTATCCATCTTTTTTTAAAAAAATTAAACTACCTTCATGTGTGCTGACTAATGCATTAAAACTCTAGAATTTATGGTCTGAGAATGCTGCTTGGATTAAAATAAAAAATTGATTTAAAATTATGAGTCCGATCCTCTTTGAAATGACCTGAGTTGTTGAGACTTGAACCTGATGAATAAATACACGACTGTAAAACTTATGAGAATATTTAATTTTTTACATTCACAGTAGGCCTTCAATGCTACTTATAAAAGAAATCCATTATAAAATGCGAACTCTCAAGCTCAACGTTTGTATATTGATTCATGAAATTAATGTGTTAGCTTGGTCCTCTGTTGTCAATCAAGTAGATTTGACAAGATACAAATAACATAATAAATTATTAGAAATCCGGATGATGGCCGCATTCACAGACAATCTCAATCGGAGGGGATTTTATCGTTAAAATTTCATTCCCATGATTCTCCCCAAATTTCAAAGTTAGTTGCTTGGGGCTTAAATTTCAATAAAATTTAAAAATTCAATGTTTATCAAAATTTAAATGTTTAAAGTCAATTAATCACTTAAAACTTAAAACAAAATATATCCACCCTTCGCAATCATTTAGCGAGGGCGATAAATTCATGAATAATCTTAGCTCACAATGTACGAATGTCTAGTCGTGAGTATCACTAAGATTTATTCTCAAATAATCTCTTTGTTCTCAAATAATCTCTTGCCAATAAGGTAAAATGACTATATGTAGGTAAACAATTATGATCAGGGCTCTCTGATTTGGTGGTTTTGCGGCGAAATGAGATTATTATATTACGATTAGGAGCAATGCTAATTTGCTCCCCAATGACTCAAAATCCCTGATTAATGAATTATAGAATATACTTGATAGGCAGAAAACTCTCTGTTAGTTAAGGCTAATTTGAATTTGTCTCTTAGACAAACACTCACCTCATATCTACATGGTACCCTTACAAAGTTGCATGTGGCTGCTGATTAGAATTCTTATGTTAGTTGGGTCGACCGACTTTCTCCTCTGACTAAGTAGACTAGACACAACATGAATTTGGGATGATAGAACCATGGTTCTTGATTCAGTTCATTATCATTCCCTCACAGCCCACTTTAAGTGCAAGGCGATAATTTTAATTCCTAAAAATTCAAAAATTGTTGCTATTATATGCTCGATACTTAGCGCTTATTTAACGATTAGCCTTAATATAAAGTTCTCTCTCATAACTAGGAGAGATAATTAACCATAAGGGGCTTGCACCTATGGAATACCTAAAAGCAAATCATAAAGTCTCCTCAAAATGAGGGCGAAATCTCTGGGTAATGTATTATCTCAAATCTAATTTACTTTTAAAAATTTGACATGGAACATTTCCGTCAAAACCTCCTCAAAATATAGAGAGGTTGGGACGCGAATTTTTGGATCCCACTCGTAGCGAAATCTCTTTATTAGCATATTTGTAGAATTATGAGTTATTAAAATTATTATGATCTTCATAAATTCTTTAATCACCACATCCCTCATGAAATGAAATTTCACATCTACATGTTTTGTTCTTTCATTATGAATATGATTTTTGACCAAACATCTTGACTGTCATAGTAAATGTCACAACCCGGCCCGGCTAGCTCGAATTAACAGGGCAGGAACAGAATGTCGTACGGAGAAACATCAAACTTTCAAATCTTAAAACTTGCAATTTATAAATATAAATATCTTCCAACAATAATATAAGAAAGAGCTACTAAACAATCTACATAAAAGTTTTCAAACTTCATCAACATAACATCCGACCATTAAAACATAAACATAAATATAAACTGGACATAAATATCAACTGAGTTCACATCTCAATCCTTAAATTCAACTCAACTCAATAGAAAATAATAAAAGAACCTTTCTTCCTGAGGTCCTCTACGACGATATGTGTATTGTCGTCTCGTAGCCATCACTTATCTCCTGAAAAATGTTCTCAAAAGTAGGGTGAGCTTACTTGTTCAGCAGGTAAATCATATATTCCATAAAAATTTTACCAAAATCGTTATAAAACATTTCGTGAAATAAATCTCACATGAAATCTTTACATATCATCAATTTTGAATAATTGAAAAAGCCATTCTTAAATGAGAGCATTTTCATAACCTTCCTTAAACAATAAAAGACTTTTCATAACTTTTTCCTCTTTCATAAACTTTTAGAAAAACATGAATGAATATAATATGCGTAATAACACTCGTCTCAGAGGTACCCATAAGTTTGTACTGATCAGGTACACATTTCATTGGCCATTCTTTTACCATTTGGTTCCTAAGAACCCCTTTACTATTCGGTTCCAAAGAACCCCTTTACTATTTGCTCCGTAGAGCCCTTTACTATTTTTGGGTACTCCGCATCAGCATGCACAGTCTCATATCATAAACTTTAACTATTTTCAGTCAGTCATATGTTTAATAGGAAAACCATCAGGATTCATATATCAAAGCATTTTCAAAACATGAAATCAAAGAATTCGAAAGAACATGCTAGTTGCGACTTCATAAAAATTTATAAATCATAAATCCATATAAACTTGAACACTGAATTTGCATTGTGTAAAAGGAGCAAAACAATAAAATTCTTACAGGATATACGAGGTATCTACATTAATAGTTGCAAACTAAATCTCAATGACGCTGCTTAGACACGTGATGCCTCTTTAATGATCAACACCTAAAATTGTACATAAGACCAATGTCAACTTTATATTTCTAAATTGAGTAATCTTAGATATTCTTAATACCTATTTAAAATCATTTAAAATTTGATTAATATTTTCGGATTTATTAAAATTCAATTTTTTTAGAAATCTAAATCTCTCTAATTTTCCTCTAAATGCCATTCAAAACATCCCTCACACCTAAACAATAATTAAGAAATATTAATTTTCGGATTTTTCTTAATTTAAAATTAGAAAAAATGAAAAATCAATTAAAACCCAAAATTTCTCTATTAGAAACCTTCCTAGGATAAATTGGAATCATACTTGTGAAAGCATTTCAAAGAATTTGACTTTTGGAGAAAACCCTAATTCTCCGACCTCAAAATTTTTGAGAAATAATTTCTTTTTTACGGTTAAATTACTTCCCTAAATCTTTCATATTAATTTCATAAAGAAATTTGGAAGGAAATCACATTTTTGGAAAAACCCTAATTTTTCAATTTCAATAAAATTTGGGAAAAACTTCATTTTTGTGGTTAAAACATATTCCCTATCCTTCCCTGTGATGAAATTTTGAAATAATAATCATTTTTGGAGAAACCCTAGAAATTTCTCCCTTAAGAAAAATATGTGAGGATGGAGAAATGCTTAAATAAATCATACATTCTTCTTCTCCTTAATCTCCTCTATGATTTTCCCCAAGGTTGGCCGCCGGAAACCATCGCCGTAGCCGAGCCCTAGGTCTTCCCGTCGCCTCCCTCTCCCTTCCGCTTGCGTTTCTTCGGTTTCGGCCGAATAGAAATGAGAGGGAGGTTCGGTTTTGTCATTTTAGGGAGAAAGGGGATCCAAAAGACCAATATACCCTCATTTAAACATTTTCGGCTTTAATATTCACTAGGGGTAATTTAGGCATTTTAAATTTTCTAATTTTTATATCTCTCAAACTAATCAAAATTATATATATGTTTTATATATCAAATTTCTCAGAATTTTGCGTAGAATTTTATAAAATTATTTTCGTTAAATTTCGTTAATTTTGATTTTTCACTTAAGTTTGGTCGCGACGCATCAAAAAGCGTGTGACGACCTACGATCGTCATTTTCGGGTTTTACAATTCTCCCCTCCTAATAAATATTTCATCCTCGAAATTAAAAGCAATACTTATAAGTTTAAAACCATACCTTATCTAAATAAATGAGGGTGGTTCACCCTCATTTCTGACTCCTTCTCCCAGGTGGCATCTTTCTCTGAACTGTGCTTCCATAGCACCTTAACATAAGGGATTGCTCTGTTCCTCAACTGTTTAACATCATAATCAATAGTTCTCTCTGGTTCTTACACAAATGTCAAATCTGGCTGAATATTCACTGATTCAGTACTAATCCTCTGAGCTTCATCTAAAATATATTTTCTTAAAGAAGAGATGTGGAATATATTATGTACTCCACTCATGTGAGCTGGTAGAATTAACCTGTAAGCCACCTTTTCAATCCGTTCTGAAATCTCAAAAGGACCTACATATCTTGGCTCAGCTTTCCTACTTTGCCAAATCTCTTCACTCCCTTCATCGGACTGACCTTAAGAAAAACAAACTCCCCAACCTCAAATTCAACTGGTCGGTATTTGGCATCATAATATTTCTTCTGTCTATCCTGTACTGCTCTCAATCTGTCATGTATCAAATTGATCTTTTCTGTAGCATCATCAACCAGATCTACACCAATAGTTTTCCTTTCCCTTGTCTTAGCCCAGCTTAAAGGTGTCCTACACCTTCTTCCATATAAAGCCTCATAAGGAGCCATACCAATACTTTCTTGAAAGCTGTTATTGTAGGCAAACTCAATCAAAGGTACATATGTTTCTCACTTACCACCAAAATCCAAAACACATAGCCTGAGCAAATCTTCTAAGATACATAGCCTGAGCAAATCTTCTAAGATTTGGATGGTTCTTTCTGATTGTCCATTTGTCTGAGGATGGAAAGCTGTACTAAAAGTCAGTCTGGTACCCATAGCTTCCTGAACCTTTTTCCACAATTTGGAAGTGAACCTTCCATTTCGATCTGGCACTATAGATTTAGGTACTCCATGTAATATAACATTCTCACTAACATAAAGGCTTGCCAACTTCTCAACTGGATCAGGCTGTTTGATAGGTAAAAAGTGTGCAAACTTAGTTAACCTATCAATAATCACCCATAAAACATCACATCCTCTTCTGGATTTGGGTAAGCCAACCACAAAATCCATAGCGATATCTTCCCATTTCCACTCAGGTATAGGCAAGGGCTGTAAAAATCCTCCTGGTTTCTGATGTTCAACTTTCACCATCTGACATGAAGTACATTTTGAAACAGTATCTGCCACACTTCTCTTCATTCCTGGCCACCAAAACACCTCCTTTAAATCTTGATACATTTTATTATTACCTGGATGAATGGTGTAACTAGAGTAATGAGCTTCTTGAAGAATTTCTTTCCTTAAGTCATCCACATCTGGTATGCACAATTTGCCTTTATAACGAAGTAGTCCTTCATCAAGCTCAAAATCTTCATTATGTCCCACACTAACCATATCCATTATCTTCTTAAAATCTGCATCATGTGGTAAAGCTTCTCGTACCCTTTCTGGAAAGGTTGATTGTATAATAGTCTGATTCAACATTAAAATCTCTGCATCATTAGGTTGAACCACTGAAATCTCCAACTTCTCCAATTCCCTTAACAATTCCTGTTGCTGAGTATCCAATTTGCACTATCTGAATTCTTCATGCTCAAAGCATCTGTAACTACATTTGCTTTACCCGGATGATACTGAATGTCCAACTCATAGTCTTTAATTAGTTCTAGCCACCTCCTCTGCCTTAAATTCAGTTCCTTCTGGGTGAAGATATACTTTAAACTCTGGTGGTCAGTAAAAACTTTGCATCGAACTCCGTATAAGTAATGTCTCCAGATCTTTAAGGCAAAAACTACTGCAGCTAAATCCAGATCATGTGTTGGATAATTTCTTTTATGATTCTTCAATTGCCTAGAAGCATAAGCAATGACTCTTCCATTCTGCATCGGTACACAACCCAACCCTTTAAGTGAGGTATCACTATAAAGCTGAAATCCATTTGACCCTGAGGGAATAGTCAGTACAGGAGCAGTCATCAAACACTGCTTTAACCTCTGAAAAGCTTCCTCACACTGAGCTGTCCAATTAAACTTCACTCCTTTCTGAGTCAATCTGGATAGTGGCATAGCTATCTGTGAAAACCCCTTAACAAACCTTCTGTAGTAGCCTGCCAATCCCAAAAAGCTCCTAACCTCAGTCACTGTAGCTGGTCTTGGCTAATTTGCTATTGCTTGCACCTTATGCTGATCCACAGCTATCTTCCCATCAGTGATCACATGCCCCAAGAATTTTACACTCCTTAGCCAAAACTCACATTTGGATAGTTTGGCATACAGTTCATTCCCCTTCAAGGTTTGCAACACTGCCCTTAAATGATTTGCATGTATCTCTTCATCTGGGGAGTAAGCAAGTATATCATCTATGAATACTATCACGAATATATCTAAAAACGACTTAAAGATTCTATTCATGAGATCCATAAATACTGCAGGGGCATTTGTCGAACTAAAGGCATCACTGTAAACTCAAAATGCCCATATCTAGTACTGAAAGCAGTCTTTGCTATGTCTTCCTCTCTAATTCTGAGCTGATGATACCCTGACCTCAAATCAATTTTTGAAAATACTGAAGCACCTTCTCTGACCTCAAATCAATTTTTGAAAATACTGAAGCACCTTCCAACTGATCAAATAAGTCATCTATTCTTGGGAGAGGGTACTTATTCTTCACTGTCAATTTGTTCAATTCTCTGTAGTCTATACAGAGCCTTAGGCTTCTATCCTTCTTTTTCACAAACAGTACAGGAGCACCCCAAGGGGAGGTACTAGGCCTGATGAAACCCTTCTCAAGCAACTATTATAGTTGTTCTTTTAACTCCTTAAGTTCTGTAATTGCCATTCTGTAAGGAGCTTTAGTAACAGGTTCAGCTCCTGCCACTAACTTAATAGAGAAATCTATTTCTCTATTTGGAGGTAAGCCAGGTAAATCATCCGAAAATACTTCTGAAAATTCCTGAACAATAGGGATGTCTCTCAATTCTCTTTCTTCCTTCTTCTCTTCCTTAACGTAGGCCAAAAAGCCTTCATAACTTTTCTTTAACAACTGAAAAGCCTTTAGGGATGACACAATCACAGCAGTTACCCCTTTATTCCCTTAAAATTTGAACTTCCCTTCTCCAGGCATACAAAATTTAACTTCCTTTTTGTTACAATCTATAATCACGAAGTGGCAAGACAACCAATCCTTGTCTAAGATTGCATCAAACTCAGATAGAGGTAATACAATCAGATCCGCCTCTAAGTTCTTATCACAAATTCTCAAATTCACTTGACATTTCTGCTTAAGCTTTCATATGATTTTCGTTAGGCATTAAAACTGACAATGATCTAACCATAACTGTTGGAAGTAAATTGACTGATCTAATAAACTTCTCAGAAATGAAAAAATGTGATGCACCAGTGTCAAATAAAACTCTAACGGGTTTGTCACACATAAGAATTGTTCCTAATCATAAACAAGTTACAATATTCATAAGACATATTATTATTGTTCATTCATATCTATTTAGTGTTCATTCATATTCATATCATAGAAACTATTCATTGAAATTAATTAAATTACGCACCTGTAACCACATTAGGAGACCCCTTAGCTTCTTACTAGAACAATCCATAGACTCGAGGTTGAACATTCTGATGATTCTGACCTTGAAAAGGCACAGAAGCTGTATACTCCACAGCTCTTGGTCTACCAGCTGTCCTCTGAAGATTGTTGCCTGACCTGACCTCTGAAGCAGATCTCTGTCCCAAAAGAGGACAAGACTTTGCCATATGTCCAGGCTGATGGCACCAGAAACAAGTATTAGTGCCTGAGAGGCACTCTCCCTTATGCATCCTCCCACACTTGCTGCATAAAGTAGCAGTTGAAGTACTGCTATCAGAGTTGCTGGATCTGGGCTTCTTCAAAGTAGAAACCCCTGACTAAGAAGACTGAGCAACCTGGGAGTGCTTTGACCTGCCCTCCATCTTCTTTTTCTGAAAATCCCTCCTTTTTTGAGTTGCTTGCATGTCCATCTCAATCCTTCTGGCTCTTTCCACCAAAATAGGATAATCCTCAATTCCAAAAGGAATGAGAGGTTGCCTTATTATGTCCTTTAACCCATTCAGAAAACGGTGGCATTTCTCTTCAGTATTGGGTATCAGGTGAGGGGCATACCTGGACAACTGGACAACTTTGTAAACTCCTCCTCATATTGAGAAACAGATCGATCTCCCTGAACCAATCTGTTGAACTTATCCTGCATCTGTCTCCTGGCTGACATAGGCACATACCAACCTCAGAATACTTTCACAAACTCCTCCCAAGTAATTTGGCTGCTTGGTCTTCCTCCAAAGGTCTCTTGCAACTGACTCCTCCATCACCTTTCAGCCTCGCCATCAAAGGCATAAGCAGCCAGTATCACTCTCCTATCTTCTGGGCAAAATATGCCCTCCAGTATCTTCTCGATCCGTATTAGCCAGTCCTCAACTTCTATAGGTCCACCACTGGAAAACAACGGAGGCTTCATATCCTGAAATAGTTTCAGGTTCTTGTCCATGGAGCGACTTCCACTTCCACTGCTCTGAGTTTGGGAGGTTTTTATCATTTGAGTCATTGCTTCCATCATCTGAGGGAACGACTCCATAGGTGCATTATCAGTATTCCTCTGAGGTTCTGCTACTACAGGTAGCTCCCTCCCTTCTTCCACATCAATGCCATTAGTGGCATTCTGCTCAGGAATTATATTCCTAAGATAAAACACAATAATCATAAGGCAAAAATTCATATAATTCACACTCCTTGCACATTCTAAGACTCACACAATCATCCTATAGGCTCTTTCATTGATCAGTATTAAATCTTTTCTCTGATACCACTCTTGTCACGACCCGGCCCGGCTAGCCCGAATTAACGGGGCGAGAACAGAAGGTCGTACGGAGAAACATCAAACTTTCAAATCTTAAAACTTGCAATTCATAAATATAAATATCTTCCAACAATAATATAAGAAAGAACCACTAAACAATATATATAAAAGTTTTTAAACTTCATCAACATAACATCCGACCATTAAAACATAAACATAAACTGAACATAAATATCAACTGAGTTCACATCTCAATCCTTAAACTCAACTCAACAGAAAATAATAAAAGAACCTTTCTTCCTGAGGTCTTCTACGACGATATGTGTACTGTCGTCTTATAGCCATCACTTATCTCCTGAAAAACGTTCCCAAAAGTAGGGTGAGCTTATTTGCTCAGCAGGTAAATCATATATTCCAAAAAAATTTTACCAAAATCATTATAAAACATTTCGTGAAATAAATCTCACATGAAATTTTTACATATCATCAATTTTGAATAATTGAAAAAGCCATTCTTAAATTAGAACATTTTCATAACCTTCCTTAAACAATAAAAGACTTTTCATAACTTTTTTCTCTTTCATAAACTTTTAGAAAAACATGAATGAATATAATATGCGTAATAACACTCGTCTTGGAGGTACCCATAAGTTTGTACCGATCAGGTACACATTTCATTGGCCATTCTTTTACCATTTGGTTCCTAAGAACCCTTTTACCATTCGGTTCCAAAGAACCACTTTACCATTTGCTCCGTAGGGCCCTTTACTATTTTTGGGTACTCCGCATCAGCATGCACAGTCTCATATCATAAATTTTAACTATTTTCAGTCAGTCATATGTTTAATAGGAAAACCATCAGGATTCATATATCAAAGCATTCTCAAAACATGAAATCAAAGAATTCGAAAGAACATGCTAGTGCGACTTCATAAAAATTTATAAATCATAAATCCATATAAACTTGAACATTGAATTTGCATTGTGTAAAAGGAGCAAAACAATAAAATTCTTACAGGATATATGAGGTACCTACATTAATAGTTGCAAAGTAAATCTCAATGACGCCGCTTAGAAATGTGACGCCTCTTTAATGATCAATACCTAAAATTGTACATAAGACCAATGTCAACTTTATATTTCTAAACTGAGTAATCTTAGATATTCTTAATACCTATTTAAAATCATTTAAAATTTGATTAACATTTTCGGATTTATTAAAATCTAATTTTTTTGGAAATCTAAATCTCTCTAATTTTCCACTAAATGCCATTTAAAACATCCCTCACACCTAAACAATAATTAGGAAATATTAATTTTCGGATTTTTCTTAATTTAAAATTAGGAAAAATGAAAAATCAATTAAAACCCAAAATTTCTCTATTAGAAACCTTCCTAGGATAAATTGGAATCATCCTTGTGAAATAATTTCGTTTTTACGGTTAAATTACTTCCCTAAATCTTTCATATTAATTTCATAAAGAAATTTGGAAGGAAATCACGTTTTTGGAAAAACCCTAATTTTTCAATCTCAATAAAATTTGGGAAAAACTTCATTTTTGTGGTTAAAACATCTTCCCTATCCTTTCCTATTGATTTCATGAGAAAATTTTGAAAGAATATCATCTTTGGAGAAACCCTAGAAATTTCTCCCTTAAGAAAACTATGTGAGGATGGAGAAATGCTTAAATAAATCATACATTCTTCTTCTCCTTAATCTCCTCTATGATTTTCCCCAAGGTCTGCCCCCGGAAACCATCGCCGTAGCCGAGCCCTAGGTCTTCCCGTCGCCTCCCTCTCCCTTCCGCTTGCGTTTCTTCGGTTTCGACCAAATAGAAATGAGAGGGGGAGGTTCGGTTTTGTCATTTTAGGGAGAAAGGAGATCCAAAAGACCAATATACCCTCATGTAAACATTTTCGGCTTTAATATTCACTAGGGGTAATTTGGACATTTTAAATTTTCTAATTTTTATCTCTCAAACTAATCAAAATTAAATATAAGTTTTATATATCAAATTTCTCAGAATTTTGCATAGAATTTTATAAAATTATTTTCGTTAAATTCCGTTAATTTTGATTTTTCACTTAAGTTTCGTCGCGATGCATCAAAAAGCGTGCGACGACCTACGATCGTCATTTTCGAGTTTTACAGTAAATAGGCACTATATGTAGAACGCATCTTGATTGAGTGCTAACACATCAACCCTTTTATCTAGAAGGGCTTCATACATAGCTTTAACCACAGATATGTATTCTGATTCTTAGGTTAGCAGTGCCACCATGGATTGTAAACATGCTTCCTAACAGACTGTATTTCTAAAGGCTTTAAACATGAAAATATTCAATGATTTTCTTATGTCCACATTTGCTTTAAAATCAGAATCATTTGATGGGGATTGATGTTTGCTTAACTCATATGACGAGCCAAAGGTGTTAGAACAATATGTGAACCTTGCATTTTAAACCTATTAAGCACCGTTTTCAAGTAGAAGTTTGGCATATAATTTTTTTTAGATTCTATTTTTCTTTATCTCCATTTCAAGTATCTTCTTTGTAAGACTCATTTCAAACTTAGCTCGAACCATACTTTTAACTCTTGATATTTTATACTATGTTTTACTAGTAATTTGCTTGCTAACAACATATAATAGGAGAGAAAATTTTCTTAAAACTCCATGATTTATTTTCAGTATGCTTTCTCTAGTAATAAGTATGTCATCTACATATAAAAGAAAATCAACTATTTTTAAAACTCTATGATTCTTGTACTAAGCACAAGAATCATAATATCTTATTTTAAAATTAATCTTCAACATGTATTCATCAAATACATGTACCATTTTTTTGATGATTGCTTTAGACCTTAGAAAAGGTAAACTTGAATTATGGGGGTCAACCTTAGAGTCTAAAGGCTTTCGTTTGAGTAGATCTAAAATTGAATATATGTAGTGTAATTTTAGTAATAATAGAATTAGTGGGAGGATTGTGACTTTGGGCGATGAAGTCATTAATAAGAGTGCACATTTTAGATATCTTGGTTCTATTGTTCAGAGTGATGGTGAAATAGATGTGGATATTATTAGTAGAATTCAAGTTGGATGGTTGAAGTGGAGGAATGCATCGAGTTTGTTATGTGATAGAAAAGTCCCTCTCAAACTTAAGGGAAAATTCTATAAGATGGTAGTGAAATCTGCAATGCCTTATGATCCAGAATGTTGGCCATTAAAAGAAAAGCATAATATTAAGTTAAGTGTTACAGAGATGAGGATGCTCAGGTGGATGAGTGGCTTTACTCTTAAAGACAGGATACGAAATGAGCATATACGTGAAAAGGTTGGAGTTGCTCCAGTGAAATATAAGATTAGAGAGAGTCGCCTTAGATGGTTTGGTCACGTAAAACGGCGGCCTTCCGATGACCCAGTTAGGAAAGTAGATGTATTAGATTTGACTTATGTTAAGAAAGGTAGAGGTAGACCTAAAAAGACTGGTTAGAAAATATTAAAAATGACATTTCTTTATTAGATTTAGATGAGAATTTGACTCTTAACAGGACACAATGAAGAAAAAGGATTCGTGTAGCCGACCCCACATAGTGTGATAAAGGCTTGTTGTTGTTGTTGCTGCTGCTGCTTTAGTACATAATAAGAACTTTCAAGAAGATATAACTAATTTTTTAGTTCCCATTTCTTTTAATTTATATATATTTTCTTTGAACTCTCCATGAAGAAATGCCATCTTTATATTCATTTTCTCAAGCTCCTTGTTTAATTGAGTTACTATGACTAGTAATATACCGATTGATGTGTGCCTCACAACTGGAGAGATTGTTTCATTGTAGTTCACACCTGGTGAAAAGCCTTTTGCCAGTAGTCTTGCTTTGAATCTAACTTCTTCACATTCAACAAAACCTTCATTATTTTTGAACAACGATGAGCAACTAATTACCTTTTGGTGCTTTGGTCCTTCCACCAATTCCCAAGTGTTGTTCTACTCCAATGAAAACTTTTCTACTTGCATAACTTGCTTCCATTGACTTATTTCATGACTCTCCATGGTTTCTTTGTTGGAATTTTGTTCATTTTCATTCATTAAATTTGTAAATAAAGCATGTGCTGTGAGAGCAACGTGACCATACTTTACAGATCCTGGAAAACACACCGAGTTTTTTTTCTCTTGCTAATACATAATAAGTTCTTTTCTAGCTTTCTTTGATAGTTCACTTTTCTGATTCTTCTTAATGTGCTTCACCCGGTTCTTGATCATTAGCATCATAACTTTCTTGGCCTGGTTGCTCAACCTCATGGTCCATTATCTCTCTAGCATCAGTTAGACTCTAGAGGATCGCAACATATTTGTCTAGCCACTTGTAGTTTCAAGGCAACGTTAACAATTAGGGAAGTTATCGGTGGATGTGCACATAAAACTCAAGAATAGTTCACATGTAGCATAAAGAGGTAGGGAAGGAGAGGGAAAGAAAGAAATATTCTCCTTAGAATTGACTTCAAAACTCGTCGCTTATGTTATTACATTCTTAGGTATTTATAGAATTTATTCTTAGGTCCATATAAAAGGCTATACAATATGAAAACAAGAATTGGAGTAAATAACCTATAGTTATCAGAATTGAAACTGGTGGGTTATTACAGAAGCAATCTCCAAGCAAACACTAATAAAATTTTAGAATTCTTAATTAAGTCCTGTAATGGTTGTATTTTACATAATACAGCTGAAACTTGAAAGGGAAAAAGAAATTCAAGTTTTAGTGATGATAGTCATAACATCAAGACTAATCCCACAATCACTAGTGAGAAGGCCAAGGTCAAGTTACATTGGCAGATATGCTCTAATATTTTTCTCTGATTTCTCCAGTCTTTGTTTATTTACTATAAAACAACTTCATTAACGAATTATGAGCAGGAAAATTTTATAAGACTGTATGGCTATATTGGAATGTAGCCCACTAGCCCTATTAAGATCTGCACCTTGCTATGTTTGTAATGAAACCTTATATGCTTTTGTGTTATTTTAGAGAAGTACATACTTGATAGCTAGCTGGTTTTATGACCATATGGAGTTGATATGGTCAACTCTAGTATTTCTGCAGAATTCCTTGACTTAAGGTAAACATTCGTGGAGATTTGCTGTCATGGTACGCCACACAATTGCGGAAGCAATACGTAGTGTTGATTTGGCGGAAGCGAATGGATAAATTTTGATTTTTTTTTTCTG
Source organism: Dendrobium chrysotoxum (assembly GCA_019925795.1). Lineage (NCBI taxonomy): Eukaryota > Viridiplantae > Streptophyta > Magnoliopsida > Asparagales > Orchidaceae > Dendrobium > Dendrobium chrysotoxum. The sequence goes on from CM034315.1 coordinate 15,284,767, forward strand.
CTTCATTGGATCATTTTGTAATTGGTAGACTGGTATTTGATCCAGTTTTTTGTTCCATTACATTGTAATGTGAGATGGACACCTTTTTTTTATGCATTTCTTATAAACTGCATAATTATTCACTATTGCCTATAGTGGAGTGAAAACGAGACATGCTCTAATTCATGTCCTTATGCGTCAGTCTTATTTTAAATATTTTTTTAGCACCTGCATCATCAATAGTCCAACTGGTTTGCTTGGACCGTAATGTACTGTTTCTCACCTGGATATCTAAACTGCTCTTGGACTACTGGTTCCATGAGTCATCTTTTCACAGTGCGTTTTATTGGATTGCTACATTCTTTCTTGCCAGATTTTTTTTTTCTATTTTATAACTGTTTATTGTTGAAAGCTTTGTGTAGTGCGCTAGAATTTTAATTTTTTCTCAAAATTTTATCCCTTTTATGCTCAGTTAATTATGTGCAGGTGTTGCTTTCCAGTGAGTTCAATGCTTTGTTTGCAACAAGTGCATTTTTGGTTCCATCATCACTTTATTTTGTTCTAAAGGTTTGGTTTTCTTAATATGCACCGTTGCACTCCATTCTTTCCTTCCTTTTCTGTCAATCACCTACTTTACTGATAGTCTCTACTTTACCTGTTAGAATTACATGTTTTAATTTTCTCTTAATTACTAATGGAAGTTTTTCTAGTTTGCTTTTAGATAGTCTCTAATCCAATTAGTTGGGCCATCACTATAGGAATTCACCGCTTTTCCTGCAGAATTATCCACCGGAAAAAGCAGAAAATCCACTAGAGATATTCTTTTCCAGCAGATTTCCAACGGAAATCATTCCGTCGGAAAAACACGTTGAAAAAAAAAAAATACCTGCGGAATTTTTCACCAGAGGTTTTATCGATAGATTTCCAGCGGAATGCAAAACGCTTTTTGTCGACCTGCACAGGCGGAATTTGGGATACCATTCGGCAGGTTTGTCGGTGATTCTGACGGAACATTTTGCTCCAAAAATGTCGCATTGACTTTCTAGCGAAATGTCTGTCGAAAACCTGTAGCTCAGACAAATACTATTTTTTTTTCACGCTAATGTTGACCACTAAATAGCTCGAGCGGGCCCACCTCACGCACATTCTTCCAAACGATCCAACAGTTCACACACAACCTTTCCCACTCACGGCGCAAAAAAAAAACCCAGCCTGCTCTCTCCTTCACATTTGACTCTCACGCACGCAAGAATCGCTTGCTTGCCCCTCTCGCTCGCCTCCCTTAGTCGCACGCAGACAAAACCGAAGACTCAAGCACTCCTGATCTTTCCCATTTGTCTCTTGTGCCTCACGCAGGAAGCCAAAGCCCCCAGCACATTACCTTCCCTCTCTCTCGATCTCCCTCAGCCTCACATAGGAGTCGAACTCTTGCTCCCTCTCATCTCCATCAGCTGCTCGCAGGAATCCCGCCCAGGTTGAGTTGAGCCAAGCCCTTATGGCCCCCCGTGCAACCCGTCTTGCTCATCCCGACCTCTCGTCGCCAACCCACGACATGTCTCCCTCGACCACACCATCTGCGATTCATCCCGCTCTTGCGATCGGCTCGACCCGGTGCCACGCATGGCCTCTAGCCCGACTCCCTTGCCCGATTTGATTCCAATCCTAGCCCAAGCCCCTCTCTGTTCGATCACCCTAGCCTGTCTCCGACCCCGCTCGCGCGCCTTTTTTGGCTGATGTGAGTATAGGAATTTAACAGTGGGGTGTTTGTAAAAAATGAGAAAAGAAAAAAAAAGTTAAATAAACATGTACCGCAAATTTGAAGATCCAAAGATTTGTGCTGGCATCCCCTCGGCTGTCTAATATTTGATTCGGCCGGGCGGATTAAAATGCAAGTGCCTTCCCAACCTTCCTTCTCAGGGAGGGGATGCCAGGAGGTCGCTGGATTTTTGAAAAAAAAAGAAAAGAAAAAAATATAAATATATACTCTTTAAATAAAAAAAGGAGAGAAAATAGGTACCATACAATTGAGGACTAAAGACCTGTGCGGGACCAATCATTATCCCGAAGCCCTCGGCCATCGAATCTTTGATCCGGCCAGGCGGAGACTCGTTGGTTCACGACTCTAGAAATGAAAATCTTTCTTTGAGTTCTTACCTACAGAAGCAGTTGCCCTTCCCGTTCAAGGTAAGTGCCTTCCCAACCTCCCTTCATGCGAGGGGATGTCAGGAGGCTACCAAAAATTTAAATGACAAAGGACCCCCAACATAATTACTAAAATTAAAAATTTAACAAATTCCATTAATTTGAAATAAGGCAAAAATGATCTGATTCGATTTGAAGTTGACTTGATATATAATGCATGCAAATCGAGCCCTATTTATTATTTGTATGAACAAGTCTCCTAAGAGAAAATTAATATATTAAGGATTGAAACTGGTATCATCAGGATCTTTAGGAAGTTAATAATTTTCATAGCTCATCAAGATCATGCACTCAAAGAAATAAAAAAATTGTTCGGCCTACTCTCAAATCATGAATGATAGTGATTACATAAGCAAATCATACACATTAAAAATAAAATCACTCAAATATTCATCTCAAAATAAAATTTCATATTATATCCTCTGCATCAATGCACTTCCTAGTTTTCCTTGGTCTCAATCAAAGGTTCGAAGCACTACTCGAGCACACATGAAGTTTTAATTTTCTTGCTTCATTTTCTTTCTATAATTGTTGAAAAGGAGGAAAATAATAAGAGTTATCTTTCAATAATTGGTCAAGTATAAAATGCATTGCATCTTGTTGAAAATGAGCAGAATTGTCCCAATAAAAGTGTGTGAGAAACAAAAGAAAAAGATTATATAAGAGAGAGATGGAGAAAGAAAGAGAAGGCTATAAGGGTTTAAAGTTAGAAGGTGTTAGATGTTGTTTTTTATTTGAAATATTAGTCTTGTTTTTCTTTAAGCCTTTGTTTTAGGCTATTTTACCTTTTTGCCCATTTGGGCTATTTTAGTATAAATAGGAGTGTCTTGTATTGTTTCATATGTAAATGAATAAATCAGTTCAGTTTTCTTTCAAAAATATGTGACCTCTCCTCCTCTCTTCCTCTCTCCCTCTCTCCCTCTATTTTCTTTCTTTCTTTCTCGGTGGAAACAACAGAGAGTGGCTGGCTCTCAATCCAGGCAGGGAAATCAGCCAGCTGTGGAGGTGCAGCTGCCAAGGGGACTAGTGGCCAAGGAGTCTCGGTGCTGTTGCTGGCCAAGGAGAGGAAGGTGCGGTTGCTGGAGTAAGGCAAGGAAGGTGCTGTTGTTGGATTGGTGTTTCTGAATTCAAGGATGTCTTCAACAGAGGGTATAAGGGCATTCATCCCTTGTAATTTTGATGAAGAGCAATCAATATATTTGCCATGCTGAAAGGAGTTCTTTGAATAATTGAACTCAAAGCAACTAAGAGTACTTTTAACAAAAAACAACCCTCTAAGTAACATTCACTAGATTTATCATTAAGCAAGGACTCATACACACTATGCTAATCAACTGTGCACTAATTACTATTATTCCTTTGAAAATTTTGGGAGGTTAAGGATTTAGGAGGCTGTCTAATAATGAAGTCTAAAGAAATTAATGTTAATGAAATAGTAAATTGGGCCCGTTGGATTACTTATTGATTTGGTTTATTACATCAAGTAATCTAGGTCTTGTGGACACATCACTTGGAGCCACAAAAAATGCAACTTGTAATAGACATTAAGGAGACTTCACAAATGACGATAAGGAATAATTTAAACCATTAATAGAGCTGTCTGATAGGAAACATTTGTAGAAATAGAAGAAAAAACTTTGGCTGAAAATTTCAGCAAAGTCCAAATTGTAATTGAGAAGAATGATGCGGAAAACTAGGATAACAGATTTTTAGTTGATATATGAAATAAAACGAACAAGATACAATGGATCTTCAATTGGAAAGGAAAATTCATCTCTCCCAAATCCCTAGCTGCCAACTAGAGCCCAAACCTCCTAGGAAATTCTAATTTCAGCCAAAAACATACATAACCCGAACTCTAAGAAATAAGCTACCTAAAGCATATAAAAATAATGCAAATCCCAAAACAGCCATTCTTTTGAATTTTTCCATCCTAATCCCCCTTAATTTCCTATCTAATTGCTTCTGGACCCCACCCCAAAAGGGGGGGCGAGAGTTTTAGGCTGGACCCCTCCCCATCTAACAATACCCCCTCCTACAGACCTATCCTGTCCACAAGGTGGAAAGATGGCTCCCTTCTCAATTTCCTCATCATCACAAATGGTGAGAACTTGAAGATTTTGGTCTTTACATTTGTGCCTTGGCGTATACCTCTCATCACATCTAAAATAGAGCCCTTTCGCCCTCTTCTCCTATAACTCCGCTTCTGTGAGCTTCTTGAAGTTTTCCCCAAGTCTCCCTCCTACATCATTTCAAATAGGAAAAAATTCACTTCCTTGATGAATTCATATGCTAATATCTTTCGTCTAGGCAACAATCGATTATGCATCCAATTTCTTTGATTTCGAATATCTATATTAGATGTTATCTATAAAATCCTAAACACAAACAATCTTATTATCTAAATAGATAAAAATTTTTAGAGTTTCATAAAGCGTTAGACATGGAAAACGAACAATCTTGCACTAATCTGCCTTGCTTAGAGATATTCAACTCTGGCAAAATGAGAATATGATATTAATCTAACAAATTTGGGCATAAATTTATGTTTCATGCAAAATAATCCAATTTTCATCAGAAGCTGCCTTACATTCTAATTGAATGCATCTCAACGATAAACTTTTTTTGGGCTATTTACATTTAATGCGTTCTTAACTTATTAAACTTATAATCAATTCAGCTATTCAATTATAGAGCTCAATAATTAACTGTACCAAACAGATTTTGATCTATGAATTGTGAAATAGGTTGATAGTTCTAGATATTTTTAATATATATTAAATAAATCAAATCTTCCTGTTTGCTTAGTACCACTTAGCATCGTAGGCTTATACTAAGATTCTGAACAACCTAGAGATCAGATGAACTTCTCTTTTATGAGTGATTGCTTATCTTATTTAGCTTTGAGCTACATGAGATTACATGATCCTTTGGCAAAATACTTATAGTAATTAAATGTGGATGGATCTATTAAACATTTCACAGCTCATCTACTTTCTCAAATTACTAACAATTCATATTACTAATTTGTCTTTACCAAAACCTATATGAGATTTCAAAATATAACTACAAAATTGGTAGCAATTAATTATATGATAAAATAATGATTATCCACTTTTATCATCTGATTGAAATGGATAAAATTTGTCAGTTTCATTGATTGATATGTAAAAGAGTATCATTTATTTTCATATGATTGATTAGCATAAGAGAAATTTAATGATATAAGTATGAAACTTATGCCCAAATTTTCATATGATTGATTAGCAAATTTGGGCATAAATTTTCATTTTCCTTAAACATTTAAAATAATTATGAAACTTACAGCAAGTGAACGGAGGCTAGACTGAGAGCAACAACGGATGAATGTGTGCGACTGGCAATGGAGGAGTCAAAGCAGGAATGGGTCCGAGAACGGAGACTCGAATCTGTCCTAGCACAGCAAATGGCGATGCTCGGGACCAAGGGGCGGGCTACGATTGTGTTTCACATGAAAATGGAGTTCTGAATGTTATTTCGTCTGAAATGGTAGAGGAAGGCAAAAAATGGCGGAAATATGGCCATTTCGGTAGAATTTTTGGTAGAATTTCTCGCTTCAGTCAGAATGAAGCCGGAAATTTCGGTGGAAATTCTACTTCTCAATCCGGAGAATTCTTCGCTTGTGATTCCGACGAGCTATTGTCTGCCGAAAATTCTATCGAAAATGGCTATTTTTCTTGTAGCGCATCATTTCATTTCCTTTTAGAATGTAGCATCTCGATTTCGGCCTTTATATTGATGATGTTTGCTCACATATTTATGAAATTCTTCAGTAATTTTAGTTTAGGAAATCAATGGTCTCATGAACATGATGTTGCACAAAAAAAGGGTAAGCAGTGCAACTTTAATTTTTCTGTTCCGTGAGGGAGTTGCTTTTGTAAATTATTGGCATGAAGTTCTTTAAAGAGCTACGAAATGCTTTGGGTAATTTAAATACAAATTTTTAAACGCTTTGTTAAAAACATCTTTAAGAATTTACAAATGATTTGTTTGTTATATCAAATTGTTGTAGGAGCACAAATTCAAACTAGCAATCATAGAGAAACAAATTTCTAACAAATGGACTTCTCTATAACTGTAGGAAAAATGTGGTTTTCCTACTGAACTTTATTTTTATTTCCTATAATCAACCTCTTTATCCTTAACGAGCATGCAAACTCCTGTTTTGCTATTATTGAATACATGCATTCTTATACTATACTTCAAATTAATCATGCAGAAGTATGTTCTAAAACCTTATCATCGCAACCGAGAACGGCAGAAGACACTTGATAAGATGGCAAAGTCATCCATTCAGGTAGACAGTGTTCCTGTGTTTAATAATAAATTAATAATTAAGCATGGCTGAATTTCTTTCTGTTTTATGAAGGATAGATTCAGTTGAGATTTGAAAATGTCATCCAAGGAAACTTATCAGTAGTTCTGCATTATTGCACATTATTATTATTATTTATATGAAACTTGTGCACGCCTGTAATTGTAGTTTTGCTCTGTCAGAGTATATCAAATCTATGGTGAGTATTACTTATATATTTGCAACATCAAGTGATCTTTTGCATTAGGATGTATGTTTTTGATTGACTAGAATGCCAGCAAAGTTTTTTTTACTAATTGATTGAAAGTAATTAGAATAGTTAATCAGCTTTTGATGTTTTATTAGTGAGTCAGGTTAGGGCTGACTTAAACTCAAAATTTAACTCATTGTTTTCAATTAGGTTCAAAAGGCAGGATAGAGAGATAGAGATGAACTAACTGGTCATACCCCATGGCTTATTAGGAGTTGTGGGGCAATAATTCCATCGCCTGCTCGAGGTGGGGTGATGATTTGGTTTCAGGTTTTGGGCAGGTGAAGTGATAAAGATGGGAATGGATGTGAAACATTTATTGACGTATTCTCTGTGGAGCTCTCATTGGAGTTAAGGTGTTAAGCCAGTCTTTATTGGTGGAGGTAAGGGTGATACTATTATAGTGTCGTTAACAATTGGGGTGTATTTTTGTGGGTGAGTTTGGGGCGTTGGTACAGGGCGATTGGAATTGATGATGCGATTGAGGGAGATATATATTGAGGGATATCCTGTAGAGGATGCTAGAGAAGCCATCACCAATGGTGGAGAGGAATTGGTGGTTTCATAGTGTCATAGCTGGCTGTGGGTTGGGGAAGGTGGAGTAGGAGGGGAGAGAAAGGGGGAATATGTGAAAGTTTGTGAGAACAAAGGAGAAATGTTCAGGGATTGTGTGAGGCTTGAGTCAAGCATGACTAATAAAGTGATTAAGTGGGGATAGATGCTATGTATGTACTATAGAGTGCTTAGATGGAGAGGATGCAAGGTAAGCTGTCATTGGTGTTGGATGAGCAAAGTTGGTGGTTTTATGGTTTCATTGCCTGCTATGAATGGGAGAGAAGGTGGAGGAGAAGCCTGAGAGGGATGGAGGAGTGAAGCATTGTTTGGAGCAAGTAAGTTTCATTGAAAAAGAAAATTCTTGTGGACTATGTCCTATGGAGTTGGGATGAGGTAGTGGTATGAATGATGCTCTAATACCAAAATCATGGAGTAAAATCATTCTGAAAAGAGTTTTGAATTGATGAGGAATAAGGGAGTAAGATTGACGGAGCTTTGTGTGTAGAACTTTGAGCAACCATGCTTACGACTTATATCAAAAGAGAAGAACAGTCATAAATGGGTTTTATTAATAATTCATTCATTAATCAGTTAGTAATAATCAAAATTCTTTATAAGCAGCCCTTCTTATAAATTAAAATAGATCATAACATGAGGATTAGATTATCCTTATTTTTATTACCTCAAATTACAAAACAAAATTGAAAATTAAAGTTATATAATTCGGGCAAGATAAAGATGTGTCTAAACAAAGGCTTGAAAACTACGGAAATAAACAAGGTAGAGGAGGTGACACCATTGGATCATCTAATGGAAGAAGTGACCATGCAATACATGAAACAATCATAGGAGGTAGTCCAAAAAACGTAGATTTGGTAGCCCGGTGCTGAAAACTTAATATATTTGTAAGATCTATATAACATGGACTGACAATAAGCTGGGAGATGGTGGTGGTGGCAGCACAAATTCAATCTCTAATAGGATTGATGGAAGCAAACCCTAATCATCTAAATTAGTGTTATGCTTTTTAAGGTTATGGATAGTGCAGAAAAGTAAAAATCCAGAAAGTTGGAGAAGATTCAATGTAGGTTTTGGTACATCTAAATATTTTTGAGGAAGTTGGAGAAGATCTACTGTTAGGCGAAAGCTTAGACACTTTAGCATAATAGTAAACTTAGGTGTTGGACCATTGGTAACTCGTACTCACTCTCAATGTCTAGTTCATCATCAGAAATCGTTGTTGTAGTGCCACAAGAACCATCGTTACAGAGGGAAAAATCATAAAATTCTGGCACATGTGGTTGAGTTGAAAATGTTCTAAGATTTGTGGGGCCAAAGGAACATATTGGTACTTAAACATTGGATTGCATAACACCAGAGGGAAAAACCTTTTTTAAAATGTACAGATAAGGGTATAACCATATGATTTCTTAGAGTATAACTTCTAAGATCTTTTATGATGGGAGATGGATCATTTCAGACATAGTCATAAGATGATGATTTATATGACCTAGAATGATAATTGACCATTATAATCAAAGTTAACTTCGTAATGATATGACTTGTGAATTTCAGTATGAGAATGGGAATCACGCTCATCATCTTATTCACTAGTGAGGAGAGTTGAAAGAATAAAATTGACATCCATAAGCACAATCTTCTTGAGGTTAATGCAAAAATGATAAAGATGACATTCATAAGTTGCTGATGTCCTTTTAAAAAAATATACACCATTGAAATTTGAGAGGTGGAGAGAAGATTGCGGTAAAGAGACCTATTACAGTTTTAGTTGGTGGTTGCTGGCATGCATCTTGGTGATTTTTTTGAGATGAGAGGAGGAGCTTTGAGTCCTTGAAGAGAATTTCATTACAGGAGCTTCCTTGTTTTCTTGTTCATTGAGACTAGTGGTTGGCTTCCTTGTTGTTGCCAATGGTCATTCAACAACTAGGTGATTGGAGGCAAGCTTTTGGTTGGAGATTTGGATTGCTTGCAAAAAATGTGCGGCTGTAAACATGGCAAGTATTGGTGGACTATGAATTACAGATGCAAAGGAGATGGACCTGATGGACCGACCGATTTGATTGGGAGGGAATCAGGAAGTTTCCTAATCAAGAGGGAGCTGTTTAGGAAGGCTCTTAATCAAAGGGGAATTATTAGGAATGTTTAAATTATAATTGAGAGGGAATTATTTAAGCAAGAGATCTAATTTGAATTCAAAATCTAAGAGGGGATTATTTAGGGAAAAGGAGGAGGAATTAAGGGCGGATTGTTTAGGAAAGTTTTAATTACAATTGGGAGGGAATTAATTAGGGAAATAAATCTAATTTGAATTCAAATCTGAAATGAAATTATTTAGAGAAAGGGGGATGATTTGGGAGAAAATTATGGGAGCCTATTTAAGGCTAACAATAGGGTGATTTTATATTATATTTTGGGAGTTTGCTGAATTTAGTTTATTCTTAAGTTATTTAGGCTCTAGTCGGGGGCTAGGGATTTGGGAGAGCCGGATCTTCCTCTCCAATTGAAGATCCAACTGCATCTTGCTATTTTCTTTCATATTTCTTGTAAGAAAAGTAGTTCTGCTGTGTTTTTCTTCCTAATTTCTTATTGTCGTTCGCTGATTTCGAGAAAATTGCATCTACTTTTTATCAATGTGGTATCAGTGCACTTTTTTGGGACGTATGGTGGCAAAGAAAGTTGATGCCTTGGAAGTGCGTCTTAAAGGAAAGTTGGCCAATTCAAATCGGCGTTTGAGGATTGAATGACATCGATGGAGGAAAACTTTTCTAACCTAGAAGGAATGATCAGGAAACTATTGGAGCTTCACACCCAACCGACAACATCGGAGGCGAGAGCACCGTTGATTGGATTGGAAAGTGGGGAAACCCTAATATAGGGATGATGAGTGAGGATCGAGAGGTAGAAGTTTTGGGGGAAGAAGAGGAGATGCCATCTTTGGAGCCACTTCCAAGGAGGGGAAATGGTGAAGGAGTGGGATTTTTGATGGTGCTGAAACGTTTGGAAGGAGAAGAAGATGAGGAGAAGATAGAAGCACCAGACATGGTTCATCCACTCCTACAGTAGCATCGAGAGGTGTTCCAGCCAGTTCAGGGGTTGCCTCCTCCATAGGAATGCGAGCATGCTATTATCTTGAAGGAAGGAGTCTCACATATCAATGTTCATTTGTACCGTCATCCTCAAATCCAGAAGGATGAGATCGCGAGATTGATTAGGGAGATGCTGGAGAAATGAATCATTCGACCCAATGTCATCCATTTTTTAGTCCAGTGCTATTAGTCAAGTGCTTTAGTAGCAGGTTCATTTGTGCCACTTTGAGGACAATGTGACACTTTGGGAGGGGAGTGTTGATGGACCGGCCAATTTGATTGGGAGGGAATCAGGAAGTTTCCTAATCAAGAGGGAGCTGTTTAGGAAGGTTCTTAATCAAAGGGGAATTATTTAGGAATGTTTAAATTATAATTGGGAGTGAATTATTTAAGTAAGAGATCTAATTTGAATTCAAAATCTAAGAGGGGATTATTTAGGAAAAAGGAAGAATTAAGGGGGGATTGTTTAGGAAAGTTTTAATTACAATTGGGAGGGAATTAATTAGAGAAATAAATCTAATTTGAATTCAAATATGAAAGGGAATTATTTAGGGAAAGGGGGTTGATTTGGGAGTTATGGGAGCCTAGTTAAGACTAACAATAGGGTGATTTCAGATTATGTTTTGGGATTTTGCTGAATTTAGTTTATTCTTACGTTATTTGGGCTCTAGCCGGCAGCTAGGGATTTGGGAGAGCCGGATCTTCCTCTCCAATTGAAGATCCAACTGTATCTTGCTATTTTCTTTCATATATCTTGTAATAAAAATAATTTTGGTGTGTTTTTCTTCATAATTTTTTATTGCCGTTCGCTGATTTCGAGAAAATTGCATCCACTTCCTATCAGGACCCTTCATAGAGGTTTGCAAATTGGTATGATGATTGTTTGTAGATGATTGTAGGCTTGGCAAGATTGAGGGATAGGGAGAAATGAAAAAAAAGAACTTTGGAGAGAAGATGACAGACAAGATTGAAGATATGCGGCGATGTGATGGGTTATGACTTATCAAGAGGGGAGGTTATGTATATTAAATTTAAATCACAATTTGACAAATTAAAAGTTCAATCACAATGGGAGAAATATAAATATTAATCAAGTAATTAAAACGACACAAAATGATTTTTATGTGGCTTGACCCTCCTATGTTCATGCTTAGACAAACAAATGAACTATGATTCCTACTATCCCCGGACTTGCCAAATAATCCCAAAAATTCCTTCACACCTTGCAGAGGTGCAAAAATCTTTAAAACCTAATACGCTTGTTAATGTACTATATCTAGAATACAAGCGAATGAAACCCACTCATAAAGTGTTCCAATGAGAGAAAAATAAAAAAAATATTACAAATGTTGCGAGTAATTAGATAAACACAATATTGCAAAAGAGAATCTATAAGAAAAACAAATGAACTTAAAAATAATGAAGACCACTCTTACAACTAGCATGCCTTGCAATGAATTTGACTTTAGAAACCCCCAAAATAGCTTCTCTTAAATCTTTGAAAAGCTATAGTAGGTTTTGCATGGAGGGCTTGAAGAAAACTATTGAAAATTTTCAGTTTTTTTAATGTGTTTGGAGAATAAATTTGCTTGAAAACCTAGAGTTTGAAAGAAATCCATTTGATTAATCTAGAAAATTAAATTGTTGTTTAAAAGGTATAGAAAGCGTTTTAGCAACATTTTTAAATTTTCCTATGTCTTAAACTAGTTGGGACATTGTCTAGCTCAATTCAGTTTTCTCTGGCAAGCAAGGATCCAAGCAATGGCATATATGTATATGAAGTTATATATATTAATTTGACTTGAAAGAATGCTTTGGATCTCATGATAATAAAATGAAAATATATTATATAATCACTATTGAAGTGAACATTTAAATATAAAAGTAAGATTAGCAAATAGTTGAAATAATGACCGATTTGAATTGGAATTTTGCAAGAGTTACATGAGCATAATACAAATGTATATTTCATTTTAAGAGCTATATTTGTTAATATGTTAGGCTTTTGAAGTGGATTTTAGCATCTGTGAGCTAATCAGCCAATTTTGTAACATTACACAACCAAGCAATCTATTGATGTTTACTACTCTCTAAGACTCTTAAAAATCTCGGATTGACCTTGAAGTCTTGAAATCACGTCTAAGCATTCTTAAGCTTTCATTCTCTTCTTGATCATATTGGCTTAATGAGTCATCTATGAATCAAGCTTTAAGAGCCATGCCACGACTTAAGCCTTGAATCGTTTAAATTAAAGCATTAGATCCACTAATCATTTATTTGTTATCATCAAAAATTTTTTATTATGATAAATCTATGTTGGCTAGTGATTACAATAAGATGCAAAATGACCTTGATCCAAACATTGATATACACCATATGCTCCCATCAAACAAACAATTAAGTAAATACACAACCTATTCATTTAATATATGCAGTTGAAAATAATATAAGAATATAACTATGATGCATATGAAACTGTCAATAATGTAAATCACATTGCGCTTAGCACTTTGAAAACAATAACTATAAAGTAGTTATAACAAACTCAATATCAACATTTCTCTTAGCAATATGATCTCTTATAAAATGTTATTTAATCTCAATATGTTTGGTCTGTGGGTGCTGAATTGTATTTTTTATTAAGCTGATAGCATTCGTCTTATCAACACTTAACTGGAATGTGTTTTTATCCAATCCATAATCTTCTAATTACTACTTTAGCCATATTACATGTGCAATACAATTGCATGTAGCCTTAGCCTCTAGAGTGGTTGAAATCATAGAGTTTGGCTTCCTAGAAGGTTAAGACACAAGTGACGATCCCACAAATTCACATGTGCCAAAGGTATTTTTCTAATTGACCTGCAGTTTCATAGCTACCATCAGAAAAAGCAACCAAGTAACAAGATAATGAGTTTTTGGGAAACCACAACCCTAATGGGAAGATGTCTATCATATTTCTAAATATATATTTGATCACTTGAAAACAAGTATAAATATTATAATACCAGGCCTGCTCATAGTAAGTTATAAAAGAGTAAATCGCACTCCTATAAAATTTTTATTTATAGATTTTCTTGATTTATTGAAGTCTAACTTATAGTTTAGCTTATGGGGCCTTACTAGATTTGCATCTCTTTATATTAAAGCTTTAAAGTTGTTCATTTAAGCATTTGGTTTAGCTTACGAAGTTACCCTTCTCTTGTTGCTTCACCTCAAGCCGCATGAAACTAATTTTCCTCATCATTTTCAATTCAAATTCTTTATAGTTAAAAATTTATTTGAGCTTACAAATATAGTTTGAATAATTATAAATATTATCTCTTAGTTTCTTAATGAAATTATAGTTAATAAATTAAGAACTCATGCCACAAATTTATTTGAGCTTGCAAATAAAATGTCATATGTATAGGTTTGAATAATTATAAATATTATCTCTTAATTTCTTAATGAAACGGGTGGCATATACTCTACCCTTACTAAAGTCATTATTTACCATGAAATTATTGAGCATATCATACTAAGCCTTTGGAGCTTGTTTCAATTCATAAAGAGGTTTTTTTAACTTATATACATAATTTAGATGATCAATATCCTCAAATCCAGGTGTTTGATATATAAAAATGTGTTGCTCTACAAACCCATTCAAGAGTGCACCTACCTTTTACGTTTTTTTTTTTTAATTTGTGAAAATGTTAAAATCCCAATAACATGGAAGTGCAAGGAACAACTTAATAGCCTCTACTCTTACTATCACGGAAAGTTTTTCTTAAAACTTTTTTTTCTTCTGTTTGACTATATCCTTAAGCAATGGGACTACTTAATTTCTATTAACACAACTCAATCATTTACTTATTTTTTTATGTTCTAATTGTATTTTGATCATTGGGTTTTAGGAGTAGTTCTTAAACATCTTTTCTATAAATTAATTCAATTTATCTTGCATGGATCCGTAAGAGCATCACATATCTGTAGGTTCTATGTCTAAAAAGAACCTAAAGTGATCAACCTCTTTTATTACTTGATTTTTAATTTTAATACCTAGAGATGTATCTTTTGAGAATGAATCTTTGGATGCTTTTTTTTTTTGCATACTTCTCTCTTTAGATAGATTTGAATTTTCATTTTTCTCTTCTTTTGTATTGTTTAGATGGATCTTTTTAATCTTATTAACTTCATCATCAACATCATTTCAAATAGGTTCACAATTAGACTCATTAAATGCAACACATTGAATCTTCCTCTATTAGAGTTTTCCTATTTAATATTATAAACTCTACTATGAGATGAGTATCGTAAAAAATTGGCATCACCTAATTTTCTATCAAGTTTTTCTAATTGATATTTTTCTTTATTCAAAGCATCACATGTAGATCCAAATACATGGAAATGAGACATCTTGGTTTTCTTGCCTTAAAATAATTCATATGGAGTTTTCTTAAAAATGAGCCTTAAATTTTACTTTTGGTTACCTAACATGTGTTAATTGCTTTAGCCTAAAAATATTTTGGTAAATTGCATTTATCTACCATTAATCTTGCAATTTCTACTAAGGTTTTATTCTACTGTTTAAATACACCATTCCATTGTGGAGTTTTAGGAGCAATAAAATCATATCTAATACCTTGTTCATTACAATTAGATCTTCTGTTCTCAAATTCACCTTGATGATTAGTTTGAATTCTAGATATTAAATAGCTATAATCTTTTTGAATATATCTAACAAATAGAGCAAAGTCACAAAAAATATCACTTTTTTGTTAAAAATATCACACAAGTATGCCTAGAGTAATCATCAATGATCACAAAACCATAGCTTTTACTCCTAAGACTAGTGGTACATATTGGACCAAGCAAATATATACGTAATAATTCAAGTGGCTGAGATCCATTAGTAAATAGTTTATTTTGAAATTTTTTTATTTGTTTTTCATCTTGTCAAACATTGTACAAATGATTTAAAGCAAAGTCAATTTTTGGTAAATCAATTACAACATGTAATTTAGAAATTTTATTTGTGTGTAGTGTATACTAGCATGAAATAACTTCCTATGCCACAATCGTGCATTTTTTGTGCTAGTTTTGAAACGAACAAGAATTAGATTTTTAGGTTATCAACATCTAACACATAATTTTGTTATGCTTGTGAACAATTTAATCTAATTAAATAACTAGAAGAATAGGACATGATATCATAACCTTTATCAAATAATTGATTTATACTCAATAGGTTATGCTTCAGACCATCAAGTAATAAAATTTTTCTATAATAGATGATTTTCTTACCTGTACAACTAATTCTTTTTTTTTTTTTTGGTATTGTCTCAAGTGTAATTAGATCTCAATCTTTTGGTTTCAATGATGTAACTTTGTATATTCACCCATTATGTCTTGAGCATCTATATTCCAAATATCACATGTCTCAACTAATTACATTGTGTGGACATATCGAATTTTGGATATCCTCTAATGATTCTTCATGATCGGCCATTAGGCAAAGCCTTCTTTGAATAAAAGAGGTGATCTTACCATTTAAGCTCACCCAAGTTGCCTACATTACCCTCTTGCTAATTTTCTCTCCTTTTTTCTCTTCATCTTGTGTTCTGTAGTGTATGTTGGACACTTTCATCTAAGGTGTCTTTGCATCTTGCAATTATAGTATCACTCCATCCTTTTCCTTCATATATTGCATAAAATGGTTTTATATTATCTTTAAAACTTTTAATTCCATACCTAGACTATTTTAGATTATATTTTTCTTCTTAATTTGGTAGTTGAATCTTTTTGAGAGCATGACCATTACATCTTTGAACTCCTTTCCTATCTCCATCTTATTTTCTTATTAATCTATTTTCTTTCTTGTTTGAGCTATCCTCCATATCCTTTGTAACTATATTCTATTGATGAGCTATAAACGAACCAATACGCCATGGGATTGATCAAGTACTTAGATCTCTAGCCTCACCAATGATCATTTCCTTTGTGTTCCAATCTTTTGATAGTTATCTTAAAATTTTCTGCACACAAAATTTATTTTTTAAGTTCTACCAAAGAGGATATAAGGCATTGATATTTTTCATACAATAGGTATAAATTTTAGAAGTATTTTCTTCAGGTTTCATGCAAAATAATTCATACATGGATTAATCTATTGCAGTTTGCATCTCTAATTTTGTTAATGCATGAATATGTGATGATTAATTTGTCCCAGATTTCTTTTGTAGTTTTTAGTGTAGAAACTTTCACATGGTCATTTGGCTTAAGACTTAAGTGCACAAAATAAATTGCTCATTACATTTGCATTAAGTTCAGTGAGTTCTGATCTATTCATCAATGTTCCTCTCAAATTTAATGCCATTAGTATCTTTAGTGGGTGCTTGATATGGGCGTGTGAGCATGTGCTAAATTCTAATGTTTTAACCACGTAAAAATACCCTCATTCGATATTTTCAATAAAAAAAAAAGTGCATCATCACATTTGACAAGTTCAAAGTTCAACCATAATGAGAGAAATATAAATATAATGCAAGTAATTAAAAAAAAAAAAAGAAAACAATAATTTTTACGATGTTTGACCCACCCATAGCTTAGTCCACATGTAACAAAACACATAAATTAAGATTCTTACTATCTCCAGACTTACCACGATTAGCTCAAAAACTTTCGCAGTGTGTGGGTGGAGAAATCCTCACAAACTAATACAACTAATGCACTATTTCTTGTATGTGCAAAATTAGAATACAAGTGAATGAAACCAACTCAAAATGTCTTCCACAAATTTTGCTAGTGATTAGATCAATATAATATCGCATAAAAAATTCTAAGAACAAAAATAAAATGATCTTACAAATAATGAAGACCACTCTTACAATGCAACTTGGCTTGCAAAAACATTAGCTTTAAAAAGGCTCACACCAAAAAGAGCTTGTTTCAGATCTTTGAGCTTTGAAGGCTTGAAGAAAATTAGAAGAAAATTTTCAGATTTTCCTTAGTGTGTATAGAGAAAATTTTTCTTTTGAAAACTTGAAAGTTTAAAAAGAAATCTAATTTATTAATTGAGGAAATAAATAGCTGTTGTAAAAGGTTTAGAAATTTTTTTAACAAGATTAGGGAACTTTCCTATATCCTAATGTAGTAATAGGAAACAATAAATATGATTAGGAGTCACAGTTTGACTTATTGGCCCATTCAAGTTAATGAGTCAAGTGAATGGGCTTAACGAGTTCTACATACAAGATAAAATCCATGGAAAAGTAGCTTTTTAGGTTTTCCTTAGCGTGTCTAGAGCATAAATTTGTTTTGAAAGATCTTGAGTTTAAAAAGAACTCCATTTAATTAATTTAGTAAATAAAATAGGTGTTATAAAAGGTGTAGAAAGTGTTTTAATAAGATTAGGGAACTTGCTTACATCCTTAGCTAGTTGTTGAGAGTACTAAATATGAGCAGGAGTCACAATTTGGCTTACCAAAGCATTTTAGGTTAACCAGTTGGGTGCATGTGATTTAATGGGTTTTGCATTCAAAATTGGATCTAGAGACTTATTATTCTAACCAGGACACCTGTGCGCACAACTAGCTTTGTTTGATGTTCTCAGATAATCAAGGTTTTAGATAATACAATTTACTAAAATTTAAGGATTGAAGTTTTTAATAAAACTAATGAAATAATAGAGTTTATATATGAAGTTATATTTCAATTTGATTCTAAAGAACATTCTTGAAATAAGGACTTATTTGAATTGGAATTTTTGCAAGAGTTGCATGAGCAAATTAAATATATGTTCATGTTAAAAACTATATATTTTTTATTTTTGTTGGAAGGGTTGCTATACCAGTGCCTGGGTGCATTGTTAAATAGGCAAGAGATCTTACATCATGGATGAATGCAGACAAAGAATCTTAATAAATCATATGATTCATAGGAAGATAAATATTCTGTGTATTCAAGAAACTAAATAGTTTGGAGAGAAGGCTAATGATTTTGATAGTTTATGATTTAAATTTTGGTATTCGAGTAGGAGTCATACCATAAATAGTGTAGGTGTGATTATAGATAATAGTTTGAAGGATAATATAGTAGAAATTAATAAAATTAGAGATAGAATTATAACTTTAAAGATGTTAAGATTATTAATATTATAAGTGTTTATGTTTCTTTAGTAGGTTTGGATGTGTTCAAAATTAAAATTTTAGAATGACTTAGAAGAATTAGTACAAAAGATATCTCTTGAAGGAGGAGAGTTAAATGAACATAATGGTAGAGCAATAGAAGATTTTAAAAGCGTTTATGGTGGCTATGGGTTTGTAGCGACTAATGAAAGTGGTAGGACCATATTAGATCTTACTCTATCTTATGATTTTGTAATTGCTAATACCTTATTTAAGAAAATAGAGGAGCATCTCATCACTTCAATGAATATGAATATTAAAACTTAGATTGATTATTTTCTTATAAAAAAATAGATTATTTAGATTATAAAGATTGTAAAGTTATTCCGAATGAAAGATTATGTACTCAATATCGCTTGTTAGTTTTAGACTTTAAGATGAACGGGTGGAATATAAAATAGAGTAAAATGTTATCCTAGGATTAGATGAGAGCATTTAAAGAACACTAAATAAAAATATTTTTAAGAGTAAGATTCAAGATTTGAAGATTTTGATTGTGCATGAGAAAACTATTGTGGAGAAAAGTAGCTATGTGGGAAAACGTAGTTAGTAATATTAACAATGTTACAAAGGATGTGCTTGGAGTATCACATGAAAAAACTCTTAATAGTAAAAATAATTGGTGAACACTGCCGTTGCCAGGTCCTAAGTCATGGATGAGAAAAGTGGAGGGTTGCGTTAGGTAGTCGACAGCCAGTATAAAACTTGTCGAATAACTATGACATAAATCTTTTAAAAAATTGTGTTAATGTTAGGGCGTCCCCTAGAAGCGACGCGTTGCATGCCTGAATACAGCGACAAGTGTGCAAGGGCCGCTGCAGCGGTGCCCGGGTGTAGTGTTAAATAGGCAAGGGTTTCCACATCAAGGATGGATGTGGGCAAAGAAGCTAGTCTATGAAACTAAAATTAGGATATGAACTTAGAATATAGGTTCCCTTACAGGAAAATTAATGGAATTAATAGATATTATGATTCATAGGAAGATAAATTCTATGCATTCAGGAAATTAAATGGGTTGGAGATAAGGCTAAGGAGATTGATAGTCTAGGATTTAAACTATGATATTCGGGTGGGAGTCGTATTAGAAATGGTGTAGTTGTGATTTTAGATAAAAGTTTGAAGGATAATGTTATAAAAATTAATAAAATTGGAGATATAATTATAGCTTTAAAGATTATTATTGATGCTAAAATTGTTAATATCATAAGTGCTTATGCTCCTCATGTAGGTTTAGATATGGGTTCAAAATTAAAATTTTGGAATGACTTTGAAGAATTAATACAAAAGATGCCTCTTTAAGAAAGAATTTTTATTGGAGGAGATTTAAATGGACATGCTGGCAGAGAGGTAGATGATTTTAAAAGCATTCATAATGGCCATGGATTTGGAATGATAAATGAAGGTGGTAAGACTATATTAGATTTTTCTTTAGCTTATGATTTTTTAATTGCTAATACCTTATTTAAGAAAAGAAATGAGCATCTCATCACTTATAAAAATGGATACAGTAAAACTTAGATTAATTATTTTCTTATAAGAAAATTAGATCGTTTAGATTGCAAAGATTGTAAAGTTATTCCGAGTGAAAATTTATGTACCAAACATTGATTATTAGTTTTGGACTTTAAGATAAAACGATATTCTAGGATTAGATGGGGGCATTTAAAGAATATTAACAAAAATATTTTTGAGAGTAAGATTTTAGATCTTAAGATTTTATGTGTGCATGAGGATGCTAATGTTATGTGGGATAAAGTGGCTAGTGATATTAAGAATATTACAAAAGATGTGCTTGGAGTATCTAAGGGAAAAACTCGTAATAGTAAAAATAGTTGGTTGTGAAATCCTAATGTGCAAGAAAAGATAAAAAATAAAAAAAATTTGTTATAAA
This sequence comes from Dendrobium chrysotoxum, assembly GCA_019925795.1. Classification (NCBI taxonomy): domain Eukaryota; kingdom Viridiplantae; phylum Streptophyta; class Magnoliopsida; order Asparagales; family Orchidaceae; genus Dendrobium; species Dendrobium chrysotoxum. The sequence continues at coordinate 15,305,273 of CM034315.1, forward strand.
AATTGGTTTAATTGTAAAAATTCTAGTAATCGGGAAAGTTATAAAGAGGCACGTAAGGAATCTTAGAAAGCAATATGCGATGCAAAGATCTTAGCTTTTAATGATTTATATAGTAGATTATATACTAAGGAGGGAGAAAGATATATGTATAAGTTAGCCAAACAAAGAGATAGTAGTAAGGATTTAGTTCAAGTGAAGTGTATTAAGGATGAATATCAAAAAATACTTTTTTTAGAAGATGATATTCAACACAGGTGGATGAGATATTTTGCTAAACTTTTTAATGAAGAATGTGAAATACGATTGACTTTAGTCAGCTTAGCACATTAAATGAAAATAAAGATTTATGTTTTTATCGGTATATTAGTAAAACCGAAGTTAGAGTGGCTTTAAAGAAAATGAAGGGTGGAAAAGCTGTTGGACTTGATGATATTCCAATAGAGGTGTGGAAATGCTTAGGAGATGAAGAAATTTCTTGTCTTACTAAACTTTTTAATACTATTTTGAAGACTAAAAAGATGCCAGATGAGTGGAGAATGAGTGCGTTAATTCTTATTTTTAAGAATAAAGGTGATGCATATGATTGTGCGAATTATAGAGGAATTAAGTTAATGTGTTATACTTTAAAACTATAGGAGCGAGTTATGGAGCGTAGGTTGCGGCGTGATACTAATGTTTCTCAAAATCAATTTGGATTCATGCCGGGTAGGTCTACTGTGGAAGCCATACATTTATTGAGAGGTTTGATGTAGAAATATAGAGAGATTAAGGAGGATCTACATATGATATTTATTGATTTAGAGAAAGCATATGATAAAGTTCCAAGAGAAGTGTTATGGAGTGTTATTGAAAAGAAAAAGGAGTTAATAATGCTTATATTCAAATCATTAAAGATATTTATTGATTTAGATATTAAATATTCCATGCATTCAGAAAACTAAATGGGTTGGAGAGAAGGCTAAGGAGATTAATAGTTCAGGATTTAAACTATGGTATTTTGGTAAGATTCGTACTAGAAATGGATTGGATGTGATTATAAATAAAAGTTTGAAGGATAATGCTGTAAAAATTAATAGAATTGGAGATAGAGTTATAGCTTTAAAGATTGTTGTTGATGTAAGATTATTAATATTATAAGTGCTTGTGCTCTTCAAGTAGTTTTGAATATGCGTTCAAAATTAAAATTTTGGAATGAATTAGAAAAATTAATATAAAAGATACCTCTTGCAGAAAGAGCTTTTATTGGAGGAGATTTAAATGGACATGTTGATAGAGAGTTAGATGATTTTAAAAATATTTATGGTGGCTATGGGTTAAGAGTGACTAATAAAAGTGGTAAGATGATATTAGATTTTTTTTAACTTATGATTTTGTAATTGCTAATATCTTATTTAAGAAAAGAGATAAACATCTCATCCAAATTGATTATTTTTTTATAAAGAAAAAAAGATCGTTTAGATTACAAAGATTATAAAATAATTCCGAGTAAAAGTTTATGTATCTAACATCACTTATTAGTTTTAAATTTTAAGATGAAATGGCAGAAAATAAAAAATAAAGTAAAACATTATTCTAGGATTAGATGGGGGCATTTAAAGAAAAGTCTATAATTAGATGGGGGCATTCAAAGAAAAGTAACAAAAATATTTTTTAGAGTAAAATTTTAGATCTTAGGATTTTGTCTGTGCATGAGGAAGCTAATGTTATGTGAAAAAAAGTAGCTAGTGATATTAAGAATGTTATAAAAGATGTGCTTGGAGTATCAAAGAAAAAAATTCCAAATGGTAAAAATAGTTGGTGGTGGAATCAAAATGTGCAAGAAAAGATAAAAAAATAAAAATATTGTTATAAAAATTGGTTAAGTTCTGTTAATTGGAAAAGATATAAAGAGGCCTGTAAGAAGTCTAAGAAAGCAATATGCGATGCAAAATTTTTAGTTTTTAATGATTTATATAACTAAGGAGGGCAAAAGATATATGTATAAGTTAGCCAAACAAAGAGATAGGAGTTGTAAGGATTTAGTTTAAGTGAAATTTAGGATGAAGATCAAAAAGTGCTTTTATTAGAAGAGGATATTCAACAAAGGCGGATGAGATATTTTGCTAAACTCTTCAATGAAGATTGTGAGAATGCGATTGACTTTAATGACCTTAACACCCTAAATGAAAATAAAGATTTTTATTTTTATCGGCGTATTAGTAAAACTGAAATTAGAGAGGCTTTAAAGAAAATGAAGTGTGGAAAAGCTGTTGGACCTGGTGATATTCCAATAGAGATGTGGAAATGCTTAGGAGATGAAGAAATTTCTTGGCTTACTAAACTTTTTAAGATTATTTTGAAGATTAAAATGATGTCAGATGAGTGGAGAATGAGTGTGTTGATTCCTATTTTTAAGAACAAAGTTGATGCACAAGATTGTGCAAATTATAGAGGAATTAAGTTAATGTGTCATACTTTAAAACTATGGGAGAGAGTTATGGAGCATAGGTTGCAGCGTGATACTAATATTTCTCAAAATCAATTTGGATTCATGCCGGGTAGGTCTACTATGGAAGCTATACATTTTTTGAGAGGTTTGATGGAGAAGTATAGATAGAATAAGGAGGATCTACATATAATATTTATTGATTTAGAGAAAGCATATGATAAAGTTTCAAGAGAAGTGCTATGGAGAGTTCTAGAAAAGAAAGGGGTTAATAATACTTGTATTCAAGTCATTAAGGATATGTATGCAAGAGTTGTTACTTGTGTTCAAACACAAGGTGGTTTGACCAAGTATTTTCCTATTTCAGTTGGATTACATCAAGGATCAGCCTTGAGCCCATATCTTTTTGCTTTAGTCATGGATGTTCTCACTAGACATTTGCAAGAGGTTGTACCCTGGTGTATTCTTTTTGCTGATGATATTCTTTTTGTTGATAAGACTAGAGAGGGAGTTGAAGGTAAACTTGAATTATGGAGGTCAACCTTAGAGTCTAAAGGCTTTCGTTTGAGTAGATCTAAAACTAAATATATGGAGTGTAATTTTAGTAATAATAGATTTAGTGGGGGGATTGTGATTTTGGGCGATCAAGTTGTTAATAAGAGTACACATTTTAGATATATTAGGTCTATTGTTTAGAGTGATGACGAAATAGATGTGATATTATTAGTAGAATTCGAGTTGGATGGTTGAAGTGGAGGAATGCATCGGGCTTGTTGTGTGATAGAAACTCCCTCTCAAACTTGAGAGAAAATTCTATGAGATGGTGGTGAGACCTGCAACGCTTTATAGTGCAGAATGTTGGCCATTAAAAGAGAAGCATAATATTATGTTAAGCGTTGTAGAGATGAGGATGCTCAGGTGGATGAGTGGCTTTACTCTTAGAGACAGGATACGAAATGAGCATACACGTGGAAAGGTTGGAGTAGCTCATGTGGAAGATAAGATTAGAGAGAGTCGCCTTAGATGTTTTTGTAACATAAAACGGCGGTCTTCCGATGACCCAGTTAGGAAAGTAGATGTATTAGATTTGACTTATGCTAAGAAATGTAGAGGTATACATAAAAAGACTTGATTATAAAATATTAGAAATGACATTTCTTTATTATATTTAAATGAGAATTTGACTCTTAACCGGACACAATGAAGGAAAAGGATTCATGTAGCCAACCCCACAGTGTGATAAAGGATTGTTGTTGTTGTTATATTATATATTAAGGATGGCAAAAGAAGTATGTATAAGTTAACCAAACAAAGATATAGAAGGAGTAATGATTTAGTTCAAGTGAAGCGCATTAAGGATGAGAATAAAAAAAATGCTTTTATTAGAAGATTATATTTAACAAAGGTGGATGGGATATTTCGATAAACTTTTCAATGAAGATTGCGAGAATATGATTGACTTTAACACTCTAAATAAAATTAAAGATTTTTGTTTTTATCATTGTATTAGTAAAACCGAAGTTAGAGAGACTAAAAGAAAATAAAGTGTGAAAAAACTGTTGGACCTGATGATATCCAATAGAGGTGTGGAAATGCATATGAGATGATGAAATTTCTTTGCTTACAAAACTTCTCAATATTATTTTGGCTAAAAAGATGCCAGATGTATGGAGTGGCTTTACTCTTAGAGATAAGATACGAAACGAGCATATACGTGAAAAGGTTGGAGTAGCTCTAGTGGAAGATAAGATTAGAGAGAGTTGCCTTAGATGGTTTGGTCACATAAAACGGTGGTCTTCCGATGACCAGGTTAGGAGAGTAGATGTATTAGATTTGACTTATGTTAAGAAAGGTAGATGAAGACCTAAAAAGGCTTGGTTAGAAAATATTAGAAATAACCTTTCTTTATTAGATTTAAATGAGAATTTGACTCTTAATAGGATACGATGGAGAAAAATGATTCATGTAGCCGACCCCATGTAGTGGGATAAAGGCTTGATTTTGTTGTTGTTGCAGATGAGGATGCTCAGGTGGATGAGCGGCTTCACTCTTAGATATAGAATGCGAAACGAGTATATATGTGAGAAGGTTGGACTAGCTCTCTAGTGACAGATAATATTAAAGAGAGTTGCCTTAGATGGTTTGGACACGTAAAATGTCGGTCTTTCAATGACTAGATTGGGAGAGTAGATTTATTAGATTGGGCCTACATTAAGAAATGTAAATGTATACCTAAAAAGACTGGCTAGAAAATATTAAAATGACCTTTTATTAAATTTAAATTAGAATTTGACTCTTAACAGTATACAATGGAGAAGAATGATTCATGTAGCCGACTCCACATAGTGGGATAAAGGCTTGATGTTGTTGTTGTGTAAGCTTTTAAGATGGATTTTAGTATGTGCGAGCTAATCAACCAATTTTGCAAGATTACATATTTAAGCAATCTATTGAATTTCACTACTCTCTATGACTCTTAGCAATCTTGGGTTGACCTTGAATTCTTGAAGTCATCTTTAAGCATCTCTTGATCACATTGGTTCCTTGAATCATTTTATGAGAAAAGTCTTAAGAGCCATGCCTCCACTCAACCTTTAAACCTCTTAAAGTTAATTTTAGATCCACTAATCATGTTTTTGCTATCATTAAAACTAGACTCAACAAGATGGACTAGTGGGCATCTGAGATCGATTTGTGGGAGTTGCGGGCGAATGAACATATCACTTTGTTTAGTGATTGAGTCATATTGGTGGTTTGTAGAAGAACTTCGAGTGAGGCAAGGTTTGCTGACGAGGTTTAGGGATGCAAGTGAGGTGTTGGATGCAAGCAAGTAGGATTATTGCAAGCGATGGGGTTGAGCGAATGAAGAATTCATAAGATATTGAGTAGGCTAGATTGTGGCAAAACCATAATGGGAAATTGAATTGGTGAGATCACAAGTTATTCATGTAATTTGGGGATGGTCATGTGGCTTGGACGTGCGATTGCGTTGGAGTTTGTGGGTTTTGTGAGATCATTTTTGGATATTAGTGAAATATGATGGATGATTATAAAAATCTTTGAAGAAAGTTGCAAACAAATTATCAAACATTATTCTGACACCAAATTGCTGGAGTAAAAACACAAGAGAAAGGGCTTGCAAATTGAAGAAAAAGAAGAAATAGGGGAAGGTAAAGAGAAGTCATCATATACAATTTGGATCAAAAACGAAGAACAATCATAACAGGCCCATAGATAGTTTTTTTATCAATCAATCAATAATAGCCAAAAGTCCATTCAAACAATCTTATTTGTAATAGAAAACAAACCCTAAGATATGGATGATATTATCCCTATCTTTCTTACATTTAATTAAATAAAAACCTGAAAATATAAGTTGTAAAACTCATTCAACAAAAGTTTTGAAGTCATCTTGTTTTTTTTAATAAGCTTTGCTTTTTTTCATTTTCTGAAGGATAATCATAAGGAACATTTTTAGCTTGATTTTTTTTCTTCTTTTTTTTCTCTTTAATGTTTGGTTGGGTTCGTCACATAGTGCACTTTCTCCCATAGTCTTGGTTGGTTTCATTACAATTTAGATTAAGTTTCTTAATGTCATATCATCTGTACGAGGGATTTTAGTACTCTATAAATTGATCTAATCTCTTCCTATAGAGAATGTTACCTAGTTATCTTTAAATCTTAGATAGTTAATATATGCATTTCTATCTTGTTGGAGACAATGAAACCATCTGGTTTGTACGATGTGAAGGCTTTGTTTGGGTCAGCCATGTATTGGCCTGATTTCTCACAGAGACCGCTTCATTTGAAAATTTAGTTACTGCATACACAGTCTACATGCCATTGGAATTCTTTCAAAATTTTAATGATATTTGATGCAATACAAGAAAGATATTTTAATATTTTAGATTTTTTATTTCAGTTTTATTGTGATATTAACAATGCATTTATGGTAATTGCACTTAGTTTGAAGTTCATGATGTGTTTCAAAATATGTATAAGATTTATCAATCATGTAGTAATTTAATTCTATATTTTTATATTAAAAATATTATTGAAGCTTTTTCTTAAATGTGAGATTTTCTTTAAATTATCGACACTAAACTGCATGAAAGTAAAAAATATTAAGGATTATATGCAGCTGCAAATATATAATCATATTATGAAATGAAAAATAGTAAATGATGCAAACAAAATTTCAAAACTACACGCACATACATATATATGTGGGACCATTAATCTAGAAACCTAATTTCTGAATGAGTTTTAGTATGATCATATCATAATTTGATGAATAGCAACGTACAAAATAAAGAGTTTGAGCGATAGCACTCTCAATCCCTTGTCACCCAATGAAAGCTTACACATACATAATAATTATTTTTCAATCATTTACTTTTTTCTTTCTTTAATTAGCATCAATGTAAATATCTATCTACTATTCCTCTTCTTTTTGTGCGCTCACTGATGTGCTTTCTTAAACTCTTGAATCATTATTTCAATCATATTACCACTGCATGGCCCAAGACATCCATTGGGCGATGATATTTAGTGAAGGTTAGGCTATATGGAATGTTGTCCAAGTCTACTAAACGTTCAGAGGACATTTTAGCTGTTTTTGTTTTCAAACCAATTTTATGTCTCATAATTTGATTCTTTTGGGGCATTGATTGATGTGGGTTTCTCCAACAACTCCACTTTCATACGACATTTGTCATTCCTTTCTAGGATTGTAGCAAGGTTGGATCCTCGTGGTATTTCTATTAGTGACTTTCTTTTGATTACTTGTAGACAATAACAGTTAGTGATTTTTTGGGATCCTATTGTCAACAGTTTTATTCTGTTGTACCTTTTGTGCTTTTTTTTTTTTTTTTCTGTTAATTGGTATTTTGTCTTGTGATTTTTCTGTAATTTATAGCAGTCACAATTCTTTTGTTGTGAGTTCCTAGGTTTATAGTAACAACCAATATTGCTTATGTCTCAACTCGAAATTAGTTGTTCTTAAGGCATTTCTTTTGGTCGCTTCATTTGGTTTATTTTAAAATTATGTATGGATATTTAATATGGAATGCTTATGTTTCAACTTAAGGGAAATTTTCATAAGATGGTGAGAGTTGCAATGCTTTATGATGCAGAATGTTGGCCATTAAAAGAGAAACATAAAATTAAGTTAAGTGTTGCAAAGATGAGGATGCTCAGGTCGATGAGTGGCTTTACACTTAAGTCAGAATGCGAAATGAGTAAATATGTGAAAAAGTTGGAGTACTTACAGTGGTTGATAAGATTAGAGAGAGTCGCCTTATATGGTTTGGTTACATAAAACATCGGTTTTCCAATAACCTAGTTAGGAGAGTAGATGAATTAGATCCAGCCTATGTTAAGAAAAGGTGGAGATACACCTAAAAGGACTTGGTTAGAAAGTATGAGAAATGACATTTTTTTATTAAATTTAAATGAAAATTTGACTTTTAATAGAATAAAATGGAGAAAAAAGTTTCATGTTGCTGACCCATGTAGTGGAATGAAGGCTTGATATTGTTGTTGTATATAGATATTCAATGATTGAAAAGAAAACATTGTAACAATGAATAAAAAGAATTACTTTTGATATGAAAAAATTCTTATTTTATGATTCACTTTCTTACTTTAAAGAAAATTGGGAGAGTTTATCTTCTTGTGCAAGTGTGGGGCTTGTTTTTTTGACTTCTTCCCGTTTTACATTTTTCTTATTTATTGAAAGTGAAATTCTTTTTGAATAGATTTACTATAATCTAGATTTCTGTAAATTGTGTGAAATTTTAGATGCATGCATGGCTTTTTGTAGTCTTTGATTTCTAGTCATTATTCTAGTAGAAGGTCATAGATCTATTATTTAAATGGGATTCTATTATTATTATTATTATTATTATTATTATTTTATTTTCATTGATTGCAATAACTTGTTGTTTTGATTAATAGCTTATGTGTTGCATTTTTTCATATTTATTGTATCTATCTATATACATATTTATTGTATATATCTATCTATTGATTAAAGAGTAAAAGCCCAAAGTAGTCCCCCGACTATTAGTAAATATCCAATTTAGTCTCAGACTTTCATGATGACCCGATTTAGTTCTCCGACTATTAGAAAATGTTCTAATTTGGTCCCAAGACTAAAAATAATAGTTGAACTTGTTGTAAATATGAAAGTATTTTGGGTATTATGTATTAAATGAGATTATATTATTTTTTATATTTTTTATTTTATCATATTAAAATAAATGCAAAAATCATAACAGAAGTTAACCAACTAAATAAAAATAGTGAATAATTAATAAATGTGGTTAACTTCCATTATGATTTTGTATTTATTTTAATATGATAAATGATAAAATATATAAAAAATAATATAATCTTACTCACACCATAATAACCAAATACTTTCAGATTTAATTGTCGGTGGTAATTTTAACTATTGTTTTAGCCTTGGGACCAAATTGAGACATTTTCTAATAGTCAAGGGACTAAATTGGGTCATCATAAAAGTTTGGGACTAAATTGGACATTTACTAACTATCGGGGAACTATTTTGGGCTCGTTGATTGAATCTGAAGGTGTATAATTTATTGTATTTTTTTAACTTTTTCGAGATTGTAGCAAGGTCAAAGGCATGTAGTTATTCAACTAGCCAGTTTCTTGCTACTTTTGTGGTTATAGTAATCGAAAGTTCCTAGATTTTGGTGTTAGCGGCTAGGACTGTCAAAATCGGGTCACGGGTCGGGTTTGGGTCAAACCCGATACATATTGACCCGACCCGAACTCGACCCGCTTTGGACTTGGGCCAACTCCGACATGACCCGAGTTCGAACATGGATATGGCCTTGAGCCTCTCCTGCATCTTAATGATCTTTGATGAATTTGGGAGGGCGCAACATTCATCTGGGGCACTGACGACGGGGAGAAGGGAAGCCATGGACGTGGCTTGGCTAATGCAGAGGGTCGTGATCAGCAATCGTATGTACTGGATGGTATCGTAGATAGCTAGACCAGAAGTGATGACGCTGCCTGGGGAGTTGATGTAGAGGTGAACGGGTTTCAAGGGGTTCTCGGACTCAAGGAAAAGCAGCTGGGCGACCATGATGGAAGCGGTCTCATCGGAGATGGGGCCGTTGATGCATTATGCATACAAACCTGCATGCCTGTAACATATCCGATGGACCGTCGGAGAGTGAAACAAGAAGATCGGCGACGCGTTAGCAATATACTTATACACTTGCTTTCGATTGAGCTTGAGGTAGCAGAATAGGAGTTTGAAGAGGGAGTTGAAGGATCTGAAAACGACGGTGGAGGGGTAGCCTGCGATTGCATGAGAGGAAGGTTTGGTTAACGGAGGTAGAGTTGGGGAAGGGCGTCTTAACCTCAAGAAACAACCAAGCATTCTCTCTAGGTGGAGAACAAATGGGAGAAAGCCAGAATGTGTTGAGCGTTGGTTTCATAGTTGTGCTCAGATCTGTGGGAACCAACCATTTTACTGTTCGGAGAGTGAAGCAAGAATGCTTGCGACGCGTTTGGCAAGCAGGAGTTCTGCTGTAGCGGCATGCGGGAAGCGGCCCATGCGGGTTTTCATTCTCAGGTTTCCGGGTCAAACCCGAACCCTACCCGATTTTTGAAACGGGTCAGTTTGTGGAACTCGAACCCGACCCATTTGACAAACGGGTTGACCCTAACCCGAAATTTTTGGGTTGAATTCGAGTCAGGTTTTCGGGTCGTATCAAATATTGACACCCCTATTAGCGGCTTTTGCTGCAGTTGTCTGTGGCATGCTTGTCTTGTAGTTTTTACTTCATCATATAGCTGGTGCAACTTCTTTTTGGTGGTTCTTAGGACTATACTACGAGCAATCTTGCATCTACTTAAGATCTTCTGGGAATTTTCTACTTATTAAGTCAATCAATTCTTTGGGCCGGCTCCTTTAATGTGTTTACTCTGTAATTATAAATAGGAATCCAATGCATTATGAATGTAAAGAAAACATTGAACAATTAATAAATTAATTACTTTCGATCTGCAAATACTTCTCTCGGCAATCAATTCCATGATTAAGTTTGCGACTTGAAGAGTTCCGGTAGAGCTTATCTCCTTGTACAAATTTAATGGCTTATTTTTCTAGTTCATTCTTCCCCTTTTCTTTATTTTATTCCTCATGTTTCGTTGGTTGGAAGTGAAATTGTATTTTTAGTCAGATTTTCTACGAATCCATATTTCTTTTAGTTGTGAAATTTCGGTCACGTGCATAATCTTTTGTTGTCCTTGGTTTTCTAGTAGAAGGCCATAGATCTATCGTTTGAATTGTACTATGTCGGTTTCTTTGTTATCAAGATAATAAAGATTTGTTTTGGATTATAGTGTTTCGTGAATTTTATGTTTGTTGCATTATTTTCTTTATTACATGTTTTCATTAGATTTGTGTTTGAATCTCTAGACCTAATACGTTTTACATCAGTCATGCTTTGCATTTTGATAATGCAGATTAACTCAGGATTGGCATTAAAGTCATCGTAAGGACACTTTAATCATGTAACCAGGCATCATTTAACAAATTCTAAAAAAAAAAAAAGAATTCTCCATGCAAAAGGAGGCTTATTCAATTGGTTCTGGAGGCATTTATATTAGAAGTTTAAGCTAGAAACTGGCATTATAAATAGATACAAATTGAACTTGGTTTGTGTCAGATTAAATCTTTTGATTTGCTGTAGCTTTCTGTAGCCATGGTTTATGTTGTTTATAGAATTAATTGTCTGGATGATCACATTCTTCATTTCATCAGGAGATTAATTCAAACGCACTTACTGCTTCATACTCTCGTTTACATGTTTAAAAATTTAATGCCATCAGAGGCAGCTGATCTCTAGTTGTTTTTATTGGTATTTTTTTTCTCTTCTGGACATAACAAGGTGCAAGAAGCAAGGAAGGCCGCCAAAAAAGCACAAAAAATACTAGAAACTGTTTCTAATAGAAAGAAGAACAAGCAATTGGAGAACGGAGGATTGGTTATTTCTAAAGCTGTATATGGAAATCTTCATGAAATGGAACGAAGCGGTGTGCATAGAGATCAGAATGATGAAGTGGCCTCTCAAGTTTTAGATGTAACATTGCCGCTCAATTTTTTGGTCAATGATTCAGGACAACTTAAGGTATTTGCTAATTATACTGCTATGTGTGACTATTCTGATTTTTAACTGGCTAAACCATTTTTATTTTCATACTATTCATGGTTAGATATGTAAAACCTTAGAAACTTGGACATGTTGCCATGCATAATACGGTACACACTGGATTAACTGCTAAAAGAATCAGTGCCGATTATCATCTCTTTATTGTTCTTGCTATGCAATATTTCTCTTTTATTTCTTAAGATCTCTGTTTTTTGATATATTCTTTACCATATTTTTTTCTGAGTGGTAGCTAGTTATAGTAGAAAAAAGAAAAGATTTGGAAAAGAATTGAACACTTTTCTCTGTGTGAGAATTTTGCATCACTCTCAAACATGCGGAAATGGAGAGAAAGGAATCCGATAAACTTTTGATGATACCCAAACTATCCTTGTTTTAATTAAAGAACAGAAGTTTATTCCTTCTCAATAACCTATTCTTCCTTGTTCCTGGTATTAATTAATGTTTAAATAAGTTGATTACCCATCAACTATTTAATAACATAATAATAAATTATAAGTAAATTATGATGTTATATTATGCTAACTAGAACTTAATTAAGTGTAGGGTTTTGTACTAGGTAATTACAAGTAGTAGACAAAATATAAATTTAGTAAATTATAAGTAGGCTAATAAGACGTAGGATAATATATAGTCTAATTTTCTAAGTAATAACTAATTAATTTATCATCAGATGGTATGTTATGCTAATCATGTATTAGTTAGTATTTAATTTTAAAGTTGTTTAGTTAGGCTAATTATTTGAAGGCATGAGAAAGTATTAGGCTATGTTCTACAAGGGATAGTTGAGAAAAATTGTTGTTGTAGAAATATCAAGCTATTGAACTTCGGTCATAGGTTTATGCTTTTAGTTGAAAATTGATCTGACCATTAGTAGGGTTGTAAATGTGCTGCACATAAATGAAGCTTTGTTTAAGTTTGGCTTGATATTTCTTTGTTTGTGTTTATTTTTTGATTTGTTTGCAAACATAAATGAACAAACTAAATGCAAACAAATATATATTTCAAGGATTTGTTATACAAGGACATCATTTAAATCATATGCAACTACCATATGATGGTTTAATATTTGCAAATTTTTTTCAAAAAAAAAACCTACTTATTTAATAACTATATTTTTCAATGAGATTTTAACAAGCTAAACAAAAATGAAAGAAGTTTTGTCCATGTTCGATGCACTAAGAAATCAAGTCTAACTATTGTGTTCATATTTGGCTCATTAGTTAACAAATTAAGTCAAACCTGAGTTTCTTAACAAGCCGATCGTGAGTTGTTTGCAAGCGTCAAGCTAGATTGACACCCCCCAACCATTAGCATACGAGGATTAATTTTGATCTCCTTTGATCCACATTCACTGATTAATTAGACATTGACTAGAAAAGAATGAATTAGCCAATTACAGATTCTTTAATAGGCTGATTTTTCATTGTAGTATTTTTCTTAAAGATCCTTTAAGCTTCCACTATCTGCTGAAGTTCTTGATGTGCTCAATATCTTGATGAACCACTCACATTTGTAATCTCATTTTGCACGTTTTTTGTAGGTTTTCATATCATAGTACAAGAGCTTTATGAAAATTTTGTTACGTATTATGACTATAAATGTGATTATATTTGCTAAATACAACAATGTTTTTAATCAAAAGATGAGTATGTTACTTGTCAAATTAAGCATTGGTTGTTAAATTGGAAAGATAACTTGGGGCTACTTTTTGGTAAGAGAATATAAATGAGTCTAAAAGCAACTTTTATGTAAGATAAGTTTTATCAATTCATATGTTTGGTGACAAATAATTTGGCGAAGGCCAAAGTGTTAAATGAGAATGGTGAGATTGGCTTTGTGATAGAATTACGGAAGGTAGACTATTACAATCTCTATTTGAGGGAGAGAAAATAATTAACTTAAATGGACATAAATTGTAACTCGATAGGCTGTGATAGAATTCCTATTGGGTATGTAAAAGGTGGTGAAAATGCATTGAGATAAGCTATATTTGATTTTATAGAAGCATATGATCATGCAATAACAATCACATAATTTAAGAAATGATAAGAATATTACTTTCAATGGAGGAGCATGCAACATAGAGTAGTTATGAATTTATATATTGGAAGTAAAGAAAATAATAGAAAGGGATATTTTTTTTTAATGATATGATGATGGAATTTGAATTGTGAAAGTTATTAATCTCTTAGGATATGTTACTAAGAGAGGCATTAGAATTATTTAGTTGAATCAAGCATGATGTGAGATAAGATGATCAGATATATTAACAAGATTGCTATAGAACTTCTGCGAGTGTAGAACTAGATCACATGCATTAATATGGAGATTTGGTGGAGCATTAAGGAGATACGAAATCTTATTAAGGAAAAGAAATATTATTTTTAAATGATGGCTAATATAAATACTATTGAGGCTTATAATGATTATGAGAAAGCTATAAATTTTGCCAAGAGGATAATGAGCAAAACAATGCTGCATCTATTGATGATTTATCTAATTGGCTGGGTATCAATGAAGGAGAAAAAGAGAATAGAATAGATAGGGCAACAGATAAGAGTACTAAAAGTTTGTTCAATTAGGTGCATTAGAAGTGAAGATAATAAAGGTCTAATCTTAAATGAAGAAATCAAGGAATGATGAATATTTCTTTGAAAGATTATTTTGGGGATGTTTGTTTTGCTGAAAAAGGAATATAGAGTAAAATAGAATACAATCTAAGGAATATAGAGTAAAACAAAATACAATATAAAATGAATGCTAGGGATTTGAAATGTTTGGAGTTATCTAAATGGTGTAAAATACATGAAGGTGATTGTTTTTTTTTTTTGGTTTGCTATAAAATTAATGTAATATAAAGCCTAATGATGGTGGTGGCTGACTGTGATAGATGTTGATAACGGGTGGTGTTCTACATCAATATTGGAGTCAGCTTGCGGTGTATTTAGAATTTAGCAAAAATTTTGAATACATAAAAAATGGGCAGAGTTTGAAGTTCACCAAAATTTTACTCCGCATTCATTTTTCATCAAACCAAACACCAAAATTCATAAAACCCCGTATTTGAAATATTTTACACTTATCATCAAACAAACAACACCTATATGAGAGTTCCAGGAAAAATATCTTAAGAGAATAATGAATAAAATAATGAGATATTATAGATTGATTCTAAATGCGAGATAGTTTTCTCAGAACATACTTAATGCCTATTAATATATTGAGAGTTTTGAGTGATGTTGCAGTGGTTTGGCTAATAAATATATTCAATTAAAATTGGAATAATATAAGGTTGCCAAATGATTGAATAGCAATTATTTTGGTACCATTTAATGCATAGGATTCGCTGAAGGTGGTAATTATATAAGAATCAAGTTTATGAATCATACGATGGGGTGATATGAGAAAGTAATGCCAAATGAATTATACAAATATGTGCTAATGTTGGCGGTTGTGGCAATCATCCTATGTTAATAGTGGTCAGCTTGCGGTGTATTCAGAATTTGAAAAAAATCAGGTGTGTTTTGCATACATTAAAAATGAACTATAGAGTGAATTTAGAATTCACCAAAATTTTACTCGGCATTTTTTTTCATCAATCCAAATGCCAAAATTCTTAAAGCCCCTGTATTTGGAATACTTAATACTCGCTTTTCCTCAAACTAAACAACCTCTATATAGTTGTTTCAAGAAAAAAAAAAATCTTAGAAGAGCATAATGAACAAAATAATGAGAGATAGGATTGATTTGAAAAGTGAAATTGTTTGCTCAAAAGATGCTTGAAGGTATAGGTCCATATGAGATGCCTAATAATATTTGGAGAGTTTTGGGTAATGTTATAGTGGTTTGGCTAACAAATATTTTCAATAAAAATTGGAATAATATTAGGATGCCAAATGATTGAACATGAAATATTTTGGTTCCAACATTTAAGAGCATAGGATTTGCTCAAGATGGTAATTATAGAAGAATAAAGTTTATGGATCATATGATGGAGTGATATGAGAGGGTAATGGAATATATTTAGAAAAAAAACTTAGTTTTTTGGAAAATGAACTTGATTTCATATAAAAAAGATTAACTAAGAAAATAGTTTTTTTGCGAAGACAATACATGAAAGGTATAGATAATGTGGAGACGATCCAATTATGAGATTTAGTAGTTTTAAAAAGAAGTATGATTGAATACCAAAAGAATTGGTTTGATATTATTTTTAAAAAACAGTGTGCCAATGATATGTTGAAGTTATTAAATATAGGCTTGACTATGCATTGGTTAATATTAGATGCACTTGTGGATGCCAAAGGGTTTTTAATTTAAGTAGAATTACATCATAAATGAACTGTAAGTTCATATCTTTTTGTATTGATTGTAACCATATTAATGAAGGACATTCAAAGTGAGGTGTCTTGGTATATATTTTTTTGCAGATAATATAGTTATGATTTGTGTGACATCTATTAAAAGTAATTAAAAGTTAGAACAATGAAGAAAATTATCAATAAGGGTTTGAGATTATTAGAACAAAGACCACAAAATGATTTTTACTTCAAGTGGGTTTAATATTAAAAGTTATCTTTCAATGTTACTAAAAGATCAACTAATATCTAAATTTGATAGATATAAATATCTTGGATATAATATAAAGGATGAGAATATTAATAAGACTAACTTTAAGAATTAAGTAGAGTCTATGATGCACAGACACGGACATGGCGACACGGATACGACACGACACGGACACGTGACACGTCAATTATTGAAAATATAGAACACGGACACGGGTTGGACATGGTATTATAATTTTTATATTTTAAAAATAGTGTATAAAAATTGAATAAGTATAATTTTAAAAATAATTTAGAAATAATAAGTCATTTAATTAGAATTTGTACTTAAAATGATTAATATTGGATATCGAGAGTCGGGCTTAATGTTGTTTATCAGCCATCGAGAGAGGAGATGACAATACTGTCGAGAGTCGGGCGTTGATGTTATGCAGTAAATAATGGGTGTCAATGTTAAGAGGGCATTTATCGTTGATGTTGAGAGGGCATTGGTCGTCGATGTTGAGAAGGCGTTGGACAAAGATGAGATGTTAAATTGTGTGTGTAGAAATTGCTAGTATCGAACATCAATGTAAAGACGACGTCAGAATTTGATATGGAGATCGTTTTGAAATGTTGATGTTGTAACAACGTTAGACGTCGATGTAGAGATGTCATCGGGCATTGTTGTGAAATCAAAGTTGTAATCTGCCAAAGAGAAATTAAAATGAGAATATTCGATGAATGAGGTATTAAGTGTGGACGATTGATTTGGTGTTGTGGATAGGAAATAAGAATTTTAGTTTTTATATTTTAAATAAGTAAAAATTTTAAATACAAGAAATTATATTTTAAAAAATTCATTAAATATTTAAGATGCGCGTGTCGGACATGCGTGTCTAATTTGTATTTAATATTTTTTAATCAGACACGTTTTCAGCGTGTCCGACACGTGTCGGAGGAGTGTCGGACGCGTGTCGTGTCGGATACGTGTTAGACACTGCACGCCTCTTTGAGGAGAAGTGTCGGTGCATCATAGAGTAGATTAGTCAAACCAATCCCATTTCGTTTAGCTCATAAATTCATCTTGAGTTTGGGTTAGCCATATTATTTTAGCCTTATTTAGGATGTTTAAAATATAATGTATATCTCCCATAAAAACAAATATAGAAACCCGCTTCATTTTTTAATCAAAACAAAATCAACTTGAACTTTGCTCTAGTTTTAAGTGAGTGTCAGGATTGAAAATCATTTTGATTTGAATTTGAGTTTTTGATGAGTCAATCAAAACTTGATTGTAGATAGTTCACTCTTTATCTATATGCACTTGTGTGTATTGTTATAGTTTTAAACATCTTCCAACATCAAATTTATTTTAATTTCAAAGTCACTCAATTATGATTATTGATAGGGTGAGTGGCGGCAACTGTTGTAGGTGATTGTTGGCATTGAAGGTGACAAATTGACTAGTGGTGGACGTGTTATTGGGTTGATTTTAATCCGTTTAAGCCTATGCTTGTTATAGCTAGCTTTTTAGGCATTTAAATGGTCGGGTTTACTTCATCATTTGATAAAGGAATTTCATGGAAGTTACAAATAAATTTTATAAAACTGTATTTAAGCTGACATGTTACATAGATGTAGGTTGTGCAGTAAAAAAAATTTTGAGAATCAAGCTGAGTATAATGAGAATCAAGCTGAGTATAACATAAACGAGAATAGTAAGTTGGGTATGTGATGATAGTAAGCATTTATGGAAAATTCGGTGAAGAAAAATAGATTTGGGTGATTTGAACACTTACAACAAATGATGGAAGATGCACCCATATGATGTGTAGATGAAATTAGTGTCAAAAGGACTAGAAAAGGGTAGACCACATGCGATATGATTAAGAGTTATATAAATTAGTTTAAGTAGGTTTAACACCTTATACAATATTCAGTAATATTAAATGGTTGGTTGGTTGATAACTATGAAAATGATTATATTAAAAAGGTTGTCAGGGGTGGCACCAATTTAAAAAATAAAAATAAAAAATTTTTAAAAAATAATTTTGTTGTTTTGGGTATCAATGACTAGAACATGCATTGGTATGGAAGGCATAGGATAAAGAAATGATGGGCAAAATTTAACTTTGTTTTAAGTTATAAAAATGTAGAGTCAATTAGAATAAGCATCACATGCAACAACAGCAAATAATATAGAAAAAGGATTCATGATGCGACTCCAGATAGTTGTAATAGTTTTAATGTTTGTTATTTTCTGTAATATCTGCGGTGCAGAAAATGTGCCATTTGATCAGATGAACAAGAGACACATGGTTCGGCAATTGGCATGCTACTGAATAGCTCTATAACAGTTATGACAGTTATGAGCTAACCATATAATCAAGTATGGTGTAGTTTTATTTCTGAAATATTGAATGAACTAAGTACCAATTAACAAGGAGTTTCTCTTGCCCATCTTTATTTTACCTTCATGTTTTTTCTCTGCTTTAAAACTGATGGACAGATGAAGCTTCATCTGCTTTAGTTTTCGAAGGAAAGAGGAATGCTTCGTATGCTATATTCTTTGTGGAAACTTTAAGTTAAATTCAAGCACTAATTTCTTTAATTCTGGCACAGCTTCATGAGGGCATTAAAAAATCTGGATTAATGGGTTTCTGTGATCCCTGTCCTGGAATTCCAAAGCAACTACTTGTGGAATACACATATCGCGGTCAAAATTATCAGGTTTGTATCCATTTGTTCTTTTTCTTCATCATATGGTATATTAGCCTGATCTTACTTTCTGTTTTGGATGGCTGTGTGATCACACAGGTTGTGGTGGGTGACAGTGAAGAGTTGCTGATCCCACAGGAAAGAACATAGGGATGTAAAATACAATTTATTGATTTGTGATTAAATTTGAATTTGTTTCCTCAAAACAATTTTGTATGTGAGCAAATTCCTCTAAGGTGTTTGTCACTGTATTAGATTGTAAGCACATGAGGCTTTTCTGTGATTGCTGTCACACAGTCACAGTTTGTTTTGGAAAATAAATAATTTAAAATAAATGTCAACTACATATTTAATATTTTCAGAATTGAATTTTGTCAGCTTTTATGCCTGACTTTTATATTTATTGTATTGAGGCATTCAAAACTGTTGTTAGTGTTGAACTTGAAAACAGATTTTTGAGTTTAGCATATGTTTCATTTGGGATAGCTTTTTTTTTTACTTTTTAAAATGACTTTTTAGTATAAAATTTTTTAATTCACGAAATTTTTGTACTAAAAAGTTGTTTTAGAAAGCAGCAAAAAAACTGTCCCAAACGAAGCTATAGAAGAAAACTTTGATCTGCTTGCTATCATTCTACAGCTCTTTCCATCTACTTAATTGTCTTTCCTTTGTATCTTTAGGAACCTTACCTTTTTTTTTAATTTAAGTTTTTTTATTCTGGGATGAAGGTTCATTTTATTGGTAGCAAGAAGCATATTAGGTCATTAAAGTTTTGTTTGGGATAGCTTTCTTACTGCTTTCTAAAGCGATTTTTAGTACAAAAATTTATAGTTTAAAAAAAATTATATTAAAAGTTATTCTAGAAAGTAATAAAAATGATGTCTAATTCAGAGTCTTCTCATGTTTTGATTGCCAACTATGCATATTCTCATTGGCTTTTAACAAATTTCTTTTATTCAATTTCAGGTTGGTAAGACTACTATGATATAATTATAAATTTCATTTAATATGGCTGCAAGAAACTTGTATTGCCTTTAAGGAAAAGTTTTTAGAGGTCTCTCTTAGATATTGCAATAGATCGAGAAGGGTTGGTGTTGTAGGATATAAATATTGTTGTCATGATCATTTTGTGAAGTCTTTTTCTCTTGCATTATGGAGTGCTTTCATGAAACTCTCATGTAGGTGTTTGGCTTAATGATAAGTGTAAAATGTAATAAATATAATTGTTTTAGGAATTTTTGAGACCATTTATTATTATTTTTTAATGCAGTTTTTTTAGCATAAATTTTTTTTTATTAGAAAACTGCTTTAAGAAGTAATAAGAAAACTGTTCCAAACGAAGTCTAAATGGTATGAATAACAAAGTTATATGACTTCAATTTCTCAATCAAATTCAGAAATAAAGATAATTATTATGAAATATATTATAAGATAACAAAATATTTAAGGGTTTTTTTTTTGTTCTTTACTATACAATAACAAACTAATAAAAAAACTTTTGATTGTTCTCAACAAAATAATTCTTTCTTAACCATGTAATTACATAAAAGGCAGAGGAGTGATTAAAATAATAATAATAATAATAATAATAATAATAATAATAATAAAAGAAAACTATTCTGAGAGAGAGATCTTAATCTTCTTCAATAGCATTTTCTGTTGGAACTGAACTGCTCATTATGAGTATTAAATTAGAGATATTTAAACGTTGAATAGCATTTAAAATGTTGCAGACCACATTGCTCTCATTGCTATCTTAGCTCCTAAGATAATGCCTGACAGCTTCTCACAGCTATAAAAGCAATGTTATTCTTTAAAAAATAATAATAATTCTCACTTTCTCTTATTTGAAATAAATTTAAGAATTCTAATGAGTTGAATTCGAGCGTTCTTTGCCTAAAAAATCATGCAGTTGGTATGATGATATTATTATTTTGAAATATTAATTATGATGGACCCATTAATGATTGATAATGCTATGCTTTCTGCACCTAAAGAATAATCAATTAAGGCTTCAGTTAGGACGGTTTTTTTGTTATTTTCTGAAGCAATTTTTTAGTACAAAAATTTTTAGTTCAAAAAAAATTTGTACTAAAAAATTGATTTAGAAAGTAGTAAGAAAGCTGTCTCAAATGAAGCCTAAACTTAACACAACACCTGCAAGATTAGTGGACAATTTGCTCATAAGTCTTGAGTAACTTAGGCTTCGTTTGGGTCGGCTTTTTTATCATTTTTAATGTATTTTTTTAGTACAAAAAAATTTTAAACTAACAAATTTTGTACTAAAAAGCTGTTTCAGAGAGCAGTAAGAAAGCCGTTCCAAACGAAGACTTAGGATTCATTTGAGACAATTTTCTTATTATTTTCTAAAATCATTTTTAAGTATAAAAATTTCTTGAAAGTAGTGAAAAAAATAAAGGCCAAAAGCTGTTCTCATTTGTGATAGTATTTTTATTACTTTCTAAACAACTTTTTAGTATAAAAATTAGTATAAAAATTTCTTTAAAATAATAAAAAAATAGTGATAAAAAATTGTCCCAAAAAAAATTTTAAATAATGTCAAGGATTCCAAACAATAATTATAACAATGATAAGGGAACCGAACAGATAATTCTTGATTATATTAGTCATAATTTTTTTTTAATTCGTGAGTTAAACAGCTGTAAATATTATTCCTCTGTGAAAGTATTATTTCTCTGTGAGAAATCATACTGGTAGAGAGAAGAATTTAATTATTTTAATTATGAATGATGATCAACTCACATAATCATATAAGTTTATAGAGGAAATATAAAGTTTTATATTAAAAATCTAGGAAGTGAGAAGTTATGAAGCATAGGCTTAGTTTGGGACAACTTCCTTACTGCTTTTTAGTATCAAAAATTTCTAGTTTAAAAAATTTTTATATTAAAAAACTGTTTTAAAAAGCAATAAAAAAGCTATCTCAAACGAAGCCATAATCTAGTTAAAATATCTTTAAGTACTAGTAGATATGATCTAAGACAAACTAAACTAAACTATAGTTTGGTTAGTTTGATTTGATTTAGGATGAATTGAAATATGATTAACTTCAATAATGAACCTAATTTCATTTAACTTAACTAGAATTACTAAGAAAAATACTAAGTAATATCTACTAAATATATAATTGACATATGCTGTTTGACTCACTTGGAGGTGTCATATGCACTTGGGCCATATTTGAGAGAAACCCAACATTCAACTATTTAGTTCTCTTGATTTAGGTATCACATAGATCTAACTATGGTAAAAACCAATCCCATATTTAACCCATGGTGGCTGACTAGAGTATAACAAATAAGTATTAGGATTAATTAGAGTCTCACTTGTATGAGATTTAATTTGGCATCATATGTACTAAGTTGAGCTATAATGCATTTATTTTATCTTGACCTAATTTAAGATTGGCCTAATTAGGGGTGTCAAATTCGGATTTTGGGTGGGGTTTAGGTTGAACCCAGAATTGACCCGGGTTCAAACGAGTTGACTTGAACCCGACCCGGTTTTACAAATGGGTTGAAAATATGAAATCGGACCAAACCCGTCGGGTTACCAGGTTGACCCGACCTAACACGATTTTGTAAACCCGAGACACCTTATGCGCAATCATGCGGACTGGCGTCTGGCAGTCGACAACACTCTCAGCGCCGACAGCGGCACGAGACAGTTGGAATGTCGTCAAAGTAGGCGTTGGACGCGGGACGATGAAGGCGAGGCAGCGCCGGCAACCGAGGACACAACAAGTCGGCAACCGCGGTTGCGTCGTCACTCGTCAGCGGGCAGACGTGACATGGGCAGGCAGACTCACGCGACTCGGGCAGTCATACTAACGCGACGCGGGCAGACGTGACGAGAGGATAGACGCGACGAGGGCAGGCAAATGCGGTCAGCACGGGCAGACTGCTGTTAGCACGGGTCAATCCAGGTCATTTTCGGGTGTGGGTCAACCCGAACCCGACCCGATTTTTAAAACGGGTCGATTTGTTGAACTCGAACCTAACCCGTTTCTCAAACGGGTTGACCCAAAATTTTGGGTTGAGTTTGAGTCGGATTTCAGGGTCGTGTCAAATATTAACACCCCTAGGCCTAATCTATCCTAGACCCAAATCCTTTGACTAAATTATTTAAGATAAATAATAAACTAATTGCTAATTTTTTTTCTCTTAGTATATTTGAAGGCGATTTAAATATACATAAGTTCTTTTGCATAATATTTTTATTGTATTGTTCTTCGTGCCTCTTAAATAAGTACCCTCTGATCCTAATGGGCTTACTAAAAAAAATATTTCACGAGTATATTGATAGGATACATGATATTAGTATCTAAGTTTTTTAGCTTAGAAACTAGTGTGAAAATACATATTTTCAACTTGTTAATCTAATTAGAAAAATAGATCTTTTAAATAAATTTAGCCTTGTCCTTACCCATACCCCTGATCCCTCCCTAATCCTTGCCAACTAATCAATCAATTTAGGGGATGATAGCTAACAAATTAATGAGGATTTTACTCCTAATAGAAGGGCGCATGCACAAAAGATTTAGCGCTAGAGCTGGTAACCATCAAGGTAAAGTCAATTGCTTTAATGATCTTTCTAAATGGGTTAAAGCTGAAGCATCTACTTTTGATGAAGTTCATACTTGTAGTAAGTTTTTAGGCTTATTGTGATAGATGAATGATTTATTTGATTATAATGAAATACATGATTTTAAAAAAAACCTAGTTTACCAAAATGATCTTATTAGGTCATTTTAAAATGCTAAAATAAAAAATAACATATCACATATAATAAAAAGTGTTTTAGATAATCAATCTCTTGAGCTTGGAAGCAGAGGCGGAACCATGTGGAGCTTTGCGAGGGGTGGAGCTTTGCGAGGGGGGGGGGGGGGGGGGGGGGGGGGGGGGGGTGCAATTGCCCCCCTCAAAATTAAATTTTTATTTATAGCAGGATAGTTTTAGAATTTTTGCCCCTCCTAAAAAAATAATTTTGCCCTAATATGCTCGTTCTTCCTTTCACGCCGCATTTTTCATCTCTCGTTCCAGGTACGTCATTTGCTCGTTGCCCACGACGTCACCACTTGTTCAGCTAGTCCATCCTCTTCTCCACCATCTATTTCTCCTTCCCCTGCTCCAGTTGTGAAACCTCTAAGAACTTCTCCCTCTCCAACTCCAATGATCAAGCATCCTTCCTTTTGTCCATCTCTCGCTCTAATGACTAAGACTCCATCCTCCTCTCCCTCCTTTACTCCAATTTCTATCTGTACATCCTCTTCTCCTAACCCTATGTTGACCTTGTTTTCACTAAACCCTAAGGTCAAGAGGTTGACTTGGTCAAATTGACCAAGCTAGGCCCCAAGACCTATCCCATTCAATCCAGTGGGTCAAACCAAACCTGTGGAGCCCAGTCCTAGGTCCTGGGTCAACCTGATTGACCAGGTTAACCCAGGTTGACCCAATTGACTCATATAAGCCTAATTCATGATCTAATTCATTCAAACCCATCCAAGGCTCAATCCCCTCCCTCCTTAGGTCTACTTGGCCATGTTGACCTAATCAACACTAGGCATGGTCAACCCAAGCCTATAAAGGTCAAGTTCAACCTATTTAGGTCAAATCCTTGACTCCATTTGCACTAAGCTCTTTCCTAATGAGCCTTGACTCAAGACCACGGCTTAGGAAGCTCTAATCACCTCCTAATCAAGCCCTAGGAGTGATCATATCCATCCATCTAAGACCTAAGGCTATCAATAGTGAAATTAGGGCTCTTTAGAGGGATCTTTTGTTTGCTCTCACCCTAGCCTCCCTCAAATCGAGAGATCGTGTGTGTGAGCTCTCTTGGTCTCCCTCCATCTTCCTCTAGCCAAACCCGACCGTTCCAAGCCACCGACAGCGATCTTCCGACGACCCTAGGGCTTAGACGTTCCAAGGATTCCCTAGCTCGATCCCTAGCGTTTCGAGGCTCGAGTTTAACTAGGGGATTATTCATGGACAATCTACGAGTTCAACAAGTCCTTAAACGGGTTAAACCGTCCTGTAACAAAGGTGAAATCCCTAACCCTAGTTTAAGAAACTTAGGGCTAAATAACGTTTTGAAAATCACATCGTAGATCAAACAAAATATCCCACATGATTACTCTTTATGATTAGAGACAATGTTTCAAATTTCACTCGATATGATCCACCGGATCGAGAGAATGAAGCGAAAAATGAGATCTACGGTTCATGTTACGTAAACTGAACGTTACGTAAGATCCGGACCGTTGATCGTGCGATCAACGGTTCAGATATGCTTGTTCTGCGGTCTTCGTCCGACCGTAGATCTGATCTCATGGATCTTAGCTTCGTCCGGCTAGATCATGGTCGTTGATTCCAAATAGCAGAGGATCCGACGGCCAGGAGCACGTGCTGATGCGGATAAGTGTCGCACTCGTTTCGGTGCAATCATTGCCAATAAATTTTTATTTATAGGAGGACAATTTTAGAATTTTTGCCCCTCCTAAAAAATAATTTTGCCCTAATATGCTCGTTCTTCCTTTCACGACGTATTTTTCATCTCTCGTTCCAGGTACGTCATTTGCTCGTTGCCCACGAGTTCACCACTTGTTCAGCTAGTCCATCCTCTTCTCCACCATCTATTTCTCCTTCCCCTGCTCCAGTTGTGAAACCTCTAAGAACTTCTCCCTCTCCAACTCCAACGATCAAGCGTCCTTCCTTTTGTTCATCTCTCGCTCCAATGACTAAGACTCCATCCTCCTCTCCCTCCTTTACTCCAACTTCTATCTGTACATCCTCTTCTCCTTACCCTATGTTGACCTTGTTTTCACTAAACCCTAAGGTCAAGAGGTTGACTTGGTCAAATTGACCAAGCCAGGCCCTAAGACCTATCCCATTTAATCCAGTGGGTCAAACCAAACTTGTGGAGTCCAGTCCTAGGTCCTAGGTCAACCTGGTTGACCAAGTTAACCCAGGTTGACCCAATTGACTCATATAAGCCTAATTCATGATCTAATTCATTCAAACCCATCCAAGGCTCAATCCCCTCCCTCCTTAGGTCTACTTGGCCATGTTGACCTAATCAACACTAGGCATGGTCAAACCAAGCCTATAAAGGTCAAGTTCAACCTATTTAGGTCAAATCCTTGACTCCCTTTGCACTAAGCTCTTTCCTAATGAGCCTTGACTCAAGACCACGCTTAGGAAGCTCTAATCACCTCCTAATCAAGCCCTAGGAGTGATCATAGCCATCCATCTAAGACCTAAGGCTATCAATAGTGAAATTAGGGCTCTTTAGAGGGATCTTTTGTTTGCTCTCACCCTAGCCTCCCTCAAATCGAGAGATCGTGTGTGTGAGCTCTCTTGGTCTCCCTCCATCTTCCTCTAGCCAAACCCGACCGTTCCAAGCCACCGACAGCGATCTTCCGACGACCCTAGGGCTTAGACGTTCCAAGGATTCCCTAGCTCGATCCCTAGCGTTTCGAGGCTCGAGTTTAACTAGGGGATTATTCATGGACAATCTACGAGTTCAACAAGTCCTTAAACGGGTTAAACCGTCCTGTAACAAAGGTGAAATCTCTAACCCTAGTTTAAGACACTTAGGGCTAAATAACATTTTGAAAATTGCATCTTAGATCAAACAAACTATCCCACATGATTGCTCTTCATGATTAGAGGCAATGTTTCAAATTTCACTCGATATGATCCACCATATCGAGAGAACAAAGTGAAAAATGAGATACATGGTTCGGGTTACATAAACAGAACGTACATATGATTCGGACCGTTGATCGTGCGATCAACGATTTGGATCTGCTCGTTCTGCGGTCTTCGTCTGACCGCAGATCCGATCTCGTGGATCTTAGCTTCGTCCGGCTCGATCATGGCCGTTGATTCCAAATAGCGGAGGATCCGATGACCAGGAGCACGTGCTGACACGGATAAGTGTCGCACTCGTTTCGGTGCAATCATTGCCAATGATTGCGCTACGCATAATCATTAGTAATAATAATTGCCCGAAGCTCGCGGATCCAACCTCGTGCTGCCGTGTGGCCCGCACCAGCTGTCGCTCGACAATGATTGCCCACCGTGGTAATTAGCGCCTGACAATGTGGGATCCAACCTGGGATCGACGCGTGTCTGACCGCCGCCGCCACAGCTGTCGAGGGTTATTTAAATATAATTTATTTAAAATATATTTTAAATGTATTTTAAATAAAAAAATCCTAAAAAATCATTTAAAATTATTTTTAAAAAATTAGAAAAATTATTTATTATTATTATTATTATTTTTTAACTTATTATTATTATTAAATTATTATTATTATTATTATTGTTGTTATTATTATTATTATTATTATTTATTATTTTACTATTATTATTATTATTCTAATTATTTTATTTTATTTTTATTATTACTATTATCATTATTATTATTTTTTAAATCTTATTATTATTATTACTGCTATTATTATTTTAAAACTGTTCTATTATTATTATTATTAGCATTATTATTAATATTACTATTATTATTATTATTTTCAAATTATCTTTATTATTATATTATTATTTTCTTTATTATTATTATTTAAAAAAATATTTTTAATTATATTACTATTATTATTTTAATACTACTTTAATTATATTATTATATCATTATCATTATTATTTTTTTAAAAAATATTTTTTAATAGGTTATTATTATATTATTATTATTATGTTATTATTATTATTATTATTATTAAATTATTATTATTATTATTATTACTATTTTTATTTATAATTATTTTAAAATTTAGGAAGGCTTAATAATTAAATTATTTTAACTTAATGATTATTTTTAAACAATAATTAGTTTTAATTATTTTAAAACCCTTTTAAGCTATTAAACTTTAACAATTCACCATAATTTCATTTTAAATCAAATTTTGACGTATAATACATTAAATTTTTTAGAAAATTATGAATTTTAATTTAAAATTATTTTTAGAAACTAAAATTTATTTCTCTGGCTAATTTTTGTATTATTTAATTGCTTAATTATTTAATTATTATTTATATAATTATGTGTTAATTATTTTAAAATTAAAAAAATTATTTTTAATTATAAATTATTTTGAAATCCCCCTTTAGTGGTCAGTGGATCTCTCATAAATATGTGTTGAACTATTTTCAACTAGTTTATTTTTAAACCTATATAATTATATAAGTTAATATTTATGTATTTTAAATCATTTTAAAATTATATAATACTTAAATCTTCTAATTTTGAAGGTCCACTCTTTGAATTTTTAAACATAAGTTATGTTTGTGAACAACATTCATGTGGGGAGGATTAGTGAATGATTGATCTCTAATCATTTACTAATCATGTCATTAATCTCATTTACTTAGTGTTTAGTAGTCCTTCTTACATGTGTAGGATGCACAAACACTTAGCTTAGGCTCTCCCAAATCTAAGGACTTGGTGTGCTTATGTTTGTATTGCATTTCCCTTATGTTTGTATTGCATTTCTCTTATGTTACTCTAAGTGTTAGTTTCAAATATTGATTTAAAACCTGCTCGATGTAGGGACACCTTAAGGACAATAATTAAGGACATGTTTAGCGGAATTGGAGAAATTCTAGGAGTTAGTGTATACCTCCAAATTACTTAAAACTTGAAACACTTAAACTTAGTGACATACTAAACCCTCTGAAATTTTCTAGGAATGTTTAGGACCCTTTAAACCCCTTAATTAACAAACCCTAATTTTCTCCTTAATTAGGACCCAGTAACTTAAAAAAATTCTAATAAATTCAAATTAAATCAAAAAATTATCCATAATATAACAAACTCTTTAGAATTCAGTTCTTAACCCAGGAAAATTAAAATCCCTTTAATTGGACTTCAAGTTGAACCTTAATTTAATTTTGATTTAAAATCACCTTTTAACTAAATTAAATAATTAAAAATTATTAAAAACTCCAAAATTTTCTCAAACACTTGGGAACACTTCTTTAGGTCATTCCTAACCGTTGGAGGTGATTCCAAAAGGTTTGGAGCTGATTTGGAGCAAAACCCTCAAAATAGCCCTTAATTAAATAATTTCGATAATTCATTAAATAACCCAAACTTTGAAAAATCATAACTAATTCTAGAAAATTCTAAATTGGGAAAAATAAAAGGAATTTAACTCATATGAAAATATAGTATTTATTAAAAAATATTAGGATCCCAGAAATCATCTTAAATAAAAAAGTCAACAATCCGGTCAAACTTAAGTCAAAATTTGGTCAAAACTTCAGAAATTTATAACTTAATGTAAAAAATCTAAATTAAGCATACTTACAGTCTAACTGATCAGGTTAAGATTTATTATTTTATAAAAATTCTAATGGTTCATAAATCACTCTTAATCAAAAAGTCAACTGTTGGCCCCTTTGACTCAGCTGGTAGGTTGACCCTGAACCTTCTAAAATTCATTAACTTAGCTCAAATTTCAGATATTATTACCCTTAGCTCTGAGTTAACCTTTTAACTTGATAATAAATTATTTAATGTCACCTCTTCTTTTAATTTCTAACCAACTAAATTAATTTAATCAACCTCGATTACTATTGGGTAACCCAGGCCTATGAGACTATTGACTTAGCCCCAAAGAAGGTGAAATAAATTTCATGGCCTCGGTGAAAAATAAAAGTAGTAGTCACCTAATAATTAAAACATACCTGATTTAATCCTTAATGCATTAATATTTAAACTCAAACCTAAACCTCTCCCCCAGGCCTTCAACAAACTCGAACACTAGATAACTTCAACTAACTACCTAGCTTAGGATCTACCTCAACTACACAACCTTTTACACACACTTAGATGATTTACTAGGGCACTACTTCTAGCATTAGGCTAGACCAGTATTTACTTTCCTGCTGTGTGCTGAGTTTTCTAAGTTTTTACTATATGCTATGATTGAAACATTATTGATGTGTTTGTTTACTTTTATTGCACTATGTAGATTGATGTGATGGGTGATAGATTACCCATAGGTCAGGATCAATTTTTGATACTAACTATATCTTCTACAGGTGGCCATGCTCATGTAGCACTGATAAAAAGGGGGGGCTAAAATAATAAATAATTATATAAATACTTGCTATAGGTGCTTCAGCTGCTTACCCCCCCCCCCCGAATAAATGAGGGCTAAAAATAAATCATGAATATAATTGCTATAGGTGCTCCAGATGCTTAGCCCTCAAACAACTAAAGAGCATGACCAAGTATGGTTGGCAATGAGTACTTTAAATTCATATATAATTACTTGGATTATTTTATATCAATTGCTTAGGATAACCATGTAGGAGAGCCTAGATTTTCTTATTTTCCTTAATGTAATTAATTTGTAATATTGTTAAGAGTTATAAAAGTAAACGTTTGAGTGGGGATACACGGATCCAAAGGTTAGATTTCCAAAGCAGAAAGGACACTCGTTATGAGGATAGTCCTTTTTCTATTTGGAGGTCCAAATTTGGATCATTTTACTATCAAAGGTGGAAAAGATAACCTCCCATTTGGGGGAGAGTTTCTTTTCTTCTCCATATTGGGTATCCAGCTACAACAAATCTAAGGAACCTGAAGAAAAGGAGACCAAGGAGCCCGAGGAAGAGAATATCGAGAAGTTGAAGATAAAGAGTACCCCACTCAAAGTCACTTGCATCTTTTCTAGGATTAGAATCCGGGTTGTTGTCAGTGGTGCCCGGCCACTTTATTTTTCTACACACCCCGATTTGTAATAAAGGGCAGTTGGCCTATGGATATTTATTTTTATTAATTTAATTATTTAATATGTTTTATTATGAATTGATTGCGATTAGGCTTTACCTGCTCTTTCTTAGTTTCTTGGCGATTGCATTTCATTGTTTTGTTTTAGCCTGGATTCGATCGAAGGCTCATAAGGGTACGCCCAAAATTCTTCTACTTAAATTAAAAATAAAACCTTTAAGATAACATAGAAACTCTAATACTTTTAAGAAGTAAGCCCAGGACCACCGAAAGTTCTCATAGCATATTTGTTACATCATTCTGTTCATTTGTTAGGCCGCTCCCCGCCTGCGCGTTTTGGCAGCTCACCTGGCCTTTGAGAGTGCAGATCTATCATGGGGAGTCTGTGCACCCTAGGATAAAATCTATTTTTTAAGTCTTTTTTTAAAACTGCTTCATATACATTTAAAAAAAAAATCAAGTCAATCAGCATGCATTACATTAAAAATTAATTTAAAAGAGTCTAAAATTTTAATTGCATTTACTTTTAGCATTTTCACCCCACATAAGTACGAGGCCACTTAGGAAATTCCCTAGATGTTGGCCTCAAATTCGAAAAGCTAAGCCACCCACCCATCTTTCATAAATGATTGGACTCATGGTTTTAAATCGACTAGGTGGTTAGCTGGCTCCCCAATCCAGGCCGGGGTAAGTTCAGGTTTTAGCATTGTATTAGCTAGGACACGAGTGTTAGTATTATGTATAGAACACAAAACCCACTATAGATTTAGGGATCAAGGCTACTATACTAGGTGTCCCATAGTACGCCTCATCGGTGGGTAAATCCCCTCTTCTTCAGGGATCATAAATTCTACCTATCCGCGTCACACGGATGACACCACCTCCATCTTTTTCTCCTATATGCTCTGAGTGAAATTCTTATTTTTTTCCCCAGTTTCTCCTCACTACCTTAGTCCCTCCGGATGCCGATGTGAGCCGTGCATATTGACTAAGTCAAATCGAATATTTCCTTCCCCTTTGAGTAGGATTTCCTAGTCTTCTCCCTATATGCTAATTCCATTTGAAAGAATAATATAGGATCCTTAATCGAGAGTCTTCTCAGGCCCCGGCTTGAGATGTAATTAACAATGGGGGCTTGCACCCATAGGAAATCGAATTCCACTATCAAATAAATCCCACTCGAACTAATGTATCGGGTGGGGGAAACTCGTTGTTCCGATCAGGTCGTATATATCATTACCCATCGAGGTGCGCTGGCAAGAGCCGCTATCCTCAATGGTTAATTGTATGTGCGATCTAATCTGCCCTCCCATTGGCTCACTTGCGAAGAGCGCAGAGGCCTGCGATCGTTTCGTCTCCTGAGATAGTGCGGTCGTATCCTCTCCATTATGTTCCCCCGCTGAGCGGTGTTTCCTTTCACAGGTCCACACCCTACCCTGCCTTCCTCTTCTTCTCTTACCATTTCCCTGCTACATTATCTATTCCATCCCATGCAAAATCAACATCTCTTTCTTTGATTTCACCTGCAACCCTTGCAACTGTACCGAGAGTATTAGAGTTTGCATCTCCACCTTCTTCAACTCTAAGAAGTGGCAGCGGTGGGTGACACCTACTCCCTCTTCCAATTGCACCTCAACCACAATGCCCTCCTCAACTCAAACTTAGTAAGTTTCATGACTATCCTATACGGTATTTATTTTGTTCTTAGGCATCGTTATTCTGCTTTAATTTTTTTCCCTTCATTTTGTTGAATTGGTGATCATATGATGGTCCTTGAGTGCAATTTATTCTTCCTCTTTTATTAATAAAAATACATAATTAAACTTATTGACTTTTTTTTATAATTACATTAAGTTCTTTTATTTATAATTATATTAATTTCATCAACATCAGTTGCTAAAATTTATAAAAAATCTCCTAGTCATCCCCCCCCTCTCTCCTCAAAGGGGAGGCTGGTTTTGCCCCTGCTTGGAAGTATGTAGGCAATTTATTACTTCGATACTTTTGAGGACCTAATATCTAGTAGGCAACGCAATAACACCAATTTTTAACTTGCTAATAAAATTA
Organism: Dendrobium chrysotoxum; assembly: GCA_019925795.1. NCBI lineage: Eukaryota > Viridiplantae > Streptophyta > Magnoliopsida > Asparagales > Orchidaceae > Dendrobium > Dendrobium chrysotoxum. The sequence goes on from CM034315.1 coordinate 15,338,026, forward strand.
TCACTAATCTTAGGCCATATATTAAAAATATAATAGAAATTTTGGATTCTCAATTCCTTGAAGAAGTTTCACTTTGCCTTATTAATTGAAAAGAAAAAGAATGAATTTCTTCGTCTTGGTTAAAAGAATTTTCTTACTCTTGTAAGTTTTTTTCTAGACTTGTCAGAGCAAGTACTTCTTCTCCTTCATCTTCCAAGCCCCTATATATCACACCCTACTACTTCAAAACCACTAATCATTAGACCTTCTAAAGTTCCTTTTATTTGTCCCCTAACAACTAAGTGCACCTACTATTTCAAATCACATAGATGAAAATATGTGAACACAAGTATTGGGTCCAAATCATGACGTTTGATGAAGTATAGAACCTAATAGATCATGATTATAAGATTAAAGAAATACATTATTTGATTTTATCTTTTGATAGTGTTGGATCTCAACGAAGTTTGCTAGTTAGATATTATATGATTATAAACTAAAGGAAATATTGAATCAGATAAGGGAGATGAAAAAACATTTTCTCCATGGTTATTGTGATAAATGATAATAAGTGATGTTTAGTTATTGATTATGATAATGCCATAATTGTTAGCTCCACTCATACTTTAACTTAAATAAATCTCAAACTTGAACCCCACCTTAATCCCTTTCATATTAGTTGAGTTAACCACATTTCTGTTCTTATCTCAAGTTTATTTCTAGTTCCTATAAAAATATGTAGTTATGAAGGTCCTTCACATGTACATTGCTCATATTAGGTCATGATTAAATGAAATTAATTCATCCTTTATTGAAGGAATGAAATATATGCTTTTAACAAAATAATCAAGTTATTCCCAATTACACATTCAGTTAAATCCCCCAAATTAAATTTAACAAAATCAACATTAAACATTCTGCCAAAATTATTTCTATGAAAATCTTCAATTGTTTATCACAAGCTCTTCTGATAAGAGCATATATATGTCATCTAATTCAAATTCAAGTTTAAATAAGTTAGCTTTAATGTGTGGATTTTTTTTTAATCAGCTTCCTTCATTTTTATTTCCTTCATCTAAAAAAGCCTCTCCTATTGTTCATGTTGAGTTTTCCCATAACATTTTTATGGGAAAATAGGAAAATACTATGAAGGTGTTTTTCTCGCATAAGAGAGTTCATAAGAAGAGATAAAGAAGAGGTTTAGTGAAGTAGGACCAAAAATTATTATCCCAACCCACATGAAATACACACAAGAAATCTTATCATCAAAATCAAGTTGCATCAAGTCAAGTACAAAATCTAGATTGACCAATCTCCGAAAAGGAGTTGGCTTAATAAGGTTAATTACACTAAAAAAACACCTTTAAAATAAACTATTGAAAAAAGAAACATGTTTTTATTTTAGTTTTCTCAGGCCAATATCAAGGAATGCTATGAATTAACAATTGCAAACCTATTAAGTAACATGTGCTTTTAAGAAGCTCAAAAGGTATATGGTAAATCACTATAACAAAGTAGGACAATTTTCTATCCATATAAAGATCCAATGTGATAATGATCTTTAAATCACCAAAGAATTATTTGGTTGTACTTAGATTTAGATGCTTTTTATATCTATAAGCATCTTCATTTATTTTCACAAGATACATGTAAAAATTGAAGTCCATTTGAACTTTGAAGAATTTTTTAATGTTTTCTAGTTCAAATATTTAATCATTTTGAAGGCCAAAATTGGGTCGAATTCTATGTTCAATCAAAAGAAATTTTTGGTGTCATTTAAATTAAAAAAAAATTGAGAGAAAACTATTTTAAAATATTGATTTTTTATTATTTTAAAGTTATAAATTAGTTAATACTTTTGAGCGATTTCAAACATTATTGAGGGCTAGAAAATTAGTGGTGGTAGAGTAAAAGAGTTTTGTGTCCTAGCTTTAAATGAAGATGCAACACACAAATAAATAAGTAAATAAGAGCATGTGTGACACCAGAGTTTTAATGTGAAAGAATTTAAAAATGAAAAAAAAACTAAAATGTTCCATTATGTGAGTGTTGGTTACAAAATTTCTCCCTAAACTTAGAGAAGCCATGATTATAAATATTTAAAAATTATTAAAAAACTTTTATAGAGTCAAAATAGGTTGAAAGGCATTCAAATGGTTGTGACTGAGTGCACCAGCATGATAGTGTTGGTCAAGTAATACTGGTTCGATGGTGGTTCTCTAACAATGAGGGTTTGATGGCAGTCGAGAGGTGATGGTCAAATGATGATTGTCGGGCAATGATGAATTGATAATGGTGATCGGACAATGGTTCAATAATGGTGATCATGTAGTGATGGATTGATGGTGGTGATCAAATGGTGGTCCGACTATCATGGTTGGATGGCGAAGGAATGATGTCGTTGTTTGAGCGGCAAAGGCTCGATGGCGATGGTTAAGTGGCGAAGTTTCAATGGCGTCGGTTGGGTGGTGGTCCTATGACAACAGTTAAATGATGGTCTAATGATGGTGATTAGATGATTGCTCAATAATGGTGATCAAACAATGAAGGCCTAAGATGGTGGTCCGACACTTGTAGTTGAGTAGTAGTTGACCGATGGTTTGATAGTGAAGGTGTGGAATAAAAGTGATAACTCCACATATTAGTTAGAGGGCCTCTCAAAAATGGCATTATATGCTAATTCTAACTTGACCATAATAAATTGGATTAATAATACAACTATTTTGTGGAATTCACTAAGTATGATATGGAGATTAATTATCTCTTTAACTCATGCAAATCAATTGTCAAATCTATATGATGGCCTATAGTAGGCTGAAGTTGAAAGTGTGAATAGGTTGCTAGACCTATTGCTTACGTCCCTAGGCTAACCAAGAGGGAGGGGGGGGGGGGGGGTGAATTGGTCCTTTTAAAAAATTCTCTTGGAATTTTAGAAAATTTTTAATTTAAAATCTTTATCAAATCATACAGTACGATTTCACTTCGTACAATACGAACAGAGTGATTTTTAATGCTTTCTTCGATCACAGAAATTCAACCACAGAAAAATAAAATGCGTAAAAGTAATAATGCAGAAAAGTAAACAGTAAGAACAGAAAATACCAGAATTTATAGTGGTTCGGTCAAACACGACTTACATCCACTCCCTAGAGACTCCTTCTCTAGGTATTGCACTAAACTCAAGTGACTCTCCTTTTTCCCCCACAGCAAGGCGGAGAAGCCTTTACAAACTCTCTTCCACCAACCCGGTGCGGCAGAGAACCGTCATCCTTTTTCACCCTCCTGGTGAAGGCAGAGAACCAATCGTCCTTTTTCACCCTCCAAGGGACGGCAGAGAATCGTCGTCCTTTTTTACCCTCCTGGTGAAAGCAGGGAACCAATCATCCTTTTCACCCTCCAAGTGACGGTAGAGAACCGATCATCCTTTTTCACCCTCCAAGAGATGGTAGAGAACCGAAATCCTCTCGAACAATCCTCTTGCAATAGCCTCCAAGGAGATTAGGAAGATGCTTGAAGTACAAACAATGAGATCCTCACTATTGGATAACCTTGTGAATCTCCTCACAATTTTTTCTTTAAAGATCTCTCAAAACTTACTACCAAACACTCTCCCAATCACTCTCTCTTTCACTCTCAAAGAGATTTTCGCAGAAGGAACTTCCCTTCAGTCATTTTTAAGACCCTTAAGTACTTAGGACAATAAAAATCATCCAAAAATTGAAAATTCCAAGTTTCACGCGTGTAGATCGTCCCGTACGATCTAATATCGTACTGTACAAATAGTTTAAATTACTGAACAATTTGTCCCGTACGATCTCATACGAACCCAATTCAGAGCCCTTCGTACCACAAAATATCATGTACAAAATCTATTTCGTACTGTACAAATAGTTCAACAATTGAATGATTCGTCCCGTACGATCCTATACGAATCCAATTCAGAGCCCTTCGTACCGTAAAATCTCATGTACGAACTCCATTTCGTACTGTATGAATAGTTTAAAAAATTAAACGATTCATCCCGTACGATCCTGTACGAACCCAATTCAGAGCATTTCGTACCTCAAAATCTTCTGTACGAACTATATTTCATATTGTACGAAATGAACTTAAAAAAAAATTCAAGATAAATAGGTTCGTTGAGGAGGACATATAATACAGATCATCCCGTACGATCCAATATCGTACTGTACGATCAGTTTAAAATTTAAGTTTTTCACTCCCCCATTATGTGTGTGTGCACAGTTATCCAACTTACAATCACACTCTCTCAGACTCATGAAAATAAAAATACAGACTTCACTTACAATAAACATTAACAAATGAACATGAAGTCTTCAGAAATCTGGAGTGTGAATTTCCTGAAAATAATGTTAGTACACACAAAAGAAAGAAACTCTAATGTATGTTAGGAGAAGAATAAAATAAATAGTAGGCTTTTGTTATCATCAAAAACAACTTGTATCAAAATTCACTTGAACGAACAAATTTGCACAAATCATAACAATCTCCCCCTTTTTGATGATGGCAAAATATTTAATGTTTGATTTAATAATTAAATTCACATTAAAGAAATGACCTATCCTAAATAAGATACAAGAGAAGATTAGATGATCTAACACGGAATAAGCAAAGGGAAGAGGAGGAAAAACAAATAAGAGTAGGAAAAATAAACACATACACAAGCACATACAAGTACAAACACACGCAAATCCTAAATACTAAGCCAAATCCATCAAGTCAAACAACTCAAACTAAGTCAAATAATACAACACTCCCCCTTTTGACAACAATAAAAAGGGAAGACACTCAAAAGAGTTGAGGATTTGAATAATGTTAAAAGAAGATTAACTACAATATTAAAATCAAATGCAAAAAGTAAAGACTCAAAAAGGTCTAGATTGCAAACTATAATAAGGAGAAGAAAAGTTGATCTATGACAGTAATGTATTAGACAGATTAAGTAACCACTATTTTTGCACAAAAGATGAAATAAAATTACCAAAATTTCTAAGTCAAAAGTGACAATCATTGATTAGTGGACTTAGAGAAAAATGTTAAAAGAAAGAATAATTGACGATATTGCACATCTTTTAAAATGAAGGGGCACATTTTGTGCACTTAGTCAATGTTTGGGCTAATTTTATGCCTCTTTATAATTTTTGACGATATTGCGCATCTTTTCAAGCTTTATTATTTGGCACACTTTATGCATCTTTTCAAGCTTTGCTCTTTTGATTTTCATTTCATAAAATTCTTTCCAACAATAATATTCCTTGGTCACAATCACAATAATGAACACTTTGATATAAATTTTAAGAGTAATATTAAGATATCAAATATACAATAATTTAGGCTAAGTAACATATGTCTAAATAAGATAAAATAAGATCTTCTAATATACACCAAATCATAATGAAATCTAAATATTTTGAGGATTTACAATTATGCACAGAATTTTCTATTGTAATATAAATTTAATTAACATTTTAGAAATTTAATCAACTACAATCAAGTGTTTTAATATTAGTAAATTTTCAGTCATAATCATTTCCACAGAATAATATGCACAAAAACACTGAACCTTTTTATTACTTCTAGATTAAAATATATAACATGATAAGCTTTACATTCAATCACATCTCATAAGATTAAGCTTGCTAAAATCCATACAATAATCAAAGATAACTAACAAGAACAACAAGCACAACTAATAACAGCTCATAGAACATCAACATAACAACCAAGCCAAGTAGCAAGAAGAACAAATCTAAAAGCATGAGGGACCTTCATCTAGAGGAGGTGCAGGAACACCAAACATAGCAAAATAGCTATTGAGTGTCGTAATATTGGTGTTCATAGAATCAAACTGTCCTCTAATCCACTCCCTATCCTCTTTATACTGATCATCCTGCTGCTTTAGGTGCGCCTCCATATGATCAAATCTTTGATCAAGCCTATCAGACCGCTGCACCATATCCTGAAAGAAGTCTTGATTTGGTCCAGGTGTAGGTGCAGGAGCAGGTTCGTCCTCAGAACTATCAACATTTCCATCTTTCCCAAATAGTGCCCGAAAAGAAGCATCAGTAAAATAGAGTGGGAGTTCAGAAGGTCCGTTATGATGGACCAAATTATACTTCTTCTCAAGAATGAAATAGATAATATGTCCTAGGGTAATGTTCTTCTTTCGTTTGACACTAGAATGGCCAATATCAGTGAGATAAAAGATATAGTCCAAGATTAATTGAGCTTCATCGATGGGTTGGCCAGACATAATTAGGTAAGTGACAGAAGAAAGAAGAGGGGTCATGTTTATTCTATCTCCAGCCTTAGGAATGATGGATGTCCTAAGAATATATTGGATTATTCGAGCATTTTGATTTAAGGAGTCAACTCGAGGAACATGAGTAGGTTGGCTTACACCTCTAATGACTTGATTTACTTTGGACCAATCATAGTCCGATCGAGAAGATAAAGTGTGTGCTCGTACCCCTTGAGTTCTTAAATGAAAATATTCTCCATGGTCCTCCTTGGTAATTTCGACTCTTTACTTTAGGACATAGGAAGAGATGATTTTATGGGCCTGATTAAAAGTCATATTGGCCAAAAATACATGGAAGAAATCTTTGTTGTATGCATAGATAAGAGTAAGAAAAGAAAATTAGGTAGAATCAAAAAGTGGCATTACTACAAAGTGAAGATTCTCTTGCAGTAAAATGCGGGAAGGGGTAATTTTAGATGCAGCATACCTAAGGTATGCCTCCTCACTTTGAGCACTCAAAAGGTTGTCATCCCAATCCCTCCTAGATGATGATCCCCTAGCCACTCTTACTCTCTTTCCATTGCCTGACATCTCTATTCTATGCTCTGAAAGGTTTAAAAATGAAAGTGAAATGAAAAAAAATGACGCTCCTTTTTATAGAAAAGAAATACTTCGTACTGTACGAAACCATTTCGTACAAGATGAAATGAATTTCGTCCAGGACGAATCAAATTTCATCCCGGATCAACGAAAGCAGTCAAAAATGAAACAGTTTTTCATAAACTGCTCGTCCCAAGGCATCCTTTCATACAGGCTTTTTGACTTCCTGATCGTACAGATGATGACGTATTCGTCCGGGACGATCAGGATATTAAAGGATTGTTCAGGCGACGGTTAGGTTCGTCCTTATCCAAATTGACACATGGATCATACAAATGAAAACATGTTTATCCGGGATGATCAATACTAATAATTGACACTAACCGTTCTAGAATATTGAATAGAATTCTTTGAAATACAAATGGCATTTGTATTATTATAAAAGATTGGAATTGTACTAATAGAAAATCCTAAATCAACCATTTATTATTTCAACCAAAGCACCTGTGCAACACAACTCCCTAAGGTAATATATTCTGCTTCAGCTGTAGAAAGTGCTACTAAATTTTATTTTCTACTGGACCAAGATACTAAAGAATTTCCAATGAATTGATAAGTCCCAGAAGTACTCTTTCTATCAATCCTACAGCCTGTAAAATCAGAATCTGAGTATCTAATTATTTCAAATGAAGAACTATTCTTAGGATACCAAATCCCTAAATTTTGAGTTTTCAAAAGATATCTTAATATTCTTTTCACTACTGTCAAATGTGATTCCTTTGGATCAGATTGAAATCTAGCACATAAATAAACACTAAACATAATGTCTGGTTAGCTAGCTGTCAAATAAAGCAATAATCCAATTATTCCTCTAAACTTCTTTTGATCAACAAATTTTTCCTTAGGATCCTTATCTAATAATACTGAGGAACTCATGGGTGTAGTTACAAGTTTAACATTATCCATTTCATATTTCTTGAGGATGTCATTAACATACTTCGATTGACAAAAAAAAATTTCTTCCTTATTTTGCTTTATGCTAAAACCAAGAAAATAACTCAAGTCACCCATCAAACTCATCTCAAATTTACTACTCATTATTTTTAAAAATTCATCACATAAATTTTTATTAGTTGATCCAAAAATAATGTCATCCATATATATTTGTACAATGAGTATATCATTTCTAATTTTTTTTAAAAATAGAGTGGTATCCACACTTTCTTTAATAAATGATCCTTTTAATAGGAAAGTGCTTAACCTCTCATATCATGCTCGAGGTGCCTATTTTAGTCCATACAATGCCTTTCTCAATTTAAAAAATATGATTTGGGAATTTAGAATTTTCAAAACTTGGAGGTTACTCAACATAAGCATCATTTTCTATCACCCCATTCAAAAAGGCTTTTTTAACATCCATTTGGTACAATTTAAAATCTTTAAAACAGGCAAAGGCTAATAACATCCTAATTACTTTAAGTCCTACTACAGGGGTAAATATCTCCTCAAAATCAATCCCTTCTATTTGATTATACCCCTTAGCTGTCAATCTAGCCTTATTTCTTATAACAACTCCTGAATCATTCATTTTATTTTTGAATACCCACTTAGTCCCAACTACACTTTGATCTTTTAGCCTTTCAATTAGCTCCCAAACATCATTTCTTTTAAATTGATTTAATTCTTCTTGCATAGCCAAAATCCAAAATTCATCCATAAGTGCTTGATCTATATTAGTGGGTTCAATCATTGAAATAAAAGCTGAATGATTTACTTCTTTTCTCAAACCATGCCTAGTCCTAACTCCTTCACTTGGTTCTCCTAAAATCAATTCTTTAGGATGACTTCTAACAAATTTCTATTCTTTAGACAATTGGTTTTCTTCTTTCTTTTCAACCATTTCTTCAACTTTTTATTTTTTAAGTTTTTGGGTTACTACCTCAACCTCATCTTCATCCATCTTAGACCCTTCACTATTATAAAATTCATCAAAAATAACATGAGTGGTCTCCTTAACTATCAATATTCTTTTATTAAAAACTCTATAAGATTTTCCAACACTTGAATAACCTAGAAAGATTCCTTCATCTGATTTTGGATCAAATTTTTCTAAGAGAGTTTTGTCATTATTATGAATGAATACTTTACATCCAAAAATATGTAGATGTGAGAGGTTGGGACTTCTACCTTTAAGAAGTTTATAGGGTATCTTATTTAACTTAGACCTTATGTACACCCTATTCAGTACATAGCACGCTGTGCTAACTGCTTCAGCTCAGAAATATTTTGGAAGGGAATACTCTGCCAACATGGCTCTAGCAGTTTCAATTAATATCCTGCTCTTTCTTTCTACAACTCCATTCTGTTGAGGTGTCCTAGAAGCTGAGAAGTTGTGTTCAATCCGATGAGATTTACAAAAATCATCAAATAATTCATTTTCAAATTCTCCCCCGTGATCACTTTGGATAGTTACTATTTCAAAACCTAATTTTCTCTGAATCCAAGTGACAAAATCTCTAAACTCTTCAAATGATTCACTCTTATGATTCAAAAATCTAATCTAGGTGAACCTAGAATAATCATCCATAATTACATACCCAAATCTTTTTCCTCATAAACTTAAAGTACTAACAGGTCCAAAAAGATCCATATGAAGAATTTCTAAGGGCTTGCTAGTCCTAATTTTTTTGATTGAACTGAAGGAGGATCTGACTTATTTTCCTAATTGACATGTATCACACAAATTATCTTTAGTAAAGTCTAATTTGGGTACTCCTCTAACTAGCTCCTTTTGGGTGATTTTTTTAAGATTTCTCATATTAGTATGATAAAGCCTTCTATGCCCTAACCATGATTCATCAGATACAGTTTTAAAATAAAGAGCAGTAGAAGGATTTACAGAATTTAAATCTAGCATGTAAATATTATTAACTCTATCACCATTTAACACAACAATTTCATTTTGACTAATAACATAACTAATAGGCAAAAATTTTATATGATAACCCTTGTCACATAACTGACTTATACTCAACAGATTATGTTTTAAGCCTTCAACCAACAGTACATTTTCAATCATAAAATTTCTAAAATTTCCAATACCAGTACCTACCACTCTCTTGGTGGTATTGTCTCTAAGTGTAACCTTGCCTCCATTCCTGGCTTCCAGCCTTATAAATTGATTTGCATCTCCAGTCATATGCTTTGAGCAGCTGCTGTTCAGGTACCAAATACTCTCACGAGGTCTTGTGTGAGAGTATTTCTGCAAAAATATCAAATATTAGACTTGGGAACCCAAACAAGTTTGGGTTCACCTCTAGCCAATTTTAAAATAGATGCATATGTGATATATTATATATTATGCATCCTCGGTCTCCACACTAAATGTATTCTATGATAAATAGTACAAGTGTGAGATATATGTCCAATCATACCGTAAGAAAAATACTTCACTCCTGGAAAAGGATTCACCAATCTATTTGTCCTATAAGATTTTCTCTTTGATTTCAAACCAATTGACTTGTGATAAATTTTGTGAAAATCTTCAAGTTTGGGTGATTTCTTATTTTCTTTAAGTGCTTTTAATTGAACTTTAAGATAAGTATTAGCACTTTCTAGAATCAAATTATCAATCTTCAAATTATGCTCTCTAGTATCCTATTCATTCATATAAGTTTTAAAATCATTTTCAAGTTCTGTATGTGATGATTTTAAAAGTTCATGTTGTTTGTTTAAATCATCATATTCATCCAATATAGTCATGTGGTTGCTATCAATTAATGCATGGTCTTTCCTAGGGATCTCATATTCTTTTTTTAGCTCTAAATGATTCAAATTCAACTTAGCATGCAGTTTTTTCAGTTTTCTATATGCTGAATGTATGCGTTTAAAAACTTCAAATAGTTCATCATAACTTAAGTCACATATCTCTTCTTGATCTGATTGATCAAGATTATCACCATCAAGCACAAATTTGTGACTTCCTCTTCTAGTGCAGTTTCTGAGGAATCTGAAGCTGAGTCAGCCCAAAATGCTCGTTGAAGTCTCTTTTTACCTTCTTTCCTTTGGTTTCTCATCGGCCTTCTCCTTATTAGGATTTTCCTTGAGATTGGGGCATTCGGTCTTTATATGACTGGCTTCTTGCATTCATAGCAAATAATATTGTTATAAGCCTTTGCATTTCTATAGAACTTACATTTGTTCCATTGTTGGCGTCTTCTCTGCTTCCTCTTTAGGAAACTCCTAAATTGCCTTGTCATTAAGGCAATGTCTTCTTCATCCTCAGGTAGTGACTGATCACTATCTGAATCATCCACCTTCAAAGCTATGTTCTTCTCCTTCTGCTTGTCTCCTACATCAATTTATCTTTGAGTCACAGATTGCTCGTAAGCAATTAGTGATCCAAGAAGATTGTTAATAGAATAGACATTTAAATCTTTTGATTCAGTTATAGCAGTTATCTTTGCATCATAAGCAGTAGGTAAGCAATGAAGTATCTTGTTAATGTTTTCTGTATTTATTAATTCCCTACCTAAAGCATGTAATAAAGTGGCTATATGTGTAAAATATGTATATATGTATGAGATTGATTCATTCTGTTTCATACGAAATAGTTCATAATCGTGCAAAAGAATGTTCAACCTAGTTTTTTCACTTCATTTGTACCTTCATATGTAATGCAAAGTCTATCCCAAATTTCTTTTCCTGATTTACAAGTAGAAACACGCCTGTAGTCTTTCAATTTTAAAACACAAAAGAAACTATTCAAACACTTAGCATTCAATTGAGCTAAATCACATTTTTCTATAGTACATTCAGCAAAAGGTGTTTGAACTCTAATTCCTTCTACAATTCTATTGGGTTTAGTATAACCTTCATGTACTAACATCTACATACGATAATCAAGAGATTATAGAAATATAGACATGTGAGTTTTTCAAAAATCAAATGGGATATTGTCAAACAAAGGTGGTCTAGTGATCAAGTGACCTTCTAAAGTGTTTTGGTTTCCAAAATTAGCCATGATCGAATTTCAAAAAGTATTTTAAATAGTAATTTTTGAAATTGTCTCTGTTACCACTTGAAAGTGTGAATAAGTTGTTAGACCTATTGCTTACGTCCCTAGGCTAACCAAGAGGGGGGCGGGGTAAAAAGAGACAAAGGCCTAACATCCCTAGTTCATAAATTAGTTTCTGGAATAATGAGTGTTGGAACGGGAGGCTCCATTGTGATTATTACTCTTATTGACCATTGAATGGGTGTTTTTTGGTGCTTATGTTGATGGATTGTTTTCCTATTTACAATGTTAAACTGTTGCAGGCTAGAAAGTTCACGGTACTAGAGTGAAATAGTTTTGCATCATTGCTTTGTACGAAGATCCAACGCACAAATAGATAAATAAAAAGAGCATGGCTAATAGAGTATTTATGTGAAAAATCTAAGTAGGGGAAAAATTAGAGGCCCTAGCCCAACTGAAATGATTTCTCTATGTGAGTGGTTTTTATAAAGGTTCTTCAGTCCCTTAACTTGGAGACGATAATATTATAAAAGTTTAGAGAATTAGTAAAAAAATATGGCAGAGTCGATATAGGTTGAAATGCATTCAAAAGGTTGTGACTGAGTGATAATGACGTTAAAATGTTGGTAAAGCTGCAAGGGTCAGATGGTAGTCTGGCGTCAATAATTTGATGATGATAGTTTGACGACAACGGTGGCATGAGTTTAAAAAAAATTTCATATTTATGGAACATTCCACTCTCATATATATATATATATATATATATATATATATATATAAGCATGCCAAAATTTGAGGATCGATTTTATCCTTTAGTTAATATGTAATATTTCTTAGTATTCTTCAAGCTCTTGATTGGGCTGATTTAAACTCAAATTGGATCATCTTAGGAGTCATTAAGTTCATCTCATCAAACCGATTAGTTTGACTATAAGTTTATTAAAATCAGAGTCTAGAAGTTCCTAAATTTAATTTCAAAAGCTTTCAGTTCAAATATGCACTGAAATTCATGAATCATCAATTCGATTTTTGAGTATGTATGAAATATAATTATCAATTTAGATGGCTAAGAGGTAAGAGAAAAATTAGATTGTAATGCATTTTACAATACTAAAGTAAAATGAATATAATATCTCCAGAAAAGATTTTCAGTTCCATACTCTTTTTTTTCTCTCCACTCGGACAAATTCATCTACTCGACTTCTTGTATTCATATTTAAAGCAAATATAATACATAAATAAATAATTAAAAATTATATTATACTTATTTTGAAAAAAAAATTTAAAAATTTAAAATTTATCTTTATCAATCAGAAGCCTTCAATAGATTTAGAAAATATTATTAATTAATTTATTTATTTTTGAGATAGCAATCAATGAATTTAGAGTTCATAGGCTTATTTGGATACCTCAGATAATATATATTTTCTTAATTGACTCCCACGTAATAATTCCTACTAAGGGGAATGGACCTGCAGAGCCTCCCAGCGTTGGTGGGATCCACCAGCCGTGCACGGGCTACAGTGGGACCCGCTGCCGTAACTCCCTGAACCATCATCCACTTCACTACAGCTGTCCTCCAGCTTGCACGCATCATCATAATTAGAATTATTTTCCCAAAATAAATCAATTAGAATTATTATAATTTCTCAAAATCAATTCTAAATTTCTAATATATATAAATATATAATATTTAGTATTATAATGATTACCTTAGGCAGATTCGAGATGGTGAAAATTTTACTTTGATTCATAGGTATATGCAGAAAACCTTCTCAGATTCATAGCTTCAAATACCGCTAAATGTGTAGAGGATCAAAGTTTTTCACCTAAACTTATTGAGCCAAAACAAAACAATATATAAGGGATAATGACTGAGTAAGAAGAATGTATAAGTGATGCTTCTAAAAAATCATCTTGGTTGAGCACAAATTTTGAGGCATATTCAAGTTAGCATCTTACAAAATTAAATTCATGATCATTTGAACTCCAATTTCAGCAAATTTATAGTCAAATTAATCATCTCAATAAGACGAACCCAACGACAACAAAATCGATTGGATCGGAGCCCAAATGGGCTTAAATAAAGACCTTAAAGCATATTGGGAAGATTTAGAGCATTAATTAGATGACCAAATGATATCTAAATATGGCATACTTATAGTTGAATTGAATGGCTAAATGAGACAAATCCAAAGAGCTTAAGATTACTTAATTTGGACATCACCAAGGGAATTAAATGCTAAATGAATGCATTATAATCGAAGGAATCAATATGGGTTGTCCAATGGAGCACTCATAATTTGCCCTAGATCTTCTCCATATTTACGAGGCACAAAACTCACAAAAATCTATAAATAGGCCCCTACTCCCTTCATGAAGGGGACCTTTGGCTGGAGATGAGAGAGAACTCTAAGGCTTCAAAGATCTAAAGCTTCACTCAAGCACCATCATAGGTGAACTTCCGTCAACCAACCAGAACATTGCAAGGCCGACTACCTACGGACCTCCGTCGGCCACCGACAATCGCCATACCACCACCCGACCGCCCGACCGCTATCGGTCCAAGGAGATAAACACAAAACACAATCTATTCAAAATAGATTACATTCATTCTCCTAAAGCCCTTATATCTCCAAGGAGATATTATAATTCAAAATTCAGGCCCTCTAACTGTGTTAGTATATTAGATAACATGCTCTTATGACACCCAATATTTAGTACTACATAGATTTAGAATTTTAAGCTCTTATGACTCCCATTCAGGCATCAGATTCAGAATTTCAAGCCCTTATAGTCTTGACTCCTCGAATTCACATGTTTCAAACATATAAACATAAAAAAGTTTTTTTTAGAAATAGTAAATTATATCAAACTTATCACATAATTTTTAGAATGCCCTATTTACAACAAAACAAATAAAAATTTGGGGTAAGCGCCATACACATTTTCACATTTTTTTTCACAATCAAATTACCATATATTGTTCACATCTACGCTTTGAGATTTTCATTGTACTACATCATCATTTAATAGTGTCAGAATATTTTTTCAGAATGCTTAATTTAATATAAATAAGATTTGATTGGTGAAAATTCAGAAATAATATATCAAAATGAACTGAATGTTATAATCTATAATACATCAAAATTTATGTGATAAAAAGTTTAACGGATATTAGAATCTACCCACTTTATATTTAAATCTTAGAATTAAAATCAAAGAATCCCAAAAATTCCAAATTATTAAAAACTGAGATAGGATAAATGTAATTGATTCAGATAATTTCTCAAATTTGCCTAACGGATGAAATCGGCTTGAAGTTGCCAGAAATACACTTTCTCTTTGTAGGATTTCTTTTCCTCTCCTCTAGTCAGCAGCTCTTAGAGGGAGAAATGATTTGTAAAAATGAGATTCAATGGATTTTGAACTTTATATAAAAATTTATTTTACAGCACTGCAACGCTCACAAACACAACATCACAGTGCTCCCTTAAAATCCCCATCAAAATAGAGACAACAGCCCCACCCCTCATGGCTACTATGCTCCCCTAAAGTTCTCATTTTTCTAGTTTTATTAAAACAAAAAATACAGAGAGCTGAGCACCACAACACTCCCCAACATAATATCGTAGTGCTCCCAAGGGCAATTCAGGCATGCAAAATTTTATATTCAAAACCCTCGGAACACACTTTAAGATAGAGTTGATACATTAAAAAATATACAAAGCCATTAATAAAATAGAAAATGTAGAAATGCACACACAAGAGACTTGCCAGATCGGATCTTGATCAATTCATAACACTATTGTAGTAGACATTACAATCCTCCCCTCCTCAGAACAATGTCATCATCGACATTTTAATATCTAGATTAGTCAAACAAATTAGAATTTAGTTGACTTTTCTCAAATTCTTTTTCTCAGGTAGCTTATGTATCAGATTTGTACTTTCACTGCACTTTAACCATTAGAATTTATTTACTTCTCAATTTCCTAACATCATATGCCAGAATTCTGTTAGGTTCTTCTCTATAGCTCATATTAGATTGTATTTCAATTTCACTTTCAAATACACTACTCACAGGATAAAAAAACTCACTTCCTCAAAGAGGATAAAAAAACACATGTTCAGGCAATAATAAAGGATAAGCAATCTTTTTAATTCTTTCAACTATCTCAAATAGTCTAATGTACGTTGGACTCAACTTTCTTTCTTTTTTTTTTCCAAACATGATTTTACCCTTCATTAGACTGACTTTTACATATATAAATTCTCCAACATGAAACTATATGGATCGATACTTTGAATCATAATATTTGTTTTCTATATCTTGCATATATTTCAATCTACTTCGATCAGATGGATCTTTTCTGATAGCATCATTTACTAGAGCTGGCCTTAACAAATTTCTCTCTCCGACCTCTGTCTAAGGAAAATATGTCATGTACTTTCTACCATACAGAATTTCATAAGGGTCCATATTAATGCTTGACTGGAAGTTGTTGCTATATGTAAATTCTATCAGAGCAATACGGTCTTCCCAACTACCACCAAAATTCTGAATACAAAGTCTCAAAATATCTTTAAAACTCTAAATTGTTCTTTTAAGCATATAGTATGTCGATGGATGAAAAGCAATACTGAAATATAATTTTATTCATAAATTCTTATGAATACTTCTCCATAGTAAAGAGATAAATCTATCATCATAGTAAACAATAAATATTTTGGGTATCCCATGTAGTCTGACAATTTGACGAACATCTATATATGCTAACCTTTCTATAAAATTAGTTTGTTGGATCGGAAGCAAATGAGCATACTTTGTTAGATGGTCCATAATGACCCAGATAGTATCATGTTATTATCTTGACCAGGGGAAACCCATAACAAAATTCATAATCACCTCTTTGCATTTTCACTCAGGAATAGGCAATGGTCGTAGCAAGCCACCAAGTTGATGTGTCACTTTAACCAATTGACAAGTTTTTTGTTTTGATACAAAATTAATCACTTCTCTTTTCAATCCAGGCTAATAGAACATTCATTTCTAATCATTATACTTTTTTTTTTCTTACAGAGTGAAAACTATATCTTGAATAATGTGTGTTATGCAAAATATCATATATCATATTTGCATCACTAGAAATCTATAATCTATTCTTACAAAATATTATATCATAATCATTTACTTTGAAGTTCAAGTTTTTTACTACTATAAATCTGATCCACCAGCTTTGAATAATCCTCATCAAGCTTTTGAGCTTTCAAAATTCTTTCATGTAAAGTAGGTTAAACAATCATTTGAGCCAGCATACAAAATTCTGGACCAATTGGCTCAACCACATCCAACTCCAACATTTCCATATCTCAAATCAGATAAGCATCAAAAGCAAACATACTACTCACTGTTCCAGAGGATTTCCTATTTAGAACATCTGCCACTGCATTAGTCTTATCAGACTAATGCTGAATGTTTAGATCATAATATTTTATTAACTCGAGCCACCCTTTCTGACTCAAATTTAATTCCTTATGAGTGAAGCTATACTTCATACTCATATGGTAATAAAGATCTCAATCTTACTCCATATTGAAAATGCCTCAAAATTTTTAGAGCAGAAACAATAGTTGTCAATTTGAGATTGTGAGTCAAAAAGTTCTTTTCATGTGTCTTTATCTGTCAAAAAGTCCAATGGTTTCCCATTGCCCTAATTTCGCCCCTTAACTATTGAAATTTATTCGAATTTAGTCCATTTGGTAGAAAATTTGTCAAATTTAATAGAACTTTCTTGCTTTTGTGAGGGGACATTTGTTTTATAATTTCACAACTCATTCCATCTTAGAACTATCCCATGCAAGGACAAGATCAAGCGATGAAGAAGTGCGGCGTTCCAACTGAGAGCGATAAGTAAATGAAGCGACATTCGGTAAAAATTGATAGGCAATGTGCAGCGATCTCTGAAGAGTGGCATGCGATCAACAAGGGTTTGCTATTGTGCATGCGAGTGGCAAATCAACATCTTGAAAGGTTGCAAGCAAGATTTTGGGCGTGTAAGCAAAGAAACAATGTCTTCGACAAAGATAAAGGGGAGCAAGCTAGTTAGTTTTGTATGATCTTCTATTTAGATTTTACTTAACAAACAATATTGTTTTACTAACTATTCATTCTTATGGTTTAGTAGGATGACTTTTATTTTGATTTATATATATATTATAATTTATTAAATGATAAAATAGAGCTACATAATTCATATAATCTTGCATATACTTGCACTACCTAAAAATCCTCACATTTTAACCTTGGTGTTAAATTGAACTTTTTTTTTTTTTGCCAATAATTAAGGACTAAATTATTGCAATGTGAGACTATGAAATTAAATTGGGCACTTGTTAATAGTCAAGGGACTATTTTGGGCTTTCTCTCTCTTAAAAAAAAAGTTAAATTGAAGAAGAGAATTATGTGTAAAGCAAATAATGAAGAGGGAAGTTATTGAAAAAATTGGGAAAAAATAAAGGATGGAGAATAGACTGAAGTTTACAATTTTGACAATCTTCTTGAAGTTTAGAAGCAAACAAATAATTCAAAATATATTATGCCATTCAATATATATATATATATAATAGTATTAAGTATCATTTAAATATAAAAATAATGACAAAACTATGCAAATTTTAAAGTTTGTAAGAGTGGTCCTATAAATTCCTTAATTCTGAAACTTTAAGTGACAATGACACTTTGACTTCTTTAGGATAATTTTTTTGTTACTTTCTAAATAATTTTTTAATACAAAAATTTATTGACTTATAATTTTTTATACTAAAAAAATCATTTTAAAAAACAACAAGAAAACGGTCATAAACAAAGTCTTCATCTCCCTCCGTATCTATAAATCAAAGATTTAAATAGCAAGGACATGCTCTCTCTCTCTCTCACACACACAATATCCATCTATTCATTAAATGTAGCCATTGCCTTCAACACTACTACGTACAAGTCCATTCAAATCTTTAAATTTCTATTGAAATCTTTAAAGCCATGGGCTAAGTATTGGACATGCTCTCTCTCTCTCTCTCTCTCTCTCTCTCAAGACAAGCAATCCAGCCTTTTTTTTACTTTCATAAGATTGGAGTAACTCATGTGACAGATAAGATTAGATAGAGTCATCTCAGATGATTTGGTCATATAAAATATTAATCTTCTGATGACTCTATTAAGAGAGTTGATGTCTTAGATTCGGTCTTTACATGTTAAGAAAGATAGATATAAATCTAAAAGAAATTATGTAACCGACCGCACAGAGTGGAATAAGAATTTGATGCTGTTGTATCACGAATTCAAATTATAAATAGTGTAATTTATTGATCATTATTTAAAAAAATGAACTCAAGTGTACGAGAATTAGCCACCACACATAGCTAATAAATATTTATATTTAATATATTTTATAATATATTTTCTATAAATAAAAATTAAGAGTAATAATTAAAAAATGTTTTTATAAATTTAATAAACTTTAATTGAATAAAATTAGCTTAATTTATCTCAAAATTAAATTATTTTGACTCAAATTAATCTTAAGAAATTATTTTTTTTTTTTATAAATTTCTGCCGAACGTTGCACCATTCTCTTCAGATATGCGATGACGTGTAGTGGATGCCATATAGTTCAATACAACCAAAACTTTCAAAAAACATTTGGTAAATATAGTTTGGCCTATATATATTATTGTATGCTATTTTGTATTTATATGTATGGAATATTTACGGTAAATTTTTTATGTAAAACAATATGTATCAGGACAATATATATATTAATACATTGAGGGAAAGTAATATATATATATATATATATATATATATATATATATATATATCAATTAAAATTTATTTAGAGTTTAACTCTCATAATTATCTTGATTTTGTTTCGTGTGATTTTTTAGTATTCTATGCTAGGTGTACAAATGAGCTGGAGCCATGCCTAACTCAAGATCGACTTGTGAGCCAAATCCCGACCTCGAGTTCGGCTCGCGAGCCAGCTCGAGAGCGTACCAATTTCGCATCTACGACCAACCTTATGGTTCTGCCTTATGCGTTCGAGCCGCCCCCACAGTTCTATGTCCAAGCTCGCCCTCGCTGTTCCACC
Source organism: Dendrobium chrysotoxum (assembly GCA_019925795.1). Lineage (NCBI taxonomy): Eukaryota > Viridiplantae > Streptophyta > Magnoliopsida > Asparagales > Orchidaceae > Dendrobium > Dendrobium chrysotoxum. The sequence continues at coordinate 15,358,034 of CM034315.1, forward strand.
TTCGGCATTCGAGTGTTTCCGAGCCAACCACCATGGTTCCGCATCAGAGTACGCGTCTGAGCTCATCCCCGCCTTCCACGTTTGAGCTCGCACCTGCGCTTCTGCTATCCGCATCCAAGCCCGCCCCCTCTTCTGCACTCAAGCCGCTCGACGAGTAGTCGAGCATAGCTTATTGTGGATCTAACAAGAGCTCAATAATCCAACAAACTCGAGCCAGCTTGACTCATTTGCACTCCTACGCCAAGCTCAAAAGTATTTTTAAATCAATTTTAAAAAATATAACTATATAACTATATATATATATATATATATATATATATATATATATATATATATATATATATATATTTCAATAATTTTCCTTAGGCAAATACAAATCTAAAATCTTAAATCATCGGTGAATCAAATTCAATCAGAATTGACTCATTTACGCCATTAATGTCGGGTCGTTTTTTCCGTCTTTCTTTCAAATTCTTCATCAAATTCAATCATTAAAAGCTCCGATAAATCCAAACCAATAGACACCAAACATAAGAATCTTCATCGCCCTTTCCAAAACCCCTTCATAAACCCCGCCTCAGGCTCTTTTCTTCTCCTCGCACGTCCTTGCTTCCATGAATCAAATAATGGCATTCACCTCCTCGTCTCTCCTTCTCTTCCTGCTATGCTTCTTCCAGTCTCTATGCCTATATTCTGTTTCATCCTCCCCAAACAAGCCTCTCCTCCTCCCCCTCACGCACTCACTCTCACTCTCACTCTCCTCCTCCTCCTCCTTTCCCTCCCAATCCTACCTCCTCAAATTCTCCTCCCTCCGCTCAGCCGACCGCTTCCATTCCAGCCGCCGGAGGAGGCGGCAGCTTCCCCTCCCCCTCGCTGCTGGTGCGGATTACACTCTCTCCCTTTCCATCTCCTCCACCACTGTCTCCCTCTACCTAGACACTGGCAGCGACCTGTTATGGTTCCCCTGCTCCCCCTTCCAATGCATCCTCTGCGAAAACAAGCCCCTTTACTCCCCATCGCTTCCTCCCCCTCCCTCCTCCCACCCTCTCCCCTGCTCTTCCCACCTCTGCTCTGCAGCGCACTCTTCGCTCCCCATCTCCGACCTCTGCGCCGCCGCGCTCTGTCCGCTCGACGCCATTGAAACGTCCTCATGCTCTCCTTCCTCCCATCCCTGCCCCCTCCTCTACTACGCTTACGGCGACGGAAGCCTCCTTGCCTCTCTCCGACGCGGCCATCTCTCCCTCATTTCCTCTCTATCCCTCTCCAACTTCACCTTCGCCTGCGCCCACTCCGCCCTCGCCGAACCCCTCGGAGTCGCCGGCTTTGGCCGCGGACCTCTCTCTCTGCCTTCCCAGCTCGCCAAGCTCTCGCCTTTCCTCGCCTCCCGCTTCTCCTATTGCCTTATCTACCACTCCTTCCTCCCTCATCGCCTCCTACGCCCCAGCCCCCTCATCCTGGGCCGCTCCTCAACCATTTCCTTCACCTACACTCCCCTGCTTCACATCCACAAAAACCCTTTTTTCTACTCTGTTTCGCTGCTCTCCATCTCCGTCGGCCGGGTTACCATTCCGGCAAGTTCTCAGCTAGTCTCTAGAGGCATGGTGGTGGATTCCGGCACGACTTTCACGATGCTTCCCGGCGAGATGCACCGTCGGTTAGCTGCTGAGTTCCAGCGGCAGATGGGGAGGCGCGGGTTCATCCGAGCAACCGGCGCAGAGGAGAGGACGGGGCTCGGACCATGTTACGAGTACGGAAAGGGGAGGAATGAGAGCCAGCGAGTGCCGGGGATGGGACTCCACTTCGCTGGCAACGCCAGTTTGTGGCTTCCGACGAGGAACTACTTTTTGGGATTTGAGAGCCAAGGGGAGCGCGTGGGATGCTTGATGGTGATCAGTGGTGGAGATGAGGTGGAGGGGGAGGAGGAGGACGGAGGAGACGACAGCGGCGGCGGGCCGGCGGGGACGCTGGGGAATTTCCAGCAGCAGGGGATAGAAGTGGTTTATGATTTGGAGATGGAAAGGATCGGGTTTGCCCGACGGCGGTGCGGCGAGCTGTGGGATTCAGTGTCACGTGGGTGACCGCACGTGCGACGATTGCCCTTTTTTTTTTGCTTATTTTCTTTGCAATTAGATGTACATGAAAACTACCTGAAAAAAAAAAGAAGAATGTACATATTTTGATATTCTATTTCTATGCAAGGAAAAGTTCAGATAATGATTAAAGTTTTTACGATTTTGCCACCAAAAAACATTTTTTTTTTGTTTTATTTTGTCAAATCAAAATTCAAATCAAAATAAAAAATATTTAATAAAATATTAATTTAAATATTATTTTATTGGATGAATGGCTTAGGTAGAGAAATATTTTTTTAGAATATGCTATAACAACAACAATAACATCAAGCCTTTATCCCACTATGTGGGGTCGGCTATATGAATCTTTTTTCTTCATTGTGTCCTATTAAAAGTCAAATTCTCGTTTAAATCTAATAAAGAAAGATCATTTCTAATATTTTCTAACCAAGTCTTTTTAGAATATGCTATATATATATATATAATCTATATAAAATTATTTGGTATTATTTATAGATGAATTAATAAAAATAAGAATACAATATTTTTCTTAATAAAATTTTGAATGGTTAAGCTAATCAAAAGTTAATTGATGTATAATTTTTTTAAGAGTGCACTTACTTTTTATTTTTTTTCTTTTATATTAAAAAATATATGGCATTAGCTCATCTTATATTTAGCTTGCTTTTATTATATATTAGTAGGACTCATGTGCATTAAAGGCTTTTTTTAAGTTAGGTTTAAGCTAAGCTAAGCTAATTATGGGAGGTCAACTTTTAAGCTATAATAAGCTATTTAATTAGCTAAAATATAAGAGATAGCGTAGGATTACTTTTATTTTTTTAATTTATTTTATTTTTATTGAACATTAAAATATAGTTAATTTTACCTTATCTTTGTTATTAAGAAGAACAAACAAACCAACTCCTCTACCATTAGGGTTTATTTTTTGTTTATCACTTGTACAATACTAAGAACTGAGAATTAGGATAAATAAAAAAATTTTGTGCATAAAATGAACACAATAAAATGCTTATCATACCCTCTCTTTTATGATATATTATAATAATATAAAATGAATACTCATGCATATCTCCATAAGTTTAATAATTAGCTGCCATGTCATGAAAAAGAACTTTGAACTTGCCCTCAAAGAGGCCCACCTAAATAATTCGCTTAATGATTAAAAAAAAGCACTTTCCCCCACACTCGTAAGGAACTCACCCAAGATGATCAATAGACATTACTCACCCGAACCTATCGTGGAACTCACTCTCTGTGAGATGAATCAGAGATTCCTCGCTAAGCTAGCAGCTCGCCACATAGCTGGACCCTCACCTCAATCACTCATCCTCCTCAAAGTGATATCAGTCTCTCTCTCTCTCTCTCTCTCTCTCTCTCTCTCTCTCTCTCTCTCTCTCTCTCTCAAAGAAACCATCATCATAAGAATTGGCTACAGGAAAGTGCCTTCCTTATGGGACCCTCAATCTTGCCCAAGCACACTCACACTCATTTACTCGACACTAGTGAGCTTGCTTGGAAGCAACTCATCAAAGTACTCTGATTTCGTTCACCTTAAGCCAATCAGGAGGAGACACATATCTAGGATTGTTTGTATGCATTATATTTTTTACTTTTTCTATAGAGCCTTTTCTGTAACCCTCATAACTCTATAAATAAGTAATGATGAGAAATATTTTAAGAACATTTCTAACTAATTATAGTGGATACTCTCATAGTTTGAGAACTCCAATTTTCTTAAGCGTTATGTAGCACTTTCTTCTACTCTCCCCATCCTCACCATTTATATAGGTTCAACTCATTAGGTAGGCTTGCTAGTAAGGTCAAGCATCATCCACAAAGAAAATTGGATCTAACATAAAAAAAAGTTCAAAATGTTTTACATTTTTTTTTCTCAAAATTTTAGGTCAATATTAGTTATCTTAATTAATTTAATCAATAAAATCTTAAAAATTATCATCAAAATTTTAAATTTAAATATTCATCTCTTACACTTTTCTAGAGAGAAATGATGTTACACCCATAAGCAAATCTTAAATAAATTAATTTTTAGAAGATTCATTTTTATTTGAAAAATATGTTTATTTTTTTTATCTAATTAAATACTAATCTCACATTCATTCCTATTACAATTTTTTCACACTAAATATTTCTCCTAAAAAAATATATTTAAACCGACTTACACGTCACCCCTTGATAAAATTGATCAATTAAATAAAAAAATAACGCAACTTATCTTTATTTGTTGGTTGTGAGGTTTAACTATTAATTAAAAGGTCTTGGATTCGAAGCTTTATATGTATTATGTGTGTGAATTTGTCTTAATTGACCAAAAAGTTGAAAATAAATAAATAAATAAATATTATTTGAAACACGTGTGAATTTCTTCAAAAGTACGTCATCTCTCCTTGTTTATGCGGGATTGGTTCAGACGCATATCTGCATCAGTTGGGAGCGGCAGCCGCTCTTGCGTTCGCACGTGTCAATTACAACCTGGCACCCGGCTGGCGACTCGAATTTGGAGCGGCTAACAGTTCTCAGTCGTGTGGCAGGAATGGTTTCATAGAACGCCCTCGTTTTGCCACGTATGCATTGCACGAATCTAGAGGGCACACAACAATTGCGCGGTGGGATTTTACACGTGGCGTTGAGTTTGCGGGTGCTAATTGGAACCAGCTAAGCAATCATCGCTTGCTTTGATATGACACGATTTTGTTCACATGCTCCAAATTGTACATGATAATTTAAATGAATAATTTTTATTCTCCACCCCCCCCCCTAAAAAAAAATTTATTTAATAATAAAAAATTAAATTAGAATATTATTATAAGTTTATATAAAAACAAAATTTTAAATTTAAAATTTAAAATTAATATAATATAAATGGTTTAAAAAACACATTTATATTAAAATAAATCTAATAATTCTCATATTCATCTTAATATAAAATATATCTAAATATTTTGATATATATATTTTAAATTATAAATGCTAGTTGATATATTTTGAGAATGAACATGAATAAAATACAAAATAATCATATTGGGGCTCCACTTAGATTTGATTTAAAATTATTTTAATTTTAAATTGGGGGGCTAATTTGATATGAAATGGCTTAGCTTTAGATCTGCTCAATTGAATATTAAATCTTATTAAAATTATAAAAAATATAAAGTTGAAGAGAGTATAAATTGCATGAGCTATGTAACAATGAAATGGGGTAAGTCCATATAATTTTGTGATTGTGTAATAGAAATTATGACAATTTATTAGGATAGATTTTTATTATCATTTATATAAATTTGATATTGATGATATTCAAATCAAAATTAGTTTAAAATTATTTAATTAAAATTTTATTCATATGAGATAACAATTGGTCCAATGAGTGTTTTATAATCACTTGAAATAATGCCAAAGAACCAAAAAGTTTGATTCATTAAAAACAATTGTGAATGATATGAACAAAATAAAATGCTTATCATTGGAATTTCTTAAGAGAATAATTATTCATCAAAAACTTATAATAATAATTCCAATGAAAATAAATTATAAACCCTAAACATTAAAATAAAGAAAGAATATTTATTCAAACTCATTATATTATCGAGATATTGTTCGCATTAATATAATAATCCTATAATTTTATGCCATTAGTGTAACTTCCCAATAGGTCAACCATCCTACGAGCGCTCCAATACAAAAAGTCTTAACTTTGAAGTTTCAAAAAAATTAATAAAATAAACATATAATGAATCATTAAAATCAAACTTATACAATATTATCAAACATATAATGAATCAACATTACATAACAAAATTAATAAATAAACATTAAACATATACAATATTGCTTTGCACTATTTAATCATTAAAATCAATTTAAAATTTTTTTTGTTCTATTTAAAGCAACCAAATTGGGCTAAATAGGAGAATAGTGTTATGAAAGGGTAGTATGATAGTCTTCCATTCACAGGGTTTAGTAATGGTAATATATTGGAGGGATGGAGGGAATAAAATAAGATAAAAGAGTTGAGGAGACTAATTTCACAAAGCTAGAAATTCTCTATATTTTATTTTTGCATTCCTTAGAGAAAACTAATCCTATTAGACAATTTGGTCTTCATTATTTTTAGTATAATTTTTTTTTAAATTAAAAATTTTTCTACTAGAAAGCTATTTTAAAAAAGTAATAAAAAAGCTCTCCCAAACGAGACCTTAATCTCAAATTCAAAATGCACAAAATATGATTGCCAATTAAACAAACCTTGTACGCACCCAGTTTTCATCCAAGCTGTTGGTAAAAATTAGAATAGCATCAAACATATTCAAGAATAGAAGTAGGAACAAAATGTTTCAGAAAATTTCATACCATAAATGTTTGAAATTTGAATTCTAAGAAAGATGTTAGATGTTGAGGTCAAATTTGGTACAAGCTGCATTGCAGTTCTATTTTGCAGTGCTCCTTGAAATAAAATTAAACATGTTATTAAAAAAAATACGAGCAATTTTAATAAATAAATAAGAAATGATTATGATGCACAAATCCTTGAATAAAGAGATGAAGGATTTGCAGGAAAATTAAAGGATGCGGAGAGGTATCATATAAGGTATAGATCATCTCCAATTGAACTGCATACCACCATATGCCGTCCGCTATTCGCTGCATTCGAACTCCAAATCTCACGCTATCGGTAGGTGAACAGTGTGACGCTAATATTGACGTCAGACTGTTCACCTACGCAAAAAAATTGGGTTGCCGAATTTGCCAAAGACAAGCGTGAAAGAGGAGAGAGATTGTTACCTTCGCAGGAAGTGCACAAAAGAAAGAAATACAGTATGATTGGAGATGAATCACAGCATTTTAAAGTTTTACTGTATTTTAGGATGAAAAATGGGTTTTTCGGTTGGAGATGCGCTAAGTGTCTGAGAAACAGTGCGGTATGTCAATATTAGCATTTTTTATGCATCTGAGCAGGGGGAAAGAACCACTGTACAATGTTCTTGCAAGATTCATGGAATTTTATTTCACATCATATCAGGATACATATAGTTTCAGTTCTGATCAAAATCATAGATATTCTTAATCAATAAAATTCTGCAAGTGTTCATACCTAGAATACAGCATTTCAAGTTTTTTCAGTCACTTGTATCATTTTACATCTGGATACGATGGACCGGAAATCTTCTAAACTCAACTGCAAGTACCAAGAATTTGATAATAAATTAGAAAGCATAGACACTAATTTCTTTATGAAAATAAATCTGGGTTAATCTATTGTCCTGAATTCAAGTAAATGCTACCTCTGGATCTGTTTAGTTAAAAATGCTGAGCGCTGTTCACAAAATGCCAACTATACTAGGTGTAACTGGATTAGATGTTCACTAAATTTTACTTTATTTAGTGAAAATCACCCCTGCTACTCAAATATAGACAACTCTAGACTCAGCTTTCCCATAATTTGCCAAACGGAGAGTTTGTCCTATGCAAGACATGTTTACAACACATACCATGACAACACCAACATTTGCGTACATTCCCTGCATGTGTACAATTCTCTGCAACCGACATGTAGTTTAATAATTGTGCATATCATTTGTACATGCATTTGAAATGGCTTGATCGGGTCAACATATCTGATTGGTCCCACCAATGGCATCATCTTTGCATATGGCACTACGCCATGTCATCTGATGCCTCATTTGATTGATGAAGGGTAATCACTGATTTGTTCTTCGAATAGAGTTATAATTTAATATCCTCCTCTGATGTTTTATCATATAGTCCTCAATACCCTTCCACTTGAGTAGAATTCTGATAGGAAACACTAGTAGAACAACGGTGTTTCTTACCAATAGTGAGATTTCAGCAATCTTCCACTAAGATACTCCAAACAAATCAAGCAAAACAGCAAAAAAACTTGTACTAATGGATGAAACGGAAAGAAAATACCAAGATACAATTGATCCTCAATTCGAGAGTAGGATTGATCTCTCCCAAATCTTTCGATGCCGCTAGAGCCCAAGACGTAAAAGCCTCCAACAAAAAATTCAGCAATACATAGATAACCCTAACCCTAATCCCAACTCTTCTGCATAAAGCATACAAGAAAATAAAGCAAATTACAAAACAGCCCCCACTACTTAATTCCTGCACTAAACCACCCCCTCCTTCCTAATCAGACTCACCTAGTGGGGCCCCCAAGGGGGGTGGGTTCAAGCATAGGTGGACCCTTGGTCCGCCTGGAATAAACAAGTGCCGATCATTTTGCTAGGGTCGACTGGACTAGTCTAAGTTGGACCGGTCTAACACTACCCCCCTCTCAAAGACTCACATTGTCCTCAAAGTGAAAAGACGGAAACTGATGCTTCACTCTCTCATATGGCTCCCAGGTGATATTGTAGTCCGATAGGCTTCTACATCTTATCAGAACCTCCTTATTCCCATCTTCTCCCTAGCGAACCCCCCTCAGCTCCAGTGGTTCTAATACTACCTCCACGTCCTCTGTTAGTGTCGTTGCTAACTCTGAACTAGCTGCATGATCCCAAATCGCTCTCCTTAGTTGTGACACATGCTGGAGGTATAGTCATTGTCAGGGGTAATCTTAAATGATATGCTACTGCTCCAATCCTCTCCAATACCTCATATGGGCCGAAGTACCTTGGGGCAAGCTTCTCATTCCTCCTGTTGGCGACCGTCCTCTATCTGTACAGTCGTAGCTTTAATAACACCCTCTCTCCTACGTTGAATTGGATGTCCTTCCTATGCCTGTTGACCTCATTTTTATATGAGGTCACCTTGTACTACAATCATCCTAACCTACAATCTAGTTTGCAATCGTCCTCATCAATCACTCTTTGAAATAAGCATTGAATCGTATGTAAATTAATTGAGGTCGATCTATTCACATAAATCAAGTTGGAGGACATAGACCTCGATTCGACTCTTTTTGAATTATATTCTACTCGACGCTGTCATTGATTGTGAAGTTGAGTCAATTGATTGTTGTTTTAAGTTGAGCGAAACCTAAACTAATCAAAACTCATTGAATATTCTTCAAATAAATTTAATCAAATGCCTTCGAGATGATTTGATTTAATTTCGACAAAATTTTATTTTCAATGGCTTTAATTAACTCGATTTAACATGTTTTAGTCTAATCTAAATCTATTCGATATCAATTAACTTAAATTAATTTAGTAAATAATTTCAAATCTAAATTTTGATAAATTTGCCTAATTAAGTTAGCAATTTAGCAATTTAGCCCTTCAAATTGATTTAAAATGCAATTTTTATCTTAGCCATCGATTTTGGAGGGTATGATGGTCATTTTAGCATTATTATATGAAAGGGTTTGAAAAGGAATTAGGGTTGGCGGCCCCATTCATTCCACGTCTCTTGATTCCTCCCTCACACCTCCAAGTAGCCGCTCCTTCTTCTTCTCCGTCCTTCCAAGCAAGAGGAAGAAGAAGACTCAAAGATTCGGCCAAGAGGATCTGTTGCTAGGGCCGACCAAGACTAGAGCTCCTGGACATGGTGGCTGGAGCAATCCACACGCAAGAACCTCACATAAGAAGCCTCTCCAACAAGCGAACCTAACGATTCATCCACCTAGCAGCTGGAGGTTTAGCACTACTTCTGCTTGACTCGATTTAACATGTTTTGGTCTAATCTAAATCTAATTGATATCAATTAACTTAAATTAATTCAGTAAATAATTTCAAATCTAAATTTTGATAAATTTATCTAATTAAGTTAGCAATTTAGCCCTTCAAATTGATTTAAAATGCAGTTTTTATCTTAGCCATTGATTTTGGAGGGTATGATGGTCATTTTAGCATTATTATATGAAAGGGTTTGAAAAGGGATTAGGGCTGTCCGCCCCATTCATTCCACATCTCTTGATTCCTCCTTCACACCTCCAAGTAGCCGCTCCTTCTCCTTCTCCGTCCGTCCAAGCAAGAGGAAGAAGAAGACTCAAAGATTTGGCCAAGAGGAGCTGTTGCTAGGACCAACCAAGACTAGAGCTCCTGGACATGGTGGCTGGAGCAATCCACACGCAAGAACCTCACATAAGAAGCCTCTCCAACAAGCGAACCTAACGATTCATCCACCTAGCAGCTGGAGGTTTAGCACTACTTCAGCTTTTGGTAATAGTTCTCTTGCCATGTATTTTGAGGAGAAGAGATAGAGAAGAGCTTGCTGCTCTCTATTTTAGCTAAGCAATGAAGGATCAGATGATGAATATACAAGCAATCCCTGCCACTTTGCTGCTATTCATTTTTCCAAAGAAAAATATGAAAGTTGCTGCTATATATTTCAACCATTTAAGAAGGTAAATGCTGCTTGCTTTGCAAGATTTTCTCACTCTTTTTGTAAATATAAATATGGACATTTCTGTTATATAAATGTGCCTTGCTTAGATGAGATTCTCTCATTATTTTGTAAAGATTAGTATAGAAATTTTTGTAAGAAATATGCCTTGTTCTACAATCTTTCCTCACTGTTTTTGTAAAGTTTACTATCGAATTTTTTGTAATATAAATGTCTTGTTCTATAATCTTTCTATATATTTTTTTAAATAAATATAAATGTAGGGATCTTTTTCATGTGAATATGCTTTACTTAAACCATATTTGCTCATTGTTTTATGAAGAATCAATGTATACCTTTATGATACAGATTCTCATTGTGTAAATTCAGCTCTTAGTTATATCATTTGAGTGGTAAAGCTAATTTATATAGAAGTCGATATATTTCTCCAATGCTTATATCAAATTATCATCCAGCATTGTAAGCTTGAGTATTCACATAGACTTGTTGCAATTGTTGGGATTTACTAAGAATAATGTAAACACATCTTTTGTAATAAGCAAATTTTTTTCGCTTTTCCCTGAAACCGTTGTATCTATTTTCCTCGCATATAGTTGTACTCTATATATTTATTTATTTATCCTCTAAAGTATATTGTTTTCTTCAATAAAAGTATTTATCTCTGAATTGAAAGTGCATATATTAATTGATGGACCATGAATCCAATGAGAGTTTACTTTGAATGTTTAGGTTTTGCTTATTGTTGGCACTATATTTGTTTTACAAAAGAAAGCCAAAGAGTTCAAATTTGTTTATATATATATATATATATATATATATATATATATATATATATATATAAACATATAGTTTTTTTTGTTCATTTCCATTTACAATTCAAAAATGAAAAAACCAGTGAATATTATCTTTAGAAAGGTTTTGCAGACGTCGCATTTTGTCTAGTATATTATATACTTGATTGAAGAAGTTTTGCTTAATTTTATTCTCTAATACTTTATTAACTCTATTTAACAAGAAATTCGATAAGTTTTGATTATTGGAAGCTATATGATCGTTCATCCCATACAATCTATATGATGTTAAACTACCTATTTTTCTTATTTGATGCTAAAAATTGGCTTTATGTCACGAAGATCATGCCTAAAAGTTATTCTCGAAACTTTGTATAAATTGTATATTGTAAGAGCACTTCGACTGCATTTTGGAATTGTATCCCTTAGAAATAAATTCATATATCTTGTATCCTTTGATTTTTGATAAGCTATCATAAGATTCAGATTATCTTAATGAACTTTTTATCCTGATGATTATGTATGCGCTTATTAGTTTAAAAAGTCAAATGCATCAAACTTCGAGTATATCAGAATGACTTATTTGGTTTGGTCATCTTTAGTTCATTATTTTTGTGAATGCGAGGTTGAGAAATATGCATGAGCGGACCTATATATAATTTTTCTTTTTAAATGATTAAGAAGTTTGTCATTATCTGAATTAAAAATTTGTTTTCATAAACTCGAGGATCGCTAATATATCTGCAGTTTTTGATTGAGGTATTTATGCAATGAAACGTAATAAATTCCTTCAAACAACATAAGGTGATTGTAATTTGTTTCTGACTTGTTCATACTTCTTAAATTATAACTAAAATGTATATTAATTTTCAAGCATGCACTTTTGAATGTATCATTCATTTGTCAGGAGTAGAAATTTTATTACATAAATGATTCAGGCATCATATGTTGGATATATATGTGATATTTACAATAAATTTTGTTAGCAAGTTATATTGTATTTAATAAATATTGGTCAAGTTTGAGATGGCTACATGTGTGCAGAAGATAGTTCATTGATCTTGCATTTCTTTGTTCTCTTATTACCGATGCCTCATACGAATGTGTTATAACCATAGTACTAAATATGTAAATTAGCTAGTAAAACAAGATGATGGTCACTAAACAGATTTTGTTGACATATTTGTACTTGTTCATTTACATATGCCTATCCTCAAGTGTTATTTGGTACTAAGTGGGTTCCTTCTCTAAAGCTTTTAATTGTTTACACCCATTTGAATTGGATGATGATTATATTTATCAAAAGGTTGATAAATCTACAACTATGATAATTTACTCGTTGGCTCATCTTGATACAGATGTATGATATTGTTTTTCTTTCTGATACTGTTCACTAAAATTTCTAATTGGCCTTTCACTTCTATTTAACGGATAATAGCAAACCATCAAGCTTTTTCTTACATGATTATCATACATGCATTTAGTATTCTCTACTTCATGTTATTATCCAATTAGAGCTTTTTTTTATATGACAACTTCACAGCATTGGAATGGTGATTCTCCCTTCACTTTTTTTTTATTATTGGCCTTGCATTATTCTTATCTAAATAAACTAGTCAAACTTCTAAACTTGTATCACTCATCAAGCTCAATAGAACTTTCTCTATGCATATCATTAGGGACCTTATACATTTTCTAGTTGTAGGTTGAATATAACATGTCACCTCATAGTAGTACATATGATCGTTTTGTAATTAATTAAGCATTCTAGTTTCGTTGGAAAACATGTATATGGTCTAGAATTCAAAAAATGGATTTATACCCATTAGTTGCTTAATCTCTTACATATTCTCGTTTACACTTCCTTATTTCATTACAATTGTTTGCGCACATGTTCATTTCTTTTGTATACATGTAAATCTAAATATTCGAATATATTGTACTCTGACGCATTTTTCTCTCTTCGCGTTATCTGCGAGGTAATGATGGAGCTAATTGAAAGCTAAAGCATAGGAGTTTCAGTCGTCCCCATTTCTTCTAAATGGGGGTGCTACGGTCGGCTTGCACGGTTAACTTACTCCGGTGAGGTAAATTCTATAAAAACTTAGAGCTCCTAGATCTCTCAAACCTTGTATGTGAATAGGGTATCCTAAACCATAGGTCCTTGTAGAAAACCCTGCATTTAAATTTCTAAACCCAATCACCCGCTAGTAATTAGTATTTCATTTGTTAGTGCCAAACTTAGGAGTTTTGTAGCGCTGATTTATCACCCAACTTAGAAATATCCCTTTGATTTTCATGTATCATAATGTGTATAATAAAATAAAAATTAAAATAATAATAATAATAATAATAATAAAAGTGTTGATTATAAATAAATCAGATTTGTCAACATTTAAATAAATAAAACTTATTGATTAATTTATATTAAATCATAAAATGCACTCTAGAGCTCAAGACCATTTAGAATTAAATATTAAATAAGAGGATTTCAAGATCCCATCAAATTAAATATACAATCACTACAATTATACAATTCAACAATTAATTCTTTTATTAAGAGGTTGAATATATAAAATTTATAGCTAAATCTACAAAAGCCCAATTTATACAAACTTAAAGAAAATTACCACTCAATCTAAATGATTAACAATATATCGATAATCAACCAATTAATAAATTGTAAATGGCAAACGCCATTTTTATTCAAATTGAACAACCATTAAGAATTCAGTAACGAAAACTAATAATAATTAATCAAGTGGACTAATTCAAAAAATCATTAATTAATAATCAAACTTAAATAAATAGGTAATTACTGAGTAACCCGGGCTTACAGGGCTATTAACTTAGCGCCAAAGAGAATGAAATAAACCTCATAGCCCTGATTTAACAAAGGGATTTACTATTCAATTTAAACAAACATTCACCCAAATCATCAAAAATACTTAAAACTTTTAAAAACTCTAAACAACTAACCATTATTCAAATTCACTAATTAAAATTCATCATAAAATAAATCCTAAAATATCAAAATATTAAAACTTAAATTTAAATTGAAATTTTCTTAGGCATTCAACAAATCAAATTCAATTGATAAACAACTTGAATGATAAACCTCCTAGGACATATCAAACACACAATATTTTTCACACACTAAGATTTGTTTCCTAGGTCTACTAACTCTAGTTTTAGGCAATGTTTAAAATTGCGTAATCGGGAATTGAGGTGTTTTTCGTTTGTGAGGCGAGGCGTAAGCCTCAAGGCGTTTTGAGGCGTAAACCTCAAAATCAAAAGATTGCGTAAACATAAAATGATAAATTTTTTATATATTAATGAGTAAAAAATATAAAACATAAAAAGGCACAAGATATGAAGTGAAATCAAAATATTCCAATAATAAGACAATATGAAATATAATTCAACTCAAATTCTATCTTTCCCAAATCATAGTATTCTTTTCATTAACATATAATTCCAAAAATAAATGGCAATGGCATATACAAAAGAAGAAGCAACAAACACTAACAGCTATTACTAAAGATGATGAATACAACAATATGTCGGGCAGCCGAGGGTCCAAGGGGCCGCTGCCCCCTGGAACAAATTTTTATAGTAAGAGTAATTTTAAAGTTCTGCTTATTTTTAAGTTCGTAAGTCATTTGTATGGAAAGATACCGAGCGATACCGAGTGGTACTGAGTGGTACCGAGCATGTACCGAGCAGTACCGAGCATGTACCGAGCAGTACCAAGCATGTACCGAGCGGTATTGAGCATTGTTGTACCGAGTGGTACCGAGCAGTACCGAGCGGTATCGAGCATTTACCGAGCGGTATCGAGCATTTACCGAGCGGTACCGAGCATTGTTATACCGAGTGGTACCGAGCAGTACCGAGCGGTACCGAGCAGTACTGAGCGGTACTGAGCAGTACCGAGCATGTACCTAGCAATATCGAGCAATACCAGGTGGTACCGAGCAGATAGACCGAATAGTTATATATTACGTTAGGATTTTTTTTTTAATTTTAAGAGGCAGACGCCTCTAAAACATGAGGCGAGGCGCGCCTCAGTGAACTTGAGGCGTACGCCTCAATGCCAGCTCTCATTGCGTAGGCTTTGAGGCTTAAAAGTTTAAAATTGCGCTAAGGTGCGCCTTGAGGCGCGCCTCTTATTACGCAATTTTAAACCATGGTTTTAGGTTAGGTTGTAGTGTGCTTAGTTTAAAATGGGTATCTTTGCCTGGAGGGTATCCTTGGTGTGTTTGCTTATTTTCAACATTCTGGATGTCATGTCATACATAATTAAGCTCTTAAATTGTCTATATTTGCTTCATGTTCATGCTCATGCATACATTGTTATATTACTTCTTTGATGCAAAAGAAAGTAAAGTAGAATATATTTAAGCTTGCTTGCGGAAGTAAAGAAAAGCAAAATAGAATGTATTTAGGTTGGCTTGTAAAGATAAATGTAAAGCATCATCATATATATAGGATGTACATAGATTGAGTTGTAAATTATTATTGAGTTGTAAAGATTTAAATGCACTTGCTTATGTATATGTGTATAGGCTCCAAAAGATAATCCCTCTTCTTAAGGGTGTTCTCTTTTGGAATTCTATAGAAAATACAGAGTTAGAGTATGATAAGCAAATACATTTAGATTTATTTTTTTATAGATGTAGAAAACTAGGTTTGTTGTTAAAAATTATTAGAAATAATCTTTCTTTATTAGATTTAAACGAGAATTTGACTTTTAACAGGACACAATGAAGAAAATTGATTCATGTAGCCGACCCCACGTAGTGGAACAAAGGCTTGTTGTTGTTGTAGAAAATCAGGTTTGTTGTGGTGGAACATGGCCACCTTATATTCTCGTAGACCCTAGGTTGTACTCTGATGAAATCACATGTGAATAAAAATGCTTTATTTATTCATTATCATTCATGCATTATTTGCATTGCACAATTAATTCTGTAAGCATATTACAGACCATTTGATTAAAGTTTTTCTGAACTATATCTCCTTGATTTTTAGCATAGAGCCACCCTCTCTTGCACAGATAAATTAATTGTTTTTCTAGGATGTTAGCTGGCAGCCCACTCCAGGCAGGCATAAGCCCATATTATACACGCTTTCTCCTCCTGCACATCTTTCCTATCATTCCTAAATTTTCAAAAATCTAAATTCAACTTGGAGATTTATAATCTAAAGCTTATACATTGAAATTTTCATAACCCAAGCATTTCTATTAGATTTACATGAACCTTTTAAAATTCTTTAGTCTTCACTTTAATCGAGAGTATTCTCTTAGAAGATGTAATTAACTATACGGGCTTACCCTTATAGGAGGTCTATAACCCATAATTAAAATAAACCCTACATTAATTCTTTTCTAAGATAGGGGAAGAATCTGTGAACGCAGACCTGGCTTTATCTATATTTTAAATTTAATTTCATAATCAAAAGATAGAAGGATATTTGATTTTCTTTTATAGCGAATTGAATATCCACTGTATTTGATTATGGAAATAAATTTATGATTTATTTTTCTAATTGGAACGATAGGATAATATGTTTTTCATCCTTCGGGATGATCTGTATATTCCCAATACTGCATCTGATTAGAAAAATAAATTGTAATTTTCTTTCATTCAAATCGATAGAACGACATTAGTCTATCCTTCGGGATGGTATAATGTCTAACTATGCAGATTTAATCGAAAGAAAATATCAAAATAAAGCAGATCTTGTAGGACACGAAGTATTTTAAATTAAAAAAAGTTCTCACAATGCCCATTCGTCTGTTTCTTCATAATCTGTTGTGCCCTTAATAGATGCCTTTTCAGCTCTTCCAACACCCTATCTCTTTCCTCCAAGTACTGCTCTACTGAAGAGACCGGTGTGCTCTTCTGCTCAAAATGTAATAAGTGAGGTGGGTCTCATCCATATAACACTTTCAATGGGGTCATCTGAGAAACCGAATAATATGAGGTATTGTACCAGTACTATGCCCATGCTAGTCACTTGGCCCAAAACCAAGGTGTTTCTGAAACAAAGCATCATAAGCATGTCTCTAGGCTCCTGTTTACCACCTTCGTCTGCCCATTGTCTAAGGGTGGTAAGCGGTACTCCTCTTTAATACGGTCCCCTGCAACCTGAACAACTCCCTCCAAAAGTGGTTGAGGAACATCTTGTCCCAACTGGACACTATAGACTCTGGTATCCCATGTAGTCTGACCACCTCTCTGAAAAAAGTTGTTGCAACAGTCACTGTCGTGTAGGGCTGTTGTAGGAAAATGAAGTGAGCATACTTGTTCAATTTGTCCACTACCACCATAATCACTGTAAACCCTTCAGATCGGGATAATCCGTCTATAAAAACCATGGAGACCCCCTCCCACACCCAATCTAGTAGAGCTAAGGGTTGCAGTAATCCTCCTAGAGCCATGGCCATGTACTTATTTCTTTAACGTATCTCACAACTGGCTACCATCTCTCTTCCACATCCTTGTGCATCCATTTCTAATACAACTCTGCTGCAAGTCTCATGTAGGTCTTCTGCACCCCAAAGTGACCCCCAACAATGCTCCCATGGAACTCCTATAGCAGGTGTGGAATATGGATTGACATCCTAGGCATTACAAATCTCCCCTGATACAACAGCCTCTCCCCCTCTAGAGAATAGCCAGGGTGGCTATTTCATCGTTCAGTAAATATGCCCTAATCCTCCCCAACTCCTCATCCCACGCACTTTCCTTTTTAAAGGCCCACCAATCCAGCATCAAAGGTATCGATACGGCCATCTCCTAGAGCTCCCCCATACATATAGACAAGGCATCCGCCGCCTTGTTCTCTATCCCAGGCCTATACTGGATTTCAAAGTCATATCCCAATAACTTTGACAGTCATCTCTGGTGTTCCTCTGTCATCATCCTCTGCTCCAGCAAGTACTTCAAGCTTCGCTGGTCCATCATGACAATGAAATGTCGACCCAACAAGTAAGGTCGCCACTTCTGAATGGCTAGCACAATAGCCATCAACTCCCTCTCATAGACAGACTTCAGTCTGGCTCTAACTGTCAACACCTGGCTGAAATAAGCTATAGGTCAATGGCTCTGCATGAGGATTGCCCCCAATCCATACACTGATGCGTCCGTCTCTACTACAAAAACCTGATTGAAATCTGACAGGGCCAAGACCGGTACAGTGGCCATGGCCTTCTTCAATCTATCAAAAGCTATTGTGACCGCCTCCCCTCACCAGAAGCTATCTTTCTTCGACTGTTCTGTCAATGGCCAAGCGAGATGGGGTTATAGCCCCTCACGAACCTCCTGTAGTATCTTGTCAGCCCTAGAAAACCCCTCAACTCCCCAAATTCTTTAGTAGCGGCCATCTCAGCATTACCTCAATCTTAGCCTGGTCAGCGACCACACCCTCCTTAGATACTATATATCCCAAGTACTCTACATTGGCCTATGCAAAGCAACATTTTTTCAAATTGGCCCTCAGTTATTGCTCCTGTAACACCTTTAGAACAGTCCTCAAGTGCTCAGAGTATTCCTCATATGATCTGTTGTACACCAGGATATCGTCAAAGAAAACAAGCACAAATCTCCTAAGATAGGGTCAAAACACCTTATTCGTAAGGGATTGAAATATCGCTGGGGCATTAGTGAGGCCAAAAGGCATTACCAGGAATTCATAATGTCCCTCATGTGTTCTGAAAGTTGTCTTCAACACATCCTCCCCTTTCATTCGGATCTGATGGTATCCAAACTTTAGATCTATCTTGGTGAAGATAACTGCCTCACTCAACTTATCAAATAGCTCATCTATCACTAGGATGGAAAACTTGTCTGGCACAGTCTCCTTATTCAAAGCCCTATAGTCCACGTAGAACCTCAAATTCCCATCTTTTTTCTTAACCAGTATGACTGGTCTAGAAAAAGGGCTCCCACTAAGCCTGATAATCCCTGCCTCCAGCATTTCTTAGATCAATTTCTCAATTTCATCTTTTTAAAATTGAGAGTAACGGTATGGCCTGACATTGATGGGTGACACCCCTTCCCTCAAGGTGATGGCATGCTCCTGTTCTTGCTCCCTTGGTGGTGGCAATCTTGAGGTGGCTGAAAGACCTCACTAAATTGTTGTAACATATGTTGTATTGAAAGAGGAATGTCTCCCCCCTCCTCCAATATGATCCCCTTTAATCTCTATAGCTCCACCAGGAAACCTCCCCCCACCTCTTATATGCTCCTTACTATAATTTTGAGGGACAACATGGCTTTGGATAACCCCGCATCTCCCTTGATCACTATTCTTCTCTCCACTGCCAGCTCCATGGTTAGTGCCCCCCAGTTGACCTTGGTATTTCCCAAGGTCTACAGTCACTTCATTCCTAGGATAACATCAGTGCTACCTAACTCAAATGGGAGGAAATCCTCTCACCTGAACCCCCTATATGGTAAGCACTACTCCCCTACAGATGCTCTTGCCCATCTCCACCTTCCCCATACCCATCATCACTCCATAGCACCTTGTATCTACCAATGTCACCCCCAGTTGGTCCACGACTTGGTTGGAGATGAAATTATGGGTAGCCCCACTGTTAATCAACACTACCACCTCCTGGTCTGCTATTTCCCCCTTCACCTTCATGGTATGACTCGAAATAAATCCTACCACTGAGTTCAAGGAGACATCTGCTATGTCTAGATGAATCTTGTCCTCCTCCTCTACCCATGTCTCACTCCCACCTCCCTCCTCAGCTTCCTCGTCATCACAGACAGTGAGAACCTGAAGAGTTCGGTCCCTGCACCTATGCCCCAGAGTATCCTTCTCATCACATCGAAAGCATAATCCATTCTCCCTCATTTCCTACATCTCCTTCTCAGTTAGTTTTTTGAAGTTTTCCCAACTTCCTCCTCCTACTGGCTTCTCCCTTGGGGTCTCACAAAGATTGCCCAGTGTAGGCCCATTGCGTGCTAAGAAAGTGGTAGTCATCATATATGCGCCACTTGAACTGCCACCTATGGCTTCCCTTTCCTAGTACTGCTGATCCTCCACTAGTATGGCCTAAATTTTCTTATATTTTCTATGTTCATGTACCAATTAAATAAATCATTTGCTTGAATTGCTTTACCAACTATCATATAGAGAATTCTTCATTACTCTTTGTATGTCACTAGTGTTTAATAGAAATTTGAAAATTATTTTAGGCATGCGCCCCTTGCTAATCTCTCTCGGTAAATATCTTCCAAAATACAATTACGATGAAATAGAACACCCATGACACTCATTTAACAGAGATTTTATTTATGTATTGATCGAGCTCACTTGTTACATTTGGAGTAATATTTTCTCCCTCCACCTCATTCCAATAATACATTGTTAACATTATATATATATATATATATAGATATATATGAGTTTATCTACTAGAGAAAAGGGATGTCATCAAAATATTAACTTAAGTGCAATAGCCCTTTTTAAAATTGAATGTGTATAAATGTTTCTCTTATTAATTAGCTCAAGTGGCACAATTATTCATGTTAAGCTATAATGGTGATTTTGGAATATTCAATTTCTTATGTAAGTGCTTCAGTCTTGCACTCTGAATATGAATGTTCATTTCATTTATGCACACATTAATACAGATACATGAAATTCTAACACCAGCTTTTCTCTTCATGTTATCTACAAGGTACATCTGGAGCTACTTAGACAACAAAATGGAGTATTCAGTCGCCTTCATTTCTTCCAAATAGAGGTGCTACGGCCGGTTGCATCATTGACTTACTCTGGTGAGGTAAACTATCTAAAACTTAGAGCCCCTAGGTCTTCAAAGCCTTGCATGTCAATAAGATTACTCTAAACCTTAGATCCTTGTAGAAGCCCTGCATTTAATTTTTCAAACCCGAAAATCCGCTAATGAGTAGAACTTTACTCATTAGTGACAAGCTTAGGAATGCGTAGTATTAATTTACCACCCACAACCTAGAATTTTACTCCTTTAATTCTCATAAATCACAATGTGTGTAGCAAAAAATATGTTAATGAAGATAAAATAAGATCATTAAATATAAGCAAATCATATTTATCAAACTTTAATAAATAAAAGTTATTAATGAACTGAAATTAAATAAATTAATAATAAAAATCCAAATGAATTTAAATTAAATAACTTAAATAAAAATCAATAAAGATTAAAATAAGGATAAAATAAAATTAAATAATTAAATTTAAATAATTAAATAATATTAATTAAAAATTAATTAAAAACTCAAATAAATTATTAAAATTTAAATAAAGTAAATAAAAATCCGTGAATGATAATCCAATTTTAATCATCTCAAATAAAATAAGATTTCACAATTAATATAATTAAACTTGATTTAATTAAATGTATTCATTAATTAATACTAAAAAATTAATTAAAAGGCCTTTCATGTGTTATGCTTGATTCTTTTGGAGGGCAAATTAGTATTTGGATTTAAAAGGTCCTAAAAAAAATCTTATAACCCTGGTATAACAAAGACAATCACTATTCAGCCTAAATAACTATTGATAAATCAATAATAAGATACTTAGATATTAAAGCTCTCATACCTTGTGCTTGACTCCTTTTAGGAAGGCAAATATGTATTGGATTAAAGAGCTTAAGGATTAGAATGGTTAATTAAGCTTCAGTAATTACTATTAACTTCAATAATTAAATATCTATCCCAAAATAAATTCTAAAATATCAAATATATTAAACTTAAAATCTTAACCAACTTCCTTTAGCTTTCTACAAACAAGATCAATTGATAAATAACTTAAACAACTAATCTACTAGGACATAAAAAACACAAGATATTTTTTTCACACTAGAACTTGATTTCTAGAATCGCTGTTAGGCTAGGCCGTAGTGCGTATGGTATTATGTGGGTACCTTTGCCTAGAGGATATCCTTGGTATGTTTGTTTACTTTATGCACAATAGATGTCATATCATACATGCATTGCATATACATATTCATGCTATTTTTTCTTTAATGCAAACAGAGGATCAAAATAGAATTTATCTAGAACTGCTTGTAAAAATAAAGGAGAGTAAAATAGAATGTACCTAGGGGTAAATGTACATGTGAAAGATCAAATGTAAATATAAAGCGTCAAGAACATAACTAGATCGAGTTGTATATATTCATCGAGTTATAAAAGTCTAAAGATATTTGCTTATACATATACATATATGGCTCTAAAAGATAATCCCCTCTCCCTTAGTGGGTGTTCTCTTTTGGAATTCTATCGAAGAGCCAGAGCTAGAAGATGATAAGCAAGTATGTTTAAACCTATATTTCATAGAGGTAGAAAATCAAATTTGTTATGGTGGAGCCTGGCTGGGTTATATTTATGATTCTAAATAAATGAATAAAAGATTTTCTTTATACATTCGCTTCATGCATACATGACGTTAGATATATTTATTTACATATTCTCTATAGACCTGATTTAAATCTCTGAATTAAAATCCTCGACTCCTTAGGATAGAATCATCCTATCTTGCATGCATAAGGCGATTGATTGTGTTTAGGATATTAGCTGGCAACTCACTCTAGGCAAGCATAAACCCAGATTGTACACTCTTAATGTCTTTTCTAACTCCTGATGAATTTTAAATGTATAACTTTTTCTAGGACAGTAAATCAATCATTGATCCCATAAACTCAAATTTTCAATCAAATCTTTATACATTTAAAAAAAAAACTAATCCTCACTAAAGATGAAGAGAAGAGTTTATTCCCTTCGGATTAGAACCTAGGAACCCTTATTATACATCAAACCAAGAAGAGAATAATACGACATCCTTAATTGAGAGTGTTCTTAGGTCGAGGCCTAAGCTGTAATTAACCACAGGGGTTTGCACTTGTGGGAAACCGACACCCGCATCAAATAAACCTCATTCGAGTTAAATATATCGAATTGAGGAAATCTCGAGATTATCAAATTATGCATATTATTATCTATCGAGATGTGTAGGTGAAAGTCGCTATTCTTCATGGATAATCGCGTGTATAATTCTATCTGCTCTCCCATCGGTCTGCTTCAGTAAAGTGTAAAGACCTATGACCGTTTTGTCCTACGAAATAGTGTGATCGTACTCTTTGCACTCTAACCCCGTAAGTAGCATTCTTTTGGAGACTCACAATGACCAACAAAGCATCACACAATTACGTAAGTAATAATCTCAACCTTTATTAACCCAAAATTATGAGGGCATGGGGCTCATAAACAAAATCCCATATACATGTATACAAGTTACAATCACACGCACAATCAGTAGATCACACTTAAAGCATAGAAGAATACTGACAGTTTACCACATGTGCATACCAATGCAGCCACAAGAACCTTCAACCAGCACCAATGGCTTCCTTCTAGGATTACAGCAACCTCACCAAGAGTCTCTGCAAATGGCCAACAGTTCCTCGCTCTTTCTGTACACATACCTCTGAGCATCCCGTGAGATTCACATAATTAGGCAACAATCCGCTAGGCAAATGCAAGTTATGTTCATGCGCAACCACCCATCACGCGCACACAGTATTAGCATTTGCGCACGTGCATAAATCTTTACAATTAGCCAGTAGTTCCATAATTGCTTGCACAGCATTTGTGCATACACCTGGAATTGGCTTTACTAGATCAGCAAATCCAACAATTCCTACCAATGGCACTGTCTCTACACATGCATTGCTCCATGATCACTCGTGGTTTGCACAGGATCAACCACTCCTGCACACGGTACATCTTTGAACTAGTGCTCATCATTTGCGTATGCTTGGCTGCATGCACTTGATCATACCCATAAAATAGTTACCTCTCTGCAGATGCACCACACCATGTGAGCATGCCATTTACATTTGTGGACTTGGACATACACATTTATGTCTCTCACATCACCAGTGTGTGAAAAATGTCTACATGAGCCCACACTTGCAAATGCCCAACCACTTGCAAAAGTCACTACAAGCACACAAAATTACAAACACGCATTTCTACAAGCACAGATCAATTACATGCATAAAACACTCCAAGCACAAGACTGTCAAGCACGTCATTGCATGCACAAGTCATCGCAAGTACAAGTCAAAGTACTTTGCTTGTTTTATGTCTCTTTTAGAGTAGCAAAGGATGCAAGCCACTCACTGAACGCCTAAGTCCATAGTCGCAAGCTCAGATATGCAACACTAAGCAGATATGAATATTCACAGCTAAGGCAATTACTATCTTGTCTTCACTTTTAAGATGTTCAGAAAGTCTCATCATATAAAAATCTAATTAAAAGACATTACAAAGACATCATGCTGTCTTGTGATGAGAAATTTTAGAATCCTAAAGGTTGAAAATTTCGACATTTTTCTTTATCAGCATAATCATTTTGCTTATTCCAAACTATTAAAAGTAAAAAAGTTCACTACTTTTTCTGAGCACCATAATCATTTAGCTAATACTAACTATTTATGGTGAATTTATAAATCCTTCTTTGACATTAATTTCGATTAAGTTTTGTATGAATGTTAACTGTAATTTACACTAATCTTTTTGAAAAACTTGGAATCATCCTGGGTGCCCTTTTTCCCTGATATTAGGGTCTATTTGGTTCAACATTACCCAATTAACATTGTTATCTAGATAATAATATAAAATACAATGTATTTGATTCAATATTATCTTATCTAAGCAATATAAGTTATAAATAAGATCAATAATGATTACAATGTTTCTTTTTGTTCTCATTTATTTTATATATTAGATAGCCTAACATCTAAATATCAATAGAATTAATCAACAAAGAGATGACATAAAAATAGGACTTAAATTTCATTTACAAAATTATCATTTAAAGACGTGAGTAAACCAAATAGCGGATGTCTGATTGTATAATATTACATAGCAAATATCAACAAACAAAACAATCGCTTACTTCAATCCCATTTTTTATCAGTGCATAGTATACACTTTAATGCACATGTCCGGTCACCTATGTTAATTGCCCTATTTCCCTCCATCTTCAAAAGAAAAATATATTTACTTATAATAACTAATATATGCACTCTTTATAATTATAATCATTTACCATTAAATGCTTCCAAAATTTACCAAATAATTCATCTTAATATTCTTATTCATATCACATTTAACATGGATTTTGTGAAATCCTTGTTGAACAACAGGCGAATTAATAAAACACTTCCATGTTTTTTTTTTCCCTCAATTTCAATGTCATTCTTTTATCATATAGTACTCATAGAGATACCTCCACATAATTATCACATAAGTTTTAAGACTCACAACTATATCATCACAATGCTTTTAGGCGACTTATATACATAAATATCAAGGATGAGTATCAATAAAATCTCTCAATCATGATTTCATAATCATAATTATCTTCATTTTTACTAAAATCGCATTCGTTGTCGTCGTCATCATCATCATAGCTATCCAACTAGAAATTTAGTACCATACGCTTAAATTTTTTTATACTAAAACTAAGCTTCATATTTTTTTTTTCAATTTTACTAATTTTGAATTATTGCACAAATGAACTCACTAATTAGAACACCGCCTAAAAACCAATGTACACTATGTCTCATTTTAAATTATAAGAAAATCCATCACGCATGATGTCATATGCACTTCATTACAGTCCGCGATTGGTTCGCAATCATACAATAGTTTCACATATTCGATAACACAATTATGTTGCGGTCAAACATGTTTAATTAAGGTGCTAATAGTATGTGTCTGGACCATTTCATCATATTGTTCAACCAGACAAATAAACAAACATTTTACTAACCAGTATGCGCATTGTACTAACCCGTCTGGCGAAATAAATCAAAAACCATGCTATAAGATACCATTTTGTAAAAACAAAAGACTATTGATTTGGTTTTCTATTGGAATTTAGCCAAATTAATGATATGCTTTTGATGATTGATTATTGAGTTGTAAGTTACTCTAAAATCTTGCAGGTCACACATCCAAGCCTGAATCCATGCCTTCTATAATCGCAAAATCCCAAGAAAGCGGAAAAAGACAGATAAATAGATAACTGACCTTTCCATCTCCATCACTGTCGAAGGAATGAATCATATGAGCAATCTCAATATCTGTCCAACTAAAATCATGAGCGGTGACCATTTTCTTCACGTCCCTTGGGGTAATGTAACCTTTACCAGTTTCTGCACAGTAAACTATCAAAGTTTATATGCATGTCACAGGAAAGTTTTACTCCAACTTTGACAAGAAAAAAAAGAAAAACATTTCACGTATGCTTAAACAAAATTTTAATGACAAGCAACTTGGAAGAATAAACGGATGAAAAATTTTGTTTGTTTCATGTACAATCAGAAATACATTTTAATTGAAAGACAAAAAGGGAAGTCTAAAATAAATTTGAATTTAACCCATAAATTAATACCTTCCAAATTCTTTTTTATAAATATTTTTTATTAAAAATATTTATAAAATAATTTTGATAATATATATATATATATATATATAAAGCTTGAATGAATAATTAAATAACATTGAAGTTTTTAGAGAATCTAGTAGAGATGCTACTAGCTAGAAGCTAAAGTGAAGATAATTTTGACTTGAATTTTATTTATTTTCACAATGGCTCAAAGAAGGGACAATTTCATATTTATAAGCATAAAATGAGGTTAAAGCCCAGTTGATGAGGCAGTAATCAGAATCTTGACCCAAATCTAACGAAAGAGTGGTAGGCTGGTAACTATAAGAGTAGAAGCAAAATAAGTTCTCCCTTTGCCCCCAACCTCCATGGGTTCTTGGTTGTATGACATAAAAAGGTCTGAAAATCACAAAATTCTGGACAAGTAAATTGCGGAACCCATTGCTTCTAATCCTAATTGATAAAGGCAATAAACCAGTTTATGAGGCTTCCATTAATGCAAAGTTTGAGAAGGGATGTTTGCATCTAATTGTAGATATTTTCATTTTTTTAATTCAAACATGTCACCTTAAGGTAACAAGGGAAGCAACCTAATCATTGAAATTATTCAAATTAAATCATTTCATCTTCTTTGTTCACTCCCTTCAGCAACACATGTTGGCGCAATGATCCACTGGCATCCAAGATGATTTCCACTCTTTTCAGGAATTAAGCATCACTTCTAGCAGTTAATTTCCAATCATCGCATCATGTTCATAGCTTCCAAGTATTCCTTTTCCTTTCATACATTAACACATCAATCCAAGCTATCTTCATTACAGATCAACACCATCAGGTAAATTGACATGGTTTGTAATAAGCTGTATTAGAGTTAGCACACAGAATTAGCCTGCGAGCTTTCCAACCCACCCATTTTTTATAAAAACTTCCTAAGGCAAGCCTACCTGACGTTTAGGAATCATCAATAAGTGCTTTGCTAAGCATGGAGATGACAAGAACTCAACTCCTTTACTGGGCATGAGCTGTAGCTGCAATTTTCAAGTCAACTTGTCGAGAAGAGAAAATATTATTAAAAAATTCAATTAGATTCTAAAGAGCCTATCACAAAAAAAATCTACAGGAGATGCTATACTAGTCAACCACATGAAAAAAATAAAGATGAGAGGTGACGCCATGCAATTAAAGCATCCAAGTATTCCAAGCATACATAAGGAATATAGTTGCAGAAAGATAGAAGTTAACAGTTTAAACAATACCGTCAAATGAGAAGAAATAAGCAGCCACTTCATCTTCAGTTAATTGAACGCGAGCCTTGTTCTGTGAAACAGAGTACACACCAAACATCAAAAACAAGGACATCTAAGGCTATGCGTATAATTCTGTACCATCTACAGTCTATATCATTATTCAAAAGTGGTTAGAAACTTCCCATCAAAACAATAAACATTAATATTTCATATATAACCCGGACCACAAAATCAAACACATGCCATTTCCAACTACTTTACCCTTAATTAAGATAAGATGGGATAACAAATGTTAAATGTAATTTTGAAGCTATTTCAAAGGTGAATCGTACAATCGCATCAGGAGACTGATTAAGTTTGTTGAAAAAACAGTTTTCAGGGTTCAATATTATCCTCGATCAATGATTAATCAAGTGCTTTGAAGGATTAAAGAAAGAGATAGACTATCTGATGTGAGATTATAGCCAAAGCCTCATGTGCCTCAATAAGGTCAACCGATCTGTTCCCTAAACCATAAATTTATTAATCAAACGGTTAGAAAATAAATAAAAGTCAACTTAAGGATCTTAGATGAATTCCCCCCTAAATTGTTATTTTTAGAAACTAAAATCTTCTAGATTATGTGCTTGGAGCACATTCATTATTACTAATTTAATAACATGAATGATTACAAACCAATTTTCTAGACTTCTTTCTTCTGGCAGATTCTTGTGCCTTTGCCTTGTATTTTTTCCCCTGGGCATCCTCCCCGGCTATATTTGTAGCAGAATCTTGAGAAACACCCACTGATGTTCCAACTGAGTCACCTGAAGTTGCTCCAACTGAGAGAGCAATAGCCTGCAAGACAAGTTTCAAACACTGATACGGAACAAAAGAAAGAAACATCGGCAAACATCATATTGCCAAACATATACCTGCATCAAAGCTGCCTCATCATCAATAAAATCAGATTCATTCTGGCCCTCCATCGCATTTGATCTTCTCTTAACTTTTGCAGCAAGCAAGGAGCTCCTTTTCTTAATCTAAAAAATCAACAAGAGCTTCTTTGTATAAAGCAAATTGTTAGAGACCACATAGAGAGCCAGAATTTAGAGATGAATTGACAGTAGCTAATTAGAGAGTGCAATACTCAGGAATAAAAAACAACCCGGATACTATTTTCAGTTACGTTATAAAGTTTGACCTGGAGAACAATGACGATAACTATAAACATCTACATAATTCCCCTCAACAGGGATCCCCGCACACCAAGACTTTTGTCCTTTTTCCTTCCTCTTTCACTGCCACCATATTGATCCGTTGGATCGTTACTGTCTGATCAACAATATATGCACTATTGTAATTATTCTATCGATTCATCAGCCTATGAGCTATTTAATCATTATGTATTTATTATTTTCAGATTCCTATTAGAAGTTCTCCTATGAACGCATCAATACTACACAAATGTTTGTAATAAAATACTCAACCAATCCTCTCCAATTTTTGCCATGATAGCAAATCTCTAGGATTTTTTTCTTCATTATATTTCCATTACTACAGATTTCATCATGGCATTACCACAATCCTGCTGCCTTAAATATTGCGCTCTCTTCTTTTTTTCCAATTTTTCTATAATTGCAATCTTCATCGCTGCATTGTGTTGGAGAATTTTTGTCATCCTCAAACGGATTGTATTTTTTATGATCGAGTATGGCATAAAAAAGATGATATATTACCTCGAAGGATAAAAATATCATTTTCTTATGGACTCAATGATAAAACTTACAATTCAACAGAAATTCCCCCATTCAATATTTGGTTGAATGAGATTTATTTTATTCTGGGGTACAGATGCCCCATAGGAGCAAGCCCCTATGGTTAATTACATCTCAAGCTTTGGTGCTTGAGAGCACTTTTGATTAAACTAGTGGTTTTCTCTTTCTTTTGAAAGTCATTTAGATGTTTGCTAAAGTTGGATTTTAAAATTTATGAAATTCTCATTTCTAAAGAGTTTTGATCTTTAGGAATTTCAAGGAAGAAGAGATCAACTTGAAGTTAGATTTCTTGGAATGAAGGCCAAATGAAAGGAGTGTATGAGTACTTGATTTTAAGGGAAACTCAGAAGTACTCAGACTATCCTAAATTGGGCTTTACATTTTAGAAATCTAATTTTTATTTTGTTCAAGTTGATATTTTCATTAGAAAATTGGGGCTTACTTCCAACAACACGCGTTGGAGGAAACGCCCAGAAGGTGAGGACTTGCATAGTGATTGAAATCAACCATTGCCTCAGATCCTAAAACTAAAGTGAGGACTACCGAGAGGTAGTACCTCGGACTTAAGTCTAACGAATACAAAAGAACTTATAAGCTATACCTCACATGAGGCACAGTCTGCCCGACCCCTGGATTTATTGTCCTGCCTGGAAAGGACTACCAGCTAAACCCTCCTAATCGCTGTTAAAACTATGTATCCGGTCTCAATGCATATGAAGAGTGGAAGGCAATTATCATTTAGGAAGTAGAGCTTATAACTTGGCTTTGAGGACAAGATGCCTAATTATGATGGGTATGCACATGCTGACTCACAAATGCGGACCTTTTTTGTTATCTAGCTAAGTGAGGGCTTTCTACATGTGACACTTTTAGGCCATGCATGCTTAATTTAAATTTTAGAAAATATGGCTCCTTGAAAGGGAGCCATGCAATTTTCTTTTTTGTTAGAAAATCGTGGAGCCTAATTTTATTTTTCAGATTGTTTATATTTTAATGGGTAGAAAGTTTATTTTATCCTAAGAGCCTACCGCATCAACGTCCAAGCCACACCCAAACAAACAAATAAAGAAACCTAAGAAAAAGGCATGATTTTCTATTGCGCACCCAGTAAACAATCAATACATGCTTATATATAAATTGAATGCAAGTAATGTAAATAAAGTCCAAATTATTACAATCAGATTTGGCAGCTGAGTTGCCTGCCATTATACAACCTAGTTAATATATTACACTCTACTTGTGGGGTTTTCAAGCTTTATCTTCTAGGTGGATCTTTGGGCTTCACTTTTAAAAAGTACATCATTCTTGATCCACCTCTCCTTTTAATCCA
Organism: Dendrobium chrysotoxum; assembly: GCA_019925795.1. Taxonomy (NCBI): domain Eukaryota; kingdom Viridiplantae; phylum Streptophyta; class Magnoliopsida; order Asparagales; family Orchidaceae; genus Dendrobium; species Dendrobium chrysotoxum. Next base: position 15,389,054 of record CM034315.1, read on the forward strand.
AACTCTCACAAGTTTCATATAAGTCCTAATTCTATCAAATACATTTTGAAAAGAAAAAGACTCAAACTTGCAAGACAGAGTCAGAAGGCAGTTTATATAATATATCACATCACATCCAAAATTTGCCTAGCACTTAGAGTGCCAAGCACCTGCTTCTACCCTATTAGTCATGCCTTTGGGGGGTTTAAGTAGCGCCTGCAAGCAAACAGTATTAGAATAATTATGATTTATTTTACCCCCTCTTGGACACGGCCACCTGCACAAAAAGCATATATATATTTCTATACTAACTACTTAAGGGCAAGTGCCCACAACGCAGACAATCCAAGGGCAATCACACCACAGCATCAACCACATGCGCACACAAAGAAAAAGCCTAGTCCTAGCATGCCTAAAGGGTTGTGCACCTAAGTGTGTGAGGCTTGTGTAGTAAGTCACACTAAGGGTGTTCCACTTAGAGTTTGGATCTAAAGGAAGGATATCCAACACCAATTTTGGGCTAGTGTTGGAAGAATTCCCCTTAGCTTTTGAAGCTTGGGAGAGGAGAAGAACGCTTCTTTTAGCTTTGAGGCTAAAGAAGAGAAAGAAGTGTTCAACATATAGCTTTTGAGTTAAATGTTGGAAGATTCTCCTTAGCTTTTGGAGCTAGGGAAGGGGAAGGTTTTCTACAACTTAGAGGTTAGAGAAGGAGGATGGGTCACCTATTGATTTTGGCTCAATATATAAGAAGGATTTGTAACTTTGAGGTTACAAATCAAGAGAAATTATCATTGAACTTTATGTTCAATGATAGATATTTAGTTTGTTAAATTTAAATAAAGCAAACATGGAAGAATGATCTATAGGTTTGGGCTACACATCAAGGGTTCCTTGGACTTTTGAGTATCCAAAGAGAGGGACTCATTCACCTAATTTGAATTAGGAGGATGAATGAAAGCTAGGATTGACTCCTTTGCTTGACATTGAATCATTTGTTAAGTTTGGTTCAACAAATGAATGATTTAGATTGAACTACTTGTTGATTTTGATTCAACAAATAAGCGATTTTTTTTATAGAATTAATTCACTCAACATGGGTTGAATGAATGAGAGTTTTATATAACTTTTGAGTTGTATAAAGGAAGGGATTTCTCTACAATATTAGTTTGTAAAGAGGATAGGAGAAAATGTAACTTGGGATTGCAAAATAAAAGGATCTTTGAACACTTTGGTGTTCAAAAGAGGTTTACACGCTCCTAATTTGGGTTTAGGAGAATGATGAAAAATTTGGAGGTTCTTTGTTGACCCCCACAACTCAAACCACACATCAAAGGACAAAAAATGATGAATCAAGTAGTGCGCGGGCTGGTCCGACACATCACTTGAAGGGTTAAATGACCTATGATTGCCAAACGGACGGCGCCGTTGCGATCAAAACATCAAATTCTGCTAGGTCGAGACCCCTCGCAGTCGAATCGGATGAGATCGGTCAAAAGGGACGACCGACACCCGAAATTAAAACGCAACGCTGATCAAATAATGTCCGATCGCGAAATGGACTGCGTCGTTGTGACCGGAATGTTGGCAATACTCTAGATGCACTACCAATTTGTTCAATAAAGGCGGTGCACGCAAATCGAGGTAATCCTCATGTAAAAATACACAAATTTATGCCCAAACAAAGTCCGATCCCGAAACGGACTGCGTCGTTGTGACCGGAATGTTGGCAATACCCTAAATGCACTACCAATTTGTTCAATAAAGGTGGTGCACGCAAATCGAGGTAATCCCCATATAAAAATACACAAATTCGTGCCCAAACGACATCTAATCGCAAAATGGACTGCGTCATTGCGACCAAAACGTCGACGATACCCTAAATCCACTATCAATTTGTTTAATTTTGATATTCGGCGAATTCGACATGCAAAACGGAGTAGTTGGCACGCATATCGGGGTGATTTTTGATTGATTGGAACATGACTGTCAAGCTAATTAATGGTAATACTAATAATGGAAAGTCATTATTAATGTTGTCAGTTGATTTAACCAAAAAATGGAAGGTCAAACTACATCTCAAATCGCATTGAATGACTAACCTCCTATCTCTGCTAAATCCTCGTCAAAATCCCTGATTTTTCGCTGAAACTCCATCATTTCAATTAAAGTCTCGGAGCTGGCCTCCAATGAATGCCTGAGGGTGTCGTTGAAATGAAGAAAAGCAGACTTCGTTGGCTGTTTTGGTACTCCCTCACCTCTAGCTTTTGTCTGCTCTTCCCAAGCCCGTAACCCCTCTAATGTGGAGTTCTCTTCGTCAAACACAAATCCTGCACTTCCCTTTGCTTCCTCACAGCATCCCTCAATCTTCCTCTTCAAGAAACCCAACCAACACCTCTTCCTCAAGCATTAGAAGCCTAACCTCTTCCTGTCATTTGCACAGATCGGCCGAATCTCCTGTCCCGTGCCTGATCTCTACCTCACAATCCTTCCAAACTCCCTAACTTGTGAGATTTATTTGTTTCAGTTATAAAACTCGTCTACAGCAGCCCCTTACCTTTCCACCTCTATTCCATGACTGTAGCCGAACAAAACTCACCATCCCCAACCAACCCGATAAGGCGTTGATTGTGACCAAATGTGAAGTTGTTTCTCCTGCACTTGACTATGAGATCAAATTTGAAGCAGAGGAGACAACAACACTGTTAAAGCCCAAAGAGAAAATTTGCTTCTACAAGAGACTTTGACATGAGACGAATGCAACAAACTGGTTGAGATGATTCAATCACGGGTCCCAGAAGTAAACACTGTTGAAATTGTCAGAGGAAATCTTGCGGTACCTCTTGAGTATTTTCTCAAGGATTAGCTTGCCAGTTGGAGAATGAGTTTTCTCCATCTATATCAGGCTCTTCTGATAGTTTGGAGATTGAAGGATTTCTCGATCTTCATGGTATTTGGAAGAAGGGATTTAGGACCATGCCAGCATCTCCATGTATTAGAAGCAAACTCACTTGATCCATATCTTATTCCTGTGAAGAACTCAAGAAGTGTACAAACAACTTTCCAGAAGTAAATGTGATTGGAGTAGGAGGCTATGGGAAGGTCTGTAGAGGAATGCTTCCAAATGGTAGGATGGTGGCAATCAATAGACTAAGGGCTGAATCTACTCAACGAGGTCTCGTGTTCAAGACCAAGAATGAGCTGCTTTCTAAGGTTCATCACAACAACCTTGTAGATCTTGTAGGGTTTTGCTTTCAACTGGAAAAAGATGCAAGTATATATATCCTTGGAACTTGTTTTGTCAGGGTTAACTATTCAATATGAAATATACCCTGATGGTGAGGCCAATGTCTCAAAACTTTCCATCCATTTCCAAGACTTTCATCTCTATGACAGAAGTACAACTTCTCCATGGAAGAGGGTGATTGGGCATTATAACTCCAAGGATCATCCAAGAGAATCCTATGCTAAAGCATTTAAGTTAGATTTGGAAACAGTAAGGCCTGATCCAATAATACCTATTGAAGATTACAGGTTATATCTTGAATTTCTTCCAATACGGTTGCATCTGGACTAAAGCCAGATAAATTTCCTTAATTAGTTTCTTTGGCAATGGATCATGTGTTGAAGACTCTCCAAGCATATCTAAGGAAGTCGATGTCATGTATAGTTGAAAAAAAAAAAAAAAGATTAATGCCATAGAAGTCAGCCAAATATTGTTGGGAAAACATTACTTCCTTTCTTTCAGAAATATGATGCGAAGCCTTTGGTTGTGCCTGTTATCGATGAGGGTATGTATACATATGTATGTGAAAGCTCGCATACATATACACGTGTATATGCTTATTGAAGTACTTGTATGTATATGTGTGTAAAAAAAAAGAAATGAGAAGAGAATATACAAAAAAAAAGAGAGCGAAGGAAAAATATGTGTATTTTGTAAATTTTTTTTTATCGTCCCCGTCATCGTCATCGCCTCTCCGATCCCAAAGGTATAAAATTTTTCAAACTCAGATTTCTCATTCTCGTCGTTTGCGGCGGACCGGAGAACCACCTATACGCGCTCTTGTAGCACGGTAGGAGGGAGCCCGGTGCGACGCCTATGACGAGGCGGGTAATCACTTAAAATCCCATTTTCGGCGTTTGCGGCGGACCGGAGAACCACCTATACGCGCTCTCGTAGCACGGTAGGAGGGAGCCCAGTGCGGCGCATACGGCGAGGTGGGTAAGCCCTATACACGCTCTTGTAGCGTGGTGGGGAGAGCCACTTGTGTTGTTCATACGGGTACTTTTGAAGACCCCATACACGCTCTCGTAGCATGGTGGGATGAAAAGATATTTGGCCACGGTGTCATACGACACCAACCATACACGCTCTTGTAGCGTGGTGGGGTGGCCCAGTTTCCCAAAATTTCCCCTAAACGGGGGAGACGCCGGGAGGCTGCCGAATTTTTCGGTAAAACGGGAAACTTAACTTGGACAAAATGTGGACAATTTGAACTTGAGCTCATATTTGAATTTGAGCAAATAAAATGATTTTAATTCAATTTGAACAATAAATGAATTTGCAAGCATGGAATTTAAAATCGAATGGATGATTACAGTGGACTTGAATTTGCATTTGATTTGAACATCAAAAGAACTCAAACTTGAACTTATATTGGACTTGAATTTGAACTTGAGCCAAACAACATCGAACCGGACATATAGATTGGACCGCATGCACTTGACTTGAACATTTGAACTCAAGTAAATACTTGAGTTGGACCACAGAGGACTTGGATAATATTTGGACAACTTGAACTGAATTGAGAATTCGACCTAAATTCAAATGAATTAAGTTTGAATTTGAACAGAATGCAAGCAAATGCACAGGGACTTGTGATAGAAGCAGAATCCCGCATACAAACTATCCACGAATGATGATGTAAGGCATTCAAATGAACGATGATGCAAGGCATTCAAATGATATCAACAAATTGAACAATAAAGGATTCATGAGAATTAAGTCTTAGGTGCATACAAATGACAAATAGACGCACATGATGCATCATATAATGAATGTTACAATGTCCCTTCCAATGGTGATTATCGATCAACAAGCGAAGACTACAGTTCTCTACAAATGCTGAAGGTCAACATACAAGAAAATGCACCAATATCATCTACAATTAATAAGACTTCTTGCAAACATACAGAAAACAATAACGAAGGATGTGCAATGATTGCAAATATGCCCTACAATCAACATTAAAATGCAAGCGACTATATTCACCTCGACAAACAGTGAATAAGAGGAAATTTGATCACAAATGAATATACCAAGCTTCCAAATAATCCACGAATTGCATGCAAATGACGAAAGTCAATGTGTAAGGAAAATATGCGAGCAAGGCAAGTAGATGCATCTATCCCATTCAAGCAAAAGAATTTAACATGCCACCGGATCCGCAATACTCATACAAGCGGACAGAAGGCGTGTTCAAACTCTCAAAAGGAATGCCGTGCACCTTCAAATAGCAGTTGTCAGCACAACTGAAATATTCCAGAAACACCCCTGCATGTGCACCTTAATTTATATACACATAGGAACACAAAAGGGGTAAATACAATCACAACCCGCATGGGCCCCGGCGAGCGTGTTATCGGTACACACGTGACGTCTAGGGATGCTGCGCGGGTCAATAAATTTGAGCCCAATCCTCCTAAAGCGAGTAGATAGGAGTTGACGAGGTTCAACAAACAATTATAAAATACCCCCAAACACCCGCATGGGCCCCGGCGAGCGTGTTATCGGTACACACGTGACGTCTAGGGATGCTGCGCGGGGCAATAAATTTGAGCCCAATCCTCCTAAAGCGAGTAGATAGGAGTTGACGAGGTTCAACAAACAATTATAAAATACCCCCAAACACCCGCATGGGCCCCGACGAGCGTGTTATTGGTACACACGTGACGTCTATGGATGCTGTGCGGGTCAATAAGTGAATTCAAGTTCGAGCCCGATCCTTCTATTCAGGTAGAAAGGAGTTGACATGGCTCGAACTATTAAATAAATATACGGTCGCAAGGTCGACCGGGATATTTATTTTATACATTCATATTAGGCCTCCAAGGCCTTCGACCAAGAAAATTCACTTGCAAAGGCATAAAGCCTACGAAACCTGATCCTCTGTCGGCAGCTCGACAAAGTGGACAAGGTTCGATCCACGAATGAGAAATAACCCCATCTACCCCGATGATGGCCGTGTTGAATGCAAACCTCAACCGGAGGGGTTTACATCAATCATCCCAAATGCCTCCCAAACCCTACCAAAACTCCAAAACTCCACAAAAATTCCCAAAATCCTAAAATTCAAAAATATTTAAAACTGAAATCCAATCATCAATCATATAAAGCAAATCCATCCACCCTCCGCAACAGTTTGCCGAGGTGGACAAATATGAAAAATACTTCAGCTCACATAGAGCTAACGCCTAGTCGAAAATATCACTAGGATCCATTCTCAAACAATCTCCTGCCAGCAAGGACGTGGTACGAGTCCTCTAACCGGCAGTTTCGCCGCCAAATGGCACTGCAGGATAAACGGTTATGACTCGGGGCCCTCTGAACCAGATGGTCGCCGCCAAATGGCACCATTATATTATGGTTATGGCCAGAGCCCGTATGCTCCCCAATGGCATCAAATCCTTGAGATATGAATCAATAGGATATGATCGATAGGGCACAAAGCCCTCTGTTAGCTAAGGTGGATTCAAATTTGTCCCCTTAGATAAACACTCACCCCAGGTCTACAAGGTACCCTTGGACGAAGCAACCCATGGCTGCCGACAAGGATCCTTCTGTCAGGTTGGGTCGACTACCTCCTCTGACTAAGTAGACCAGGGACCACGATGGCCCGGGACGACGGAACCATGGGATCTTGATCGGGTCTATCATCCATTCCCCCACCATCCGCTTTAAGTGCAAGGTGGTGAAAATTTCTATTTTAAATGTCAAATCCCTCAATTTTCCAATACCATAAACCCATTGCTGCTACTATAGGCCAGACTCACGTATCTCTACGTATCTGATTGACGACTAGTCTTAATCGAAAGTTCACTCTCGTTACCGGGAGGGGTAATTAACTATAGGGGCTTGCGCCTATAGGAAACCAGAACTCAGATCATAAAGTCCTCGTTAAATGAGGGCGAAATCTCTGGGTAGTGTCTTATCTACTATCTCATCTGCCTTCCAAAATTTACCTCGGAACCTAAATCGTTAAAACTCCCCCCTCAAAAAGCACAAAAGTCGGGCGGAGACCGGGGTCGAATTTTCGGAGCCCACATTCTTCTATAATTTTAGCTTATAGAAGATGATGAAGGAAATGTAACTTAGAAGTTGCAACCCGTAGAAGTCCTTTGAACATTTAACATTCAAAGATGAATGCACACTCTTCTAATTTAGGTTAGAAGAATGAGAGCACTTTCCTATAATATTTGAGTTGTAGAAAGGAAGAAACAACAACCAACTTATGGGTTGCGAGTTGAGGGGAAATCCCTTGAACGTTTGATATTCAAGTGGAAGATGTAAATTCTCCCAATTTTGGGTTTGGGAGGATGAATAAGGATTTTAACATTTCCTACAATTTTAGTTTGTAAGAAAGAGGGAAGGAGATGACATGTAAACTTGGGGCTACAAATCATCTTGGACTTCATTGAACATAAGAATGTTCAAAGAAAGACATACATTCTCCTAATTTGTATAGGGAGAATGAAAGGAGAAGATGTAACTTATGAGTTACAAGGTCCATAAACATTTTTTGAGCATTTGATGCTCAAAGAAAGGTTTCCATTTACCTAATTTGAGGCTAGGCAAATGAAAGGGGAGAACTTGGGACTTGGTCTCAAATTCAAGAGTCTACAACATGATATATTTAGGACCTTTTAGGAAAGTCTACAATACAAATCATGAGGGTGATTATATGTTCTCCTATAATTTTTGGGTTGTAGGAGAAAGGAAAGAAAGAGCAACTTGATAAAAAAAAAGAAGAAAGAAAGAGCAACTTGAAGGTTGCAAACTCAAGGAGTTCTTTTGAGCATTTGATGTTCAAAAGAAGAGGTTAACTCTCCTAATTTAGGTAAGGAGAGTGAAAGGGGATTTGAATATTCTCCCACAACCTTGGGCTTGTAGGACAATAGAGGAAGTTGCAATTTAGGGGTTACAATTTAAATAGAAATCCTTAGAACTTTAGGAGTTCAAAGAGGGCTCATCATTCACTTAATTTAGGTTAAATGAATATGGGGAGGAAACTAGGATTTGAGCCTTAAGCTTAAATAGAATGTTTATTTGTTAACTTTATGGTCAAACAAATAAAGTGAAAGAACTTGGAATAGGGCTCCAAGTTCAAGAATCTTACGCAACGATATTGTTAAAGTTTTGGAAGACTTCAAGCTATCGTGCAAAGAGGAGGGATATTTGTCGGTTTAGTGTTCCAACAAACAAGATGGGAGAGCTTGGAATTTAGTTCCAAGTTCGAAATATCTTGGCACGCATTTTGGATCTTAGGGAAATCCAAGTCAACATACACAAAGAAGGGTAAATGATTGTTCATTGATTTTTGTCTCAACAAACAAGAAATTAGTGACTTAGAATTTATTTTTAAGTTCAAAGACTCATGTGACATGGCACTTGGAACCTTGAGGAGGCCCCACTTGCAATGCATTAGGGAGGAATGAAATGATTGCTTGTTGATTTTGTCTCAACAAACATGATAGAGTGCACCTAGGATTTTGATCCTAAGGCTATAAGATTCATGCAATCTAACACTTGGAGCTTTGAGGACGCTCCAAGTATCATGCATGAAGAAGATATAGAGGTGAATGTTTGTTGATCTTTCTTCAACAAATAAGGTTAAATAAACTTAGGATTTTGATCTTAGGATTATATGATTCAAGGAATGGTTTTGCCTTTCAATTCACAAATAAAATACCTTTCAATTCTCACGTCAAATACACAACTTTGGATATTAATTCCCCTTGCACTACAATTAACCAAAATGATCATCTGATATATTTGAACGAAAAAAATTTCAACAAATAAATATATAAATACACTATCAATTTTTCTTACCTTTTTTATGTATTACTTTCCTTCTCTTCTTCTTCTTCTTCTCTATATTACTTTTCTACTTCTTCTCTACTTTCTTTTAAAAAGAAAATTCAAGCCGAACTCCCCACTCTTAACGTTCAACCAGCATCCACTCCAGCACCTTTCTGATGGCTTACCTAGCTCCAACAGGCCCGATGTGCTTCTCCACCAGCGGCTCCATAAGAAACACAAGAGAAATCCCAAGTAATATAAAAAAAACTTCCTATCAGAGACTAGTGGGAAGATTTATCTATTCATCACATACTAGATCAAACATTACCAACATCTTTGATATGGTAAACCAATGTATGCACTATTTTAAAGAATCTCACTTTAGAATAGCATATAAAATTCTATATTATTTGAAGGAAAGTCTGGGCATATATTAAAAGAGGAGGATTTAACTCATGAATCATACAAAGATGCTAATTATGAGGGTTTATGGTAGATAGGAAGTAAACTTAGGATAATAGTTCATTCTTAGGAAAAAACTTTGCGGCATTTATGACACTAGAAATCAGCAAAATGCGATAGATAAAAATTATCCTAAAAGATTTAAAGGTTAAATGAGGTCTTAGGAGCATCTATTGAGATAACAAGTCAGCCATCAACATTACACCTTATTTCATGAAACATGATCATACACAACATATTGAAGTTGATAGTCACTTCATAAAAAAGAAACTTGATAGTGCTCTAGTCAGTACTCCATTCATAACCAAAGGTGAACAACTTGATTACATTCTCATAAAAGGATTATTAAGAGCAATCTTTCAAAAATTATCAAGCAAGCTTAGGACGGATGACATTCATTAATTCGCTTGAAGGAGGTGTGAAACGGTTGTATAATTTTCGTCAAATGGGACCCAAACTCATCAAGATTTCCACCCTGTTTCTTTCCTCTTCCGCTGCCACCTCATTGATCCATGACATCCCTATTACGTAGTCATCAATCCATGGACTATTGTAATTATTGTTCTACCTATTCATAAATTTGTGGATTATTATAATTATTTTGCATTTACTATTCCATGATTTTATATGTTTCCTATCAAAAGCTGTCATTGGATTATGAAAATACAAAACAAATGATTGGAATGAAATACTCAACAAATGCTCACAAATTCTTGCCAATAACTCTAAAAAAATATAAAATGGAATTATTTGAATCACTTAAATAATATTAATCATTCATTATAGATTTTTTAAATAAACAAATTGAAAACATGAAAATATGAATCCTTAGTGATAATTTTCATATCATCAGCTTGCAAATGAACTTGTATCATCATTAGCAGAACCAAACGATTTAAAACAGTCTCTAAAAAAGAAATGAGCTTCCTGTTGATCCAACTGGATGACTAGAACAACCGATTGGAAGCTAACCTCGTCAAAGGGGTTTGCACCTCACTTCCTCTAATGACTCCTTGAAAGAGGTTGGATTGTAATGCCAGCTCATAAAAAATTACTGTTGCTTTCGAAAAAAAACTGCCAAGGGGGGCCCAATTTATAGTCCTCATGATAGCTCCAAGAAAAGATTGTAACAAATACACTAATGAACAGCAATTAGACATCTCTAATGTCATTTATCCTACCACCAAGGCTTTGCCCATCTCTCCCTTTACCCTCTGCCTTGAGCGGCATTCTCCAAATACCTCAATGGTTAATCCTACATCGAGTACACCCTCACACAAGTGCAAGCTTTAGATCAACCCTTCCAAAGCAAGATCGATTAAGCTTACATATTCTTTTATTGATTATGAGAATGCATACAAAGAAAAAAAACCAAAGCTTCGTTCCATGATGGATACTATTTGCATAGAAATGTCTCAATAAGGGAGACATCTTTAGAATAGTGGAGAAAGATTTAAAGGATCATGTGCTTAAAATTAGTAAAATAAAAATTGAACATGTTATATACAATTTTTGTGGATGAGAAATTAATAATAATCGGTCAATATCACTCAAATTCAAGTGAAACTTGAATGTGATAAATTTAAGTATCTTGTGTTTATGACACCAAAGAATTGGGTATTAACATGAACATAATTGTTACTGCATTAGGGTAAGTAATTATATTAGAGATATGGTATTATATTAAGAGATATGTTTTTATGTCATTATTGGGGATAATATTCTTTTTTATTTATTTTCTATTTTGTACTCTCATATATTCCTATTTTGTCTATTTTGCAGACCCAAAAATATTAGATAAATACAAAAGTCCCTATTCAACATGGCATTAGTGAAAGGGAAATATAAACTCTAACTTATGTCTCATCACTCAACCTTCATTACAATCAGCCCTTGTCCCTCATCAACTCAATTTCATCATCTCTTCTAATCTAAAGCCACTCGTTGCACTGCATGCGCTCACCTTTGATTCATTCTAGTCTGCGCCCATACTATGCATAATCGCTCAGGCTTCTCACAATAGCACCAGTGCCTAAGCACACATGCTCATACCCTTACTTACCCCATCTCCTGTCACCACCCTCTCGTGCATGCAACCTAGCCTCTGTTTTAGCTCAGGAAGAGAAGAGGTGGTGAGAGGAAACAGCACAAGAAAGGGCATTGTATTGTCATACGCCTTGCTCCTCTCACCATCCTCTCATGCATGCCATCTCACTATGTTACCTCTCCTCCCAAGATTAAGCTTGTTTCATGTGTTTGGTTGCACAATTAAATTTCACCTTAATGGCTCTATTGATAGCTCCAAGGATTTTCTAGTTGCCACAGGATTCACTCAAGTTTATGAGAACAATTTTGACGCATTTGCCCCATTACTAGAATAATTGAATTTGCCTTTTTATGATGCTATCAATCAAGATTTGATTCTCTGCGATATAGACGAGTAATGCCTTTCTATATATTTTTTTTGAAGTAATGCCTTTCTATATGGTGATCTCATTCATTGAAACTATTTATATGGTGCCACCACCAAGATATATTGCTCGAGGGGCTAGTAGGGGGGGAGGTGACAAAAATATGTAAGTTCAACAAAACCATCTACGAACTAAAACAAAATTCCCCAAGCCTATTTTAACAAAAAGTGCAAAGTTATTATTGAGGTTAGTCCCCAAAGCAACACTAAAATCACTTCATCTTTGCCCAACAAACTTAATCTAACAATGTATCATAGCTACCTATATTGCTTACATTCTACATACAGGAACTGATCAAAAATAAGTTACTCAAATAAAACACTATTTACAAAAGTATTTTCTTATGAAAGATACAAGCCGATCAAAATATTTTAAGTGATGAAATTCACATATTGCAAACAAGATATTTCCCTGTCATAACGGAAATATGTGGTTGATCTTTCACAAAAAAATTATGCTTTTAGGTTACAAACCTGCTGACACACACATTGATCCTTCAAAGGATGACAATGAAAAGTAAATCTTTAATGAAAAAGCAAATTGATTTATCTTACAATCATAAGACAAGATATCTCATTCGTAGTAGTAGTGAGTTAGCACATGTAAATACAAAAAATAAAATGTGAGAGGCAATTCTTCAAATCCTCATATATATCAAGCATTGTTTAAACTTATGCTACTTGAGGCGTACCTTGAGGTTTACACCTCACAATGGTTTAATGAGGCATACGCCTCAATAATTTGAGGCGCTCCTTAAGGCACCCCTATGATGAATCATGTGCCTCAATTACAAGTTTAGAAGGGTTTGGACATTTTTGTTTGACAGTCTAAAGCATATTAGCATGTTAATACGAGTATGATAGAAAAGAGAAAGTAATCAATCATGATGAAGATTCTAATAAAAATCCTCTAAATGATGAGAGTGGAAGAGACTTTGAATTCAAAGCCCTAAGCCATAACTAGTTTATTTAAGAAATATTTACTTATTTATTTTAGACTTATTATTATATTTATTTAACTATCTTTAACTTATTGTTTATTCTTGAGTGCTAAAATGACTTTTATGATATTATTTTGACACTTTTGGATTACTCACAAATGTTTTATTGGGAGGAAACAAAGCTTAAATTTTATTAAGTAACCTATTATTGAATGCCAACAGTGATTACTCTCAAATGCTTTATTTTTCATATTTCTAATTAATTTAATTATTTAATTTTAAGGCTTAAGCTGCACAATGCCTTGATGATTACGCCTCGCCTCACGAAGAAAAAATGCATCGCCTCAAAAAAAAAAAAGACTCACCACCTGATTGCATAATTTCAAAACAATGATATCAAGCAATCTCCTGAAAAAGGTTGTTATACACTAACATTAAACACCTGAATGTTGAAGCACTCTCTAATGTTGATTATATTGGTGAAGCAGGGACTTGGACCGGTTTAACAGCCAACTGGTCGCTTTTATTTTGATTCTTTTTTTATTTCTATTTTTTTACTTATTCATCTATTCTTGTCATAGGCTTATAAATAGAGGCTCCATAACCCTTGTAAATCAAATTTTGGAGTTTAGAAGAATGGCTAGAGAAGTTCTCTATTGCTCTTGTATCATGATTTCCTCTAGGTGTTGGTCGATTTCTTCCTCCTCCCTTCAAGCCATTCTCCTCCACTTCTTCCAGCTGCCTTCTTGCAGCCGTCTGAAGCCCTTCTTCCAGCCGGCCTGCAGATCCAGCCTCCTCCTCCATTTCTTCCAGCCACCGTCAAGACTTCTTGCAGTTGTCTGAAGTCCTTTCTTCCAGCCAGCCTGCTCCAGCTGCCCCCTTCCTCTTTTTCAAGCCGTGCATTCCTTCTACCAACCAGCCTGAAGGCTACAGAGTTCCCTCCAAGCCGTCTTGAATGCGGCCATCTTTCAACCAGCACTCTAAAGACTGCTGCCAGCCTGTTCTGGCCACCAATAATTGTAGTTTCCTTGTCCCTGGTCAAGAAATCTATAGCAAGATCCATCTCTGAAACGACTTTAGCCTTAAAGAAAACTTTTCTTGACTAATTCTATATTATTATCCTTATTTCCTTAGTTTGTGTACACATTAACGGGGTCATTTGATATCAGAGCAATCCAGCATGCCACATAGAAGAGTCAAATCAAGAACCATTCAAGAAACATTGATGCAAATACAAATTTGCAAAAAGTAGACTGGTCTTCCTTATACTTAAATACTAAACAAGACAACAATATTATTAAAAAAAACAATGACACATTACAACTTATAAAAAACAAGACAACATTTCTTCGGACATAAATAAAACACTACGCAAGGACACCTTACAAATTACAAAATTTTTATAGAAGAAGGATACAATGGAAGGGTAACTTGTGGAGAAAAGTAGATTAGAAACCGAGACGAAGTTTAAGAGAAGAAGAAGAAGAAAGCTCGCAGGCTATCACAAAAACCCTCAAGTTTTCTTTCCAAAAATCAGTCCATAACTTCTCTTTAAAACAACAGCAAACATCACATATAAATAGGGAAAGGAGCTCAAAAGACACCCAAGCAGCCGCCCAAAACAGCCAACCAAAAAGGGAAAGAAAAAGGCAGCATTTAAGGCTCAGCAGAACCCCCACCCGAATAGCCAGAAATCGGGAAAGCCAAGGGACAGCAACAGGAACTAAACAACCAAAGCCAGGGGAACCGGGAAAGCTAGGGAACAGCCCCAACAGCCCCCCCCCAAAAAAAAATCAGCCCAACAATAAATGGCCACATATGGGGGTACGGCTTGCTTGCATCAATTAAAATTCGTCTTGGTCTTCCTTTCCCCTTCTCCTCTTAAAATTCATCTTGGTCTTCTAACCTCTTCTTCTCTATCCATAGTTCACGCCTCACTTGTATCCTTCTTCTCAAAAATATATATAAGTTTTATGGTTTATGTTTATCATGTTTATGTTTAAGGAAGACGTTTTTGTGATAATCTTAGTGTAATTTTTTTGTTGCATCATTATGGTATTAGAGCTTTAGGTTGTGAGTCTTCCTTTCTATTTTAAAAAAAAAAAAAAAAAACAAATAGTCAACAAGCCAAAGTTCACTTCAAAAGGATGATCTGCCATCAGAAATAATGCATTTGGAACATTAAGGAAGCATTGTCATTCAACCTAAGTTTGCAACGTCGTCATCCTGACTTTTTCCAACGTGTACCAAGGCATTCTCATCAGGAGATGAGAATTCTCCACATGGGGAGAATTGATGCAAGCAAGCCGTACCCCCCTATGCGGGCATTTATTGTTGGGCTGATTTGGTGGGGAGAGGGGGGGGG
Source organism: Dendrobium chrysotoxum (assembly GCA_019925795.1). Lineage (NCBI taxonomy): Eukaryota > Viridiplantae > Streptophyta > Magnoliopsida > Asparagales > Orchidaceae > Dendrobium > Dendrobium chrysotoxum. The sequence goes on from CM034315.1 coordinate 15,404,350, forward strand.
GGGGGCGCTGAGCTGTTGTGGTTGTTCCCTGGCTTTGGCTGTTCAGTTCCTGTTGCTTTCCCTTGGCTTTCCTGATTTTTGGCTGTTCAGGTGGGGGTTCTGCCGAGCCTTAAATGGTGCCTTTTTCTTCCCCTTTTTGGTTGGCTGTTTTGGGTAGCTACTTGGATGTCTTTTGAGCTCCTTTCCCTATTTATATGTGATGTTGGCTGCTGTTTTAAAGAGAAGTTATGGACTGATTTTTGGAAAGAAAACCTGAGAGTTTTTGTGATAGCTTGCAAGCTTTCTTCTTCTTCTTCTCTTAAACTTCGTCTCGGTTTCTAATCTACTTCTTCTCTCCACAAGTTACCCTTCCATTGTATCCTTCTTCTTGAAACCTTGATTAGTATAAATTTGTGTTGTGTCCAGGTTTTTATTTACAAGTTGTAAGGTGTCTTTTTATTTGAAGTTGTAATTGTCGTTGTTTTTAATAATATTGTTGTCTTGTTTAGTATTTAAGTATAAGGAAGACAAGTCTAGTTTATGCAAATTTGTATTTGCATCAACATCCATTGAAGAATTACAAAAGGAGATTCATTAATTACAAGAGTAGCTTACGGTGATGGAACTTCGTCATCCAACCTCACACCGAAGTAAAGGAAACCATCAAGAAAATGAAGAAAACCCTTTTAATCATGAAGTCTCTAGCGGAGAAGAACCACCTCTTCACTACTATCGACGTGAACCAAGAAGACCCCTGCACGATTTTGGAATCAAAATCGATATTCCGGACTTCAAAGGAAGATTGAATCCAGATGAATTTCTCAATTCACTATATACCATGGATTGAATTCTTGAATATAAAGAGGTACCCCTTAAACACATTGTTAAATTAGCAACTGTAAAACTAAAAGGAATGCTTCTTCATGGTGGAAAAATTTGAAACGAGCAAGGCAATGTGAGGGAAAAGCCACGATCAGTTCTTGGGAGAAGATGCGCAAGGAAATGCAGCGAAAATTCCTATCTGAGCATTATCGCCCAGGCATGTTCATAAGGCTCCACAACCTTCAACAACAAGATCTCTCCGTCGAAAGTTATACCCCTGAATTTGAACAATTGAGTCTCAAATTCCAATTAGTAGAGTCGGAAGAAAATACAATCACCTGATTTCTTGGAGGATTAAACCCCCCATTGCTAACATCGTGCAATTACAATCATATTGGACCCTAATATATGTCACCAACTTGTATTTCAAGGTAGAAAAACAACGAAAGACTAGCAAAAATAATTACAACTGACACAGAGGATCAAGCTCATCTCTGTCCCTTAACCCTATGATGAGCCGACGATCAAAAAACACATGAAATCCTGCTACTATAACAATGGGATCACCTCCTACCTCCGTAACCACATCGCTTCCCGCACGCAAGTGTTTTAAATGTCATGATGTTGGGCATATTGCAACTAACTATCCTACACACCCCGTGATGCCCATCACGGAAGAAGTACTAAAAGAGTCTCCCCTTCCAACGGAGCAAGAAGCCAATGAAACTATGGAAGAACAATTCTTACCTGTCAATGAAGGAGAATTGTTAGTGGTTCCACGACTTTTAAACATTAAATATGATAAAGAAAATGAATGGTTGTGATATAATATCTTTCGAACACGATGCACCGTTCAAGCAAGGTATGCAATCTAGTAATAGATGGAGGAAGCTATGAAAACATGGTATCCACCCTTATGGTGGACAAGGGACTTCCTACCACCCCTCATCCAAAACCCTACCAACTTGCATGGCTCAAGAAAGGTAATAAATTACTGTAAGTAAATAATATCTTGTTCAATTTTCTATTGGAGGCAGGTTGCAAGAATAGGTTCTTTGTGAAGTTGTTCCGCTGGATGCTTGACACATTCTTCTTGGACGATAGTGGCAATATGATCGCCATACAAAGCATGATGGCTTTCACAACACTTATTTGTTCCAAAAAGGATGAACAATCAGTGATACTTCTACCCACCAAAGAACAAGAAAAGACAACAACTACGAACCCTGGAGTTGTACCACAATCGTTTCAAATACTCTTCCTACGAGCCTTGCTCCGCTAAGAGAAATTCAGCACACTGTCGACCTTATCCCGGCTTCTGTCATTCCCAATTGGTCGGCCTACTGAATGTCACCTAAGGAATACGCCCAGTTGCAATGACAAGTTGAAGAACTTATTGAAGAAGGCCTAGTCAAACACAGTTTTAGCCCATGCGATGTGCCAACACTGCTTGTACCCAAGAAGGACGGATTTTGGCGTATGTGTATTGACAGTCATATTGCTAACGAGATTACCATCAGGTATCGCTTTCCTATTCCTAGACTTGACGATCTTTTTTATCAATCGACAAGAGCCTCCTACTTCTCAAAAATTGATCTAAGGAGTGGATACTTTCAAATCCGAATGCGACCGGGAGATGAATGAAAAACTGGATTGACTTGCAAAGAATTATATGAATGGACCATCATGTCATTTGAGCAATCTAATACCCCAATACCTTCATGTGTTTGATGAACCAAATTTTTTGAGCTTTTTCTAGGTAAGTTTGTGATTATTTATTTTGATGATATTCTATGTACAACAAAAATGCAAATGAACATCTACCAAACCTTCACCAAATTTTCAAAACACTCCACGAGCAATAGTTATTAGCCAATCCTATAAAATATGAATTCATGACCAGCAACATCAAATTCTGGAGGTACTTGGTATCTGCCAAGGGCCTTGAGATGGATCCCACAAAGATCAAAGTCATTATCAATTGGCTTGCTCTTAGATCCATAACAGAGATACGCTATGGACTAGCTGCTTCATCAAAAAATTTCAACACCATAGCAACATCATTAACAGAACTACTCAAAAGTACACAATGGCATTGGACTAGCGCGGCACAATCAGCTTCAACCGTTTAAAATAATTGGTGACCTCCGCCCCAGTTTTGGCCCTTCCACACTTCAATCAAGTATTCGAAGTTGATTGTGATGCTTCCAACATAAGAATTGGGGCTGTTCTAAGTAAGGGAAGACATCCCATAGCCTACTTCAGCGAAAAACTTAATGATGCAAGACAAAAGTATTCTACCTACGATAAAGACATTAGTAGGATATTTCGGTAGAAACAAAACATTAGCTATTGTCCAAGAAAAGTTTATTGGCCATTACTTATCAGGGATGTGGATCGGTATATGAAGAAGTGCAGGGCATGTCATCTAGCAAAGACTCGCCAACTAGGATATGATGCCTATATGTCATTACCTATTCCAGAATTTGCATGGATTGATGTTAGTATGGACTTCGTGGTAGGTCTCACAACACACAACGTTGTAAATATTCTGTCATGGTTATTTTTTATTGGTTTTCAAAAATGGCGCGTTTCATACCTTGCCACAAAACATTGGATGCCACGCACATCGCTAATATGTATTTCCAAGATGTTGTAAAGTTACATGGCCTCCCTAAAACCATCACATTGGACCGAGATATTAAATTTCTTAGTCACTTTTGGAAAACTCTATAGGATAAACTTGGTACTAAATTACAATTTAGCACCACTATACATCTGCAAGCAGATGGTCAAACAGAAGTTGTCAACCGAAATCTAAGCAATCTATGAAAATGTTTTATCCACAAGAATATCTGTCAATATGATCTAATTCTTCCTCAAGTAGAATTTGCTTACAACCAGTCCCGTAATCAAACCACAGGATGGAGCCCCATTGAAGTTGTGTATGGTTGAAATCCTATATCTGCTATTGCTTTAATGCCTTATGTCACACTCACAGATTGCCACCCCAATGTTGAACAACGAATTCCAGAAATAAGAAAACTTCATGAACAAGTTCAAGATCATATCAAGAAACAGAATATCGAATATCAAATATCAAGCATAAGCCAACAAAAACAGAAAACATCGAACTTTCAAAGTGGGTGATTTAGTTTAGATTAAGCTGTGAAAGGAACGGTTTGCACCTGACCCTTATAGCAAATTAAAACCTAAAGCAGAAGATACGCCATTTAGATGGGTGAACATAGCTAACTTAGAAGAATTAGAAGCAAAATGGGCCACCTCATTCAACACTCAACAAGAATAAATGGAGCATGAGAATTCATAAAGCTGATTCAAAACAATCAAGATAAGCCATTATCATCATCATTTTTCCTTAAGTGTCAGAATACATAAAGTTTGTTATCAACAAAAGAGAATATCGGAATTCTACCTCAAAAGGGATGTGGGGACGAAGGGGGGTTCCCTATCGTGTAGAATGTACCGATCGACTATTTCTGGTAGGGCGCTTGTTTCATATCATACTTAATATAAAAAACAAACAAAGGAAAAAAAAAATGGCATTTATGAGATTTCTACAAACAGCTTGTGTAACTCTCTGACCTATGCGAAAATAAAACCCAGGCCACCATCCAGTTCTTCAGGAATCCCGTCAAATCTATGTAAAAAATAGAACCTAGAAATCGCACCTTCCTACGGGAAATGGAAGAAGCCCTCGCGTTTTCTTCCTCTTCTTCGCTGTCCACTGAACTCTCCCCCTCACCATCCTGCTCTGCCCCTGCATCATCATCAGAGGGCCGGTAATCCTCATCTTCCCCATCGCCAGCTCCGACGAGGCGCTTATCCTTACTCTTCTTTAGGTCCCGCGCCTTCGGCTGCTGTTTGGAAGAAGAACCGATAAGGGAGAAGGCAAGATGGGGAAGCCCAAGTGTTTCCAGCCTTGCTTTGTTCTCGGCGATCCTCGTGAGCCTACGCTTCTCGTACTCGGATATCCCTTCGTCTCCCATTTCATTCTCGTTGTTCGCGCTCTCGCGTGATGAATGTTCACTACCTTCCAAGCTGCTTGACGAGGGCTGGGTTTCTGAACTTTGTTCAATCAAATTTTGAAGAGGTCTGAACTTGTTTAAATAGTTTTCAAATATGATTTGATAGGGTTCAAAAACATGTTCAATATAGATTTGAATAAGTTTCATCAAGGTTTAATTAGGTTTTAACCTCATCTAACGTGGTTATATTAGATTCTAATATTATTTGGCTTGGTTCAAATTTGATGATCGAAAATGATTTTAGACAGATTAGAAGAATATTCGAGATAGGTTCGAACATGGTTAAAACTATTTCAACCAGATTTTAATCATGTTCGACTCTTTCTTTCAACTTGTATTTAATGTAGTGCAAGATTCGAACAAGTTAGAACAAGGCTTGAACTTTGTTAAGATTGTGATAGAAAAGTGCAACTTCATGATCATTTTTTTTTTTACATTAACTAGCACTTTAGAATATCACTGATAGAACATCATTAATACATAGCTCTGTATTTGCCTTCATAGTAACATTATTTAGAATATACATAGCTAAGCATTTAAGATATATTCTAAGATTTATGACTATATAACTGCATAGAATATTAATGACATAACTACAAAAATTTAGGATTGCATTTGGACATAGCTACATTCACAAAAATAATTTAGAAGTCTACACAAATTCATTATCAATCACCTGAAACACTTTATGTATTAAGGTTATAAGTTTTTAGAGAACAAGACCACACAAAACTTGTCTTTGAAGAACTAAATGTGATCATTAGTAATTTAAAGAAGAGTCTTCTTTAAAAGCAAGTATTTAATGTACTGGATAGCATACGCTCTATATTCCTCACTACAAAACAATACAATTAAAATTTTGTTAGTGCACGAGTTATAGAAATATGATGGTGAGATAGCACTGATTCACAATCTCAAGAGTTCATTTAAGACAGCAATATCTAACCCAAATATTTTGGCTTAAAAACAAAATGCATCAATAAGTTAAAAAAATAGTAAGTCATTTATAAATAATAATGTATCATTAGGGAACATGATTTCATCATAACATAGCATTAGGATTGTTACCTTGCTATTAACTAAATTGTGAGTGTATGCAGTGGCTAAAAGCATATCATGCTAGCACTTCCCACTCCAATCTCCCAATTTGTTCAGTTCTCTACAATACTTAGCATCCAATCTTGAGGTAGGATAACTATTCGTTAGATAAGGCAGATAAGGTCAATCACATATGGATCCATTAACTTATGCTTCTTGTTAGATGGATTTGTGAGATCACAAGCTAAATACTTCATATTTCTCTTAGATTTCTCTTATATGCAACATTATTTACATCTGTTTAATTTAAAAACTAAAGTCCTTATGTTCACTCTTCATTTACAAGCTCCTCTTTGTGAGTCCTTTTCATTATCCATCTCAACTCCTTATCTATCCTCTTTGTTTAAAATCTCAATTTATTATATCTTCTCTTCATATATAAGCTTAACTCTTGCATCCATTTATTTACAATCACAATAGATGGAGTAATGAGTTTTGGGTCTTCACGATGACATCCTTACCAATCCTTGTGTGACTACTTAATTCATTATCATGACTCACTTGGGTGGAAAAATCTCTTATACCTTTTTATGTACAAACTAAATTAGCACATCGAATTTTACTTATTTTTGAGTTGATTACTGTTTAATTCTTTAACTTGGCAAAAAGCTATTCTAGCTCATTGGAGGAGATCATATACTTATTTTGGTTCTTTCATCCATGCACCCTCTCCTTTGGTTCCTTAGCTTGACCATGACACTTTCCATTAAATTTTGTTAGGATCTATTCTCCTTCACAATCCTAATAGGTAGAGGCTGAGGTGTATATACAATAGACTTGTAAAAGTATTCCTCATTAGCCCTGTGCACTAGTGTAGGTTTAATTATTGCATATACAAAAATTATTTAATGTAATATTTAAAGTTAGTTGCAACTAATTCTTAACCAACACAACCATTAGAAATATCATAAACTGCATATCACTTATATCTTTATAGTTTAAAAATGGCAAAAAAATATTTGATTATGAGCACTTTATTGCACTTCCAGCTCAATATCTTGGTAAAGTTATCTCTAAAGAATTTATCACAACTCTTCCCTAGCTTTAAAATGGCTTCATAAGCCCAATATTGTAATGATATAGAAAATCAACTAATAATGTATTAAGCTATTGTTCATAGAGAAAATTGATCATCTGGTTATCATGGAGCAAATTAATAGTTTGTTATGAGAGAGAAACGAATATGCCACCTAGTGTTAATTACATGACAATGAGATCAAAGGAGCATGATTAACTAAGAGCTTGTGAGATTGGACACCATAAAATTTTATAGTGATTCAATCAAATGACCAATGTGCCATTGATCAAGAAGTTATTATTTGACCAAAGAATCAATCATAAGGAGAATGACTTATGTTCAAATGACCCTCTTTAGAAAACATAAAGGAAATGCCCTTATAATATTTGTTAAAATGACTCTCTCCTTTCATGGGGAAAAATAATAAAGAAATCAAAATGACGGGTCTATGAGGCATTGGGAAGGCTTAAAGTTTGTGATTCCCATTTGAACTCCAACTTCTAATTCTTCTTTTTTGCTTTTGCTTGCTAGTTATGTGTGGAATCTAACTATGTTGATCAATTGGCTTGTAATATTTACTCGTACCTTAATTCTGTTAGTCGAGCTCACCAGGTGGTTACAGGGGGTCCTCCCCTTGCTTGGGTTTGTGTGTTTTGCATCCAATATTTTTTTCATACAATTGTACAACACTACGGCGCTGTGTACATGAGCGTTATGACATTATATAGTTTATTTAGAGACAAACAGAGAGCGAAGATCCGCAGTTCTCCAGACCTCGATGTTGCGACATTGTTAGTCAGATTGAATACATGGAGTGGAGAGCCATGGCGCTTCAAACCTAGCACTGCAAGTTAAGTTGGGCAATTTTCTTTCTCATTTTTCATGTTTAACTTGAAGGGTTATGTACCTTGGGTGATTTTATGTGTTCCTCTTTATCCATTATATGTTGTAGAACGGTGCAAGAGTGAAGAGAGGAAATGAGAGTTAGAGAGAAAAAGATGTGTATAATTTTTTTCATTTTTATAATGAATTTCTTGGTGTGGCGTGGCTCGGTATTTTTTTTTTCCAGTTTTGAGTTTTTTCTATGTTAAATTATGGTTTTCTTTCTTCTACTATATTTTCTCTTTCTTGTTTGTGTTCACTATGTGTTTTACTTCCCCAACAATGCCCCCATTGGTTAAACTTTCCTTTTTTCTTTCTCCCTCTCCATGTATCCCTTTTGAAGGGAGTTGAAGGCACATCTTTTTTCTTTCAATGGTGCCCATTATATGTCAACATTACATGATAATAATTATAATATGTGGTGTCAGAGGTAATATTTCACTACATAGGATAGATTATTGGGGTTATGAAGGAAAAAAATATTGATGGGGCAATAAACTCGGAGGTTGAGATCTAAATGGTCTTGAAAGAGTGATGGTGTGAAGGTAATTAATGTTTTGATACATTATATTGTCCTCACTATGACCTATATTTGGGCCATTAAAATTGATTGATCTCATCCAAATCAATTATTGGATTCAAGTCTTGATAGGGTTAGTTTGAGTTGATTATAACTTGGACTCATTGAGAGAAAGACAAAGGAAAAAAGTCGAGGAGGCTCCTTGGTTAACCCAAGGTAGGATGAATCTCAAAGTCTCTTAACTAGAGGCTTTTTCATCAAGAAGAGGATCATGGGTCACACTAAAGATTTCCCAAAAAAAGATTCCCCTAGTGGGCAAGTGAAGAGATGGATAAGATGCTGGTATTGTGAGCATGTTAATTGATTCTATGAGTATAGTTGCAATAGGCCTTCAAGGCGCATGAGATTTTTAAGGTTATAATTTCCCCTTATTTTGAGGAGATGGGATGTGGAGCAAAGTGGGGACCCAAAATGTGTTATTGTTGAAATGTAAAAAATCCATGATAACTCTGTGTATTTCATCTTATGACCATGAACTGAAAGATAGTGGCTCTCTTCAAGAATTTCAAGAAGTTGAAGGGTGATTCCTTGATAGGTGTCACACCTCCAAAAGGAGGTGAGGAAGGTAGTGGGGGCTAGTAATGTAATACTCATTATCAGAATTCAGGTAAATTTTTTATTAATGATGGTTAATTTTAAGTTAGTTAGAAATTTTAAGTCTTAGAAAGTCTAATGAGGCTTAGAGGTAACCAAGATTTGGGTTGGAAAAGTGAAAAATGCAAGTTGGAATTTTTCCTCTACAAGCGTCATGGCGTTAGGGTAGGCGGTGCCCCGTCTTTGAGCTCTCAGGAAAATTGGTAAAAAAAATAGATTTTGGTCGAGCACTATAGCGTTAGGCCTCATGTGAGCATATTCAGGGAGAATTTGGAAGATTCTTTGGGAACGTTATAGCACTAGGAAGGCGAGCACTATGACGTTAGGTCGAGTTTGTGGTTTTAAATATTAAAAATATGTAAATCTATTTTATCATCCTATTTCTAAGCCACCTTTCCAAAGAAAAAATGAGGAGAAAGGGAAGGAGAGAGAAAATAGATGAGAGGTTTTGGAGGCTGAGATCCAAAAAATCATCCGTCTAGCTAGTTGGAAAAATTATCGAACTCAAGGTAGACAACCCGTACTCTATTTCTAATTTCAATTCCAAAGTATTTATTTTTCCTGAGTTTGAAAAAAGTTTCATTGTATATCTTTTAGTATATTGTTTTACCCTTTATTTTGGATAATATAAGAATGTAAAATTTCACTGATTTATGTACTCTGCATAAATTTTAGAATTTTTTGGATAAATGAGTCTCTTCAAATTTTGGTATAGTTAGCAGAGTGGTTCAGTTTAACATCATAGATATTTCCTATAAAATTGGTAAAATTTTAAAAACTTGAATATGCCTCTAAGAATGGAATTTCTATAGAAAAATCTAGTATTATAGTTATATAATACATTACATAATCATGACTTTCATAGCATTTTGGAGCTATGTTATAAACATAAAAGTGCACTTTGAATTTTGTGCTTGGACCCAATGCAAATATATCTCTGTTCTACTCTAGCTTTGAGATAATGCTGTGATGGAATTTGTTCTACTCTGTTATTGGTCTGCTCTACACATATCTTAAGCAGGTGGGAGGTGGTAAAGGGAGTTATTATAAGTGGCATTAAGACATGTGTATTTCTGCATTCATATTCATATGTAATATGGTATTCCAACTATAAAATAAATAATAACGCTTCTACTTTGCTGACTGGAATAATGAAATGTGAATTGAAATTTGATATGAGAAAAAAAGGGTTGGCTTACTGAGCTTTACACTCATATTATGATTTAAGATATTTCAAGCAAAGGAAAAGGAGCCTTTGAGTAGATTGAGTTTGATACGGAGCAAGAACCCTTGATTTTGGTAAAAGTGTATATTATTTTGTAGCTAAGATAATATTTGTCTTTTATTAAAATCATTATAATATGAACTATTAATATTTATATATGTTGGAAGCTATCTTCTATATGTGTATTCTGGCTGGCTGTGTCATATTATATTAGATGATTAGCTGGCTCTAGTAAAATGAGATGTTGAATTGAGAATTAATGAACACATAGAAAAAAAGTAGGTTTGATTCCTCCCTTAGATCATAGGGCTTTATAGAGTGGTATCAGAGCAACACTTGGGGAGGAATCAAATAAGTACAAGAGCCATAAATGATTTATGAGTTAAAGGAAAAGAGATGTTAGGTTATTTAATATTAATTTCTATATGCTTAGTTGTGAGTTATTGAGTTTGCTATTGAATTTTCTTATTTTGAGTAGTTTGAAGTATTATTGTAAATGGATTCTCAGGATTCTAAAGTAGTTAATGGGTAGAGTTCTCAACTACTATAATTCATAGAACTATTAGAGCACTAACACCAGATTCAATGATACAGTTTGTTAGGCTAGTAGTACAGTTGATGGGAGAAGCCCATAGCAGAATGTTAGGTGTGAGGGGAGATGAGATAGATTGCCATTTGCATTTGTTCTTGAGATTAAAACTTTCCCATTTTTAAGGTGTTGTAGATCCACAAGTTGTAAAAGATTGATTGTTGAGGTTGGAGAAATCATTTGACAACATGTAGTGTCCTAAAGGCAGGAAAGTGTCTAAAAGTTCGTGAGGGATGTTAAGCCCTTATGAACTAGTCCCGAGGCTAACCAAGAGGGGGGGTGAATTGGTTATTTTAAAAATTCGCGAGAAAAAAAATGATTTTGAAATTTTTTTGAATGTTTTAAAAATATTTCAGTTTTGCGATGATGTACAAATGTTTAACCAAAAAAACCAATAACCACAATCACACGATCCTCAATAGAAAAATAAAGTACGAAAAATAATAAAAAAGAACACACCAGATTTTATAGTGGTTCGGTTAACTTGACCTACGTCCACTCCCCAGAGCCTCCCCTCCGGGTATTGCACTAACACTAAGTGAGTCTCTTTCTACTCCCACAGTAAGGCAGAAAAGCCTTTACAAAACTCCTTTTCATCTACTCGATGAGGTAGAGAACCCGAACTCCTTTTGCTTTCTCCTGAAGCAGGTAGAGAACCTTACCTCCTTTTGCTTCCTCTTAAAACAGTCAGAGAACCTTGATCTTCTTGCAGACAATCCTTCCACAGAGACACAAAGGATAAGAGATGATGACCTGAGAAGACGACTCAGATCCTTGCTTGGAGCAACCTTTGTGAACACCTCACAAACTCCCCCCTCATAAGATCTTCTCTTTCTCTCCCAAGCTCTCTTTCTCTCCTTCTCAAAGCTCTCACAAGCAAGGAAAGTGACAAAAGATCTCAACGATAGAAGACAAGAGATCTTAAATACAAAGGCTTAAAAATCATCCTAAATTTCAACTTGCCATCAAAGATCGTCCAGGATGATCGGTATATCATCCTGTACGATCAGTGTAAATCAGACCCTTTTGGCCTAGACGATCTGGTTTTTCTAGACGATTAGAAGACAAATTATGTTCATATCCCGGATGATATGATCGAATCACTCAAACTTTAATTACTTTCCTTAATCACCTGATTAATTTAGGCATGATTGTAATGGATTATCCAGGATGATCAGATCAAAAAACTAAAAATAAAAACTTGCCTAACTTGATCTAGCGGCTGAGATTTTTTAATTTGAGTATATCATCCTGTACGATGGGTGTATCGTCCAGGAAGATCTGCTTAATCATACCAACTTAACATTAATGCCCTAATTAGGGTTTTTATTTTCAATAGATCGTTCAGGATGATATGAATATCGTCTAGGATGATTTGAACAAAAAATGAACAGAAACTCTAACTCACTAAAACTCTCCCCCTGAGTGTGTGTGTGTGCAAAATTACTTTGCTTGGGGATCCATTACATTACACTTGACTCAAAAAAGGTGAAAAAATATATTGAATCTTAACCACACACAAACTGACTCGGTCTTGAGCTGGCTTGAATTTTAACTGATCCTATGAACCTAAAAGAGTAGACACTCAAATAGAAATGGAAATGTTTACTATCATCAAAATCATAGTCCTTGGATTCGCAACAATGTCATTGGCATTATTTCTTCCATATGGAGAAGCTAAGAGCTGGTGGGTAGGCTAGTAGAGAGAAAAGTTTTAGGGTAAAGCGAATGTTGAGATCCTTGGGAGGAATTTATGGAGACTTTTAGAGACTAGCTTGTCTTGCCATCTGTGAGCCAATAGATGTAAGAGCAAGCCTTAAGGATGATTCAAGGAAGCATATCTGTAATGTAGTAGAAAGCCAAGTTTGCAAGCATGGCTAGGTATACTCCTTAGTTAGTTAGTATGCCAGAATATAAGTGTTATCCCTTTCTGAGAAGATTGAGGGATAGTTTGAGGCATATGTTATTGCCATTTCATATTTGAGTTTTTTTTTTTTTTGAGCTGGTGTAGCGAGTTAGATTAATGGAGAATGATTTGATAATCACTCAACAGAGATGGCATGTGAGTAGGAAAAAGATTCAAAGGAGAGCCCTCTAGGAGCAGAGTTAGTGGAAAGGAGCCTAGGTTTAACGGTGGTGGAGAGTCCAAGAGGGAAGACTCTGCCGTTTCTGTGAGTATAAGTGGATTTATGTCTATTTATAATGTTCTAATGTATAGATAATGTAGTAAGAGGCATTTTGGTAGATGCTATTGGTATACAGGCCAGTATTTTTATTGTGACTAATCTGGTCATAACGTGGCTCAGTATCCCCAAAATAGATATGAGGCAGGAGAAACTCAGAGGCAACCATCTACGGTAGCCCTATCTAGAGCTGTCAGTGAGGGATCGACAATACAGAGCTAGAGTAGAATCAATGGAAGGCCATCAAGGGCCTAGAGGAATTCTATAGTATTTGGCAATGCTCCTCTAATTCAATGCAAAGTATAATCTGATGCAGCATGAAGCAAGGGAGGCACCAAATGTAGTGACATGTATGACATATGTTTCTGAGCGACCCTATAATATTCTTTTTTTATTCTGATGCTAATAATTCCTTTTATGTCTAAGTGTATTATGGATGATATAGGTTTAGCTGCTATTCTGTTATCTCCTGCATTATTTGTTATGTTGCCAATGGGGTGTTATGATTTGGGTATATTTATTTGTTCAAGTAAATTCTAATCCAAGTTATATTTTTGATGATTACAAAAGTTTATTGTTTGTTTTAATTTCTCTCCTAATAATTATTTGAGTTTTGTTGTGTGTACTAAAGTATTTTTCAGGAAATTCATACTCCAGATTACTGAAGACTTCAAGTTCACTTGTTCACTGTAAATGAAGTCTGTAAATTCTCTTTTTCTTGAGTTTGAGAGAGTATGATTGTAAGTTGGATAACTGTGCACACACACACAATAGGGAAGTAAAAAACTTAAAATTTTAAACTGATCGTACAGTATAATTTGATATCGTACGGGATGATCTGTAGAATATGTCCTCCATATCGAACTCATATGGCAAAAAAAATTTTATAATGTATGTTCGTACAGTACAAAATACCTTTTGTACATGATTTTTTGCTGTACGAACCGCTCTGACTTGTTCGTCCAAGGGTTCGTACGGGACTAACTAATCATACGAAGCGCTCTAACTTGATCACCCAAGGGTTCATCCGGGACGATCTGTTTATATGAAGCGCTCTGACTTGATCGTCCAAGGGTTCGTCCGGGATGAAGTATTCGTACGAAGCACTCTAACTTGATCATCCAAGCACTCATACGGGATGAAATGTTCATACGAACGGCTCTGACTTGTTCGTCTCATGAGTCATACAGGATGAATTGTTCAATGTTTTGAACTATTCGTACAGTACGATCGTCGATCGTACGGGACGATCGGCACGAATTAAACTTGAAAATTCAATTTTTGGACGGTTTTTTTTGTCCCAAGTATATAAATGACTTAAAACTGACTGAAGGAAAGATCCTTCTGTGAAAATTCTTTTGAGAAGTCTAAGGAGAGTGATTGGGAGGGTGTTTGTGAATGAGTATTGAGAGATCTTTCAAGAGAGAATTGTGAGGGGATTCACAAGATTATCCAATTGTGATGATTTTTTTACTTGTTCTTCAAGCATCTTCCTAGTTCCTTGGAGACTTTTGCAAGAGTGTTGTTTGAGAGGATTTCGGTTCTCTGCCGCACTTGAAGGGTGAAAAGGATGACGGTTCTCTGTCGCACTTGGAGGGTGAAAAGGACGACGATTCTTTGCCGCACTTAGAGGGTGAAAAGGATGACGATTCTCTGCTGCACCGGGTTTGGTGAAAGAGATTTTATAAAGGCTTCTCCGCCTTGCTGTGGGGGCAAAAGGAGAGTCACTTGAGTTTAGTGCAATACCTAGAGAAGGAGTCTCTAGGGAGTGGATATAGGTGACCGAACCACTATAAATTCTAGTGTTTTCTGTTCACTGTTCATTTTTCTGCATTTTACAGTTATGCAGTTTATTTTCTTTGTGGTTGAATTACTGTACTTAAGAAAAGAGCAAATATTAATTCTGTTCGTACTGTACGAAGTAAGATCGTACTATACGATTAGCTTTAAAATTTTCCAAAATCTTAAGAGTAAATTTTTTTTAAAAGGACCAATTCACCCCCCATATTGGTTAGCCTTGGGACGTGAGTAATAGGTCTAACAATTTATTCGCACTTTCAAGTGGTATCATAGCTAATTTCAAAAATCACTGTTTAAAATACTTTTTGAAATTTGATCATGGCTAATTTTGAAAATAGAAACACTATGAAAGGTTACTCGATCACTAGACCATCTTTGTTTGACAATATTCCATTTAATTTTTAGAAAACTCGCATGTATAAATTTCTACAATCTCTAGACTATCGCATGTAGATGTTAGTTCAGGATGGTTATACATAACCTACTAAAATTATAGAAGGGATAAGAGTTCAAACACCTTTTGCAAACTGGACTGTAGAAGAACGTGAGTTAGCACAACTAAATGCTAAGTGTTTGAATAGTTTCTTTTGTGCTTTAAAATCAGAAGACTACATGTGTGTTTCAACATATAAATCAGGAAAAGAAATTTGGGATAGGCTTTACATTACTTATGAAGGTACAAATGAAGTGAAGCAAACTAGATTGAACATTCTCTTGCACGATTATGAACTATTTCGCATGAAACCGAGTGAATCAATCTCAGATATGTACACACGTTTTACACACATAGCCACTTCATTGCATGCTTTAGGTAGGGAGTTGACAAATGCAGAAAAAGTTAACAAGATACTTCATTGTTTACCTACTGCATATGATGCAAAGATAACTGCAATAACAAAATCTAAAGATTTGAATATTTATTCTATTGATAATCTTCTTGGATCACTAATTACTTACGAGCAATCTGTGACTCAAAGACAGATTGATGCATGTGAGAAGCGAAAGGAGAAGAATATCGCTTTGAAGGTGGACGATTCTGAAAGTGATCAGTCACTACCTGAGGATGAAGTGAATATTGCCTTGATGACAAGGCAATTCAGAAGTTTTTTAAAAAGGAAGCAAAGAAGACGCCAACAGTGGAACAAAGGAAGATTCTAAAAGAATGCTAAGGCTTCTAATAAAGTTATATGTTATGAGTGCAGGAAGTCATGACACATAAAGACAGAGTGCCCAAATCTCAAAAGAAATCCTAGCAAGGAGAAGGCCGAGGAGAAACCAAAAAAAGAAGGGGTAAAAAGAGACTTCAACGAGTATTTTAGGCGGACTCAGCTTTAGATTCCTCAGAAACTGCACTAGAAGAGGAAGTCACAAATTTGTGCTTAATGGCTGATAATCTTGATCAATCAGATCAAGAAGAGGTATGTGACTTAAGTTATGAAGAATTATTTGAAGTTTCTGAACACATACATACAGCATATAAGAAACTAAAAAAACTGCATGCTAAATTAAATTTGGATTATTTAGAGCTGCAGAAAGAATATGAGATCCTTATGAAAGATCATGCATTAATTGATAGCAACCACATGACTTTGTTGGATGAGTTTGATAATTTAAACAAACAGCATAATCTTTTAAAATCATCTCACACTGAACTTGAAAATGATTTTAAGACTTTTATGGATGAATCGGATTCTATAGAGCATGAGTTGAAGATTGACAATTCGATTCTAGAAATTGCTAATGCTTATCTTAAAGTTCAGGTAAAAGCACTTAAGGAAAATAGAAATCCACCTAAACTTGAAAAGTTTCATGAATCCTACTACAAGATCACTGATTCAAGATCTAAGAAGAAAATTTTCAGGAAGAATAGGTTGGCGAATCCTTTTCCAGGGATAAAGTATTTTTCTTGTGGTAGTTTAGGGCATATTTCTCACACTTGTACACTTAAATGTAGAACACATTTAGTGTGGAGACCTAAGGTGCATAAATCATAGCATATCGCACATACATCTGGTTTAAAGTTGTCAAGAGGAGAACTCAAACTTGTTTGGGTTCCCAAGACTAACATTTAATCTTTTTGTAGGAACGCTCTCACATAAGACCTCGTGAGAATATTTGGTACCTGGACAGCGGCTGCTCAAAGCATATGACTGGAGATACGAATCAATTTATATCGCTGGAAGCGAAGAATGGAGGTAAGGTTACACTTGGAGATAATACTACCAAAAGAGTGGTAGGTGCAGGTATAATTAAAAACTCTAGAAACTTTGTGATTGAAAATGTGCTGTTGGTTGAAGGTTTGAAACATAATCTGTTGAGCATAAGTCAATTGTGTGGCAAAGGCTATCATATAAAGTTTTTGCCTACTAGTTATGTTATTAGTCTGAATGGAACTATTGTTTTGAATGGTGATAGAGTTAATAATGTTTACATGCTAGATTTGAATTCTATTAAACCTTCTACTGTACTGTGTTTGAAAACTGTATCTGATGAATCATGGTTATGGCATAGAAAGCTTTGTCATGCTAGTATGAGAAATCTTAGGAAAATCACCCAAAAGCAACTAGTAAGAGGTATACCTAAATTAGACTTCACTAAATATCACTTGTGTGATGCATATCAATTAAAAAAATAAGTGAGATCCTCTTTCAATTCAATCAAGAAAGTTAGGACTAGCAAGCCCTTAGAAATTCTTCACATAGATTTATTAGTACCTTAAGTCTAGGAGAAAAAAGATTTGGGTATGTTATTATGGATGACTATTCTAGATTCACCTGGATTAGATTTTTGAATCATAAGAGTGAATCATTTGAAGAGTTTAGAGATTTTATCACTTAGATTCAGAGGAAACTAGATTTTGAAATAGTTACTATCCAAAGTGATCATGGGGGAGAATTTGAAAATGAAATGTTTAATGATTTTGGCAAATCTCTTGGAATTGAACACAATTTCTCAGCCTCTAGGACACCTCAACAGAATGGAGTTATAGAAAGAAAGAACATGACATTAGTTGAAACTGCTAGGGACATATTGACAGAGTATTCACTTCCTAAATATTTTTGGGCTGAAGCAGTTAGCACAGCGTGTTATATGTTGAATAGGGTGTATATAAGGTCTAAATTGAATAAGACACCCTATGAACTTCTTAAAGGTAAAAGTCCCAACCTCTCACATCTATATATTTTTGGATGTAAAGTGTTCATTCATAATAATGATAAAACTCTATTAGGAAAATTTGATCCAAAATCTGATGAAAGAATCTTTCTAGGTTATTTAAGTGTTGGAAAATCCTATAGAGTTTTTAATAAAAGAATATTGGTAGTTGAGGAGACCACACATGTTATTTTTGATGAATCTTATGATAGTAAAGGGTCTAAGTTGGATGAAGATGAGGTTGAGGTAGTAACCCAAAAACTTGAATATCAAAAAGTTGAAGAAAGGGTTGAAAAAGAAGAGGAAAATCAATTGTCTAAAGAATGGAAATTTGTAAGGAGTCATCCTAAAGAGTTGATTTTAGGAGAACCAAGTGAAGGAGTAAGGACTAGGCATGGTTTGAGGAAAGAAGTAAATCATTCAGCGTTCATTTCAATGATTGAACGCACTAATATAGAACAAGCACTTTTGGATGAATTTTGGATTTTGACTATGCAAGAGGAGTTGAATCAATTCAAGAGAAATGATGTTTGGGAGTTAATTGAAAGGCCAAAAGATTAAAGTGTAGTTGGGACTAAGTGGGTGTTCAAAAATAAAATGAATGATTCAGGAGCAGTTGTGAGAAATAAGACTAGATTAGTAGCTAAGGGGTATAATCAAATTGAAGGAATTAATTTTGAGGAGATATTTACCCCTGCAGCAAGACTTGAAGTAATAAGAGTTTTGTTAGCATTTACCTGTTTTAAAGATTTTAAATTGTATCAGATGGATATCAAAAGTGCCTTCTTAAATGAGGTGATAGAAGAGGATGTTTATATTGAGTAACCTCCAGGCTTTAAAAATTCCAAATTCTCTAATCATGTTTTTAAATTGAAAAAGGCATTATATGGATTAAAACAGGCACCTAGAGCATGTTATGAGAGGTTAAGCACTTTCTTATTAAAAGGATCATTTATTAAAGGAAGTGTGGACACCACTCTATTTTTGAAAAGAATTGAAAAAGAAATACTCATTGTTTAAATATATGTGGATGATATCATTTTTGGATCAACTGATAAAACTTTATGTGATGAATTTTCAAAGACAATAAGTAGTGAATTTGAAATGAGTTTAATGGGTGATCTGAGTTATTTTCTTAGTTTTAGCATAAAAAAAATGAGGAAGGTACTTTTCCTTGTCAATCTAAGTATGTTAAGAATATTCTCAAAAAGTATGAAATGGAAAATGCTAAACTAGTAAATACACCCATGAGTTCCTCAGTACTATTAGATAAGGATCCTAAGGGAAAATCTATTGATCAAAAGAAATTTAGAGGTATAATTAGATCTTTGCTTTATTTGACTGCTAGCAGACCTGACATCATGTTTAGTGTTTGCTTATGTGCTAGATTTCAAGCTGATCCAAAAGAATCATATTTGACAGCAGTGAAAAGGATCTTAAGATAACTTTGGGAACTCAAAATTTAGGAATTTGGTATCCTAAGAACAATTCTTCTTTTGAAATTATTGGATACTCAAATTCTGATTTTGCAGGCTGTAGGGTGGATAGGAAAAATACTTCTGGGACTTATCAATTCATTGGAAATTCATTAGTATCTTGGTCCAGTAGAAAACAAAATTCAGTAGCACTTTCTACAGCTGAAGCAGAATACATTGCCTTAAGGAGTTACGTTGCACAGGTGCTTTGGTTAAAATAACAAATGGATTATTTTGGTTTTTCAATTGGCACCATTCCAATCTTTTGTGATAATACTAGTGCCATTTATATTTCAAAGAATCCGATACAATATTCTAGAACCAAGCATATTGACATAAGGCATCATTTTATAAGAGATCATGTAGCGAAAGGGGAAATTGAACTACATCATGTCACTACTAAAGATCAACTTGCAAATATTTTCACAAAACCCTTAGCCTTTGACACATTTAGCATGTTAAGGACAAGGCTAGGTGTGATTGATCTTAATGCTTGATTAAAAATTCTATAAATATAGTTTTATATGTATTTGTTGGTTTGTTCATTAGATGTGTTTTATTTTCTAGTGTTTTATGTTTTATTGATTTATTGTGTGATGTCTTTTAAAAGAAAAATAAAAAATTTTTTGTTGTGTTTTGTTCCTTGACTGAATGTTGAAAGCATGTAATATTAGAGAGATGAGAGTTTATTTTGTGTCTATTCGTACTATACGATGACCTTATCGTACTGTACGATTATATCATCGTACATGCACTTCGTCTGTACGAATTGGGAGGAATCACGGTTAGTATCAATTATTATTGATGATCATATGTACGAATATGTCATTCGTCTGTCCGATCCACATGTCATTTTACGTGAGGGACGAACCTAATCGTCGCCTGAATGATCTTAAATTTTTTGATTGTCCCGGACGAACACGTCATCGTCTGTACGATCAGGAAGTCAAAAAGCCTGTATAAAAGGACACCTCGGGACGAGCAGTTTACGAAAAACTATTTCATTTTGACTGCTTTCAGTCATCCCGGATGAGATTTGATTCGTCTCGGACGAAGTCAGGTTTGTCTTGTACGAACTAGATTTGTAAAATACGATCGCAGGCATTTTCTATAAAAAGGAGAGTCATTTTCATTCATTTCACTTTCATTCTAAAACCCTTTAGAGCTTAGAATTCAAGATTTCAGGTAGTGGCAAAAGAGTACGTGTTGCTAGGGGTTCTACTGCTAGGAGGAACTAGGACGAGAACTTTCTAAGTGAGAAAAATGAGGAAGCATATCTTAGGTATGATTTGTCTAAGGTCACCCCTTCCCGCATACTGTTGCAGGAAAATATTCACTTTGCTGTAATGCCTCTTTTTGACTCCACCCAATTAGCTTTTCTGTTGACTTTAATCTATGCTTTTAACAAGGACCTTTTTCATGTGTTCCTTGCCAACATGACTTTCAATGAGGATCACTCTATCATTTCCTCATATGTCTTAAAGCAGAGAGTAGTGATAACCAAGGAGGATCTAGGGGAATATATTCATCTGAGAACTCATGGGACTAGGGCTCACACCTTCTGCACTAGATCAGAAAATGGTTGGTCAGGCGTAAACTAAATTCTTAGAGGTGTACGCACACCCACACATGTTTCCCGGGTAGATTCCTTGAACCAAAATGCACGAATAATTTAGCATGTGCTTAGGACATCTATCATTCATAAAGCAGGATATCGGATAAATATGACCCCACTTCTTTCTTCAATAACTTTTCTTATTATGACTGGCCAACCTATAGATGAAGCCCAATTAATCTTAGACTATATCTACTATCTTTCTGATATTGGTTTGGTTAATGTGAAAAGGAAGAAAAATATTACTTTAGGACATGTTGTGTGCTATATCCTTGAGAAGAAATACAACCTAATCCATCATTCTGGTCCTTCTAAACTCCCATTGTACTTCACTGACGCTTCCTTTCGAGCGTTATTTGGGAAAGAAGGTACTGCTGACAGCTCAGATGATGAGCCTCCTTCTGCTTCTGCTCCTTCAACTGCACCCTCAACTATATCTGGACCATCTCAAGATTTCTATCAAAATATGGTCCAACGTTTTGAGAGAATGGATCCAAGATTTGATCACATGGAGGCGCATTTGAAGAAATAAGATGATCAGTACAAGGAGGATAGAGTCTAGATTAGGGATCAATTTGACTCTGTGAATACTAACATTGCAATGCTAAACAGCTATTTTACACTGTTTGGCAATCAGCCACCTCCTCCAGATCAGGGTCCCTCTGATTATTAGTATTTCCTCTGTTTGGCTTGGTTGAATGTGATTGTAGTTTGTCTTTATTGTTCTTTATTGTGTGTTTGTTGTTGGTGAGTTATATGAGAGGTTAGCAAGTTTATCTTTTTCTATGTGCTGCACCAGAAAACTTGCTATTGTGTTTGTTTTATCAGTAGTTGTATGATGTATTTTGAATTATTTTGAAATGAGCAATATTGTAGTTCTTTTGTGCATATCTTTTGTGTATTTTAACTGAAAATTTTTCTTACACTAACATACTTGATCGTAGTTGATCAGATTTCTAAAATGTGAATTGAGAATTTATTACAATAAAAACTCTGTGCATAAAATTAAATCCTCAAAATATTTAGATTTCATTATGATTTGGTGTAGATTAGAAGATCTTAATTTATCTTAATTTAGACTTGCATTACTTAGCCTAAATCATTATATATTTGATGTCTTAATATTACTTATAATTCCTATATCAAAGTGTTCATTATTATAAAAGTGATCAAGGGATATTGTTGTTGGAAAGAAGCTTATTAAATGAAGACAAAAAGAGCAAAGCTCAAAAAGATGCACAAAGTGTGCCATAAAATAAAAGATGCGCAATGTCGCCAAATTTGAAAAGAGGCACAAAATTAGCCCAAATTATGAAAAAGATGCGCAATATCGCCAATTGTCCTTTCCTTTAATATTTTCTCCAAATTCACTAATCAATGATTGTCACTTTTGATTTAGAATTTTTGGTAATCTTATTTCATATCTGTGCAATTATTGTGGTTACTTAATCTGTCTAATACATTAATATCATAGATCAACTTTTCTTCTCCTCATTATTATATACAATCTAGATCTTTTTGAGTCTTTACTTGCTGCATGTGATTTTTAAATTGTAGTCAATCTTTCTTTAATAATTTTCAAATCCACAACTCTTTTGAGTGTCTTCCCTTTTTGTTGTTATCAAAAGGAGGAGTGTATGTTGTATTATTTATTTATCTTTGTTTGTTTGATTGTATTCTCATGTATGTGTGCTTGTATATTTATTTGTGTGTGTATTTTCTTTTATCTCTTCTACTCTTCCCTTGTGTATTCCGTGTTAGATCCTCTAACCTCTTATTCCCTTGTGTCATTCCCTTATATCATTTAGGGTTTAGGGGGAGCTTAGGAGATCATTTATTTAGGGGGAGTGTACATTTGTGGAAGAAAGTGAGAGCTTAGGAGACATTTTTTTTAACCAAACAATAATTATTTTGCCATCATCAAAAAGGGGGAGATTGTTATGATTTGGGTATATTTGTTTGTTTAAGTAAATTTTAATCTAAGTTATATTTTTGATGATTACAAAAGTTTATTGTTTGTTTTAATTCATCTCCTAACAATTATTTGAGTTTTGTTGTGTGTACTAAAGTATTTTTCAGGAAATTTACACTCCAGATTACTGAAGACTTCAAGTTCACTTGTTCACTGTAAATGAAGTCTGTAAATTCTCTTTTTCTTGAGTCTGAGAGAGTGTGATTTTAAGTTGGATAACTGTGCACACACACATAATGGGGGAGTAAAAAACTTAAATTTTTAAACTGATCGTACAGTACGATTTGATATCGTACGGGACGATCTGTAGAATATGTCCTCCATATCGAACTCATATGACAAGAAAATTTTTCTAAGGCATGTTCGTAGAGTACGAAATACCTTTCGTACATGATTTTTCCCTGTACGAACTTCTCTGACTTGTTCGTCCAAGGGTTCGTATGGGACGAACTAATCGTATGAAGCGCTCTAACTTGATCATCCAAGGGTTCGTCCGGGACGATCTGTTCGTACGAAGCGCTCTAACTTGATCATCCAAGGGTTCATCTGGGATGAAATATTCGTACGAAGCGCTCTGACTTGATCATCCAAGCGTTCGTATGGAACAAAATATTTGTACGAACGGCTCTGACTTGTTCGTCTCATGAGTCACACGGGACGAATCGTTCAATATTTTGAACTATTCGTACAGTACAATCATCGATTGTACGGGACAATCAGCACGGATTAAACTTGAAAATTCAGTTTTTGAATGATTTTTCTTGTGCCAAATATATAAATGACTTAAAATTGACTGAAGGAAAGATCCTTCTGCGAAAATTCTTTTGAGAAGTCTAAGGAGAGTGATTGGGAGAGTGTTTGAGAGTGAGTATTGAGAGATCTTTTAAGAGAGAATTGTGAGGGGATTCACAAGGTTATCCAATTGTGATGATTTCTTTTACTTGTTCTTCAAGCATCTTTCTAGTTCCTTGGAGACTTTTGCAAGAGTGTTGTTCGAAAGGATTTCGGTTCTCTGCCGCACTTGAAGGGTGAAAAGGATGACGGATCTCTGCCGCACTTGGAGGGTGAAAAGGATGACAGTTCTCTGCCGCACTTGGAGGGTGAAAAGGATGATGGTTCTCTACCGCACTTGGAGGGTGAAAAGGATGACGATTCTCTGCCGCACTTGGAGGGTGAAAAGGATGACGGTTCTCTGCCGCACCGGGTTTGGTGAAAGAGATTTTGTAAAGGCTCCTCCGCCTTGCTGTGGGGGCAAAAGGAGAGTCACTTGAGTTTAGTGCAATACCTAGAGAAGGAGTCTCTATGGAGTGGATGTAGATTGTGTTTGATCGAACCACTATAAATTCTAGTGTTTTCTGTTCACTGTTCATTTTTTCGCATTTTACAGTTCTGCAGTTTATTTGTAAATATTAATTATGTTCGTACTGTACGAAGTAAGATCGTACTATACGATTAGCTTTAAAATTTTCCAAAATCCCAAGAGTAAATTTTTTTTAAAAGGACCAATTCACCCCCCTCCCCCTCTTGGTTAGCCTAGGGACGTGAGTAATAGGTCTAACAACCTATTCGCACTTTCATGGGGGATCTAATGTTTGTAAGTAAGGTCTGTCTATATAAGCTTGAGATTTCTTATAGAAAGATAGCGTTAGCGTTGATTTTGTTTCCCCTGAATGAATTTGATATTACTATTAGAATGGATTGGTTAAGTAAATATCAGGCTCAGATTAACTGTAGTAAGAAGCAAATGAGCCTATGTGTATACGAAGAAGTATTTCATTTTTTTGGGTACCAGGAGTGCTTTATCACCTCTGATTTTTATGTTGCACGTAGATAAGGCTTGGAGGAAGGGGAATTTGGTGTTTTTGGCTTATGTGAGGGATTTAAACAAATTCCTTAGGAGACTTGAGAGTGTCCCAATAGTGAAGGAATTTGCAGATGTCTTCTCTGAAGAGCTATCTGGATTACCTCATTAGAGGGAGGAAGAATTCTGTATTGAGATGATGTCAAGTATGATTTCAATAGCGAAGACTTCATACAGAATGACACTTAGGGAGTTATAGGAGTTAAAGGTGTAGTTGTAGGAGTTGTTGGACATAGATTTTATTTAGTCGAGTGGATCACCATGGGGAGCCCCTGTATTATTTATGAAGAAGAAAGATGGATCATTATGAATGTGTATTGATTATCAGAAGTTAAATAAGATAATGGTGAAGGACAAGTATCCACTGCCCAAGATATATAATTTATTTGATTAATTAGAAGGCACAATTATTAAATCTAAGATTGATTTGAGATCAGGTTATCATTAGTTGAGGTTTAAGGTAAAAGATATGGTGGAGACAACCTTCAGCACCATATATGAGCAATATAAGTTTCCAGGTGATGCCATTTGGTGTGACGAATTCCCCGTCATTATTCATAGACCTAATGCATCGAATATTTCAAGAGTATTTAGACCAATTTATTATTATGTTTATTAATGATATCTTGGTGTATTTAAAGTCTAATAAAGGTCATGCAGTCCATTTGAGATTGACTCTAGGGATATTAAGGCAGTATATGTTATATGCTAAGTTTTCAAAATATGAGTTTTGGTTGATTTATGTAGCATTTTTGGGCCATATGGTGAGCAAGGAGGGAGTTACTATAGATCCCTACAATGTGCATATTGTAATAGATTGGCCAAGGCCGACGTTAGCAACTATGATTCACAATTTTCTAGGCATAGTTGGATGTTATAAAATATTTGTCAAAGGCTTTTCACAGATTGCTATCCCTTTAATGAGATTAACTCAGAAGACCATACCATTTGATTGGACACTAGACTGTGAAGAAAATTTTTTGAAGCCGAAGAGTGCCTAGTGTTAGCTCTTATATTGACTATTTCATTGGGTGCTCAGGGATTTTTGGTGTATAACGATGCTTCTCTAAAGGGTCTGGGATGGGTGTTGAAGTAGAACAGAAAGATGGTGGCTTATGTATCCATCTAGTTAAAGCTACATGAGAAGAACTACCTAACTCATTATTTTGAGCTGGCAGTGATTATATTTGCATTAAAAATATGGCGACATTATTTGTACAACATTAGATGTGAGGTTTCACTGACCACTCGAGTTTGAAGGATATCTTCACCTAAAAGGACTTGAATTTAAAGCATAAAAGGTGGTTGGAGTTGATCAAGAATTATGATTTAGATATTATCTATTAGTTAAATAAAGTGAATGTGGTTGTGGATGCTTTGAGCAGGAAATCCACGTATGACAAGGCATTGATCAAGGAAATGGAGAGTCAGGAGTTACAAGTGGGGTGTTCGTCAAATGTACAAATTTGAATTATTTCTATCATAATTCATCCCTCATTGCAGGATAGAATAAAGGATGCTTAGAGGGAAAATGAAGAGTATATTTGATTGACATATCAGAATCACTCTCGGAAGAGATTTGAGTTGTGAGTAGATGAGCAAGGTGTGATTTATATGATAAAAGATTTTGGGGTTTCAGATAGTGGTGATCTAAGGAGAGAGATTCTATATGAAGCACACTGTTTTGAGTATAATATCCATCCAGGTAGCAATAAGATGTATCGTGACCTAAAGTATATATTCTGGTGGCCTGGGTTGAAATGAGAAGTGGTAGAATTTATCACCAAGTGTGAGGCATGTCAGATGGTAAAAGTTGAACATCAAAGACCCAGTGGATTATTGTAGCCGTTGTCTATTCTTAAATAAAAATAGGAAGGAATTACTATAGGTTTTCCTAGGTCTAGGTAAGGCTATGATGTTATACAGGTGGTTTTGGATAGATTGATGAAGTCTGTTCATTTTTGTCAATGAGGCAGACTAATTATGTTGACAAATTAGCTCACATGTATGTGAAAGAAATTGTTAAATTGCATGAAATTTCTTAAGTTATTATTTCCAATCATGATGATAGATTCACTTCAAAGTCATGGAAGAGTATTTAGGAGGGTCTGAGAATGAAATTGAATTTTAGTATGGCTTTTCACCTAAATAAATGGGAAATCTAAAATGGTTATTTAGATTCTAGAAGATCTATTAAGACTTTGCATTCTGGATTTTGGAGAAAGCTGGAAGGACCATATACCCTTGGTTGAATTTGCATATAATAATAACTACCATGCAAGTATTAGGATGGCTCTTTATGAAGTTCTATGCGGGAGAAGATGTAGAATACCTTTATCATGGACTAAAGTGGGAGAAAGGAAGTTGTTAGGTTTTAAGCTCATAGATAGTGCCATTTAAAAGATCAGATTGAATAGCAACTCAAGATAGATATAAGAAATATTTTAATCCTAAGAACAAGTCTATGGAGTTTTAGGTTGGTGACTCTATTCATTGAAAGGCTAGCCCAATTAAAGGAGTTAGCAGGTTTGGAAAAGAAAACAAGTTAAGTCATTGATATATAGGACCATTTGAAGTGGTTGAATGAATAGGAAAATCTTCTTATCGATTATTATTGTCAGATATCCACGATGTGTTTCATGTATTAGTATTAAGGAAATATGCATGTAGATCAGAGAATTTCTAAAGCCGAAGTGGAAATGCAACCCAATCTAACCTATAGGGAAGAACTTGAACATATTCTGGCCTTTGATGTAAAGCAGTTGAGGAATAAGTAGATTCTAATAGTTAAAGTTCAATGGAAGATTTTGTCAGAGCAGGTAGCAACTTGGGAGGAGGCTAAGATGAGACAATTGTATCCAGCTTTATTTTGATTTATTTTGAAGCTCCTATATTTTGGAAATTTCGAGTATGACATTTTATTAGCGGAGAATGTAATACTCGTCATCAAAATTTAGGTAATTTTTTTATTAATGATGGTTAATCTCAAGTTAATTAGTGATTATAAGTCCTAAAAGGTCTAATGAGGCTTAGCGGTAACCAAGATTTGGGTTAGAAAAGTGAAAAATATAAGTTGGAATTTTTTTCTCTATAAGTAATGTAGTGCTGGGGTAGGCGGTGCCTCGGCTTTGAGCTCTTAGGAAAATGGTAAAAAAAAGGTTTTGGGTGAGTGCTGCGGTGTCGGGCCTCAAGTGAGCATAGTTTGGGAGAATCTAAAAGATTCTCTGGGAATACTATAGCGCTAGGAAGGCGAGCACCGCAGTGTTAGGTCGAGTTAGTTGTTTTTAAATATTAAAAATATCTAAATCCATTTCACCAACCTGTGTCTCAACCACCTTGTTGGAGAAGAAAGGAGGAGAAAGGGGAGGAGAGAAAAAAGAGAGGAGAGGTTTCAGAATTTGAGATCTAAAAATCGTTCGTCTAGCTAGTTGGAAAAATTGTCAGGCTTGAGGTAAACAATTCATACTCTATTTATGATTTCAATCCCAAAGTATTTAGTTTTCTCAAGTTTGAAAAAAGTTTCATTATATAACTTTTAATATAAGTTATTACCCTATAATCTAGACAATTTGACTATAATAATGCAAAATTTCACTAGTTGATGTATAATGTATAAATTTCTGAATTTTCTGGATAAATGAGTCACTTTTAAACTTCAGTATAATAGGAAGAGTGGTTCAATTTAGCATTACAGATATTTCCTATAAAATTGGTAAAATTATGAGAAACTTGAATATGCCTTTAAGATTAGAAATTCTTATAAAAAATCTGGTATTTTATACACACATATACATGATTTAGTCTTTTAGTTATATAATGCATTGCATCATCATGCATTTCATATCATTCTGAAACTTTATTATGGAAATAAAAGCGCTCTTTGAATTCTATGCTTAGGCCACTAAGGGGTGTAAACGAGTCGAGTCGAGCTTGAGTCAGGCCCAACTCGAGCTCGACTCGTGAGTCAGATCCCAAGCTTGAACTCTAGCTCAAACTCAAGTCGAGCTAAGATGTCAAGCTCGAGCTCAACTTGTTCCACTGAAAAAGCTCATCGAGTGGGACTTGCTTCCACCTGCGTCCACGTTCGACATGCCACCCGCACCTACGTCCGACCTCTTACGTCCACCTTTTCATTTCAGTTTGAGAGACGAGGGGATGCTGCCACCCAAGACCTCTCACATTTAGCTAGGTGGATCACATGCAAGGAACTGAGTTGCCCCCTACCTCCTCTCATGCTCGAATCAAAGTGCGGATGGGGTGGAACACATGCATGCCCCCCCCCCCCCCCCCCCCCTTTGCCCTATCCTATTCTCCCAGGTGAAGAGCATGCAAAATTCCTGTGCTTTCATTTCCCACCACTTCATTTGATTTCCCGCCCACATACTGCACTACCGCATCCTATGTAATCAAGCTGACTCATGAGTGATCGAGCCAAATATTAACATGATTGAACTCAAGCTCGTTAATAATTTGAGCTCAAAATTTTGACTGAACTTGACTTGGGAGCTCAATAAGCATGGATCGTGAGCCCATAAACAAGTCGAGCTTGAGCTAGCTCGACTCACGTACACCCCTAAGTCCACTGCAAATATATATCTGTTATGAATTACATTGTTCTATTTTAGCTTTGAGATAACTTTGTCATGGAATTTGTTTTTCTCTGTTCTGGCTCTGTTCTACACCTTTCATAAGCAAGTGGGAGGTGGTAAAGGGAGTTTTAAGTGAGCATTAAGATATGTGCATTTTTGCATTCATATTTATATGTGATCTGGTATGCGAACTGTAGACTAATTAGTTATTCTTTTACTTTACTGGCTGGAATAATGAAATGTGAATTGAACTTTAGTATAGGGAAAAAGGATTGGCCTATTGAGCTTTATACTCATATTGTGATTTAAAATATTTCAGGCAAAGGCAAAGGTCTTGCTGAGTATATTGAGTTTGATAATGAGGAAGAACCTCAGATAATATTTCAATATTTTTATAGTAAAAAGAGAAAAACTAATTTCTATAGTGGTTCGGTCACATTGACCTACATCTACTCCCTGAAAGGTCATCTCTTCAAGAATTGCACTAACACAGTGACTCTCCTTCATCCCACAACTAGGTGGAGATGCCCCTCTCCTTTCAATAGGTGGAGATTGACATGTACATACTCTTCACACCCGAAGAATCTCTCCTTTTACCCCCTTGATCAGGCAAAGCTGTCGAGTTCTCCTTTCACTTCCTTGATCTAGTGGAGTTGTCGAGTCCTCTTTTCATCTCCTCAGTTATGTGGAGTCACCGATAATCTTTATCCCCCAAAGACACTTCTTCATAAAGCTTCTCTCAAGATAAACACCAACATAATCAAAGGACCTCAAGTGTAGGTTACCAGGAGCAACCATGTGCAACACCTATCACACTCTCTTGAATCTCTTAAAGATCTTCTCCCTCTCACATAACCTCACCCTCTCTCTCTCCCTTGCTCAATACTTTCGCTCCAGGCTCTCTCATAGAAGAAAGATAAACCCTTTAACTACCGTGTAATGCCTTAAGATCAAATTTGAAAAAATTATCTATTTTAATCACTTAAATAATCATCCAGAGCTTCTATGAATTTATCAATATAAATTAATCTAAAAGAAACAACTAAAATTATAAACATCAAAATATTTCACTATTTATTCCTCAAAATTTTATTTATAATAGTCAGGAGATTGCTTACAATTTATAATATATCCCAAACTCCTTACTATAAAAGAATAAAAATAAAATATAGAACAAAATAAAAAAAGAACTTGAATTTATCAATCATTCTCACTCCATACAATCCAAACCCCTTCCTTGACATGAAATCAATTAAAATCACATAACAAGCTTATAAAGCCCAATCATTCTCATGCAATACCCGAGCCTTGGGAATTTAAGCATCAGAGCACCGATCATTACAACATGCAACGTTAGAGTGTACATTCAAACACCGTGGTGCTCAACATTTATAGTGCCCCGATGGAGTGGTTGATGAAAGATGGAACCACATCGATTCAGCTAAGCGACATAGTGGTTCAGCCAATAGACGTGTCGAATCAGTGTAGCGCCGTAACGGAGAAAGCCCAATAGCATCGAGAAGTTATTTCATCTGATAACACTACGACGTCACCATTTTAGGCATTGCGGTGCTTAGAGCTATTTCTTCACTTACTATAAATAATTTTTCAATTTTTTGTTTAGGGGTTCTATCACTTTCAGTATAGTTCTGTAATTTTTATTGTAGTTTTTTAATGCCCTCTTAGAGTAAATTCTAAGAGAGGCTAAGGAAGTGCAATATATTTTTATTAAAGATCCTGGCCTGTCGTGTATACGCAATCTCTAATTAGAGAAAGAAGGAGTGTGAAGAAGTTTTTTAATACTATCATGGTAAAATTTTTTCTTATTATTTCTCCTGTATCTTCTCTTCTATGGTTGAAATAAAGATGTGTTTGCTTTCTATCTTTATCATATATGGCTAATTTCTGAGTTTTAGGCTAATATAGTGAACACATTATAAGTATTAATATATATTCGTGCATTGAATAAAATTATAGATATTTTTAATATCTCCCATTCTTAATTTAATATATATAATAGCCATGTGTGTGATTACTATCTAGTGTGATATATTAACTCGATAGAAAAGTATTGAAATAAATAGGAGTATTATTGGAAGACAATGTAATAGTATAAGTATAAGAAAAATATAATCAAATATAAAATAAAAATACACATGAACATTAGTAAATATACATGTTTTCATATGAATAATATAAATATACAAAACATGTGATATAAAATAAGCTAATGCAATATATAAGTTAACTAGTGCTACAAGTACCATCACACTGCAGTGGCTCTCATAGCCAAAACTGATCATCATGTTAATACAATAATATCACTCCTACATGTCACTGAGATTCCCCCCAAAGTAAATAAATGAAAAATAAATAAAAATAAAAATATGCTACATAATAAAAGTAGCATTCAATCTCTCTCTCTCTATCTCTCTCTCTCTCTCTCCTAAAGTCAAATAAAAATAACTCCTAACTTGATAAATCTGGGTCTTCCTCCTCCTCCTCCTCATCATCATCATCTTGGCCTCTCTCACCAGGCTACCAAATAAAATGATCATAAGAAGGTGCAAATGAAAATTAGAGCTGATCAGGACGCTCCACAAAAGGGCTACTTTTAAATATTTCAACAAGAGCATCATTAAAGTCAGTAGTGTATCTATAATACTTTTCCTATTGGCCAATATTGTGGGTCAACCTCATCTTCATCTTCATCTCAAATTGCCAATCTTTTGTTTCCTCACAAAAGTGAGTAACCTCTTTCATCTTCCCTCTTAATTCAGCCACCTGATCTCCCAAAGTTTTAGGAGTTCTAGCACTTCTATTGATACTGCTTATACCAAGCCTCCCAGACACTCTAGGCTCACTAAGGTCTCCTTCTTCATCCTCTTTCTCAAATTGCTTAAAGCCCAATATATTTATTTTTATAAGGGCTACAATGAGGGACAATTGTTCTTCAGTTTGCTCCCCCCTTACACCCGCTACAACACATAAGGCATAAACTAGAGAAGGGTGCCCTAACCCAACAGAAAGTGGTACCCACTAATGATGTACATGAGAGAGGAGAAAATAAGCTTCCCTACATCAATGGAATATCCCATTTGAATAACTTTAATTATCAGAATAAAATAAAATACAAAATATATATGTCAAGAACAACAACATATGTAACATGACTCATATAAATTCAAATAATTAACATGACACACTAAACCTAAATCTGGGTTACCTCTCATACAACTCTAAGTTTATAGTCTTCAGATAAACTTTCCTAGATTTATCAATTTATATGGGGTACATTGCTACCATTCTTCAAATGATTTTCACTATGATCTTTTTCTTTTTCATTTGGGTTAACTTCAGTATTGCTAGGCAATGATCCAAGAGGTCTTCTACTAACTAAAATTACTAGCTGACTTAATTAGGTTTCCAAATTTTTTATAGAAGTAACTTGATTTTTCAATTGAGCCCCTAACTATATCACTACATCTTCCAATGGTGATTTTCTATTTCCAAACTGATTGCTTTGGTTAAATCCTGAAATATATGTAGGTCAAGAATTAACATGTTATAGAGGATTGTTTCAATTTATTCTTTGATTATTTGATTAGAATTCCATTGATTGTTACCGATAATATTATTTGACCAATAAAAATTAGGATGCTTCCTTCAATATGAATTATATGTATTTGATTAGGGATTATTTTATCTTCCAATCAAATTAATACTTTCAATCCCTTACACATTACTAGTTTTAATTAAATTTTGATTCTCCAATTACATAGATGATTCAATTCCTAATTCAGAATTTACTTCAATTATGCTCAACTTCTTAAAAATTACTATAACTTTTGAAGTCAAAATTGACAAAGCATCAGATTTATAAATTTCTACTATTCTCTTAGGATTTATCCTATCATTAGGCCACTATAAATTATTAGTAGTCTTTTTATATATTAATTAATATACTTCCTCAAATGGCTTAGATATTAATGATCCTCCAACTGCAGCATCTATGATGACTCTAAGCGATCCTACTAATCCATTATAAAATATTTGAATAACCAACCAATCAGGTAAAGCACGGTAAGGGCATTCCTAAGTATTTTCTTAAATCTCTCCTAATTCTTATAAATTGATTCTCCTTCAGACTGGATAAAAGAAGTGATATCATTTCTAAGTTTGACAGTCTTTGAAGGTAAAAAATACTTATCAAGAAACTTATGAGCTAACTCATTCCAAGTGGTTATAGAGCCTCGGGGTAAAGAATTCAACCTCATCTTAGCTTTACCTTTTGGAGAAAATGGGAACAATCTAAGTCTAATAGCATCATCACTAACATCGTTGTACATAAATATTATATAAATTTCAAAGAAACTAGATAAGTATAAATTGAGATCTTCAACAAAAGTTCCCTAAAATTGAGAATTTTAAACTATTTGAACTATGACAGGTTTTAATTCAAAATTATTAGCTTGGATTGTATGTCTATTAATGCTCTAATAAACTCTGTCTACTAAAAGATTAGGATAATCCCTAGGAGGTCTAGAATAATCTTGATCTAGTACTTGTTTATCCATTTTCACAATAGTTTTGGTTTTTCAAATTTTTAAAAGGGTTCTTTTTATTTTAGAGTAAAATAACAAATATTCCTTTCCATGTCTATAAAGCATGCAACCATGAATATGCAATAAGTAAGTAAATAAATAAAATAAAATATACAAGTAGGTTTAACTAGTTTAACTATATAATTAATTTAACGATATAGTTAAAATTGTAAAAAATAAAATACTTCTCCGGCAAAGACATCAAATACTTGATGGGGGCTATGAAGTGAACTTTTGAATTGTATAAAAATTTAGGGCTCTATCACCTCTAAATAATACTTAGATTTTTTTATATAAAAATAATAAACTCCACTTAATATATGCAAGTATACATACTGAATCAAGTAATAAAATGATAGAGTAGAGTATCAAACCCACGAGGAAGTATGCTCACTTACAATAAACCACTACAATTTACTCTAAGTGTAATAATTATCCTATTGAAATAAAAATGATATTTGTGAAGATTTTATCGCTGAATAAAATAGTAAAAATATTAGATATAATATTTAATAAAGGTATTTTGGATTGATAAGTATAAATTTCATATCTTTACTAATGAGATCCTTAATTATAGATGTGATTCAGAGCATATGCATCTCTAGATCTCTGTTGAGCATGTAGGGGTGAAAAGGATATCTATTGACCTCCTACAGTTATAGTATCTCCTTAAAAACTTAGAATATTTTACATCCTATATCTAGGCATGTAAATATCCTATCTCAATATTTCTATTTGTACATATATTCCTCTGTCGAGGTTATACATCAAACTATATTTTAATTACATATATGGCCACTACGTGCATTAAATTAATAACAAAATGATAATAAAAATATAATTTAATATTTATAGTATAAGAATTTTCATTAGTATTTAATATATACTTTACATTATCAATAAAAAATAAGAGAATTAGTAGACATAGAATAAATAAAAAGCAAACTCATTTTTATTAAACTCATAAAAGAATGAAAGTACAAGAGAGTGATATCACCAAAAAGAATCAAAGTATCTTCTTTACACTCCTTCTACCTTAACTTATAGAGTTGCTTCAAGAAATACAGGCTAAACACTCTAATTAATTGTATATTGTACTTCCCTAGCATTCCTTAGATTTTACTCTAAGAGATAACTAGAGAAGTACTCTAAAAAGAAGTACTAAATTTTATACAAGTGATTGAACTCTCTTACAAATATAACATCACAAATATTTATAGGACAATAAGAAAAGGCATCTGGCGCTGCAGTGCTTGAAAGAGTGGCGTCGCGGTGCTATTGAAGTGAACTAACACCTCAGAGCTAAAACTTTTGCACCACCGTAACGCTAACTTATATGGATTAGTTACTTAGTGCCTTTGTAAGTTACAGTTGCAACGCCACGACGCTATTAACATTTTAGCATTGCGACACTCGAGTGGCAATAAATGGAGCTACAGCATAAGAAATTATGGTGCTGCGACATTTATAAATAGAGAATCCAGCGCTATCAGGCTGACTTTTTGATGTCGCGACACTAGATGTGTTGCCACCACAACATTTGCAAACATAGAACTCGATGCCATGTCCAATTTGTGGCGCCTTGGCAATATTGAAGGTGATGCTATGGTGTTATTTCAATGGACGCCACAGCATTGTAAGCTCCTTAGAATTTCTATCATATTTTAGTTTTTTCTATACAAAAATAACTAAAATATCACATTTTCACTAAAAAAATAT
Organism: Dendrobium chrysotoxum; assembly: GCA_019925795.1. NCBI lineage: Eukaryota > Viridiplantae > Streptophyta > Magnoliopsida > Asparagales > Orchidaceae > Dendrobium > Dendrobium chrysotoxum. Next base: position 15,440,157 of record CM034315.1, read on the forward strand.
AAAACACTACATAATTTACACTTATCAGTATCCATCATGATTTATCTATCAATGCTATATATGCATATTATAATTTTATTTATTAATACTATCAATGTATATATGGCTCAATATATGAGTCAACAAACTATGACATCCAACTTTAATATGGTATTTTCATTCATTCATCTATATTCATCATTAACATTATCATTATCATGTTATCAAAGTAGGTGACTTTCAATAAATCATTAATAGTCATTACCTTCTACCCATCGACATAATTATCCATCCATTATGGCAACAATCGAGATAACATGACAAATCATCTTTAAAGGAAAGCCCTTCAGCCCATCCTTATGCGTAGGGTATTATGTTTTAATAGCTAACTTGTATTAAATTATAATATTGAGAGCCAACCTTCCTTGCTTTCATGAAAATATGTTTAATGTGTGAAATGCAACATTAAATGTGAAGTTCTATAATATGCAGAAAAATCTATATATCAGTCATAGCTTCAAAAAAATTATTACTTTCATTTTACTCGGTGAAATTTAATAATATTACTGTCAAAATGCTTATAAAATTCAAATTCATCATATACAAAAAGTTATACAGTAAAAGTATTTTTATTAACATAGAAGAGAAAAAATCTGTCAAACTCAAAATCATTAAAAACTAAAATAAGATATGAGTTACTTACAATGACTAAAAGAAAATCATGCCCTAAATGTTTTCTCTCTCCTCCCTCTCTCTTCATGTCTCTCCCTCTCCCATTCTTCCTTCCTGAGCAAGTCACGATAGAGAGGGAGTGGTGGCTTAATGCTTAGGATCTTAGGATTTAATATATATAAAGATATTTTTAGTTTCCTAGAGATGCAACGCTCAAATCCAGCGTCATAGTGCTATACTAAATTCAAAATTACTATAGAATAAGTTACAACGATAATTGTTGGCATCGCTGTGCTTTCAAGCATAATGCCACAGCACTATAAAACACAATGCACTAAAGTGATGGGGGTTGTTGAGTGAAGTTTTGGATGATGTAAGAATGATATATTGTATCAACCTTAAACAATGCTTAACTTTTCTTTGATATGTAAATAATAAAACCCCACTTAATATATGTAAGTATACGTGCTGAATCAAGTAATAAAGTGATAGAGTAGACTTACAATAAAATACTATTGTTCACTTTAATTACATGAATTGTCCTACTGAAATAAAAAGGATATTTTTAGAGTTTTTATTATTGAATAAAATAGTAGAATAGTGGATATAATATTCAATAAAAATATTTTGGATTGATGAATGCAAATTTCATATTTTTCCTAATTAAACTCTTCATGGTTATGTGATTCAGAGCATATGCATCCCTAGATCTCTATAAGCTTATAAGGGTGAAAATGATATCTGCTGACCTCTTACAGTTATAATATCTCATTAAGAACCTATAATATTTATCATCCTATGTCTAGGCATGCCAACATTCTATTTCAATATTTCTTGTTGTTCTTATATTCCTCCATCAAAGCTATTTTAACTACATATATGACCATTATGTGTATTAAATAAAGAATGGTATAGTACTAAAAACATCATTAGACATTTAAAGAATAAGAGTCTTTCTTAGTACTTAACATGCTCTTTGTATCATCAAACTAAAATAAGAGATTTAGCCAGATATAGAATAAATGACTAGCAAACTCATTTCCATTAAATTTATAAAAGAATGAAAATACAAGAGAGTAATATCAATAGGAAGGATCAACATATCTCCTCTACACTTCTTCTTTCTTTACTTACAAAGTTACTTTAACAAACATAGGCTAAACACTCCAATAAATTGTATCTTGTACTTTCCCAGCCTCCCTTAGATTTTACTTTAAGAGGGAACTTGAGAAGTACACAGAAAAAGTACTGAATTTTATATCAGTGACTGAACTCCACTACAAACAAAATATAACATCTATTTATAGGAATACAAAAAAGGTAACTAGCACTACGGCGCCCTTAAAATGAACTAGTACCTCGGCGCTATTGACATTCGAGCACTATGGCGCCTGATTGGAAAAATTAGTGCTAAGATATAAGAAATTGTGGCACCACGGCTTTAAAATTTTTGAGAACTTGGCGCTGCCAAGTTGACTTTCTCACACAGCGGTGTTGGAACACTACGACGCTGGATGTGTCGCCATCGTAGTGCTTACAAATAGAGAACATGGTGCCAATATGTCCAAAATGTGGCACCTCGATGATGTTGATGGTGGTGTTGCGGTGGTGTTTCTTCTTACACCGCGGTGCTGTGAGCTCCTTAGTATTTTTTGTCATTTTGAGTTATTTCTGTACAAAATCAACTAAAATAATATATTTTTACTAAAAATAAAATATATTAAATAGTACATAATTTATACTTATCACAAAGCTCTTTAGTTCAAACAAAAATTTAGATTTTCATATATTTTTTTATTTTAAAATATTTTTCATGTCTTCGAGTTATTACATGCCTAAAGTCCCTTCTTAAAGTTATAACAAAAGTTTATATAATGGGCTTAAAAAATTCTAATTACATGCCTAAAGGCCCTTCTCTCATTTAATTAAATATTTTAATTAATTTTTATTTGAACAAATCGTACAGTACGACATGAATCATATAATATGATTAACAGAAAAAATTAAAATATTTATTTTTAATCCACATTTTATGTGTGTGCACTGTTACTAAGCCAACACACACCTAATTACAGACATTGACTCAAGAAAAATAAAATCATAGACTCAAGAAAAATAAAATCATAGACTCATTCAAAAGTAACTGACAATCATATTATTTTCTTGAGCTCTGATTCTTTGACGGTGTTTTGTATATGTTGAACTTAAAATTTTAGTAGTACATAGGAAAAATATATGTAATATGTAAATGAGTAGAAAATAAAATAAACATCCAATAATATTTATAATAATAAAAATGCAAAGTCAAGCTCCTAGATTGCAACAATCTCCCCCTTTTTTATAATGATAAATATTATTTGTTGTTGGAATTTTAAAAATATAAGTTAATTTTTAATTTCCTACTAAGCACTCCCTCTCACTAAGTGATTTCTTTTAAAAATAGAAAAAAAATCTTAATTTTTTAATTTTTTATTTTAAAGGAGTAAAAAATAAATAATAATCATAATAAATATTAAAAATAAGAACTACACTAATAAAAAATAAATAGTACAACCAACATACTCACTATTTCCCCTTTTAACATAAACAAAAAGAGAAACTACAGATAAATAATAGCATAAGCAAAAAGAAATACTTAAAATTGAAAGTACAATCAAACACACTACAAATGATAATTACACACTATAAATAATAAAATATCACAAACTATTCATAAGAATAAACACAATCACAATTTCACAAACAACTACCCCAATTTTTCTAAGCACTTACATCAAAGACACCTAGTCTAGTCCTAAGTGTGTTGAATGTATCAAAATTTGGGGGTTTGGTAAAGATTTCTGTCAATTGATTTCAGTATCAACATATAGTAGTTCTACATTGTCGTTGGTTACATAATTCCTAATAAATTGATGTCAAATATCAATATGTTTAGTGTGAGAATACTGAATTAGATTTTTAGAAATACAAATTATACTAGTATTATTACATATAATATGGATTGTACCTATAGGTAGTCCAAAGTCAAGAATCGGTTACTTCTGTCATAGGACTTGGACAACATAACTTCCTACAATTACATACTCTGCTTCAGTGGTAAATAGGGCTACGGAGTTTTGTTTATATTAGACCAAAATATTAAAGACCGTCCTATAAATTGACAAGTTCCAAGTTTGCTTTTCCTATCTACTCTACACCCAGTAAAATCTAAATCTGAATATCATACAAGGTCAAAAGTAGAGCTATTCCTAGGATACAAGATGCCTAAGTTTTGGGTGCCTATAAGAATCTTAGAATTCTCTTAACAACGATCATGTGAGATTACTTAGGCAACTTGAAACTTAGCACATAAACAAACACTAAATATGATGTATGGTCTACTAATAATCAGATAGAGTAGTGATCTGATAATCCCTCTATATTGCTTTTGGTCAACAGATTTGACATCCATATTTTTATCTAACTGGGTGGTCGGGCTCATCGGTGTATTCATGCTCTTACTACCTTTTAATGGAATTTCTTTAATATATTTTGTTTGACTAAGGAATGTTCCATCTTCTATTTGTTTCACACTAAGCCCAAGAAAGTAAGTCAACTCACCCATCATGCTCATTTCAAACTCCTTACTCATAGTGGTAGAGAACTTCTTGCATAAATTATAATTTGTAGATCCAAAGAGTATATCATCAACATAAATTATACTATGAGTATATCATCTCTAACTGTCTTATAAGATGGTGTCTATACTAACCTTAACAAATGATTTCTCTAACAGGAAGTTCCTGAGCCTATCATACCATGCCGTAGGTGCTTGCTTCAACCCATATAGTGCTTTCTTAAGCTTGTAAATATGATTGAGAAATGAAGAATTCTCAAAGTCTGGGGGTTGCTCTACATAAACATCCTCTTTTATAATACCATTCAAAAAATCACTTTTGACATTCATTTAATATAACTTGAAACCTCTAAAACATGCAAATACTAATAAAACTCCTATGGCCTCTAACCTAGCCGCCAGGGCAAAAGTCTCCTCATAATTAATACCCTTTACTTGAATATACTCCTTAGCTACTAATATTGCTTTATTTGTTTACTACTGATCCAGTTATTCAACTTATTCTTAAAAACCCATTTGATACCAATTACACTGTGATCAGTGGGTCAACAAACCAACTTTCATATATTATTTCTAATAAATTAATTAAGCTCTTCTTGCATGGCCACAATCCAGAATTTATCACTTTAGGCTTAATCTACACTAGTTAGTTCTATTATTGAAATGAATGCAGTATGGATAACCCCTTTCCTAAGACATTGCCTTATTCTAACCCTTATAGATGGATCTCGTAAGATGAGCTCTCTAGGGTGACTAGAAGAGTACCACCATTCTCTAGGCAAAGGATCAAAAGGTTATTCTTTATTCTCTGGATCAACAATCTTTATTCCACAGGTTATTTTAGCCTTATCCTCATCATCTATTCTAGTCTCAATAGATCTATCTGATTTATCAACGACTATGTGGATGGATTCCTCTACAACTAAGAATTTTTTATTGAAAACTTTATAGGCTTTACCTACCGAGGAATAACCTAAGAGAACAAATTCATCTGCCTTAAAATCAAACTTTTCTATGTAAGATTTTTCATTAATAAGCACAAAATATTTGCAACAAAAAATATACAGATGTGACAAGTTTGGTTTCCTGCCCTTTAGTAGTTCATATGGTGTCTTATTCAACATATACCTAATATTTTTTTTGATTAAACTTATAACAAGTAATATTCATTATCTCTGCCCAGAAATATTTAGATAGACTATATTCTCCTAATATTGCCCTAATTGTCTCTACCACAGTTCTATTCCTTTTTTCAACAATTCCATTTTGTTGTGGAGTTTTTGGGGTATAAAAATTATGACCTGTATTAGATTTTTTATAAAATAATTCAAATTTTTTATTTTCAAATTTTCTACTATGGTCACTATGAATTATTGAGATTAAACATCATAATTTTATCTAAATCTAAGCAACAAATATTCTAAATTCATCAAAATATTCACTTTCATGCTTTAAAATTTTATCGATGTAAATCTTGAAAAGTCATCTATAATTACAAATTCAAAAGTCTTACCATTTAGACTAGCAATACTGATAGGTCCCAACATGTTTATATAGAAGATTTCTATTGGTCTAGTAGTTACTAGGTCCTTGATTGAGTGAAATAATGATATAGTTTGTTTCCTAATTGGCAAACACACACAAATGATCTTTAGTGAATTCTAATTTTGAGATGTTCTAACTAAAATCTAATTGAATTATCTTCCTAAGTGTTTTTATACAAGTATGACATAGTCACCTATGTCATAGCCATTCCTCATCTAAAACAATTTTCAAACAGCTACATTATTAGATGCATCAATACAATTCAAGTCATACATATAAATATTGTCAATCAAGATGACTTTTGTTGACGTATCAATTATAAATAATATAATTAGAATCCAACTTAATTTTTAAATAACTTAGAGATATTAACTAGCTTAATTATCTGATTATTATTATAAATATTAAGAACTTAATTAATAATATAACTACTATTATTATTTTGAATAGTTATCTAATTAGTATTTAAAATATTAATTATCTAATTAATTATTTAATTACTATTTACATTATTACTTATCTAATTAATTATTTATATTTTGATTTATATTAATTAAATTACTTAGATTATTTCCAAACTAATTACATTTTACAATTAAAAATTTTTGTAGAAAAAACTCTTTTTAGAAAGCAGTAATGCGCACGAAGCCACGTTCGCGTGAGGTAGGGTTTGGAACGGGTCGCTGAAAGCCTTCTTCGCCTCCTTCGACGACGTTCCTTCCTGTCGAATCGGAAGTGGCGACAGTTTGCCGTTCTTCCTGTTGGATCAGAAGTAGCGAACGGAGCTAGCTATCTTCCTCCCTTTCGCGCGCTTCTTCATCCAAATCCCGTAAATCCGTCGAACTCCTGGATTTAGTAAATCTGGGATTTACGGCAAAAAGAGGAAAACGGAGGGTTTATTCCTCCGTGAGATCTACCGGCTGCTTAAATTCCGTTTGGGAGAATTTAACATAAATCCTGTTCAAATCCTGCATAAATTCTGTTGCCAAACAGCCCCTTCATGTGATAGAGAGGATGTTTTCATCTGATCCATCAAAAAGAAATTCATTTCAGCGCCGCATCCGTGATGATGATCTGGTAATTGTGTATGAGAGACATGACAACATGAAAGCTATCAAAGTAAAGGTGGGCTCCGACTTCCAGAATAGATATGGAGTTTTTAAGCATTCTGACTGGATAGGAAAACCTTTTGGTTCCAAGGTTTTTAGCAACAAGGGTGGCTTTGTTCATCTCTTATTTCCAACACCTGAGTTGTGGACTCTGGTCCTCAGCCACAGGACTCAGATTTTATACCTTGCTGATATCAGCTTTGTGATATCCTACTTGGAAATTGTTCCGGGCTGTGTGGTTTTGGAGTCTGGCACTGGTAGCGGTTCTCTAACGACTTCTCTTGCTAGAGCTGTTGCACCTTCTGGCCATGTTTATACATTTGATTTTCATGAGCAAAGAGCAGCCTTTGCCAGGTATGCAACTTATCCCACTATTCAATTTAAACTTGTATTTAATTTAATGATCATTAATATTCCAGCTCTAAGAAATATAAGATTTGGACAACTATGAACAGGATTTTGCTACCTCTAGCTCTTTTAGCATCGTCCTTAGTCTTCAATAGAGATGGCAAATGTTCAAATCGCATAAAAAAATGTTCTAATACTGAAGAGATATATTACTTTAAGAACCATGAAACCGATTCTGTAACACATTCCTAAATTCAAGTAATGTTTCCATTTAGTATGGAAAACTAAAATCCAATTTCTTTGTAATGCAGACAAATTGCAATCCAATGTTTTTTTTTAAAAAAAAAATTAAACCATTGTTGACATTTATAACAAAATTTTCTCTCTCACAAATGTACCTACTCATAGAGCCATAGCTAAATGTTTCTGTTGTACTTCAGGCTCTCTTGTATTTCTTCCTCACTGTGGGCTCCGAAAATTCGGCCCCGACATCCCTGTTGTTTTTCGGGGAAGTTTTAACGGATTAAGTTTCGGGGTAAATTTTAGGAAGGCAGATTGGAATTGTAGATAAGACACTACCCAGAGATTTCACCCTCATTTTGCGAGGACTTTATGATCTGAGTTCTGGTTTCCTATCGGCGCAAGCCCCTATAGTTAATTACCCCTCCCATCACGAGAGAGACCTTTCGATTAAGGCTAGTCGTTAATTAGATACGTAGAAATACGTGTTATTTGGCATATAGTAGCAACATGGGTTTAGGTGTTGGGAATTTGATATTTGAAATTGGAAATTTCACCATCTCATACTTAGAGCGGATGGTGGGGGAATGGATGATGGACCCGATCAAGATCCCATTGTTCCATCGTCCCGGGCCATCATGGTCCCTGGTCTACTTAGTTAGAGGAGGTAGTCAACCCAACCTGACAGAAGGATCCTTGTCGGCAGCCATGAGTTACTTCATCCAAGGGTACCTTCTAGACTTGGGGTGAGTATTTATCTAAGGGGATAAATTTGAATCCACCTTAGTTAATAGAGGGCTTTGTGCCCTATCGATTATATCCTATTGATTCATATCTCAAGGATTTGATGCTACTAAGGAACGTATTGGCTCTGGCCATAGCCGTAATTTAGTGGTGCCATTTGGCGACAAAACCACTCGGTTCAGAGGGCCTCAGGTCATAACCGTTTATCCTGTGGTGCCATTTGGTTGCAAAACCGCCAGTCGGAGGACACGTACCATGTCCTTATTGACAGTAGATTATTTGAGAATGAATCCTAGTAATATTCTTGACCAGACATTAGCTCTTTGTGAGCTGAAGTATTTTTAATTTGTTCACCTCAGTAAACTATTGCGGAGGGTGGATGGATTTTACTTTAACTGATTGGATAGTTGATTTTAATTTTTAAATATTTGGATTTGGAATGATTTTTAAAATTTTGAATTTTCGGGCATTTGAGTGGTATTTGAAAATATTTGGATTTAAACCCCTATGGTTGATATTTTCTATTCAACACGACCATCATTGGGGTGTTTATGGGGAATTTCATTCATTGATTGAACCTTGTGACTCTGTTAAGCTGTCGACAGAGGATCGGATTTTGTAGGCTTCAGACCTTTATTGGTGAACTTTCTTTGTTAAAAAGGCCTTGAAGGCCTCATATGAATGTATGAAATAAATATTTCGGTCGTCCTCACGATCGTATAGTTATTTGATAGTTCGAACCGTGTCGACTTCTATTCATTTACATAGAAGGATCGGGCTCGAACTTGAGTTCATTTATTGATCCGCGCAGCATCCCTAGACGTCACGTGTGTACTCTTAACACGCTCACCAGGGCCCATGCGAGTTGTATGATTGCATTTGCCCCCCTTTTGTGTACCTATGTGTATACATATTACAGTGCATGTGGGGGCATTTTAGACATTCGACAGGACTTCTATGATGGCTAGTAAGAACTCGTATTTGTCGTGGCCTGTGGGTGGTATGTTAGATGCACGATCACTGTTCATCCAAAAGATTGCAAGCTTCAATAATCTTATCCAACTCAGTGTTTAGAACTTGGTTGAACTGAGGTTCACTCACTCCATAATGATTTGATCTGGTTTTCCCTTCCTAGAACTTGTATGGGAGTCAATAAGCAATTCTTTAATTTTGCCATCACAATCATTTTCTATTGTTGGTTTAAATAAAGAATCAATCATTTCAACTTTGAATGATTGCGATTTTACTGATGCCCTGCACTTCAAAACCAGTGGCCACTGCCCCGAACTCACCGTTCGTCATTTCCACTATATATCGAATCCTTCTGGTTGCAAGGAATTGGTGCTTTTAACTGATATTAAGTGGTTGCTGATTATGGGACAGTTTAGCATCCACTGTATATTATTCGTTGTCACCTTTGGTTAGGCTTCTATATGAGTGAGACCTCTTCTATATCTATTTGTAGATGCCTTTACTTATATGTGATGGGTCTCCTATGATAGTGTCATTGAACCTTTGTGCTTGCAGAGGATTGGTGTAGTTGATTGATGAACTGTTGTATTTATCACTTATCACTATTCACAAGAGAACTAGTGCAATTGCTTTTCAGTTGATAATTGCCACTCATAGGTATAATGTTCTTTATACAAAGAATCATCCATCATTACTTGCAAATAACACTTCTCATGAGTGTCCATATGCCTGGAGACTTGTCATATCTGCAATATACCTTCCTTCATCATTTATATGTGAATCGATGCACTCATTTGTAATTTATTATTGACCACTAGTCGAGTTGCATTTCACTATCAATTTCTTCGTATATGTTGATCATCATCACTTATAGGTGGACCACGATGGGCATGTGAAAAGTCTTCCGTTATTGCCAACATATATCCACTTTCGTCATATTTAGATCGTCATCACTTGTAAAGGTACTATGTACTTATTTGCAAGCTAATATTGACCGTACGGAGGTTGTTACATCTGTGGTATATTTTCCACCCATGTTCGCAGGGAATCTACTACATTCACAATCATATGTTCATATGTTGGTTGCTGCCCCTTGTATGTGATGAGTCTCCTATTTGTACATTGATGCTTACATTTGAACTTATATAATGACACCGTCAACATTAGCTAAAAATCTTATGTTGTCGATCGTGAACATGTTATGTCCGAAGTTCTTGATCGTGTGTAGGCGATTGCATTTTCTTGCACGCTTGTTGTTCTTCGTAAGCGATGAACATTTGAGCTAAATGATTCTTTGATGTTGATTGAAGATCTCGCGTTGTTAATTTCAAACATGTGATCATGCCTTTATCTACTCATTGTCTTCGAAAATGACTTGTAGTTTGCAATGAGATTTGTTTATGGATGATAATTTCAACACACACTTTGTATCAATTGCTTGACATTATGTTAAACACAAGTTTCCCATTCATATGAATGAATGACATCTTGTAAATCCATTGATCCATAAGTCTTCCATATATTCATTTGCATCTCAATTAAAGTGATAATTTCCCAATATTCCATATTCCAATGAAATTCCTTATTGATCATGTGTCATTTGATTGTGTTTTTATTTTAGATGAAGTTTGGTTCAATGTCATTCTCTTAGGTTCAAATTCATTTTATTTCAATGTCATTATTCAATGTTCATTTTAATTAAGTTTGCATCAAATCTTTTGTTTATCTATTCAAGTTTGAGTTTTAGTTTATTTGATGTTCAAATCAATGTCCCAATAAGGTCCCTGTAATTTGTTCATTTGAATTCAAATTTGGTCCTCTGCATTGTCCATTGGAGTTCATTTTCAATTTGCCGTTGTTTCAAATTCGAGTCCAAGTGCAGTCCCCTGTTCACCGGAAATTTCGGCAGCCTCCTGGCGTCTCCTCTGTTTAGGGGAAAACTACAGGAGTCTGGGCCTTCCCACCACGCTAATAAAAACATGTATGAAAGGTGTCTTTAGACACCGCAGCCGTGTCTTCATTCCCACCACGCTAATAAAAGCGTGTATGGAGGGTACCTGTTTTAAAAGACAGTTGGCTTTCCCATGCTCGAGGGTACTTATAAGTAATCCCACCTCGCCGTAGGTGTCGTACCGGATTCCCTTCCCATAACGCTAATAAAAGCATGTATAGCCGGTTTTCTAGTACGCCGCGAACTTCGAAAACAAGCTCTCGGGGTTTTGAGTTTGGAGGGGTTATACCTTCGGTGACGTTGGCGACGACGATGAAAATATACACAAAAAAAGTACCAAAAAGAATTACATAAAACCCTCCTCTTTCTTTCTTTTTATCTCTTCCTTTTTTTGCTTTTTTTTTTGAAACTTCTCCTTCTCTCTTTTTTTTTAACTACTATATATATGTATATGTATAAGCTTTAACAAAAGATATTATATGCATAAATTTTAACAGAGAGTAATACATACATAAATCTTAACAAAAAATATTTATATATATAAATCTTAATAGAAAATAGGATACATATAAATTTTAACATGAAATAGTATATATAAATTTTAACATAAAATAGTATATATTTATATACATAACAATAAAATACAGTTAACAATACTAATTAATACTAATTAAGTATATTAGATAATAACAATAACTAACATAAGTGAACGACTGAATGCAAAAGTTACAATTTGCTTGCTTTCCCACCTCTTTTTTTTTTTTAATATTAACAATAGTAAACATAATATTAATAGAATCTATGATGACAACAAATTATTAGCAATAGGATAACTAACAGCTCACCTCATATCTAATAATAAACATAGCACTTAACTAAATAATAGAAAAGGCTAACAATTGAAACTATTAAAACTAAATAACACTGACCAATAGTAACAACATAACATATGTAATAATAATGGTAACAATGACAAACAAAATAAAGGCAAATAGTGAGTGAATGAATTAAAGAAAGGAGAATAAACTTTGCTGTGCAGATTTTTTTTAGACTTTTGCTAACTGTTAATCCACGTGAAAGGTGTACTAAAGACTGGCAATAGGTAACATGGGCTATGGTTTTTTTTTTTTTTTTCATTTGATTGGATGGAAGTGAGTGGGGAGTTAGCTGTTTGGTGAAATGGGAAGTGGAGCTTGGATCCTTTCACGGCAATAGAAAGGTCATGGGTAAAAGAGAATGGCTAGAGCTTTAAATCTGGCTGAATGGAAGTTTGAGGCGTGGATGGTTAAGTGATTTGGTCGGTAGTGAAGGTTCGTGCGAATGCTTGGAGGACAGCATAATGACAAGGTGGATCGAGAGGTGTGAATTCTTACGCTAAGAGGAAGAAGCCTTTGGGACAAATGGATGCAGGTGCAACAGTAAAGGGATGGACGTGCGTGAGTTTGATCGTGGAGGTTTGCCGGAGTTTGATAACAGGGATGGACATTTGAACTTTTGCAGAAGGGGGGAAGAGGACGGACGTGAAGAAGAATGGGATTTTCGGCAAAGGAAGGGAGGAGATGTTGCAAATAGGAGGTTGGCGAAAGCTTGAGGTCGAGAGAGAGAGAAAAAAAGTGAGAGGGATCGATCTTGTTTTAACAGAAAGGGTGAAGCACAACCGAGGCAAGGAAATCCAAAGCTGTCTCAGCATCGATTCGCAAGAATTTTCCATGAGATTTAAGCAAAAAGTCAGCGAGATCTCCGAAGATTCAGACAGAAGGCTTCGACGCAGACGAGGTAATCAAAATTAATTGTAATTCGAAGTTTCATTTGACTTGGCTAATTTTTTATTTTTCATAAAATTAGAAATGCCATAAGTGTTTTGTCATCATTAATTATCCCTCTGAAATGATGACGACGCATCGGTCAATTGGATTCTTCTCGAATCGCATGTTTTCTTCGACTTGCGTATATTTTGTCTTGTTTAACGTGTCGATTTTGACACAATTTTAATTGGATAAATTAATAGTGCATTTTAGGTATTACCGGTATTTCAGACACAACGGCGAAGTCTGTTGGCGATCAGACGTCGTTTGGGCGATGTTGAGTTAATATTCTCGAAATGTGTGTTGTTGCTTTGGGATCGCGTCGATTTGCTTGCTCGACTTTAATTAAACAAATTGGTAGTGTATTTAAAGCATTGGTGGCATTCCGGACGCAACAATGAAGTCCGTTCGTCAATCAATGTCATTTGGACTACATCGAGGCCAATTTTCTTCGATATGCGTGCTTTGCCTCGATATCCGTATCGACCCCCTCGCATGTGCTCAACTTGTCAAGTTGAATGTCATTTTTGTATATTCATAGATATTTGGGATGTTCTGGACGCAACGGCGAAGTCTGTTTCACGATCGGACTTCGTTTGGATAGTGTCGAGGCCAATTTCTTTGATATGCATGTTATTGCCTTGGGATTCGTGCCACCACTCTGGATGACCCCAATCGAATGTAGGAAATGTAATTCTTGAGTGTTGGCGATGTTTCGAATGCAACCGCGTGATCTATTCTGCGATCGGACATCATTTGGACATCGGTTGTTGTCAATTTCAGGTGTCGGTCGTCCCTTTGTATCGATCTCATCCGATTTGACAGCGAGGGGTCTCGACCTAGTAGAATTCGATGTCCCGATCACAACGGCGTAGTCCATTTGGCAATTGGAGGTCGTTTGACCCTTCCAGTGACGTGTCGCGCCAACGCACGCGTCGCTTCATTCACTAGTTTGGGTCCCTTTGGCACTTGATTCGCCGTATAGGTCAACAGATGAATCACAATTTAATTTGTTCTCGCCAAAAGACAGAAAGCTTTGGGAGGGACGAGACATGAATGTTGAGAATACAGGCTTTCGAGTCACATTTAATTCAAAAGGATCTCCCAGGGTAGAAAGCCAAAAGCATATATTTTTTGGCATTTTCAAAATATTAAATTTCTCACGTCCTGCTTATAACACATGTACAAATTATGGAGTTCACCCATTGGATCCTCATGAGATAAATTTTCGTCTTGCTTGAATGATTTTGGGTATTTGATAACACTTGGAATTTGTGATTCTTCCAAAGTGGCAGAAAGACCTACATCTCTAACTTTCTTAAGCTCCACCTTAAGTTATCTTAGTATTCTCATATTTCATCAAACTTTCTTTCACACAGAATTGCCGAAATTATCGTTTGAGCTATCCTCTTCATTCTTCCACTTTAGATCTTTCCAATAAAACTTCATGTTTACAGTCCTTTCAGAACAAGCAAAGTTGAACCTTTCCAATTTTAGGGAATTGCTTAATTACATCATGCTCAATACATTGAAAACTTGATTGCCATCAGCCTTCCTTTCAGCCATGACCTCCACGGATAGCTTCTAAAAAAAACTTTTTGCAGCCCAAAAATATTCTTGTCTCCATCCAAGTTATCATATTCTTCTAATTTCATGAAGGACTCCTGAACTTGAAGATTCATTGTCTTTGGCTTACCCAAGACGTCTTTAAAAATCTTTTCCAGAGCAAAGTTGATATCTTGAAGAGGAACATCTGGGAATTGGCAATGGAAACCAAGCAAACGCGGACAAAAATCAACCTATTTCTTTACATATTAATTCAACTTATAATTTTATTTCTCCATAACTTCACTCCAACCACTCTTTTCCTCTAATTAGTCAGATCCCAAAGAAAGATCGAATTGCTTTGGTTGAAGGGATAAATATTAGCGTGTGGGGGTCAACACTCACATAATTTTTTTATATTCATTAAAGCTATTTTCATAGCATTCTTTCTTTTTCTGTATAAATACCATAGATTAACCTTCTAAATTGTGGAATTGATTCTCTTAGTTGTATTCAGGTTACAGTAGTGATAGCATTTTCTTTTCACCTGTTGTAACATGTCAGATTTCATCCATGACAGGGAAGATTTCATTATGAATGGGCTGGAAAGTTTCATTACTGTTTCTGTTAGGGATATTCAAGGAGAAGGCTTCCCCGATGAATTTTGCCGAGTTGTGGACTCCGTGTTCCTTGACCTTCCACAACCATGGCTAGCATTGCCTTCTGCTGCAAGAATGTTAAAACAAGATGGTGTTCTTTGCTCTTTCTCTCCATGCATAGAGCAGGTGCAACGCTCTTGTGAGACTTTACGGCACAATTTCACTGGTAATGTGAGCATTGCACTTGTTTTCTCTATTGAATGCAAATATCAAATATGTAATTATTATGACATTTAACATGATACCAATTGTACCCACACATTTTATTGTTTGGGTGAACATTATAAAGTTTGAATTGAATTATTACTTTACATTCCTACATATTGTTGGACTTTTGGTTTCCATGATCTATTTTCACTTTTTTAGTATATCTGTCACATCTTGTAGATTCAATGATTAGCCAGTTGATTGATTATGCATGTTTTTTTTGGCAAGTAATCTTGTCTGATGTAAGCAGGATGCTTCTGTCATGCAGATGTGAGGACATTTGAAGTTCTTCTCCGAATGTATGAAATTCGAGAGGGTAGGATGGAAGTTGGAAGAAATGGAGGCCCTATGGTATTGAAACCACACAAGAAACGTCAGCATTTGTCAAGTGAAGGAGAATGCGAGGATGAGGAAAGAACAACCATAATGGTTAAGCCATGCAATGAAGCAAGAGGGCACACTGGTTATTTAACATTTGCCAGACTTGCTTGTACTTGATTTTGATTAAGTTTAAGTAGCTCCATCATGATTATTCTCCTAATCCATTCTTGTTGATTAGGAATAAAGCATGTAAGCTTGAGACTATTGTTTTCTTTATTTATATGATTTCCATGCATGAAGTTAATTGATAGGATTTCATGCTTAATGATCATCCCTCTTGTTTATTTCTGCATGCAAACTTACTAGTACCCTTGTTATGTTAAATTAAAATGAAGATCACGATTGAGTAATTTGATAGGTGAATCTAACCTTGGCCAAGACAGAGATGGCAATTATGTGTCCTAGCAATAGATGCTTTCTTACTAATAGGTATTTATCTGCTTGTGTTCTTTTCAAGTGGGGTTTTGAATTTTGCTTGTGTTTTTTTTTTCTTTTATATATAAACACAACTAGATAAATTTCTAGTTGTTTGTGATGTGTTAACTCTTGTCTGCTTGACATATTTCTTGATCTAATAATCTTAAAACTCTCAAACCAAATTGATGGTTTATTTGGAAGATAGGCAAAATTTTCTCCCTCACAAAGCTTATTCAAAAGTATTGGGCATGCGGCAACTGATTGCTCATGATTGGAAATACATGTTGCTTCTTACTCCTAAGATTTGATACTTTATGTTGCAACCATTTCTTGCTGCATATATTGTCCTCTTCCCAATCCAGTAATCTTAAAACTCTCAAACTATATTGATGGTTTATTTGGAAGATTGGCAAAATTTCCTTTCTCGCAAAGATTTTAGTCGGAAGTATTGGGCATGAGTCAACTAATTACTCATGATTAGAAATACATGTTGCTACTTGCTATTGAGATTTGATTCCTTAAGTTGCAAACATTTCTTGCTACAAATATTGTCCTCTTCTTGAAAATCAAGAATGTTGGATCTAAATTTGTGTATGGGTAACTCCAAAATCTTACTAACAAGAATATCAGACAAACAATATAAAAAGTAGTTGATCTTTAGGCGGAGTTATGCCTGGCCAGCTCATGACAACCTTGTCAAGTTTGTGATGGCCTCGATGATTTCAATGTGCTTTTGGCAAGTTCATTAGAACTTTTCTTCCTACTCGATTGAATTGTTTAGTATATTGGTTGAGTTGAATTGACTTGAATCAGATCTCTGAGATATTTTGATGTACATTTAGTTGAATAAGAGAATAATTAGTATTCTTTCTCGGCGAGCTGGTAATCTGAGTAAGACCAGTTATTTAAATTTAACATCCCAGTTTATGTTATTGTCAAGAAAGATCTATAAATACTTATCTCTCTTATGAAAGGATTTTTTTAAACTTCTTCTTTTGTGAAAGTATGGATCAGGCCAATACTTTTTCTAGCAAGGATGTATCTATGATGCTTTTGTAGCGGAATAAAGAACCAGAGGCAAAGTAGAATTTTGATGAATCTTCGTCTCCACCTTCTCTTAAACGAGCAGAAGAGGAGATTGATGAGGGTGAGAAGGATGAAGCTTTGATGAGGGTGATAAGGATGAAAGCTTCTCGCGAGATACCAACAGTAAGTGATATACTTGAACAATCTTTGCCAGGAAAAGATATTAGTATAGTCTCTCTTTCCCTGAGCACCTGTGCAAAATGGTAACTTTTTAGCGATTTCATTATGATCTCTAGCCAATTATTGACTCACACGTTGACCAAGTTGTTGATTTTTCAATTCATACTATAGTCGGCAATGAAAACAAAACATTGTTATTGATTCACTGAATGTAGAAAAATGTACCATTCTTGGTGATCAAGTTGAGGTCAGATTCTACTAAAGCACCTACTTCTAAATCCCTAATCATGGAAGTGGTAACACCTCCACAAAAAGATTTTGAAGCTTTAAAAGAGTTGATACTCACTCTGCAAGCTGAATCGAAACTTGAAAAGTTCAAGACATTGGGAAGAATTACTGAGCTTTAGTTTTTTGGAGAATTTGAGAAATTCACTTGGGTAATTTGATGGAAAGATTTGCGTCTCTCTAATCGTCTTGACACTATTTCAAATGAAGTCGCTACTAATATTAGGTTGGAACTAAACAATTTGAATGAAGAGATCATCCTTTTGAGGACGGGTATGACTTCTATATGAATATGCCAAATTATTGAAAGTGCCAAATTCACACTTTGCTATTTTATTCACCAAGGTTTACTTTCGAAAGAAGCTATTTTTGATTAGATTGTGCAAGCTTAGCTGGGGCCGGTGTTATCACTTGTAGTCAAATTTGAAAATATATTGGTGACTTGTACTCAAAATTTGCTTTAAAGTTTTTATTGTAACAGTTAGAACTCACTGTATTAGAGAATTCATGTATATAAATATTTATATTTTCATCCACTGTCCTTTGTAACTTATTCATTTATTTATCATTTGATTTGACTTTTAATGTCGCTTTGACTCTGTAGATACTTTATTGCAATCTGGCAATTTGACCTGTTTGAGCTGACTACGTGGAACTACCTTATGCAGGTTTTTTATAAGTAGGCCTTTAAGATTCATTTTTATTCTTTCACTCTCTCTCTTCCTGATCTTTGCGGCAACTACCTTCTACTCTTAGATAAATAATGTCTAAGCTGTTCTTGAGTTGTACTGGTAACTTCTTAAAGGCATGTGACAGGTCTCTTCATTGGTGACTAAGTATAACTTCAAGTTTTTGTAGCGGGAGATTGATTTCGATGATGATTTCATGGTCCGAGTTCCAGAAGTAGGTGAATTTCCTAATTCACTCAAAGATGAAATATTGTTCTACCATGATCAATCTCATCTTGGATTGCGACTTTGTTTCTTCCCCAATGTGTTTAATATCTTACAATATTTCTTGATTTTGGCTTCAGTTGTTCCCAATTTATTTGCTAGCATTGTTACTTTTATTATCTACTTGTTGGAATGAGTAAAGAGGAGTACAATCCTATTCTGATTTATGTTCACTGTAAAGGCCTCTAAAGTGGGATATAAAGATTCAAATATATAAAGATTCAGGAGCTAGAAAATAAAAGAGGAAATGATTATTATATAAAGATTCAGGAGCTAGAAAATAAAAGAAAGATTAGAATAAAAATGTTTGTTAAGTAAGCTAAAGAATGGCCTATTGATACTTGACCAAGCAAAATTTTTGTTGCTAAATTGTCTCCAATACATCTTATTGAGGAAGAGGTTGAGCTCTTTACAAAGTTTCAAGGGAACGAGTCACATAATGTTAAGTATTCTTTGAAATCACCCGTCAAAGCTGCTGTCTGTCTTGGGGAACCTTCTTCAAGTAAACTGCCAAAGAAGTGAATTGTAATTTTTCCTTGCTTTTAGTGTTTGGTTGACTTTAGTTTTGCTTAGTGTCTTCTTTTGTTTTGTTTTTAATTTTTTAAATCCCAGGCAAGACCTCCTCTTTGTTCGAGCTAAGCTAGCATGAAATGGACTTGGATGATTTCTTATATGATGTTCCAGAGAATGTTTTTGATTTCTATCCAAAGATAAAGAAACAATGAACAATCATTTATGATGAAGAAGAGGAAATGATTATTATTGAGCCGAGTTCACTCCTTGATGTTTCGAGCAATGCTACATTTGTTGCTATTCCAACTTTACTTTATCATTGAGATTGCTTCTGAGAAGTCGATTTATAAGCTGAGTATAGCCAAAAAAGGTAAAGAAAAAGTTATGCACACCCTTTGAGGAAGTTCAAATCGAGTTATGAAAATGAAGATGGGAAGTCGGTTTTATTGTCTAATAAAAAAGTGAAAGTTGTAGTTGAAGTTAGTGTAGACTTGCTTTTGCCAAAAAATAAATTAACTCACCTGCTTTTGTTCTCGATCTTGCCTTATTGTTTTGAGTATCTGCATGGTTATCCGGAGAAACTCCCTGCTAATGATCTTCACATGTTAGCTATGAGGCGATTTATGTCATCTTGACATAGCAATTTTTTTGTTGGCAAACTCTCCTACTAACAATAAAGATCATAACTCTGCATAATAGAGTTCTTCAATGTAAAGGAGAATTGATGTTGAATTAATATATCCTCATACAGTGGGTGGATCTTAAAGAATTTTGGATTTCACCATCATGGTTGGATGGATGGCCTTATACACATGATAAAATCATGAAGATGCTAAGTGATAACTATAGTTTAGTATCTGTTTGTGTCACTTTGATTGTATATATATTTTGTTTTCCATTGTCATATGTTTGTTGATGTATAAGACAATTAATGTTAAAATTGTTGTGTTTTTTAATTTTGGTTATTGTTGTTATGCTTTGTATTATAAGTCATAAGTCATGAAGGAGGTTTAAGATTGTTAAGAGGCCTATATGTTTGTTAATGTGTTAAGATTCTTAATTTTGTAATTATTGTATGTGTTAATTTTGTTGTATTGTCATTATGCTTTACATTATGAAGTGTATTAAGGATGAAGATCAAAAAGTACTTTTTTTAGAAGATGATATTCAACAAAGGTGGATGAGATATTTTGCTAAACTTTTTAATGAAGAATGTGAAAATAAAATTGACTGTAGTGACCTTAGCACCCTAAATGAAAATAAAGATTTCTGTTTTTATCGGCGTATTAGTAAAATCGAAGTTAGAGAGGCTTTAAAGAAAATGAAGGGTGGAAAAGCTATTGGACCTGATGATATTCCAATAGAGGTGTGGAAATGCTTAGGAGATGAAAGAATTTCTTGGCTTACTAAACTTTTTAATACTATTTTGAAGACTAAAAAGATGCCAGATGAGTGGAGAATGAGTGTGTTAATCCCTATTTTTAAGAATAAAGGTGATGCACAAGATTGTGTGAATTATAGAGGAATTAAGTTAATGTGTCATACTTTAAAACTTTGGGAACGAGTTATGGAGCATAGGCTGCGGCGTGATACTAATGTTTCTCAAAATCAATTTGGATTCATGCCGGGTAGGTCTACTATGGAAGCCATACATTTATTAAGAGGTTTCATGGAGAAATATAGAAAGAATAAGGAGGATTTACATATGATATTTATTGATTTAGAAAAAGCATATGATAAAGTTCCAAGAGAAGTGCTATGGAGAGTTCTTGAAAAGAAAGGAGTTAATAACGCTTATATTCAAATCATTAAAGATATGTATGCAGGAGCTATTACTTGTGTTCAAACACAAGGTGGTTTGACCAAGTATTTCCCTATTTCGGTTGGATTACATCAAGGATCAGCCTTAAGCCCATATCTTTTTGCTTTAGTTCTCACTAGACATCTGCAAGAGGATGTACCTTGGTGTATGCTTTTTGCTGATGATATTCTTCTTGTTGATAAGACTAGGAGGGAGTTGAAGGTAAACTAGAATTGTGGAGGTCAACCTTAGAGTCTAAAGGTTTTCGCTTGAGTAGAGCTAAAACGGAATATATGGAGTGTAATTTTAGTAATAATAGACCTAGTGAGGGGATTGTGACTTTGGCCGAGCAAGTCATTAATAAGAGTACACATTTTAGATATCTTGGATCTATTGTTCAGAGTGATGGTGAAATAGATTGGGATATTATCAGCAGAATCCAAGTTGGATGGTTGAAGTGGAGGAATGCATCGGGCTTATTGTGTGATAGAAAAGTACCCCTCAAACTTAAGGGAAAATTCTATAAGATGGTGGTGAGACCTGCAATGCTTTATGGTGCCGAATGTTGGCCATTAAAAGAGAAGCATAATTCTAAGTTAAGTGTTGTAGAGATGAGGATACTCAGGTGGATGAGTGGCTTTACCCTTAGAGATAGGATACGAAATGAGCATATTCGTGAAAAGGTTGGAGTAGCTCCAGTGGAAGATAAGATTAGAGAGAGTCACCTTAATGGTTTGGGCACATAAAATGTCGGCCTCCCGATGACCCGATTAGGAAAGTAGAGGTCTTAGATTTGACTTATGTTAAGAAAGGTAGAGGTAGACCTAAAAAGACTTGGTTAGAAAATATTAGAAATGATCTTTCTTTATTAGATTTAAACGAGAATTTGACTTTTAACAGGACACAATGGAGAAAAAGGATTCATGTAGCCGACCCCACGTAGTGGGATAAAGGCTTGATGTTGTTGTTGTTGTCATTATGCTTTACATTATAAGTCATGGAGGTTTAAGATTGTCAAAAGGCATTCATATAGACATAAGTTCATCATCATGTCATAATAAGCAAAGAGAATATTTTAGAGGTCTCATATAAGGTTAAGATAGAGAGTGATCAACTATGGCTTTATATTTTAACTTTAAATCATGGGGTGAGTCAAATGAAGGCTTGCTAAATTTAATTCTAGTATTTTGGGACACCAAAAAAGGATCAAAATTATCCTCAACCACTAAAGGAGCCAATTTGGCCCACTCCATGAAAGAAGGGAAAGACCATGCCATGCTCCCTAAACTACCTCCTTGTTTCAAGGAACCATCACTTCAAGCACTTGAATTTTTTATTTTCAAATGCAAATTATGTAGAAATATGTTATAACTGCTGTAATGAAGAATTAATGTGAATTTGAATGAAGTTTGGAAGTGTTTGTAAAAACATTTTCTTTATCTTGGAGCTTGGTGGCTGAGAGACCCTCTTTAGTGAGGGATTTTTATTTCGTAGTTTCAAATTAAGAGCTTTTCTATACTTTACTCTACCCCTTCTACCATTTTATGACCTAATCCAACCATCTTCTTAGAAAAAAAAAAAGAAGAAGAAATTCCCAGGACAAACTCAATCGGCCAAAACTAGGTCAACATGACCTAGTCTAGGTTTTGCTCCAATTTCCCCAATCTAAAATGTTTAAAAAATTACCCCAAACTCCAGATCACTTATTTATATATCCCTAAATTATCTCCATATGGTTTTAAGTCCATAGGACCTTCCATTTGGAAACCCTCTGCCAAGTTGAGGATCTCTTGCCACTACACAACCTATCCAAACTCCACCAAATTCAATC
The DNA here is from genome assembly GCA_019925795.1 of Dendrobium chrysotoxum. Taxonomy (NCBI): domain Eukaryota; kingdom Viridiplantae; phylum Streptophyta; class Magnoliopsida; order Asparagales; family Orchidaceae; genus Dendrobium; species Dendrobium chrysotoxum. Next base: position 15,462,936 of record CM034315.1, read on the forward strand.
CTAGAGGTAACTCCTACAACAACAACATGCCTTGGAGAATTTCATTCCAAGGCTTTATCACTAGGTAATGTATATATTTATTGAAGATGATACATTACCAATGATTTTATGTTTGCAAACGTAAAATAAACAAGTTATGATGTAAATTCATTTCTTATGCAGATGGTAGTGATAGCTAATCGTTAAGCAACACAGTGGTGAGGGAATCCACAAGATAGTTATCTTCTTATCACCGTAGCCACCTATGAAACTTCTTCAGTCATTGTTCAACAGGACATTCATTTGCTGTTGTTTGCACTGTAGATTTCAATTGCACACACTAATGAAAGTCCAGGTCATGCTGGATGTAGGCCAATGCGTGTAATTATGTAAAGCTGTTGTAGGCATAATGATCTAACATTATTTTTTGAATGAGTAGGTCCTCATATTCGGCAGAATTACCCTTCTTTCCATATGCCGACGATTGTTCAATCATACCAGAACACCCTATAGTGATGAATGACATTTGAATACCTCTTTTCTCTCATTGCCCCATTTTCTCTCTTGCAACGCGTCAGAGGAAATACTGGGTAGGTGTCATGAGTAACAATAAAAGAGAAGAAAGAGAGAAAAATTTATATCATGCTTGCTCTCCTTGTTTCATCCTATCTCTCTATATCTTATTTCAACAAAATTTTCTGTGACACCCATTGAATGTATCACTATGCTAGTCAATTTTTAATTAAGATATTGCTGCTGGTTCAAGTTACCTAATGCCTCTCTTATTTATATTTTTTGTATTTGGTAATCATTTCTACCTTTGTTTATTAATTACATTGCATAACACCAGTAGATTTTGAGAACCTTGGTTGGTCCCATGCAGGTATTGTTTCATTAAAGATTCAGCTAAAGCAGCCCTTTACAATTGCCCTTTTTTTCTGGCCAGATGCTTGCATAGAATATGTTCTTCTGGTAATGGAAATTGAGTTTTTTTATTTAAATATCTAGTTACATCTATTAACTTTTATCATAAAAGAGAGAGAGAGAGAGAGAGAGAGAGAGAGAGAGAGAGAGAGAGAGAGAGAGAGCCCTTTGATGCTTCAAGACAATGACAATGGTGTGCAAACTGGTTAGGTAGCTTTCAAGATGAGATATATTCTTCTTTTGTTGCTTGATATGAAGATCTTAGCTTTTTATGATTGATTAAGAATGTTCTGTTGAATCTTTTCACAGTCCTCCTAACACACTACCAGCACTATGTATAGGCTTTTTAGCCTAAAAGAATCATTTGATTAGTTTTATATTAGTTGTCATATATAAAAAGCTTTGTAACATGGCCAAGAGCTTAGATTGATCTTATTATGCATATTGAAGTCAAGATTTATTTATTTTTAATCTTAGCTAATCTCTTATGAAATTTACTTAGATAGTTTCACCAAGTCTAACTTACTACTTCATATAAAGTAGTCAACTATGTGAGTTTGTTAGTTTAATTTTCTAAATTTGGTTTTATGGAGAGTAAAATTTCAATCTTGTTAGCACAATGAAATATGTGATAAAATAATTATTTGTAGGTATATTGGTATCAAATATATACTATATATATATATATATAATTTTACTTTAGAGTAATTTTGTAGATAGTAAATTGGGTGTAATATGGATGTAATTATGGTGCAAACGAGTTGAGCCGAGCTAGACTCGTGCCTTGCTTGAGCTTGAGTTTGATTCTACGAGTTCGAGTTGACTTATGAGCAGCTCATTTATAATAAAAGGGATTATAATACAGTTATAAAAGAAATAAGAAATTAGAAGATAAATAATAAAGAATCACTTGATATACGAAAATGAGATATTTTTTTAAAAATATTTTTAATAGTTTTATACTTGAATTTTTGAATTCTAATATATTTTGAGTGTATTTTATATTAGTATTTTTAAAACGAGTTAGTTTATGAGCTAATGAGTCGAGTAAAAGTTGACCCAAAATTTACATATTTGCTTATCAAGCTCATGAGTCATTTATCGAGCCGGCTCATGATTCAGCTTGACTTACACCCTTAGATGTAATACAGATGGTGTTAAAATTATATAAACATAAATAATTAAATTAAAAAAATTATAATAGTAGTATTTAATAAAAATAATGTGATGAAAAATAACTTTAAGTTATTTGTACATGTACACTAATAGTAGGGGATGTATTAGTAAGTTGAATATATATAATTTAGGTGAATAATGTGTGTAAAAGTAACATAAAATGCCTCATACAACAATTGATATGAATGTTTATAAAGGAGCCCTAAATAAGTAAAAAAAAAAAAAAGAATGGTTGTTTTACTGATTGAGGTTTCATTTGGGACGACTTTTTTGCTGCTTCTTGAAGCAGCTTTTTAGTGTAAAATAAAAAATTTGTATTAAAAAATTGCTTCAAAAAATAGTAAGAAAAAAGTTCTAAATGAAGTCTGAATCAAAAGTTGCAAACTCATTGTTACTTGGCATTTGTTCTCCTTGTCTTCACTTTGTCTTTAAAACCATAAAATTGAGGTCAATGTCAGCGTATGGAGGTTGTCAATGGACCAGATTGAGATAGTGATGGTCGGCCACTTCTCCATTACTACAATGCCCTACACAAATTATGGCCTCCAATGGTCCCATATATTTTTGGAATTCTATTGCAACTTTCTTCAATGATTATCACCTCTTCATACAAAAAGCCAAAATCTCTTTTTTATTTATTTCAATTTTTTATTTTTGATAGTTATTATGTGGATAATAATATTATTTATTGTAGTTTATTTATTTTATAATTAAAAAGAAAGTTGTAGCATGTTTTTATTTTCTTAAGAATCTTTAAAATTATGTATTTAATTAATTATTTTTTTTAAATTTATATGAATAAGTGAAGATATTTATATGTATTTTAAAGATAAAAGATTAAAATTAAGAGTGCATAATTCTGAAATATTTTATTTTTTTAGTTTAAATATAAAAAGATAAAATATCTGTTTATAAGAAAACATACAATTAAGAGTGCATAATTTTGAAATATTTGCATAGTTATTTTATTATCAATAATTTTTTTCTTCTTTTAACACTATCTTAAATAATGCACCTAAATGTTAACATATACAATCCATATTTAATTTTCATTAAAAAAAATTCATATTTAATTAATGACATTATATTTTTTATAAAATAATATCATTTAACACAACTTATTCATATCAATGATAAGATATTACTCAACAAATATATATATAAAACAAACTCATACATCTCAAAGGCTTAACACCCTCTCTCTCTCTCTCTCTCTCTCTCTCTCTCTCTCTCTCTCTCTCTTAGTTGGCACATGCCAATTCAATATATCAAATCATTCTTTCTATCTCAGCTCCAATTAAAACCGCCCGTAGGAAAGAGTAGGAGAAGGAATGCTTGTAATTGTGATATATTATTCCTCCTCTTGAGCTACAACGGTGATTATAACTGTCACTAAATGCTAGGAGCGGTTTAATTGTTATACAAACATCATGATTGTTGGTGATTTTAAAATCATTATGATGTTTCATATAAAAATATTTTGACCTAATTTTTTTCTCCTATAAATTATATTTTGGCCTTCAAATGGGTCAATAACATGAGAGATTATTACGTGCGGAGTTCGGAACCTTCGAATTTGTGAGGGTACACAGTAAATACACAATTCTTTATAAAACTGTGTATTTACTATATATTTATTATGCACTTTTATAAAATCCAGACGTATCTTAGGTTAGGTCCAGACTCCGCATGTAATAATCTCTCGAATAACACATTTGATTGAAAACGGAAACTTCATCAAATGCGGCACCAAATAGCTAAATAACGTCACCAATCACAACTCGAAGCTAATAATTATTTATGTTGAGAAAAAATCAAGAAAGCAACTTTAATCAAAATCATATAATTATTGGAGTTGACTTTTTAATTTTGTTTTTAATTTTTTTATTTTTAAAGAAATGGAAAATATCCAAGAAAATGGATTTAAAAAAAAAATAGCTAACCGTGATGTGGCATATTTTGATTGGAGCTTAGTGGCCAGATGTCATTTTTATGAGATGGCAATGAGAAGTCACCTTTTTTTTTAAATTTTGGAAGATAGCAATGAAGCCATTATTTTTCGTTAGAGAAAGTGATTTGAAAACCTTGAAGAAATATATTATAATAAAATTTTGAATTAGAATATCCTGATTTAGGGTCATTTGGTTTTCTGAAAAAGAAATACAGAATAAAATAGAATGCAGTGTAAAAAAAAAAATACATTATACTTAAAATATTTTAAGTTATTTAAATGCATTGATCGGTGACGGTAGTGGTGGCGGTGGTGGTGAGCAGTGTCGATAATACGCGGCGACAACGGTGGCCGTGTCGATGGCAGGCGACTGACTTATGGTAGGCTGGTAATGCGTCAAAAAATTTATATACGCATTTGGTAATCAAACAAATCTAATAATTTTCAAATATACTAAAATTGAACTAGATGATGAATTCTAAATATTAATAATTCAAAATTTATTTCAAACCAAACATTAATATTTTCAAAACCCCTACATTTGAAATATTTCACACCTCTTTTACTTCAAATAAAAGAAAAAAAACCCTTCAATCAATTTTTCTTTAATTAAAAAAAAAAACATAGTGCAGAGAAAGCCTCCAAATTGAAAGGGAAGTCATCCATGAGAATCAATGGATGGCTTAGCTAGATGGAGCCCCTCCTTCACTACCCCCCCAAAGTAGCCGTTAAAATAAATCAAATTCAAAATTAGGTTAAAATTTAAGAAATCAAGGACTGGAATTTGAAGGACCACTTCTGGATTTTGAGGGAGAGAGCTTTCTCAGCACAAATGAAGCCTTTTTGAGGGGGCTGATGGTGATAGAAAGGAAGGGAAGCGTTGGTCTCACGCAGTATTAAAAATCAGGTTTTTAAGCTAATAAGAGAGGGAATGAAAGAGACCAAGAGATAGAAAAGCTAAATGGGCGGCAAAAGGGTGAAAGAATTCATATCTTGAGTTCCTTATAAAAATTTTAGAAGAATGATTTATATATCTCCACTCATTTTAATTGAATATTTGTTTTTTTTTTCCCTTAAATATGTCTCTATCATTCATAGAGATAAACACAAATCTCATTTGAAAAACCGGTGGTGACAAATCGCTCATTATAGAGTGAGGTGTTTTGGTAGAATAAAGATTGAGCATATAATATATAATTTTATAAAGTGTAGCATTAGTAATTATCAAATAATATTACTAGAAAATAAAATGATTATCTAGGTGATAGTCTTAAATAATGGTTATGGCACACTATAGAAGGGAGAGGGAAGGGAGGGGAGTAGGGCTGTAAATGAACCGAGCCGAGTCGAGCATGTGCTTGTTTATGTTTGTGTTCGTTTATTATCAGCTTATTCATATTTGTTTAAGCTCGATTCAAGCTTTCCCGTTCGTGTTCAAGCTTGGTTCGTTTAAGTTGGTGGATGCTCATATTTGATTTATGTTTGATTCGCTTCGTGCTTATCGAGTTTTAAACAAATGAGCCTTATCAAGCTATAAACGAGCTCTACTGCTAAATGTTCGTTAGCTTAACGAGCGAGCTTTATCGAGCCTACTAACAAACATGTTCATGAACATTTTTAATTATTATTTCTAACTATCAAATGAGCATGCTCAAGAATATATATAATGAGTGTTTTTGAGCTACCAAATGAGCCTATTCATGAACATATTTAGTAAGGGTTTTCGAACTATCAAACATGTCTGTACACGAACACATCTAGCAAGTATTTTTGAACTACGTACCAAACGAGCTCGTTCACAAACAAACTAGCTATAATTCTTCTTATAAGAAAGCTTGTTCTAGAATAACTTATTATTATATATTTAAATTATAATAAACATAAATTATTTATATTAGATTTATTAAATTTTCGTACCAAACAAAAATCGAGCTCCTAAAGACCTTCATATCGAGTATATTCACAAGCTTCGGACGATGCTATTCATGAACATAAATGAGCCGAACACATAGTTGTTTAAGCTTGTTTATTAAAAGTTTGAGTATTTAAGAAAAATATCCAAACTTGTTTGATTACTTAATTAAACGATCACGAACAAGCTTATATCGAGTTGAGCCTCAAGTAACTTGTCGAACGCTCAATTCATTTAAAAGTAAATTCTTTTCCATAAAAGTAAAATATTAAAAGTAAATTCTTTTCCATAAAAAGAATCATAGTACTAGAAAATTTATAAATTAATATTCTTATAACATGCTTCAATATATAATCCTTTTTTTTATTTCTGCTTTCTAAAAAATCTAAGTCTTGTGCATGCATGTTGCAGGCTTTTGGATCGACGTAAGTTGGCAGCGAGTCTTTTGATTAAGATCACACCTTCCAACTCTATTGCATATGCGTTAGCTATTTTTAGAAGACTTGTCAATGAAGAAAAAGCTTTCTTTCTCCTCTTCCCCACCACTTGGTTTTTCGACCTCCACACTTCTCTAATAAGTGCGCTGATGAAAAGTTGAGCATTATTAGCACTTTACCAGTTAAGAAAGTTATCCTTCCAACTTTGGTGCTCTTGCAATTTGATTTCGTTGGCTTGAATGAAAATATATGATTTGAATGCGTTCATTTGAGCCATCTGCTTGTGATCTAACGGTTCCGATCTTTCTAGGAAGCTTTTTATTTGTCCAACCTTTGCTTCTGTCTTTAAGCAGCATCTACTTTTTTGAGAGATCATGAGGTGACTGATTATTTGGAGGTGGCAAGTATGGCAGGATCGAGAACAAGCAGGAGGAATCTAGCAGCAGGGAGTCTAACTCATATTTTTTTTCTTTTTGAGCTTACTTGCATGACGCAACTCTTCTTGGTTTGTTAGTTGGCAGTTTTGAGTTCGAATCTTACGTATGTGATATGTGTGAGTCCGCATTAATTGGCCTAAATGTCTCAAAAATAAAAATAAAAATAAAAATTACCTGCATGTATAGTATGTCTTGTACTGATCTATATTTATGCACTTCATTTTGTACTATAATATAGAATAATATAGTCTAAAATATGGAATCTTGATCACAAGAAAATTTGATCATGAATAAAGCTCATCTAATATTTTAGTTTTGGGATTTACATACATGTTGAAATCTCTATTATGCATATTTATAATTTAAAATCATTATTTACTCATACACCATCATAAATATCTTAAATACATCAAAAGTAGAAACCCTCTTTAACTTTCATTGAGTTGCCAATGAAGAATATTGAAGAACTCTGATGCACTGCTACAGCCTCCTCCAAGACCTTAGGTCCTTAGCCATTCTCACCCTTGATAAGCCTAGCCTTGATGAGAAGTTATTACGTGCAGAGTTTGGGCGGTGTCCGGACTCCAATTAGAACTAGCCACAACGTTAATACACTGTGTACATTTTGTACATAACCTGTATATAGGCTGACGTGGCCTGTTCTGATAGAAGTCCGGATGCAAGCTAAGTCCAGACTCTGTATGTAATAATTTCTCGGCCTTAGCAACACTTCCACCTTTGTTATCCCTCCCTCCATCGTCCTTCCTCCCTCTCTTATATTGCCGAACTGCTATCCTGCAATCCATTAGCTCTCCTCGTAGTTACTATTCCCCTTCGACTCTTTCCTCCTTTATTGCAATGCCATCTTCCAATAGAAAATTAAATCTTCTTTCCTTGCCCTCCTTCCTTTACTTCGCCAGCTTCTTACTCCACAACCACCTCAACCCTATAAGCTCACCCTTGAGCTCCTCCCCATTCTCCACACCCCAACCTATACACCCACCTCTTCCTCCTGAGCCACAATCCCACCAACATTACGAGGTCAGCAAAAGTTTTTTTTTTTATTAAAACCCACCAATGAGCCTACACATTAATTCATTAAAATTAGTACAAGTTCTTAAATGGATCAAATGCTCTCTAATGCTCAACGAGCAATCAAAAGCCAAAAAGAAACCTATGGAGCCAATGATCCCACTACAGTATAATAAAAAAAGAAAAGAAAAACTAAATGAACTTCTTACTCCCAGGAGAAGTTCCTGCACAAGATAGCTTGAAGTCCCAAAAATAGGAACAGAACAAAACCTCTTAAGCACATGTCATCCACCAGCAGTTAAAAAAACCTAGAAAAGTTGATTGAACACAGAGGTAGAAGCACAAACAACTAAACAAACCTATTAAAGTAGCAACACAAAAAGACATCAAGCACAGAAGAAAGACACCAAACATAAAAAAATGCTCAAGATCAGTAAATAGGAGCTATCACCCAGGCCTAAGGAGTTAATTTCTGAGAAGCACCCAGGCATAGGGAGTAAACAAAATCCATCACAGCGTGCACAGAAACAAAACAGAGCATAATACACCAGATGATAAATCAATGGTAAAATCTAATAGAAGTTGATATAAAATTAATAGAATTAAAACAAAAGAACAAAAAATAGAAAGGTGCTACCTAGCCATCAATTGAAATATGCTAACAGAAAATGGAGGGGAAAGATACATAACAGAAAAGAACTATAATAGAATCCATACTCCATCCAAATATAAACACAATTCTTCACAGACCAAAGAAGCTTCTCCATCCATACCACAAGTCAGTTTACCAAACCAAGGGTAATAGAAAATAAAAAACAACATAAACAAGGAGGCAAAATATGATAGAAAAGGACCCCTTAGCATAAATCTCACGACTCTAGGAAAACTTCAGCCAAAATCTAAGGAATGAACCACATAGATGAAAACAAGAAACACACAGATATGAAAATGCAAGGCAGAAACAATCCAATAACATTGAGTGAAGAAACATATTAAGACAACCAATCAATTCCATAACAATCAATAGACTGAAAAAGACAGCTAGATCAATAGAGAGTAAAGACGAACACTGGCCATAAAAAAATCTTATTTTCTAAAATAAGGTATGCCAGCAGCATCAAGTCTAACCACACCTTCCATAATTCTAAAATCATGATCATTATTATAAATTTTTGCATACTCAAGGAAACACCTCTTTTAGCCAATCAATCAACACATGCATTTCCATCACACCAAATATGGGAGATTCTAAAATTAATAAGACCCAAAGTAGTCAATTTTTGAGAAAGATGAAAGAAAGCATCATTATGATAATAATTAGATGAAATTAAAGCAATAATAGCTTTTGAATCAAACTCAATCCAAATATTCTTCAAATTATTTTCAAGGCATAGGTTAATGCTAAATGATAAAGCACTCATTTCAATATAAATCACATTAGAATTAGAGAGAGGGGATGCAAAACCATAAATGAAATTACCAGTGGAATCTTTAATAGTACCACCACAACCAAAGCCTTGAATGGAAGAGGATCCATCAATGTTGTGTTTAACATAATCCATAGAAAGTTTAACCCAATTAAAAAGTTTAAACATGATTTTGTGATTGTTATCATTAGAGTTGATACTAAAGAAAACAGAGCATGGATTATTTCCTTTGAATATTTCTGATTAATCATGTTAGCATTAGAAAGAAGATAAATCTTGTTCTTAAGTCATATTAAGATCCTCTCAGCACTCATCTTGGAACCATTATGTTTAGAATTATTCCTTTCAATCCATAAAAACTAGAAAACCGATAAGGAAATAATAGTAATAATATGACCTTTTTCTCTATTTTTAAATAATTTGGAAAGGAAAGCAAGACAATTAATGGAATGAACATTAAAGGGCACTACAAGAGCATCTCCAATAAAGTCCAAACTCTAGAAGCAACATGACCATGAAAGAAAACATGATTAATGGTTTTAGCGTGAAAATAACATTGACATTTAGACACAATAGGAATGCCTTTTTTCTAAGAATACTATCCACAATGAACCCATTAATAATCCTCCAAGAGTAGATAGAGATAGATGATGGAGTGGAGGAGTTCCAAATTTTTCAAAAACCTTGTTTGTTTCTCTATGACGTCTATTAAAATGCCACCAGCTCTTGAAACAAAAACTACTGTTATTGGAATAGTTGAAGATATGAAAATCTTGAACATTAGTGTTTAGAGGAATATCACAGATCTTATTCACAATGTTAGAAGGCAAAACATTAGAAAGCAGATTATGACACCATCTATGAAAAAAGAGAGCTTGGTATTAGAGATAGAATGAGTGTTAAAAATAGAATCAAAAGAACCAAAACCAGTTCAATCATCTTGCCAGAAGAAGGTGGAATAACCCTTTCCCAAACCCTAGGAAATAGATGATTCCTCTTGCTGCTTAATTTTGCACATCCTATTCTAAACTAATGATTGACCCTTTTTGTAGAAATAAAGGGTAGGGTGGGTATGCTTGTAATATTTGTCATTTATATAATTATCCCAAAGAGAATTATTTGATTTGAATTTCCACCAAAGTTTGAAAGAAAAACCTTGGATCATATGAAAAATGGATTTGCACCCCTAACCCAACTTCCTTATGAGGAAGAATACAAGACTTCCATTTGGAGAAGTGAATTTTTTTAACACTACTGGTGGAACCCCAAAGAACTTTATTGATGAGGTTATCTAATCTAGAGCACACCTCATAAGTAGGGTTGATAATTTGTAACATATAAATAGGCATGGAGCATAACACACTTTTGATCAAAATTAATCTAGCACCCATAGAAAGAAAATTAAACTACCAAGAAGATAATTTGGCAAGAGTTTTAGAAAATATTTTGTCAAAGATAAAAGTTTTCTTGTACCCTTATGGCGAGGGGTTCCCAAATAAGATGGCTATATTGATAAAAATATTTTTAAAACAACAATGTTATTTTTTAAAATTATTTATATGATATAAATTAAGAAAGTTATTTAATAATACCATTAGACATGATAATTTGGCTATATTTTTATAGATCATTAGTTATGAAAGATCGTACACTACTATTAGGATTGTACATTAATGTTTGAGAATTAGGAAAAAAAAAAAAGAACCAAGGGTAGATGAATTTAAGTAGTTGAAAATGAAATGTTACATGAATATAAGTTATTTAAAATAATTTATGAAGAATATGTTCAACACCTCAAATAATTAAAAAATGAATAAAAATGACACTTCATAAAACACGCCCTCTCTCATTGGCATAAGGTTAATATTGATGATGATGATTAAAACACACTTTTTTTCTTTTTAAACCATCAAAATATTTCAATAGCATCTAATTCAAATGTTTTTTAGACTATCTCAATATTGACTAGTGATGTTATTATAATATATAACATAGTATTACATAGAATAAAATACTAAACCAAATAATCCCTAAAAATTAAGCATACGATATTCCTCTTTTTTTTTGTTTTTTGTTTTTTCTGTGGAGAGATTCTTCAAACTTAACCTTTAACAAAATCAATGGTCACATTCTTATATAATTGAGTATTTGAGAAGCTTTTTAAAGTGGTTTTTCCTTTTAGAAAGCAATAAACAAATACAAGTGTGAATAGTATTAGAATCCAACACTCCATCTCCAAGATTCCAAATTTTGTAAAGAAGGCATTGGAGACAAATGAGGGAGGGTTCTTGATATATTGTTATATGTTGAAAATGACAACATTACAAGTAAAGGAGCTCTTAAATCTTATGTAAATTAGGGTGGCTTGCAATTTTACACGTAGGGAAGTTCAAATCTTACATGAGATGATTCTACTACCAATGGAATTACAAACGTACACAAGTTCTAATACCAATTTCTTCTTCTCTAAACTCTCTCCATGACTAATTCCTCCTATAAAACCTACCTTTTCCTTTTGAGTAAAACATATCATTATTAAATTTAAAATTATTGGCATACACTATTTAAATATATCATTAAAATATAATATTCTATGAAATTTTACTTTAAAATAATTGTCTAATTAAGAAACATATTTTGTTACACTTTCGGCTAAATATCACATTCTAATGAGGCTTGATTATTGCTCAGGCAATTATAAATTTAGGGTCTTTTTTGATTGGCTACAACATTATGTAAATGTAATTGTGAAGTTGCTGTGAGAAATTTTTTTTTTTTTGAAAGTTAATGTGAATATTATAAATATTTTCCTTTAAAAAAAATCAAATAATTGATTTCTTAGAGCTACCACATATTAGCCAGTTGGGTTGAAAGAAACAACTTCCCACTACAAAAATTTTAAGAAAGCATCGAAAAGCAATAAGAAAGCAATAGCTAAATGAAATTGAGATTGCATTTTGAAAAGCAAAAATATTGAGAAAGCTATCCCAAACAAACTTTAGTTATAACTTTTTGTAGAAGTATAATGAATTAATTCTCTTTATTTTTAAAAAAGTTTTATCAACATATTTTAATATATTTATATCATAATGTAGCTAATTTTACTATGCATATCTTTGATCACACTTTGAACTCTTAGGCTTCATTTGAGACAGCTGTTTTGTTGCTTTCTAAAAAAGCTTTTTAGTAAAAAAAGGTTTTGAATTAAAAATTTTTGTACTAAAAGGCCGTCCTAGAAAACAGTAAGAAAGCTGTCCCAAATCAAGCCTTAATTAATTAAACTATTAAATAGTATAATTATATTTAAAAGACAAATATAATTAAATTATTACATAATATGACTGAATTATTAAACAATAATTTATTTGTATGTTCATGAATGCTTAATAATCTATTTATATTTTAAATTTAATTATATTGGGAGATAATATATAATGCATGAAATTAATGTCTGGTAAATTAAAATTAATCTCATCATAATGCAAATTGTATCATAGTATTCTATATACATATTGATAAAAATTATAAATAATTCTGATTAATAATCTCATTATATAAATTTTTCCCTCTTTCATTTATGCTTATTAATGAAAATAATACTGAAAAAATAAGGAATCTACAATGAAGCACGTAACTCACCTTACAATGCCTTGTTTTTAAGGACTTTGTATTCGAGAAGATATCCGACATGAAAAGGGCTTTGGTTCCTTACCTAATCAAGAAGGATGCAGTTAATAGATTTATGTGATCCTTTGCTTCTATGAAGACTTTCCTTTAAACACTACAAAACACATGAAGTACTATAGTCGTTTCTTTAATTAATTTTATTAAATATCATATTAATTGTCAAATTATTTTAAAAAATTAGATTTAAATTATCTTTTAGTCGTAATTTTCTTTTCTAAAATCATATTTTCAAAAGTCTGACCATTGCAACAACAACAATATCAATCTTTTATCCCACTACTTGGGGCTGGTTACATGAATCTTTTTCTCTATTGTGTTATATTAAGAGTCAAGTTCTCATTTAAATCTAATAAAGAAATGTCATATCTAATATTTTCTAACCAAGTCTATTTAGGTCTACCTCTACCTTTCTTAGCATAGGCAAAATCTAATACATCTACTCTCCTAACCAGGTCATCGGAAGGCTGACGTTTTATGTGACAACTATCTAAGGCGACTCTCTCTAATCTTATTTGCCACTGGAGCTACTCCAAGCTTTTCACGTATATACTCGTTTTTGCATTCTGTCTCTAATAGTGAAGCCACTCATCCACCTAAGCATCCTCATTGCACAATACTTAACTTAATTTTATGATTATCTTTTAAAGACCAACATTCTACACCATAAAGCATAGCATGTCTCACCACAATCTTATAGAATTTTCCCTTAAGTATGAGGAGTACTTTTCTATCACAGAGTAGGCCCAATTAATGCACTCCTCCACTTCAACCATCCAACTTGAATTTTACTAATAATATCCCCATCTATTTCACATCACTTTGAACAATAAATCCAAGATATCTAAAACATGTACTCTTTTTAATGACTTGATCGCCCAAAGTCACAATCTCCACATTAAGTCTATTACTACTAAAATAACACTATATATTCGATTTTAGATCTACTCAAACAAAAACTTTTAGACTCTAAAGTTGACATCCATAATTCAAGTTTTCCTTCAACTCCCTCTTTACTCTTATCAAAACGAAGAATATCATCAGCAAAAAGCATACATCAAGGTACATCCTCTTACAACTATCTAGTAAGAGCATCCATGCTAAAGTAAAAAGATATGGGCTTAAGCTAATCCTTGATGAAATCCAACTAATATAGGAAATTACTTGGTCAAACTACCTTATGTTTGAGCACAAGTAATAGTTTATGCATAGATATCCTTACTGACTTGAATATAATCATTATTAACTCCTTTCTTTTTTAGAACTCTACAGAGCATTTCTCTTGGAACTTTATCATATGCTTTATCGAACTTAATAAATATTATATATAGATCCTCCTTATTCTCTCTACACTTCTCCATCAAATATCTCAATAAATTTATTGCTTCCAAATAGACCTACCAGACATGAACCCAAATTGATTTTGAGAAATATTAATATAATGTCATATCTTATGCTCAATAACTCTCTTCCATAGTTTTAATATATGGCACATTAACTTAATTCCTTTATAATTCGCACACTCTTATGCATCACCGTTATTTTTAAAAATAGGAACCAACACACTCCTCCACTCATCTGACATCTTTTAGTCTTCAAAATAATATTAAAAAGTTTCGTAAGCCAAAAAATTCCTTCATCTCCCAAGCATTTCCACAACTCTTCTGGAATATATATCGTCAGGTCCAACAATTGTTCCACACTTCAATTAAAAATAAATTATTTAATAATATTTTTGAATTTTTTTTTTTAAATTTGTATAAAAATTATATTTATAAAAAAAATGATTACAAAAATAAGGATCTATATGGGATAGCTACAGCGCTTTATAAAGTTGATTATAAAGTTGTTGTGGAGAAAATAAAGTAGCTACTCCTGTTGTAAAAATCAATTTTACAAAGCTTTGGCTAGCTTTCCTTGGCCAGGCCAAGTGTTCTTTGGTGTTAAACATCAAATTCTTCTTACTTTTTTCCTGCCATGGATAGCTCCACCACTCAGATTTCAACTTTTAAGATATCCTTTTATATCAAATACTGTTTTCACCGTGTCCCAAAAATATGTAATATTTTATATATTGTTGGAGTAGTTATATTTCTAAATGTTTGGATAGAAATCAAAATTTAAGCAGCAAAATAAATTAAAAAGAGAACTAATAAAGTTCATCTACACAGGACACAAATCTAAATGCTTCAATGAGATCTGACTATATTTATGATTGCATAGAGATTAAATATTCTACTAAGATTCAAATGAGGGGTACATTAATATTTTTGCTATGGTATAATTTGAGATAATGCTTGATACAATTTTGTCTGTTACTGACTAAGGCTTCGTTTGAGACAGCTTTCTTATTGCTTCTTAAAGCAGTAAGAAAGCTATGCCAAACGAAGTCTAAGATGGAGCACGATTCTCTACTGTGAGGATCATGGTTGGATATGGAGAAGAAGATGCTGCAACTTCTATTCTCTTCCATTCTTTATTATAGGATTTCGAATGAGGGCTCTCCTTACTATGATCAAAAGCTTCTCCATTTGATGGAAGCAAATCTGAACCAAATCCATTGTCAATAAAGAGAAGACATCCCTCCTCTAAGAACTTGAAAAACTCTTCCTCTCAATTAGTAGCCTCTCTATATTCACTCTTCTTTATATTTGATTATGATTGTTGGAATCATCATTCTTAACTTAATTTATAATGATATCAAGAAATAATTTTGAAGATATAAAACTTGTTATAAGATCTGACAAAATAATATAAGATCTCTCAGATCCACTAATTAAAGATCTCCTAAAACTTTTAAAGGTTAATAAATAATTAGTTCAAGATCTTTATATTAATTTAGGATATCTACAACATTACGATAGTCCACAAAGATGAATTAGTCAAAGATTTGCACTTAAAGACGATATTTCATCAAATATTATGAAAATTTTATTATGAGAAATTTAGATCCATAATTCTAACTATCTCCGATTTAGGCTTCATTTGGGACGGCTTTCTTACCGCTTCTTAAAGCAGTTTTAAACACAATTTTTTAATTTTTTACTAAAAAACTACTTTAAGAAGCAAATAATAAAGTCATCTCTGATGAAGCCTTAGACACAATTTTTGATGTATTGATTAGTATTCATGTTTAAATGTTTTTCTATATAAAACCTCTTCTCATTAGCCATGAAAGTTAACAAAGGATTTATAAAGCTTAGTCTTATCCAAGGAGATCACTTTTGTGAGCATATCAGTGAGATTTTTTAGCTTCTCTTATTTTGAAAAGTTATATAATATCAAATTCAGGCAAGCTGTGTAATTAATAACAGTTGAATTTTATGTGCTTTATCCATGAGTGAAAATAGGTGTTCTTTACTGAATAAATTACTCTTTGAGTGTTACAAAAAATAGTGATGCCTTCTTATGAACAGTTTAATTCTTTCAAAATTTCTTTCAAGTAAAAATCTACTTACTAGCTTCAATGACGACTACATATCCAACTTCAATTGTAGATAGTGCAATTATCTTCTATGTTCAACCAAAGTGTTTATGCTAAATAATAAGTAGATGTCCTTTGAGCAAGTATCATTAAATTTCTTTAAGTCAATCATATCTTCTATTTTTTGGTTGGATTTCTCAACTATCATAATATTAAAGATTCATTCATGATATGTAGCTTCCCTAATGAATCAAACAACTTTCTCCTAAATTACAGTCTGACTTACACCAGAGTGGTTATTTCATTGGATTGATTTATTTCCTTGTTGAATATGAAGATACTTGTTTATGACAACTACATTGATGTACAGCATCTCAAAAAGCTCCCAAGTAATGACTTCTATATTTATTCTAATAAAGTTTATTAAGTTTGAAAGGAAAGTACCTTCATAAATAATATTAATATAGGAAATTTGCATATATTCCTTGGTAAGATATAAAGAAACTTCATCTTCCTTAACAAGACTGTAGGGTGATTAGTTCATATTTTCTTCTACCATATCGGAATAACACTTTTAGGAGGTTGCTAAGTCCCCAACATAATTGCAAGGATATCTAGAACTAAAAGCTATAGCAAAGGTGGTATCTTGACACCATGGCCTTGAAGTTATTAAGCATGTGCCACCCGAAAATGGCATTGAATGCCAATTATACTTGGAACACCACAAAGTTCTCAGACATATTTTCTTGCTTGGAGGTGGAGGTATGTCTTGTGGTAATATATAGCAATCCTAAATTTTATTATTTATAATGAAAGTTAAGTATGTAGCTAATAATGTAGCCATACAAGAGACCATAAGGTTTAATAGATTTTTTTACATTTTTTAATGTCTTAGCTAGACAAGATAGAGAAGTACTATCATATAACAACAAAAATGATATGATTATAAGTGCGAAAAATCCTCAGTTGTGTGATAAGAAACTATTACATTCGTAATGTAATTGTATGAAAGGAGATCATCATAATTTATATTCCAATTGAGAGGAGGAGAGATGTATTTGACGCCTGTGTGTGGAGCCCAAGTTTTAATAAGAATTGAATTCATGATAATATCTTTTTATGATATAAATAAAAATATCTGTTGATTTTTAATATATAATTATTTGAATATTATATTTTAACTCATAAGTTTTTTTAAGATTAGCCATCTTACACCGGCAATCTCCCTATTGCTTCAATAGCAAGAAACATGAAATAAAATGTACCACAAAAAAAAAAAAAAAAATAATAAAAAAAATAAAAAATAAAAAAAATAAAATAAAATGTACCACAAGAACATACAATTGGTACCACATATGCTATTGTCGACCAAAGTCAGAAGAGTGGATGATTGAATTCTTATTTCATCATAATTTCAGCACTAATGAACATTTAATGATTACTCAATAGCCTTTTGACATGAAGCTATGTTGCAAAGGGTAGATTTAATGTTGTTACTTTAGCATATCATCTAAAACCATAGTTATGTGGCATTATGCATGCCTAGAAAAGCAAGCGAGTCTAAGGCTTCATTTTAGAAAACTTTTTTATTATTTTTTATAGCAATTTTCAATATAAATTTTTATACTAAAAAGCTGCTTCAGAAAGCATTAAGAAAGCTGCCCCAAATGAAGCCTAAGTTGACACCATTGTTATATGACTTGTAGATTGGATGACCATCTTAAAATTTATTTTTAATAGCAATCATAAGCATATGGTATATGAATAACAAAGTATGTTCTACGCTAGCTATGTCCTTTGAACTATAAAAAAAAGCTTGAACTAATTATAATTGATATTTTGAGTCAACAATAAATATTTGGAGGATTGCATTATATGATAGTAGCTAGTATAAGAGTTCCTCGTTATTTTATTCTCATTGTTCACATGCTTTACTCCCTAGCAGGGCGGAATCAACCTCTCTTTTAAGGATGGACAAAAAATGATTCTGAAAAACATAATTTTATGTATGAAATAGGATTTTTTTTTTTTTTTGAGAATTTGAGCTTATGCAATTATTGAAGATGAGCAAAATAATTAAAATGCTTATTTTTCAAAAAAAATTCAAAATAGGTAATTCAAAAAGAAATTTAATTCTTTCTCTCTCTTGGGCTACTACGACGCCATATAGCTTGGGGGATAGACTAGTATGAGTCATAAGGGGAACACTTGTAGGTGCTCAAGACCAAGAAAAATTTTGAAGTTTTATGTACGATCTTGAAGAAATTCTCAAAGTTACTTAAAGGTATTTGATATATATATCCATCCTTAAACCTTCCTCAGCAATCATAAAAGCTTTTGCCAGTATTAACAGGAGCTACAGACTACATTGAACACTTAGATTTTATTTGGGATAACTTTCTTCCTATTTTTTTACAATTTTTAGTACAAAAATATATTAAAATTAACAAAAAAAAAAAATAGTCAAAAAATGCCCCGAACGAAGACTTAATCCTAATCAAACCATTATTTCTACAACTTTTTAGTACAAAAATATGTCGAAATTAATAAAAAAAATAATAGTCAAAAGCTATACCGAACGAAGCCTTAATCCTAATCAAACCATTGACTTCAATGCCACTTCTGAAGAGGGAGAAACATAAATGACCCAAATTGAGTGCAAGATGTTGACGGATGGTCACCCATCAATCCAAATTTTTGGTCAATGATAAGAACCGCTACAAGAATATTAGTTTTTACTCTTATTTCACTCCCAGTAAGAAACTATTTGGTATTCACATTATTTTCTTCCTCGGCTTTAACCATGGCTCAAAAGGTTAGTCTTAACTTCAAGACTCCCAAACAGCCAAGGATGAAGAGAGCAGACCAAAGAGAAATCCTTGCATTCTAAACAGAAACAAAGGAGATGAAGAGAGATGGCATGTATCTAAGAGATTCAAAAAGTTATGTGATTCAGATCACATAAACAGAAGATGAAGAAGCTTCTTTCTGCAACTACAAAATTAGGCTAGCTTCATGTTCTGAACAAGTGGAAGTAGGGACATATATACCAACGAGGAAGATGTCCAATCAGTAGACAGCTGATGATGAACAAAAGAAAAGAAAAAAAAATGAAATACAAATCATAACATGTGAGAATGACAAATACCATGTGGTAGAAGAAGATAGAAGGATTAGATTAAAGACCATTAGTATTGTTAAAAGTGACTTGTCTCTGAAACCTTTGCAATTGTAATCATTAATAGATCAGGTACATTCATGCCTTTATTGATTCATGGGGACCCGCACCAGTGGGTAGGATGTGGGCCGCCTAATTGCCGTTCGATCAGTTGAACTGCTGCATTAAACCAATAATAGATATAGAAGACTTGTTGTAGTTCTATCAATGCCACTAGTCAACTAATATATCAGCTATAGAAGTTCAAACAAAATAGATTTATAGCATCATACAACAACACTAGTAGGAATTGCTGCAGAACGATTATTCAGAGATACATCTTCAAATATTTGGAATAAAGCTAATAATAATGATAATGATAGTGAGATCCTCTTCATCATCACTCCCTATCACATAGGATTCAATGTTATCTATCTTTAAGTTATTAATCCGCAATTTCCCTAAAAGTGGGTGGAAATCTGAATATGACTGCCAAGTGATCAAAAGCAGACCATTACTCACCATATGGCAGATAATTCCAGGCAGAAGAGCTGGAATAAGCCACTCACTGAGACATCTTTCAGGACCACAGATAGAACACCTTTGGCCTTTGGAAGACATCAATGCACACTTTAATAGACATAACCACACATTCAAAAGAATACAGCATCAATAGTGAAATCCCCAGCTGGACCAGACTAGGGAATTATTCGAGGCAATATGAACTTTTTTTGTGCATAATACTTGTAAGGGATATGATTTGTTGTTTTATAGAATGTCAAATAATGTGACAGCATATATTGTTGACATGTTATTTTGGCAAGCAAAAATTGTCTTGTTACTAGTCAAGTTGAAAGGTCAATATAAAAGAAGACATTCATTTGACATAGCTTGAACCAAGGTTTATTGCCATAAATGCTAATACCATAGAAAATCGTTGACAGCATAGAAAGTCAGCTGAAGATAAAACTGTAGAACCACTAAACCAGATTTATATAATTCAGATGAATAAGGGAGATCATTTGGACAATATATAAGCTTCATTGGAATAATAAATTCCTGATAATGGTCAGATTGAAGAGTTTTCCCTTCACTTCGGATTACCACAGCAAAATGCTAACATCAATGTCCTAAGTGCATTTTCAATGTTTTCACCTAGATTCACATTCAAATTGAAAGATCATGAAATAATCTGATTATATAAATTCTGCGCTTCAGAGGATTATTGTTCCTTGCAAGTATATTCTTGCCTTATAAATTTGTAATTTATCATCTTAATTGTTAAATCTCATTAAGTAACATTAAACTTCTAACTTGTAGCTTAAATTATTGAAAAACTGCAACCGACTATTGCTTCCATCAACACAGCTGTGTGAGGCTTATTGCTGAAGTGCACATCCCTCAAGGTTAGATCTCTACCTTGACTCAAAACCAAAAGTAGTAAATTTTGGTTATCATTTGACAAATCCAGGGATCAATTGACAATTAGCTTTCACGTTTAGCATCTTCTTTCCCCTTCGATCATATGTCGATCCTTTCCATACATCAGAAAGAGCTATGATATCATCAATTGCTATTTTAGTTCCTTGAATGATATCAATAAGAAAGATAAACAAAACACGAAATTTCTCAAACTCCATAAGAAAGAACCACAGTACATCCAAACAGTAACACCACACATACTTAAACCTTCTACTAATGTCATTCAAAATTCTCAACTGCCAAAGTTTTCTAATAGTATCAACCACAATTCATCAAACTTCTTTGGAAAATTTCAGATTTTCCGATGAAAATTTGTTCCAAACTCGCATAAATTATGATACTGTGCCTTTTCACCAATCATAAAAATTTGCCTTCATTAACATTCTCAAGTAGACTTATAATCAAGAAATAGCCTAGTAGCTTTTTGTTTACCACCAAATCAAACGCATAAGGATTGCAGACTAAACATCATTCCTGTGCTTAGATTAAGGTAGATTTGTTGTATTTACTCGTAGTTAATTCTCTTTACATAGATGATGCAAAATAAATATGATCAAATCAACTGCGCCTATTTACAGAGATATGATCCGCATACAAAACGATTCTCTACAAACATTAGTTAAAAATTATACAAATACAATAGAAATCATAAGAAGACATCTTTGCTAAATTGATTATGACAATACAAACTTGCCAATACAGATGAAAGAGAAGATAGCATTAATAAAGGGAAACACAAAAAAGAAAATGCCCTCAACAATAAGGATATATTACAATGACAACTATTATAGATTCCTACTATAAATATTTAGTATAAGTGATAATTTAGATATGATAATAAAGGAAACCTAATAGCAAGAAGCAAATAATTATTGCCTAATTTAAAATGCATTTGCAAAATTTATAATAAAAACTAAACTAGGCATTCAAAATTGTCAAATACCTTTCTACTGGAGAATCAATCAGTCAAGAAAAGCATCAGAATCAGTAGATTAGATGACTACATGGTAAGATGAAGCCAATTAGGATACAAGAAAAAGGTTTTTCACCACAGAAGTTTCACTTTTTTAGAATCTAACATGCCTTGAAAGATTATATAATTACCCTACTCCGCAACATCTAGTAGGAAATCCAACAAGGAGACAGCAGTAGAATACAGTTTAACACCTCCAAGCCGACACAGAAGCTAGCTCCCCTCGTTGCCAATACAGGTAAAGTGCAGCCTGGCGCTTCTCAACATGGAACCCCCTAACCTGAACCCTTTTCAAGAGGCATTCAGCCTGAGCCTCTGTGAAGTTGCTGAATTGAAATGGAACAAACCCAGCTGACGCAAAAAGAGTTCGCCATGGCAGCATCTTCTCAGCAGTACAGTGGCGCCCAATCACACAGTTCTCAATCCTAGGTTGCAGAACAAACCTCTCTATCTTATTAGTTAGATCCTGGTCAGTACCAGCCGCATCAAAGGAGTCCAGGAGAACTATGCAGGACTGCAATGCATGACGTAAGTAATGGGAGAAGAGCAAGTCGCCCCGATCACATCCTTGATCCATGGAAATGACAATCTTGGGCAGCAGCTGCTTGACAAGGCGAAGAAGAGTTGGAAAAGAAGGGCCTTGCCAAACTCCAACAGGGAGGTTCACAGCAATGGCCTCATTGCTGCCGGCAGACAGAACAAGGATCTCAGCAGGGTCGAAGGATTCAATGCTTGCTATGTTAATTTCAAAGGGGATGTTAAGGTCTGCTGCAAAATGCGAAAGGTTTTCCTTGGTGAGATGGAGCTCAAGGGGGTGGAAGGCATAAGGGGAGACAAAGGCGGTAATTTTGAGCATGGAAATGGCTGATGATGATGACCGACGCTGTGCCAGTTCCTGCATGAAGGAGGACCACTGCCCCCCGACACCAATGTCAAAGTCGATTATGTGAATGCAATCTGCTGCGCCAATCTCCTCAAGGAGAGCTTGTGTGGCAGTAAAGTTGGTGAATTGCAGGATTGGGGAGACCTCTGAGAAGGCCTTGTAAGCGCTGAGCTTGAGAACAACATCCAATGGAGAAGCCAATGGAGAAGTGAATGGGGTTCGATGGTGGTGAGAAGGGGAGGAGGTCGCAGCCTGCGGATTAGCGGAATTGACAAGGAGTTGCAGAGCCTCCTTGAAGTAAAAGGCAGAGCGGAGGAAGGGCTCCCCAAATGCGGAGGGGAGCTGGTGATTGAGCCGCGCCAATATCCCATGCGCGCCGACCAAGTTTCCAGCTTCAACTAGCTCTGCCGCCTTCAAAAGCTGATCGACTAGAGCCTGCTGCTGCTGCTGCTGTTGGATAGCAATGGCCTCGTCCCCAGCCGATAGAGACTTGGGCTTCAAAGGCCGATGCTGAAGATGGTAAGGAACAGGGTGGAGCTGATGAAAGTTCAAGCCTTGGTTAGGTTGCGACCGGAGGAAGAGCTCAGATCCGGCGCCGGGATGAGGAGTGGAAACGAGGTTCTCCATCGAGGAGGAGAAAGATGGAAGTGGTACGAAGAAGGCTGGGTTTGCTGGAACCTGGGTTTGTTGGAACTGGTTAAGGAGGAAGTTCGAGCCAAAAAACTGGGGTTTTTCTTCGGTTGTTTCCTGGAAGAACATTGCCGGAGGTAAGGAAAGGGGCAGCGAGGCCGTGAAAATGGGATTTTTTTCACCGGGAGAAGAATCCAGTTGTGGCGGTGGCTGGCTGCTAATGGCGGAGGCCGAAGCATTGGATTCAAATCCAAAGCCAGGATCGATGAGCCCGAAGCCGACGCCATGGCTTCCGGAGTCAATTTCTGCCATGGAAGTTGGAGAAGAGAGCATCAGATGCTGTTGCTTCGCTGGGTCGTCTATGTCTCCCATGATCCAGCCAAGGAAAGTCTGTTCCTGTCCAGGGGAAGCAGCGGAATCAGAGAGCATGTTATCCCAATCCATCTCCAGTGACGCCGGAACAGGGTGGAGCTCGGGTGCCCACTCCTCTTTTCTCCCGCCTTCTTCGCCGGCGGTGTTGGGCCATTTGAAGGTGGTTTTTCCGGAAACAGCCGCCACGCCGGCGGTGTCAGTGAAGCGCGCGGCCCCGCCACCGAGGGGAGAAGACAGGGTGGACGTGGAGGTTGGAGGACTCGGGCTTCTCTGATCCAGAACCGATCTCGGCTCCAAGATGACACCTTTCTTCCTATTCTGCACGCTGCTGCTCCAAAGGACGCCGGTTTTTTCTTCCACTCCGGTTCCTCTCGCTTGAGATTCTAATAATAGCACCGTCCCCTTCCTCTGGTAGTTAAAGGGCAACCCCCTCATCTAATAATACCGCCTCCGCATACAACAGGAGCAATATCCCAGTCTTCTCACTCTCTCTCTCTCTCTCTCTCTCTCTCTGTCTGTCTAGATCAAACATGCACCATTTCCCTTTTTTTGAATCTGCTGCAAATCCGAGAGGAAGTGGATTGTGTTGCAAGCGAACTTCAAAGCTTTTCTTCTCCGAAGAAGAACAAGCTCAAGACTTTCTTCATCTGGTACTCACGCTCGTTTCCCTCCCACAATAAATTGCTACTCTTCATCTTCCCTGCTCTCCCTTTCTCCCCGTTTCTTTTTTTTTTTTTCTGTTTTTTTTCCTATCACTCTCGTGAATGGTAGAGACTGGAGAAGGCACAGTACTGGGTACTCTGTCCCCTTCTTTCTCTCTCCTCCCCCTCTTCTCTATTTCCTCTGGCGTACAATATACAAAAGTCCAATAGCGTTATTCACCTTCCTCTCTCTCTGGTCCCTATCATCCTGCAGTTCTCATTATCTCTCTCTATGTTTTTCATTTCATCTATCGGCCGGCTCCTGTGAGGCCACGGGCCTCTGACCTACAGACTAGCCTAGAGAAGCAAATATTATTTTATTAATATTTAATTTTAATTTTGATAATTTTATTTTGCCTTACATTCATATTAATTTTAATTTACCTCCTAAGTTATTATTATTAAGCTTTCTCATATTAATTTATTTGTCATATATGTTCATGGCTTGTATATTAATTTCATAGCATTTTCTACACATTACTATTTGTATATAGATCTAGGATTTGATTATATTTAAGAAGAGCCCAATTTCTTTTTTTTTTCTTCTAGAAAATTAAGTATAAATTTTCTAGATATTTCTTTTTATTAAAACTAGACTTTCTTCTCACAAGAAAAATCAGATAAATATTTGATAACTCATTTTATTCAAATATTTAATATAAATGAATGACAAATAGTATAAAGCACACTTTCCTTTCTTAATAATACTTTTTTTCTTCAAGTTTTTATGGGATTACTTATACAAATTTTATGAGTTAAGTGGGTAGGCTAAGCCATATCTTATTTTACATTATTAGATCATCATCAAGAGATGGTGAATATAAGTTTTTTTAGCTTTAATAAGCTCTTTAATTATATTATGAAGATGCTAACAATCATCTATATCATAGCCATAATCCTTATGAAAATCACAATTAAAGATATTGATGTTGATGTTGGTTGTCATATATCATAAGTTTTAGTATTTTGCTGATTTGAAATCACCATTAAACATATTTAGTTGTTGCTGGTAAATTCATTGATGAGTTATGATGTCATTCGAATGTTGAGTGCTTAATTAAGCCTAAAGTCTTAATACTATAGTATTCTTTCGCATTAATATGACTATTTATGAGTTCTACCAATTTAGTCAAAGTTTTTTTTTTTCCGTCTAACAGAATGCATATCTAAATGATTCTTCTTTGAGATCTTGACTCCACAGAAAAATAGTAGTTTATTCGACAAAATAAACATTAAAAAATGGCTAGAGGCTCTTAAAACAACCACCAAAAAGTTTTGATAGATTTTTGGCGAACTTTTTTTGTTGGTAAAACCCTCACCTAAAAAGCATCCTGGCGCACAAGAAATCCAACAAAAAAAAATTTCTGGCAAACATTTTGCCAAATTTTTGGTGGATTTTTGATGAATTTTCTACTAAGTCCTACATGACTTCAAGATATTTCAATATTATTTGATCATCAATAAGATGATTCAAGATTTATTCAATGGATGCAAATGATTACATGAGAAGGTAATTGTAATTGTGATAAATATAATGGATAGTTTTGATTGGTGAAACATATAGGCAAAATTTGAATTTTAATGGGCTTCTCCGAACAACATTATCATTCTACTTGCTTGATGATTTACAAAAAATGATTTAATAAAAAAACATATTTAAGAAATAATACATATATATATATCTAATAAAAAATTTTAGATCTAAGCTATAAATATATATTTAGCAATTGATGGAATACATATATAACAATCTCATAAAAATGATATCTCTAAAACTTTGAAATAAAAATTAGAAAATATTATGAGTAACATTTCAAATCTAAGCTTGTAATAGGCATAAGAGGTTATGTACATTTAGATCTATAGAGGAATCAAGTAAATCATATCGAATTAAGGTGACTACAAGCAATGGTTTGGATAGAACTAAATGGGGCCAAAATAATAGGAGGAAGAAAGGAATAAATGAAAGAAGTAGGTTCAGCTTGGGTACAATTAAACAAGTTGAAAGTTTTGTCTATTATGTCTTAAAGTCGGAGATATTTTTCTATATTATCTCAAAATTCCTTCAATCAATTTTGTCAGATGATTTTTCATTTGAATTAGGCTTCGTTTGAGACAATTTTTTTATTGCTTATTAAAGCAACTTTTGAAATCTGCTTATCTGCTTTAAGCAGTAAGAAAGTCACTCCAAACGAAACCTTAGTTACTCAAAAGTGAAAATTTTGTTGCTCCTTTGAAATTGAGCTTTCCTTTCTATTTAAATGATCCATTGCTTGAATTTCTATTTTAGGTATTGACATCACTCACCATACATAAAAGATGTTAGATCCAAATCTATTTATAGATGCATTCGAACTTTACTAATTATGGATCAAGTTAATGAAAAAAAAGAAGAGAGAGAAAGAGAACTTAAAATAGTTTTGAGATTTTATTATATTACTCATAAAATTCAAGGATGTCAAGATACTACTTGGTGTTAGAGACTCATCATCCAATCCCTTATTTATAAGTATGATTCAAGATATAAGATTGCATGAAAGTCTACATATATAGAAAATTAAATAGCAAGACTAAAATAAATAAGCCTAATTAGCTTGCAGCTATTAAAATGTATAGATAACTCAAAGCCGGTTCCAAGGGATTAGTTTGGATGAGTCATTGAGCGACTTCACACTGAGGCTTTGTTTGGGACGGCTTTTTTGCTGCTTTGAAAAGCTTTTTTTTTTTTACAAAAATCTCTTAAAAGCAAGAAAAAACATGGTGGTCTAAAGCTGTGCCAAACGAAACCTGAGCCGATGAGAAACTTTTCACTTTTGAGACTTTGGTAGTCCATTGTTGTGATGAATTCAAATGATCTTAGGGCCAAATATTGTGTGGTAGTGTGTAGTAGCAGTCTTGATGACTTGAAATGGCGAGTTTGAGCATGAGATCATATTGTCTCTTTGGAGAGTTCAACTTAATTTGTTGCAACTTCTATTTTCTTCATGGCTTGCTTTAAAGTAAGTGTTTTTTTCTTAATTATTTTTTTCTTTTTTATGAACATCACAGCTTGATTAAGGTTCCGTCTGGGGCGGCTTTCTTAATACTTTCTAAAGTAGTTATTTTAGTAAAAAATTTCTAGTTCAAAAAAATTTTTAACAAAAAAATTGCTTTAAAGGCAGTAAAAAAGGCCATCCCAAACAAATCCTAACTCTACCTTGATACATTGAGCGTACAGAACTCTTCACCTTCCAGTGCTAGTCTCTCTTAATTTCAAATTTAACGACCTCACGTCCAAATGGATCAGGGATGATGTTCCAGCCATTTATCTATCGCTGTAGTATCTTGACTACGCGGCTTCTTCTTTCACTCTGGCAATCCGAGCCCTTACCTCACTGGTTGGTGAGAGCAGCCTCCAACAACCATGTCATCTTTATTCGTCTCCCAAGTAGCCGGACAAGCATCCACAGTTCTTCTTCCATGCTTTTACATGATTCCGTGTGCGAACCTTCCCAGAAGCCATAATCAAGTCGCTGATACTGGCATATAAGTGATTGATCTCCGCTAGCTCATCATCTGCTTCCCAGCCACTGATGATATCTCTGACCAACTTTTTTAATGGCCGCCTTAATAATCAGCTCAACCTCGCTCCTTCCTCCACTCTTGCTACTCAACTTGATGTCTTTGGCTTCAATCCTCAAAGCTTATAGTCCTTAGGATTATAAGGGTAGCACTGCTCACCAATCCTAACGCATGCCTCCTATCGCAAATCATTGTGGAGACCGTTCGTCTTTTACCTCGTGAATTTGACAATTTCTTCTCGAAGGGAAGCCACCACTTCTTCTATCGTCAGACAGGCTCAGTAGTTCTCTAGCTCCCAGTGCAAAGGAGATGTCTATGATTCTTCCAACTTGGTGTTGCCTCCCCTAAGTTCTTGTTTCTTCTATGTTTTCTATTTTTAGTGTTAAGGAATTGTCAATTTCCTTTTACATTGGTCTCCTCCCTTTAAATGAAGGCTAGGGAAATAGGCCAAGTTTATTTTAATTACTACTATAATAACTACATCAACAAGTGTAGGAGGTAAGACTAGGTTTAAGTGTTCCTTAATTGGGCTAATGGTTATGTGAAAATGTTTAGAATAGTTTTGTGGTTTTGGCTATGGGTTTTCTTGGTCTTAGAGGATACTTATGAATTGAAAAATAGTTGTGAAGAGTTTAGTGTAGGTGTTTAAGAGAAGCTGTGAATAATATAAATGAAATAAAGATAACTACTTAATCTCATCAAAGAAAATGCACACACTTGAAGCCACTAAACACCAAACAAATTAAGAGTGCTTCTCCATAAAATTATTTTATTCCAATAACTAGAAATTACAATGCAAATTAACCTATATTTATAGTCATTTCAAGACTCTTAGGCAACTATTCTTGAAGAGAAAATAGGGAGGGAAAGGGAGGGGGTAGGTTGCCATTAATAAGAAAGTATTTCAAACACCAATTTTTAATACTTCATCCACATCCAATCATTTCATGGCTAGTCAGACAAGTTTCAAGATGAAAAATAAAATATAAACTATATTCAAAAGATATTAAGATATGGGCTCTTTATTAAGCTCTTGTAATAGTGTCATTTTTATCTTTTTCTTAAGCATTGACCTTAGCTTTTATAATTACACTTTTAGCTTGACTATCTTTATCCACATGATTTATTACATCAAAATCCCCTAGGTTAGTTGAAATATGCTCTATAGAGTTAAAATTCAAGTAGTATTATACCAATTATGGGGTTAAATAATTCTCTAAGTTAGCATAAGTCAACCATCAATAATCTCTAGGTGGTTTATTCTTTTAATAAACTAAAAAGTGATGCTTAACAGTTGGATCAATGATGATTTTTTAAGGGTGATTTAATCGATCTCAAAAAATAAGGGATTCTACAAGTGAGGAACTACATCTCCTACTAAAGAGTTATATTGAACAAGTAGAGGTTTGCTAACTCTCTCATATGATAAAATATCTTTAATATTAATAACATGATGGATTGACATATTAGCAAGTAAATCAAAGTGATAATCATTAGATCCAATTTTCTTAAAAATTTTGAAGGGG